>CM048748.1:353339026-354539026 GCA_026315105.1 Locusta migratoria
GATAAAACAATTTTCTGCATGATGAAATGCCAATAAATGTTACATCATTAAAACTTATAAATATTGCAATGAAAGAGCGTCGTGGATGGCACAAGGAATTGTCACACGTGGGACACATGTGACATACAATTTGTTTTTATAAGTTAAAATTTATTTTAGTTTATCAATTTTTTAAATAAGTAATTAACATATTTAGACCTTACTTCCTATTTAAACAACTTTGTAGGGAAGTTTTGTTACCAATAAAAATATTTCAATACAGTATTACTTTAAAGTCCTGAGTACCTAATTATTTTATTTAAAAAAATCCACCGCTACTAATGTAAGGTACACTGTAGTTTATTAGTTAAATTTTCAGCTGTATTAAAAACTGATTCAGTTGAATCACGGGACTCCACCTATCTTTACTATTTCGGAAGCCAAACAAAGTTACAAAAGATTTTTACTGTAGTTTTTATTGTTGTTGATAGGTGGGGATGGTTTTTGTTCTATTGTATCTTTTAGTGGTGTTTTATAGGTCAAAATATTTGCAATAAAGTCAATTGAAGAGTCCGATACATTTTTTTCGTAGTTAGACATGTTGATGATGTCATGGGTGGAGGTCGACGGGTGGTATCCCATGATTCAGTTATGAGTAATTTTCGCTTCATTATATCTAATATCTGAGTACCCCCAAATCTTTTTATAGAAAAAGAACACTATATATTGGACATACAATATACATTTTTTTAGAATAAAGAGCTTCGGAGAAATAGAAAATGGGCAATCTCAAAGGGTTCAGGTGGATCACAGGAGAAATGTAGATCCGGAAACTATCGGTATAACAGTTGTGAATTGTCGTAGCTGTGTCGGGAAAGTTCCAGAACTGCAAGCGTTAATAGAAAGCACCGAAACACACATCATTATAGGCAGCGAAAGTTGGCTCAAGCCGGAAATAAGTTCAGAAGAAGTATTTTCAAAAGATCTATCGGTGTTCAGAAAGGATAGATTAAACAAAATAGGTGGGGGCGTGTTTGTCGCCGTCAAAAGTAGTATTTCATGTAGCGAAGTTGAAGTTGATAGTTCGTGCGAGCTATTATGGGTAGAGGTTGTACCCGAAAATCGTAAGAAGTTAATAATCGGTTCCTTTTATCGGCCTCCCGACTCTGACGATACAATAGCAGAAAGGTTCAAAGAAAACCTGAGTCTAATTACAAAAACGTACCCGACTCACACGATAATAGTAGGTGGTGATTTTAATTTACCCTCGATCTGTTGGCGAAATTATATTTTCAAATCAGCAGGTAGGCATAAAACATCGTCCGAAATTGTACTCAACGCATTCTCTGAGAATTACTTCGTACAATTAGTTCATGAGCCAACTAGAATTGTAAATGGATGTGAAAACACACTTGATCTCTTAGCAACAAATAATCCTGAGCTCATAACGAGCATCAAAACGGATACAGGTATTAGTGAACACAGAGCTGTCGTAGCGAAATTGAATATCGAAAGTCCCAAAGTTACCAAAAATAAACGCAAAGTATATTTGTTCAGGAAAGCAGATAGAAACAAAATACATTGCTTCTTGAAAGACAACTTCCACTCCTTTCTAACACTAAACGTAGGTGTAGTCCAGATGTGGCTCAAATTCAAAGAAGTGGTATCGACAACAATTGAAAGTTTTATACCTAATGAATTAATAAAACAAGGAGGCGATCCCCCTTGGTACACAAAACAGGTCAGGACACTGTTGCAAAAGCAAAGGAAAAGGCATACTAAATTAAAACGATCGTACTCAGAAGCTCGAAATTTAGCGAGGATTTCAATGCGAGATGCCTACAATATTTATCACAACGAAACTCTTTCTCGTAATTTGACTGAAAACCCAAAGAGATTTTGGTCATATGTTAAATATACTCGGGGCAAGTCACAAACAATACCTTCACTACGTGATAGTAATGGCGATCCTGCCGATGACAGCGCTACTAAAGCAGAGTTACTAAACTTAGCTTTTAGAAACTCATTCACCAAAGAAGACGAAACCAATATTCCAGATTTCGAATTACGAACAGATGCCGTAATGAGTAACATAGAAGTACATATCATCTGAGTAGTGCAGCAACTGAAATCACTTAACAAGAACAAGTATTCTGGTCCGGATTGTATACCCATTAGATTTCTATCTGATTATGCTGAAGCGATAGCTCCTTACTTAACAGTCATATACAACCGCTCTCTCATAGAAGGATCTGTACCAAAAGATTGGAAAGTTGCACAGGTCACACCTATATTCAAGAAAGGCAGTAGGAGTAACCCACTAAACTACAGGCCTATTTCATTGACGTCAATTTGCAGCAGGGTTTTGGAACATATCCGGTATTCAAATATTATGAATTATCTCGAACAGAACGATCTATTGACCCAAGGTCAACACGGATTTAGAAAATATCGTTCATGCGAAACACAACTAGCTCTTTATTCACACGAAGTGATGGGTGCTATCGACAAAGGTTCGCAAATCGATTCCGTATTTCTTGATTTCCAGAAAGCTTTTGACACCGTACCTCACAAACGGCTTTTAATCAAATTGCGTGGTTATGGTATATCGCCCCAAATTTGCGATTGAATAGGGATTTCTTGTCAGAGAGGACATAGTTCGTAGTAATCGATGGTAAGGTATCGACTAAAACAGAGGTGATATCGGGCGTTCCACAGGGTAGTGTTATTGGTCCTCTGCTATTCCTTATTTACATAAACGATTTAGGGGAAAATCTTAGTAGCTCTCTTAGGTTGTTTGCAGATGACGCCGTCATTTACCGTCTAGTAAAATCATCTGAAGATCAAAACCAACTGCAGAACGATCTGAATAAGATATCAGTATGGTGTAAAAATTGGCAATTGACTCTAAATAATGAGAAATGTGAAGTCGTCCACATGAGTACGAAAAGAAATCCGTTAAACTTTGTTTACAACATAAATCAATCAAATGTGAAGGCCGTAAACTCCACAAAATACCTAGGAATTACTATTACTTCAGACTTAAACTGGAAAGAACACGTACATAATATCGTGGGAAAGGCGAACCAGAGACTGCCTTTTATTGGCAGAACCCTTAAAAGATGCAACAGAACTACTAAAGAAACTTCATACACTGCGCTTGTCCGTCCATTTTTGGAGTATTGCAGCCCAGTGTGGGATCCTTATCAGGTGGGTTTGACGGAGGACATCGAAAGAGTCCAAAGAAGGGCAGCTCGTTTCGTATTGTCACGATACAGGGGAGACAGCGTTACGGAAATGATACAGGATCTGGGATGGGAATCATTACAACAACGGCGCTTATCGCTGCGGCGTGGGCTACTTGCGAAACTGCAAACGCCAACATTCTCCTCAGAATGCGAAAATATATTGTTGACTCCCACTTACATAGGTAGAAATGATCATCAGAATAAAATAAAAGAAATCAGAGCTCGAACAGAGAGATTCAGGTGTTCTTTCTTCCCGCGCGCTATTCGAGAATGTAATGGGAGATAAATAGTATAATTGTGGTTCGATGAACCCTCTGCCAGGCACTGAAATGTGATTTGCAGAGTATCCCATGTAGATGTAGATGTAGATGTAGATGTGTATTCGTCATCGCCATACCGGCGTATCACCCGGCGTGATGGTAAGGGGTGCCACTGGTTACACGTCTCGCTCACCTCTTGTTCGCATCGACGGCACTTAAACAGTGGCCTTTACATTTCAATGACCTGTGTCTCTACCCTTCATTCTGTCCCTGCAGAACCTTACATTTCAGCAGAATAATGCATGTTGCTGGTTTTATACGGGCCTTTCTGGATACGGAAAATGTTCCACTGCTGCCCTGGCCAGCACATTGTCCAGATCTCTCACAAATTGAAAACGTTTGGTCAATGGTGGCCGAGCAACTGGCTCGTCACAATACGACACAATACTACTCTTGATGAACTGTGATAACTCCTGGCCATTATATATATCGGGTGTTTCGTGGGGTGCTACAGGATCGCTTGAAGAACAAAATGTAGGGAACCCGTGTTCTGAAACGTCACCCAACGGCGCTACCGAGCGTCAAAGTTATAGGTGCTGGCGCCTGCCGCTAGACCACCCCTCGGGCGGCGAACGCGTCCTTCTATGCACACGCAGACAGCGGGCAGGTCTGTAATATGTGGTTTTTGATATTCGGGGTTTGCGAGTGATTGCAATGATCGCCGGTTGAGAAGCTGGAGCTACCAGCTGTATGGGAAGGCCCTGTTTCCTATGAATGCAATTGTCTCTTGCCGTGATGACTGATGGTGTACTTGAAGTCTCCCAATGGTTTATTACGTCTCAAATCCTCCAACACAATCTCCGATGTTGTACCCTATAGCATAGTATAATGGATGTAACTAACAGAGTATGACAGAGTTACTGTGTTGTGTCTTGTAGACTAATGTCTTGTGCAGCAACCATCACCATGTACGCTTCTGGAGTTTACAGCAATGGGCCACATAATATTTCGTGATGTCGATGCCTTTATTTTACTTAACGGATAGATACCGTAAATCACACACAAGCTGCCGGAGGAGTGGCCTACCTGCAGGCGCCAGCACCTATAATTTTGGCGCTCGGTAGCGCCGTTGGGTGACATTTCCAAATGTTCAAATGTTTTTTAAGCTTATGGGACTTAACTACGGGGTCATCAGTCCCTAAACTTACAAACTACTTATGAACTACCTACTACTAAGGACGGCACAAATATCCATGCCCGAGGGGGGATTCGAACCCCCGACCGTAATGGCCGTGCAGGCCGTGACTGGAGCGCCTCAATCCCCTCGGCCACCGCGGCCGGCGTGACATTTCCGAACATGGGTTCCCCTACCTCATTTTGTTCCTCAGGTCGTTCTCTACCACCCCACGAAGTTTGTCAGTATCATTTAGAAACATTCTGTCCCAGTCACGATGTTCGTGATGAGCTAAGAAAGTACTTAACTGATCTTAATGGTATTTTCCACACTGAGTTAGTCCAGCTTAAATGGTATGATGAGGTTTATCTCGATTTTTTATTGGAAAATTAAAATGTCTTGTCGGCATATCAGGCCAGATAGACGCTTCTAGGTGAGAAAATAGAACTTAACTACATCTATTTAGGTTTCATTGTACACATCTTTTCCAAACTTACATCCACATAACAGACCTTTAGTAAGTTTTCGTGTATTTCATTTTAATTCTAATCGTGCTTTATATTATTTTCAGTAAACTGGCCCAAAAGAATCTAACGTCAACATAGCGTGTAGTGAAAGGGCATCACACAATCGTGTTGGAAGAACCATATATCACTGAACTCCTATGCCGTTTGACCAATTTTGAATATAATTTGAGTGAATCCCTGGGTGGTTTACACTCACAACTTCATCTGATAGGTGCTGCTAAAAACCAAAGTAATTTAGACTGGTAATTTTGGTAACTAAGGATTCTTATATTTTGCGCTACAGTATCGTTCATCTTACTGTCATAAATGTTTGCACACTTTTGTCTCTAAACCAGAGAAACGGGGCTGTTGTATGGAGTCATGAATTGCTGACCTACTTGGGGTGAAAAATTGACAATAATTACCATGGCAACTGAACATTCCGTTGCAGTTTTCGGAGGCCAAAGCGACTAACTCTGTAGTATTCGCAACATTGTTTAATGCCTGGCAATAATGGGTGTGTAATATTATTTCCAACAATGTATTTATTTCTTGGTCTGGCTAAGAGATTTACTTTGTTAGTTGTGAGGTTACGTTTGAACAGAGCGCTACAAAATGAATGACAGTGAAGTAAATCCTTTTTCCGGAGCTGCAGAAACGTTCATCGTCCAGATTTCTGTCCAGACAAAGGTAAAGGGAAACTACACCAGCCAATATATATTCATCTTTCATTGTGTGATTCTTTAGTTTCTCCCGGCGTATTTGGACACTATAGACCGGCAGTACACCCGTGGATATTTTGATCATCTTCATTGTGTTCACTCATTTTGTAGCGCTCCGTTGAAACGTAAGGCCACAACTAAAAAAGTATATCACTTAGCCCTTTTCATGTACACTCGAGACTGTACATGTACACTGCCACTGAGAAGCGAAACCGACTAACTCCATTGGAACAGAAACTGAGAAAACTGTAATTAAAGTTAAGAGCACGGCTGGGATCGAGCACTAGGTTCCCAGATTTATGTCAAGATGAGCTTTGAAACCTGGTGTGGCGCCAGAGGACGCCAGTAAAACAATATTAGAATTTACAAGATTCCCTTGTGTAGCAGCTAGCTCCGTAGGACATAGATCCTTCGGCCACGTTAGCTCACCGTCTTGCCGCGTCTTCTATGGGCCGACTGCTATACGGTTCGGACGGAGGCTCCCGCGCCACGAGGTATGGTGTTCGATGCAGAGAGCCGCGACGGAGTGGCCAAGCGCATTGAGGCGCTATGCTCCGATGCACGAGACCTCTCCCCGTCGGTGGTTCGAATCCCCCCTCGGGCATGGATAATTGTGTCGTCTTTATAAGTAGTTTGTATGTTTAGGGACTGATGGCCCCGCAGTTAAGTCTCATATGCTTAACAAACATTTGAACATTTTTCTAAGCAGAGACTGGCAGGTGGAGTACTGTGCCCCTCATCCTGTCTAGGCATCTGCTTGTGACGCCATGCTCGGAACCACTAGAGTGGGATGTCATGGTGCCAGTTGGCCTGTTGTTACCGCTGGCAGGGTTAGCACCAGAGTGCTAGCGCGTCGGCAGGATGATTGGCCTTTAGGAAAGCAACCAATAAAGACTGAGCTGGCTTCAGGCAGCAACTATATTGAGCATTGTGAAGACGATAACAGCGGTTCACCATCTCCCCGGATAATGATCAGTTCGAAGCGTAGTAGTTCTCTCCTACTTGTGACTAGTGGCTACTTGTCTGTACTGCTTTATCTGAGATATAATCTGAATACTTAGATTAAATCATTGATCGACGACTACGCTCCTGCTCAGCTTCGATTCCAAAGACCAAGTTACTACACTTCTAAATGCGGGAGTTTATTTACAGAATCGGCTGCGGCTATGAAGTATGGAACGGTTCGTAATGACCGAATGAGTCCTACTTGTGATTACAGCGTTCGCTCAATGAGCCTTTAAACGGCTGATATATTATTATTCACTCTCATGACAAGGTTATGTGTAGTTATGAAATGTTTACAAGCTGACGGCTATACCCTCTCTCTTTTGGTCGTCTGTCACAGTCAAAAGTCTGACGACTATAGGCTTTCAATTCGCCGACGCAGTGTCTATCGTCACGAACGACTGGCGTTGCTTTTACGATAGAGGCGATGACGTGCTTCCCCTAGCATGGGTGCCGGTTAGTTGAGCAATTCAAGATTTTAACACGTTTCTCTGTGACAATTTTGCGCTGTTACAGAATTCTGACGTTACAGCGATAATAATAAATTAATTTTTTTTATTCATTGCTATAATGATATGACATTTATCATTTAGTTTGACGTACATTACTGAAACAGCGGACAACTTGAAATTTGCATTTTAAAAGAGTTAGTCATTTTGTCACCTTAAAAATTTACTTTGTCTTCCATTTTAATTTCAAACGAGGCTAAGCATCACAATAAGTTAAATCACAGTTCTCCGACACTTAATTGCTCTGTTCCCCACGAGTTCAGGAGGAAAATGAGATCTGCCATTTTTTTCTCCTTAGTGATGCGACCAATGCATGAGAACAGGACATCCTGCTTTATATTCGGAAACTCAGGTTGCCTAGCTGGTGTGAAGTTCTTCGGTCAATCATAAGAAATGGAAAATTTTCGAATAAAAGTCGTCTTCTACTGGAGAGTTAAAACCTCTCCAATGGAATCCATCATATATCAAGCCATTTGCGGGTAAGCCATTGATTATCTTCTTGCAGTTCGTTGTGGTATCTTCAAGAGTCTTCACAGCAAGAATAAATGATTAATTTGAACTATTACAAAGGATTCTTCCATTTGCAATTGCGAATTACACTGTTCCAATGTTCTGGTGACAATTACAAGATTCAATTACTCTGACGTCTGAGTCATTTGTCAGGTAGCTGTGTCCACGTACTAAAACTTTTAAATCAATAATAGCTGCTCTGAATTCAGAGCTTCATACAAGCTTCCTCATTGTCAATACAGTTTTTATATTTCGATTCTAACCGGTGCAGGAATATGAGTAAGTGATAATATGCTTGTGTTGTCTTGCATTGTCTTGAACACAATGAAGATGAATATATATTGGCTGGTGTAGTTTCCCCTTACCTTTGCCTGGACAGAAATCTCGAGCATGAAAGTTGTCTGCAACTCCGGAAAATGGGTTTCCTTTACTTTCACTCATTTTGTAGGGCTCTGTTCAAACGTTAGTCCATAACTAACAAAATAAATCGCTTAGCCAGACCAAGAAATAAATGCAATGTTGGAAATAATGTTACACACCCATTATTGCCAAGCATTAAACAATGTATCGAATACTACGGTAGAAAGATGCAGTTAATCGCTTTGCCCTCCGAAAACTGTTGCCATGGTAATTGTCAATTTCTGGTAAAAAAAATGAATAAATGAAGTTAAACGCTTAAGAATATGAAAATATATATCTTTGTGAGGTTTTCTCGATCAAAAGATAAAAAAATTTGAAATTTTGTTTCTGAGTTGCACATTAACACTCTGGAATCTCCTTCATGAGGACGGTGGTTCAAATCCACCTCCGATTATCCAGATTTAGCTTTTCCGTAGTTTTCGTAAATCACTCCAGGCGAATGGTGGGATGGTTTCTTCGACAGGTCATGGCCTCCATCTGTACCCAAACAATCCGAGCATAAACTCCAACTCTAATGACCACACTGTCGACGGGGAGTTAATCCTAAAACTTCCTTCCTTCCTCCAAGTATAGAATACAAAATATATTAAAACAATGGTGCATTTACTGATCCGTCATTTATGCCCTGGTGATTCACGGTTATCGGATTTCCACTGTGATTATATCAGCAGGACGGCAATAACAGACTTCAAACACGGAGTGATAAACACAGGTAGACATATGTGATTCCGTTTCAGAAGGTTAACTGATCGTTTCCGTTTCCATAATTTGCTGTCAAATTCCTGTTTGGTTTCAGAAGTGGCTATATTCTCTTTTCTATGTGTGAATACTAGTCATGTTCGTTGATTTTTTTTTAAATTATTTTGATCACAAAATACTGTTCGCAATTGTAATACTTTGGAATAACGGGAGTACTACAACTTTTTCACCTCTTACTTTAATAACAGACAGCAGGAGACAATACTCTGCAGTGTTTCAAACGGCAATCAAATGCATTCACAGTGGAGAACAGTTTAGTGTGAGTGCCCCAGGGGTCTGTTCCAGGGCCGCTGTTTTTTCTGTTTATATAAATTTTACGTGTTCTCGTATTTTTGTTTGCTGAGGATACCAGCATGAAAGTAAAGGATGTTTAAGTTCATATATCGAACAAGACAATATTCTGGGTATCAGCCTGCGTGATTTTTTAAACACTTAGCAAAGGAATCGTCGAAGTTTCGAACACTGTGCAGTGGTCCTCTTCAAGGCGGTTAACTTTTGGAGGCTGCTGAATGTATACCATTATATAACGTGAACTTTTCGGTTGTCTGATACCGACGTCATACATCTAAGATGGTGACTGGTTGGCAGTAGCGTATCAATAAGCTTTTACGTTTGCAACCCTGTTAAATGATTGGTTGGCAAAATCTTGTATATGATTGGACGGCAACAGCCAATCAGCAACTAGTACCCAAGAGATGGTGTTTCTGCTGCGAAAGTTCAGGCCGCGCGTCAGTTCTACTGTGGGCGCTGTTTAAACTGCTCAACACAGGTCAAGTGGAGCCTCTGGCTGGCGCACACATGTGGTCCGCTGGGCAGGTATTGCTGGCAGCCACGTCGAAGGTAACTTGTGGCCATCCTCGGCCATCCTCTCTGTTCACGTTGTTATGTTGTTTAATTATTTCGATGGCTTCTCTTATTTTGCGCTGTTGCATCCACGGTTACCAGGCAAGTACGCGAGGTTCTCGGAAGTTAATAGTACCGCCGCATTCCTTCTGGTGTTCCTGCCAGAGCTGACTTGTTCACTTGTCCCAATCATATGTTACGCTCATGTTCCGAAAAGAGAGTGCTGTCGGGTCATCCGGTTTCACCAACATAAACCTCGCTGCATTCACACTGAAGTTCATATACACCTGCAGTGTGGCGGAATTTTATGGGTTCCTTCGTGGGCCTCAACAGGTCACGGATCTTGCGGCCACTTTCGAAAATCGGTTTGATTCCTCCTCGGATTAAGACCTGACTCTCTCACATAAGGTAGAGGAGCTATAGGAAGAGTTTCTTCCGCAACATTGTCTATCTCGTCTTCCTTATACCTCATGTCATGTTGTATGCTCCTGTTGCTGTTGTCTTCAGGTCACTCTCTTCTTGTTGAAAGTTGTCAGCGTCGCTAATCTTGTGAAATTGTGCTGTCAGCATATGTAATGCGGAGTTCTACTGTGTTGATGACAATCCGCACCTATTGGTGTTCGTCCGTTTTCTGTAGACTCTGTATCCTAGTGTACCGATAGATGTTCTGTACACTTCGAAATCCAGATAAGGAATAGCTTCGTTAGTTTCCGTCTCCACCGTAAACTGTACGTTCTTGTGGACGTAGCGGCGCAGTGTTTAGTGCTGTCTGTTCATAGGCTTCCACAAATATGTCAGCTACTGCAAATGAAAGGGAAGAACCCATTGCCACTAAGTCTGTCTGTTCATAAAATTTCCCTGCCAACTGAAATATGTTCACGATAAGCACAATTGTAGGTCCCAGATGTCCGGCGGTATTTGGTCCGGTAGGATGTTGATGGTGTCCGATACAGGCACATTGGTAAACGGAGATTTTACGTCAAAGCGAACCATAAAATCTGTAGATAGCACCTGCTGTTCCCGCATGAGCTGCATGAAACGCGTTTCACAGCAGCATCCAACAATTAACCGCCTGAAGAGAGCCATTGCAGGGTTGTCGAAATGTCGGCATTTACTTTGCTAAGTGTTTAAGAAATGACACGGCATACCCAGAATTGTCTTCTTCAAAATGACACCGGCCGTGGAAGCCCTACGAACTTATAACTTCATGTAATTTCAAACACACATTTCAACAAAAACTGAAATTTTATTACAGAGAATGGGGAAATGAAAAGTGTGATTGAACAGGTCAGATTCCTAGACGTTCAGGTAGATAATAAGCCGCAATGGAAAGCCTACGTTCAGAAACTTACAACAGGAAAATATCTATAGGAAAATATCCACTGTACTGTGCGAAGAGTAGAAATTCTAAAATTCACCAACCTGGCGTTTTTCTGTAGATGTCGTCCCCATGCAGATGATAGCACACAGCCGGCCGCGGTGGCCGAGGGGACTGAGGCGCTCCAGTCACGGCCACTACGGTCGGGGGGTTCGAATCCCCCCTCGGGCATGGATATTTGTGCCGTCCTAGTTCGTAAGTAGTTCATAAGTAGTTTGTAAGTCTAGGGACTGATGACCCCGTAGTTAATTCCCATAAGCTCTACAAACATTTGAACTTTTTTTTTTTTATAGCACACAGGTCGGAGTCGTTGGAGTGATGATGTAATTATTAAACTATTGGCAGGAACTGATCTAATTACTATATAATACGGAGGTTCTTGGGGTGCCAGCTAGTTTTATTTAAAGAATGCCGAAAACTAGCAAATCGCATAATAATTTACACTTGCCACACATTGTTTTAACTGAAACTTCAATATATTGCTATTTTGCATTTTCTAAAATAATTGAACTATGTCTTATGACCGCCTACGTATGGGACATGTTACACCTCCGAGTGCATGTTCTGGACTGAGTTGTGGCGGCTCGATGCAAGGCTGCCTTCGCCTCGCAATTTGGCGCGCAAACATGGCCGCCGTGCATTGGCGTCTTATATTAATCGTTTTATTTACTAATTTGGCGATAGATAATATGTTGTACATAGTCAGGGCATAGCTTGGCTTTGAGGGATTTCCTAACTTGAATTTGACATGAAATAAATAATTAGTTTATTAAGTATAAATAAAAATATGATTGCGTTTTTGCGCGTTATCGCCTGTACTACAGCCAATGGGCGGTCAGTGCCTGCAGCTCGGGGACTTCCCTAGAATTCGGCGAAACTCGCCAGCACTCTTTCCCATGAGAACCCGACCTATTGTACCACCTGTCGTGGTTCTCACCAGCTTGTACCGTCTGTCGCCTATTGGTTCTAACCTGCTGTACTTTAAGCCAGAAATATTACAAACTATACGCTGCGTTATTTACCATTAGAACAGTGTCTGAAATAAGTGGTGCTTCTACACTTTGCTTATTGTCATTCGCTTACGACGTACGTTGTTATTTTTTGGGATCTCTGAATTGCGCAGATACGGGCGGTTACAGTGCGCTCGAGAACCATTCTTCTTGCCGCCACATGTTTCTGCAAAATTGTACTCAGTCTCGTGGTGAGCACTGATCATGGAGATTTGGCTCACCGGTGTGATTCGTCATGCCCTCTTCCTCCTCCTGCTCCACCCCTTCCTCTACCTCGTGCCCTGCGGTCCCTCGCTGCAGTGTGGGATCCCATCCTCAGTGGGCAGGATTCATCCCGTCAGGGAGAGGCGTGTGGCTCGATACCCCCCCCCCCCCTGCGGTCAGACACGCGACACCAGTGGGGGACAGAGCCCCGAGGCTGCACGTGCGCACAGAAAGCACACACAATTTCACGCCGTTTCCCGAGAAACAAACAAGACGACCGCTATACTCTGTCCATCGTAACAATGAACTCCATGTAAACAGACGCAGAGCGGTGACTGGTGAGCTGCCGCCAGCAACACGTACTCTGCTGGTGTCCCGCTCTTGGAAGTACGTACACTTAACACTTTGCAGTCCGTGCACTAAGGACGGGTTTGTCAGTGTCTCGTTAAGTTCCTGTTCTCGTGCAGTGGTCCCATCACTAAGAAGAATAAAAGGCAGATCTGATGTCCCTCCTGAACGCGTGGGGAACAGAGCAATAAAGTGTCGGAGAACTGTGGTTTAACTTATTGTGATTATTAGCCTTGTTTGAAATTAAAGTGGAAAACAAAGTAAATTTTTAAGGTGACAATATGACCAACTCCTATAAAAAAAGAAATTTCAAGTTGTTCGCTGCTTCAGTAATGTATTTCAAACTAAATGGCAATTGTCATATCATTATAGTAATGTATAAACAATTAATTTATTATTAACACTGTAATGTCAGAATGCTGTAACAGAGCAAAATTGTAATAGAGAAACTTGTTAAAATCTTAAATTGCTCAAGTAACCGCCAGCCATGCTAGGGGAAACAGGTCATCTGTCGTAAATACAACACCAGTCTCTCGAGACGACAGCAGATGCTGCGTCGGCGAGTTGAAAGCCTACAGTCAGCAGACTGTTGATTGAGACGGACGAACAGCAAAGAGAGAGAGAGAGAGAGAGAGAGAGGGTATATTCGTCAGCTTGTAAACTTTTGATAACTACACGTGACTCTATCACAAGAGTGAATAAGAGCGAGGATACAACAGCGGTTAAAGGGCTCATTGAGCGAATGCTGTACTCACAAGTAGGACACATTCGGTCATTACAAACCGTCCCGTACCTCATAGCCTCATCCGGTTCTGGATATAAACTCCCGCTTTAAGAAGTGTAGTCACTTGTTTTTTGGAATCGAAGATCCTCACGAGCGTAGTAGTCGATCCAATGATATAATCTATTTATTCAGGTTATGTCTCAGATAAAGCAGTACAGACTAGTAGCCACTAGTCACAACTAGGAGACAACTACTATGCTTCGAACTGACCATCATCCGGGGAGATGGTGAACCGCTGTCTACCGTCTTCACAACGCTCAATATAATTGCTGCCTGAAGCCAGCTCAGTCTTTATTGGTTGCTTTCCTAAAGGCCAATCATCCTGCCGACGCGCTAGCACTCTGGTGCTAACCCTGCCACCGGTAATAACAGGTTAATTGGCACCATGGGATCCGACTCTAGTGGTTCCCAGCATGGCGTCACAAGCAGCTGCCTAGACAGGATGAGGGGCACAGTACTCCACCTGCCAGTCTCTGCTTAGAAAAATGTTCAAATGTTTGTTAAGCTTATGATACTTAACTGCGGGGTCATCAGTCCCTAAACATATAAACTACTTATAAAGACGACACAATCATCCATGCCCGAGGGGGGATTCGAACCACCGACGGGGAGAGGCCTCGTGCATCGGAGCATAGCGCCTCAATGCGCTTGGCCACTCCGCCGCGGCTCTCTGCATCGAACACCAGACCTCGTGTCGCGGGAACCTCTTTCCGAACCGTATAGCAGTCGGCCCATAGAAGACGCGGCAAGACGGCGAGCTATCGTGGCCGAAGGATCTACGTCCTACGGAGCTAGCTGCTACACAACGGAATCTTGTATTTAGCGGAGAACTGCGTTCGTCAGTGTGTCGTTATGAGTTAGCCTGACATTAAAATACCTCAAACTGGCCGTTGAATTAACGAGTATAATTCTGCTCGCAAGAATCTGGAATCCTCCAAAACGCTAAAATACCGCAATATACAGGCTGAATCTAAATTCGCGCACTCGGGCTTCGCAGCGCGATTCCTCATGTAGTGGGACAAGGAGCGACATCCCGTCACTCTATAAGCTCAGTTTGTCAGGTAAGCGTTAAAATTGTTAATTTCTTTCATTAAATCTTTGTGATCATGTTATTAATTTTTATAAATTATGTACTTAAAACTTTGTATTTGTTTTTCTGTTTCATGTCTCTTCGTGAGCGTCACAACGCGGTCAGCAGAGTCCTACACGCCGGAACCAAAGATGTGATTGCTGGCCACCAACCGTTGCGAGTCGACGGCCATGCGGCTTAAGGAGAAACTGCAGCCGTTGTTGCGTCGTGATCGAAGAAGACATTTACTAAAAATAAATTATTAGGTTTTCTCTTTGTAAAAAGTTATAGAAAAAAAATTCTTTGAAAAATGAGTTAGTTCCGATTGTCATGTCAAGCTGTACAGATCTTGTTATATTAATAAATGTGAAAGATTGTTAAATTGTATTACGAAGAATGAATCTTATTGAAGTGTTTCAAAGGCTTAAATGGAAATGAATATTAGTTACTACTGTTATTTCTATGAATAATACATTTTAGAAATTTTCTCGAACATTAACAAACTTTAATAGGACTGTACGTTTTTGTGAACCGCGAAGGTATGAAAGTTTAATTAGATGTCATTGTTGGTTATTTAAATAGAAGGGTAACCAACTTTAGAAACTTTTGCAATAACTTACGTGAATTTGACTTCATGGAATCTTTTGTGTCCCAGCCTCGTCGCCGCTTTTGTGTCTCGTTCCCGTCGTAGGTGTCGGTGGCAGAGTAGAAAGACCGACACAGGAATAAAGGATGCACGCTTGTGCAGGTAGGAGGTGACCAGCCAGTGGGACAGCAGAAACTAGAAACACTAGAGTAAATTAGAACGAGATATATATTTCATAGAGAGATTACAATACTTATCTTTCATAAGTTTCATGACTGCAGAACGCTGATACCTAGATTATATAGAGGCCTGTCTACTGATAAGTCCTAGTGCCTAACCGATAGCCAAGTCTTCACTGGTGCCTATCTGATTCCGAAGTGTTAGCTGGTTCCTATCTCAGTCCCAAGTGAACGATGTCGTTCAGTGGTGGCCACGAGCGGAGTTGTAGCAGAGGGCGCTCGTGGCTGACGTAAGAACGCCGCGCCGTGCGTGCATGGCGGCGCGCGGCGAAAGTAGGTGGCGCGCACTTTAGACTTGTGCGACACCACAGAATCTCTTGAAGGTAAAAACTTCATGAAATTATTTGTGACTCCTGGCTCTTGTGCACATGGACCTAAGTCTTAAATGAAACTAAAATCCTCTTTAAATGTGAGAACTTCTTAGAGAGGAAGAACTTAATAATATTTTTCGTGTGTTAGTTGGTGGTACAACGGAAAAGAAGTCTATCCACGGTTAAACAAAGTTTGTAGGCCTGCCATAAACAACTTCTAAGCTGATATAAAGAAGAACCTTAATTTCTCAAAAAAGGTAAAACTGGAATTTACAGTTTTTCAGGCAGTCTCTTACCCAATTAAAGACATGTGTTCGTCCGTCCCACTACTCTCACCTGCCAACAATGAAAAATGTCTCTTACAAAATTTCATCCTGTGCATAATTGCGCCAGTAAATGGACGTCAAAGACTGAGATGGCTGTGTGTGCCAGTGTGTTTCATAACTACACCAACAAATTTGTAAGGGATGTATTAGGCGTCTTGAGGAACAAAATGATCATTTAAACCCATGCCCGAAAACACCTTTCAACGACGCTACGGAGAGTCCTAGTTACAGGCACCAGTTCCTGCCGCCAGACCCAGTGGCGTAGCTATGTCACCAAGGGCCCCGGGGCAAAAATGACGTTGGGGCCCTCTTTAAACTGAAAATATGCAGATGCAAAACTACATCATCAGCTCCTTACCGCCCACTGGAAGACATAATAAGGCGCACCTAAATACTCCTAAGTAAATTGTTATGTGTCACGCAGCACACAACATTTAATCTTATTCTCTAATATAATAACTGTGAAAGTTTCTTTGTTTGTTATGCTTTAACGCAACAATTACTGTGTGGATTTGGATGAAATTTTGTAGAGGGATACAGTTGGACCTGGGTAGGACAAACAGATTAAACGACCCCAGCGGACAGTTCCCAAAGTTGCCCCATACAAGGTGAATGAAGTCGCAGGCAAAAGTTAGTAAAAAAATAAAATAAAATAAAGGTATTACTCAAAGACGAAAACATGGCCCCCTCCCGCGAAGCAAACCGGAAACAGTCAGGACTAAGGCGTCCATGGTGACAGCAGGCCGACAGTTGTCAGTGCCGACAACTCACTCTCGATAAACTACTGCGCTATTAGCTCTTTGCTCAGTACCGATCGCAGAAATTTCGTTGACAGCCCAGTCAAAGAAGGAAAACAGTGGAAATATTGGAAGTTGTCGGATTGTTGATGAAACACTTTGGACTGAGCCGTGCCCAATAACTTCAGTTGACATCTTCGCTTATTATCGTCACAGTGGGGTAGAAGGCAGCGTACAGAATGCATACTTCACTATTGCGACAAAAAACCATATTTTCTCTTCTTCTCGCACTAATTTAAGAGTGCATAGACATCTATTCAAATGTTCAAATATTTGTAAAGCTTATGGGACTTAACTGCGTGGTCATCAGTCCCTAAACTTACAAACTACTTATCAACTACCTTATACTAAGGACAACACAAACATCTATGCCCGAGGGGGGATTCCAACCCCCGATGGGCAACATGTAAAGACTTAATATTCAAATGTGGGCACACCGTGTATTGTCAAACACACTGCTAGTAATTCAGCGCCATTCACTGTTATTTCGCAAGATTGTGAGCCATGGCAACTCCGACTTCGACCGACAATACACTAACGGTGGCAGGGTCCACGTCTTAGCGGACAAGCAATAGACCTTTTTATGTTTAAATTCTGAGGTAGGAATAATTTTTGCATTTCACTTCTTGCGTTTGAGGCAGAACGTACATTATACGATGTAATTGGGAACATGTGTGTTCGGAAAAGCGAATATTCGGATAATCGAACTGTGCAATTCTATTTGTCAATAAGAAGTACTGTACAGTATTTGGAGGCGTGTGATCCTTCACAATGCGCTGAGCGGTATGCCGCAACACTTGGAAGCCGCAACTCTTGCAGCGAGCAACTTTGATGCTGTCGCTACTTGTGCTGCTACGCCGACTAAAGTGTGCAGATTGTTGTACATAGCGACTAGTGGGCCCATTAGAAACAATCTTATAGCGGCTGTTGAGGGAATCATGGTTGGTTGGGAGAGGGAGATGATGGACGGTAGGAAGGGAGAGTAAATAAAAAATTCCACGCTCTACTGTAACTTTTTCGAACTTCGTTCACGGAGGCCGAGGGGCCCCTAGAGCTCGGGGGCCCCGGGGCACTGCCCCGCCTAGCCCTATGATAGCTACGCCACTGGCCAGACCTCCTCTCCAGCAATTTCGACGCTCTGTAGCGTCATTGGATGACGTTTCCGGGCGTGGGTTTCTATGCTCACTTTGTTCCTCAAGACACCTCCCACATCCCCTAGAAGTTTGTTGGTGTAGTAGTGTAATTCTGAAACACACTGACGTATGGAACGCACACCCATCTCAATCTTCGACGTCCATTTGCTGCCGGAAATATGCGCAGGACGAAATTTTGTAACAGACTTTTTTTTTATTGCTAGCATGTGAGGAATCGCGCTGCGAAGCCCGAGTGCGCGAATTTAGATTCACCCTGTATATATGATTAAAACTCTAAACACCTCTTGTATGCCTAGTTCTTCATTTAGCTCAACTGAGAATATTAATCGTGTTAGTATTTATCAGTGGCGGCTGGTGATAATGTGCTAATGTGCTGCAGCACACTGTAAATATATTACTAAAATTATCCCATTTCTCTTCGAATGCAAGCGAGAAATCGCTGTAAAATTACGTCCTTTCTCTTGGAATGCGAGCCAGATATCACAATAAAATTATGCCAACTCCCTTCCAATGTGTACAAGAATGCTAGTAATAAGGATGAAAACGCATTTTGGAGCGCTCTCGCCGCGATAGCTGGAAAGCAGCTCCGTGTGCTGAAGTGGGATTCAGCCGCGCTGGTACGTGCGCAGAGGCAGCACAGTCGTCTGTTCGCTAGTGCGCATGCGCAGACGTGACGTCCGGCCTGGCGGCTCATGAGTGCTGAGACCGACTGCAGCACCAGATCAATATTTCTCTTCGCACTGCGTGTAACGGTTGCGGAAGAATAGTATACGACGATTATAGCGGCCTACAGAGTCAAATAGCGTGCAGGCTTAGGCGTCTTCCGCGTTGTCTCTCAAACCTACTTGTGTGAGGCTCGTATTCAAATACGTCTGAGTCTAAATTTTTAATTTCTGTAAATTAATATTTTTAAACGTTATATTTACTACCTGCAGTGAATACATGCAGTTGGCAACGCTGTTATAAATTACCCTGAAGGTCTTACTGTCAATACAGTATTAATTGGTATTTAATTAAAGGCAATCATACAAAGGTTGACGTGTTTGACGTAAAACGTCAATCACAAACAACATTAGTAACGTTTAGCCAACATGCGAGTGAAACTGCGCTTTTCAGTCAAGCAGTTTCATTGGTCGCTTGTGTAGAACGCAGATGACGTGGTGGGGATGTTGCTAAGCTCCGTTATTTCCATTGTCAGTCACACTTTGTACGTTCGCTGGAGAAGTGTTTCGCGGTGTATTTCTTCGTGGAAGTGCGCGTTACGTACTGTGCGAGGAACATGGAGAATTCTGTCGATGATCTGCTACAGAGGCCATTTTACAATAGACCTTTGGAAGAGATACTGAAAGTGAAAGAGTTGGGTAGACCTACTCCAGTTTTAAATTTCAGTCAAAAGGCTACAGGAGGTGGCAAGAAAAGTGAGTACACGAAGAAATTTAAAACGAAAGTCTATGAAAACAGTTGGATTTGTGGATGTGACATTCGCAATGCACTTTTTCCTTTCCATGTTTGTTATTTGGGAATAGTGATGCGTGGAGTACAGAGGGAGTGAAAGACCTCGGACATCTTAATGCATTAATAAAAAACATAAAGGAAATCATATACATAATAATAACATACTTGAACTTAGTTCATTTGGTAAAACTAATATCACAACAATTTTAAGTCGTGCTTTTTATTTTAGTATATTTTGTTTCCTGTTTATTTTTGTAATAATGTAGCACACTGGTCAAATTTTGTACGAGCCGCCACTGGTATTTATAGTAATTTATATGAAAATAAAAGACAAAAGCGCTCTTCTCAGTTTTAGAGAATCATTTGTAAGAGGAAACCCGCAGCGGGGCAGACGAGCGCAATGAGGCGCTATGCTACGATGCGCAAGGCCGATCCCCGTCGGGGTTCGAATACCCCCTCGGGCATGGATGTTTGTGTCGTCCTTAGTAAAAGATAATTCATAAGTAGTTAGTACGTTTATTGACTGATGACCCCGCAGTTAAGTTCCTTAAGCTTAACAAACATTTGAACATTTTCTTGTAAGAGGAAACCTAAACAAAAATAAACGCTCATGATTTATTATTTCTCCACGAAAATACTATACAGTGTTACAACTAATGAGTGATCTGTGAAATGTAACATTGTTTCCATCTTCGCCTTTGTTCCCATTCTCTTGTTGTTGTTATGGTCTTCAGTCCGGAGACTGGTTTGATGCAGCTCTTCACAATACCCTATCCTGAGAAAGCCTCTTCAACTCCACATAAAAACGGCAACCTACATCTGTCTGAACCTGCTTACTGTATCCATCTCTTGGTCTTCCTCTGCGGTTTTTACCCCACACACTTCCCTCCAACTCTAAATTCACAATTCCTTGATGTCTAAGACTGTGTCCTACCGATCGATCCCATCTTTTTGTCAAGGTATGCCAGAAATTCCTTTTCTCACCAATTCTGTTCAGTACCTCTTCATTAGTTATGCGATCCACCCCCACCTGATCTTCAGCATTCATCTGTAGCACCACATTTCAAAAACCTCTATTCTCTTCCTGTCCGCACTGTTTATCGTCCGTGTTTCACTCCCGTACAAGGCAATATTCCACACAAATGCCTACAGAAAAGACTTCCTTACACTTAAATTAATTTTAGGTGTTAGCAAATTTCTCTTTTTCAAAAATGCTTTTCTTTCCACTGCCATTCTGCATTTTATATCCTCTGTACTGCGACCGTCATATGTTATTTTACTACCCTAAACTCAACTTCAACCTTCATTGCTTCGTAACCTAATCTAATTCCTTCAGCTTCGCCTGATTTTCTAAAACTGCATTCCATTAGCTTGGTTTTGCTCTTGTTAATGTTCATTTCATACGTTCTCTTCAAGACACTGTCCATTCCATTCAACTGCTCTTCCATGTCCTTTGCTGTCTCTGACAGAATTACAATGTCATCAGCAAAACGCAATGTTTTTAATTCTTCACCCTGAACATTAACCCTATTCCAAATTTTTCCTTGCTTTCCTTCACGGCCTGCTCGATGTACTAAATTGAGTAACATCGGAGAAAGGCTACAAACCTGTTTTACTTCCTTCCCAACTAATGCTTCCCTTTCATGCCCTTCGAGTCTAATAACTGCGGTCTGGCTTTTGTACGAGTTGTAAATAACTCTCCTTTCCCTGTTTTCCCTAGATTTTACCCCTGCTGACTTCAGAATTTGAAAGAGTGTATTCCAGTCAACATTGTCAAAAGCTTTCTCCAAATCAACAAAAGCTAAAAATCTAGGTTTGCTTTTCCTTAATCAATCTTAAGTCGTGAAGTGAGATTTGCCTCCCGGGTTCCTACATTCCTCCTGAATCCAAACTGATCTTCCCCGAGGTCAGCTTCTACCAGCTTTTCCATTCTCCTGTAGATAATTCGTGTTAAAATTTTGCAACAATGACTTATCAAACTGATGGTTCTGTGATTTTTACACCTGTCTTTCTTTGGAATGGGAAGTATTACATTTTTCTTAAAGTCCGAGGGTATTTCGCCTGTCTCATGCAATTAAAAGCAGCACACGCATGAGCCATGTTTACGCACTGTGACTCTGCAAATGGCGGCATCTGTTACGTTCAACGTGGGGACGCGACACTAGCGCCAGCGAGCGGTCTAGTTTTTATTTAGCAAGCTTATGGATGGTTCCAGCACCGCTACTAGCAGCTGACGCTGCCTTCCCTTCAGCCCTCCTCTCCCCGTAAATCGCTGCCAAGGTCACTCTCGGCATTCACCGCGCGAATCGTCAAGTTATCGTGAACATGTAGTATGTGGCATCACAGGAGCGCGCCGCGATCTTCTCTTTGGGTGGTGTCGCTGAAAATCTCATTTAAGCCGTATGCAGCACACGAGCGAGCCATGTTTACGCACTGTGACTCTGCAAATGGCGGCAACTGTTACGTTCAACGTTGGGACGCAACACTAACGCCAGCGAGCGGTCTAGTATTTATTTGGTAAGTCTATGAACTGTTCCAGCACTGCTTCTAGCAGCTGACGCTGCCTTTTCAGTCCTCCTCTCCCTGTAAAGCGCTGACAAGGCCACTCTCGGCATTCACCGCGCTAATCGTCAAGTTATCGTGAACATATAGTACGTGGCATCACAGGAGCGCGCTGCGATCTTCTCTTTGGGTGGTGTCGCTGAAAAATGGAATTTAAGCCGTATGCAGCACACGAACGAGCCATGTTTACTCACTGTGACTCTGCAAATGGCGGCTACTGTTACGTTTAACGTGGGGACGCGACAAAAACGCCAGCGAGCGGGCTAGTATTTATTTAGTAAGTCTATGGATGCATTGCTACTAGCAGCTGACGCTGCCTTCCCTTCAGCCCTCCTCTCCCCGTAAAGCGCTGAAGCGCTGCCGAGGCCACTCTCGGCATTCACCGCGCGAATCGTCAGGTTATCGTGAACATATAGTACGTGGCATCACAGGAGCGCGCCGCGATCTTCACTTTGCGTGGTGTCGCTGAAAATCTCATTTAAGCCATACGCGACGACAGAAGCGGCTATTACAGAGTGCTGGCCCTCCTGCGGGCCGCCGCCCCCGGTCGGTGCAGAGCGTCGTGCGACCGCGCTCCTCCCGTTGGCGCCACCGCCCCCCGCCGGGGGCGCGCCGCCCCGGCACCCCCGCGGTTTCAAAGCGGCGGTGTAATTAATGCGGCTGGCCGGGGGGCGGCTTTCACACCGCGCCGCCGCGTCGGTAAACGCGCGACTATAATTTGCTCGTTACGCCGGTCACGCCCCCGTCGCCCCCGCCGCCCCCGCCGCCCACCCCCGAAGGCCCGGCCCCCGGCCCCCGGCCCGGCCGCGCCCCGCGCAAACACAGGTGGCGCAGCGCGGCGCGGCGCTGTTGACGGAGCCGTGATTACAGTTTTCCCGCGTCCGCCGCCGCTTTGATCTCGCGCTGCCGCCCCCGCTAAGTGTGATCAAAGTGCCGCCCCTCCCCCGGGAGCGCCCAGGTGGCTCCGCCGACGGTGGTTGCTGGTTGGCACGGCCGGAGCGGTGGTTCTGGTGTCACAGCATTGCAGCGTTATTCACACTATCCAGGATGAGTCAGAAGAAGAGGGACATGCTTTGAGTGGTACACACTACTGGTCATTAAAACTGATACACCAAGAAGAAATGCAGATGATAAACGAGTATTCATTGGACAAATATACTATACTAGAACTGACATGTGATTACATTTTCAAGCAGTTTGGGTGCATAGATCCTGAAAAATCAGTACAGAGAAAAACCACCTGTGGCCGTAATAACTGCGCCTTGGCATTGAGTCAAACAGAGATTGCATGGAATGTACAGGTACAGATGCCCATGCAGCTGCAACACGATACCACAGTTCATCAAGAGTAATGACTGGCGTATTGTGACGAGCCATTGCTCGGCCATCATTGATCAGAAGTTTTCAATAGGTGAGAGATCAGGAGATTTGCTGGTCAGAGCAGCAGTCGAACATTTTCCGTATCCAGAAAGGCCCATTCAGGACCTGCAATAAACGCTCGTGCATTATCCTGCTGAAATGTAGGGATTCGCAGGGATCGAATGAAGGGCAGAGCCACATCTGAAATGTAACGGCCACTGTTCAAAATGCCTTCGATGCGAACAGGAGGTGACCGAGACGTGTGACCAATAGTATCCCATACCATCACGCCAGGTGATGCGCCAGTATGGCGATGACGAATACACGCTTCCAATGTGATTTCACCGCGATGTTGCCAAACACGGATGTGACCACCGAAAAATGACGGTTGCCATTCGTGCTTCGAGGTTCGTCGTTGCGTACACCATCGCAGGTGCTTCTGTCTGTGATGCAGCGTCAAGGGTAGACACAGCCATGATCTCCGAGCTGATAGTCCATGCTGCTACAAATGTCGTCGAACTCTTCGTGCAGATGGTTGTTGTCTTGCAAACGTCCCCATATGTTGACTAAGGGATCGAGACGTGGCTGCACGATCCGTTACAGCCATGCGGGTGAGATTCCTTTCATCTCGACTGCTACTGATACGAGGCCGTTGGGATCCAGCACGGCGTTCCGTATTGCCCTCCTGAACCCAACAATTCCATATTGTGCTACCAATCATTGGATCGCGACCAACATGAGCAGCAATGTCGCGATACGATAAACCGCAATCGCGATAGGCTACAATCCGACCGTTATCAAAGTCGGGAACTTCATGTTACGCATGTCTCCCCCTTCACAAGGCATCACAAGAACGTTTCACCAGGCAACGCCGGTCGTTTGTAAACTTTTCTCATGTCAGCTCATTGTATGTGTCGCCACCGGTGCCAACCTTGTGTGGATGCTCTGAAAACCTAATCATTTGCATATCGCAGCATCTTCTTCCTGTCTGTTAAATTACGCGTCTGTAGCACGTCATCTCCGTTCTGTAGCAATTTTAATGGCCAGCAGTTTCTTGGGTGTATTGTGCTGCCACGTACTGCCAGGTACTCGAAATAAGTGATTTCAGTTGTCATTAGTCATCACGAGAGAACAGAATGTTGCACTCCATGGAATTCACAATCTTGGTCAAGTCATTGGGTGTCGCTTGTGTCGGAAGTCTGTTCGAAAGATTTACACACCCCTAAATATCCGTAGGTCCACTGATATGAGAGTGAAGTGGAAACGTCAAGGGATACATACAGCACGAAAGCGTAAAGGCCGACCTCGTCTGTTGACTAACAGATAACGCCGACATTTTAAGATAGTCGTACAGTGTAATATGAAGGCATCTATCCAAGACCATCACGCAGCAGTCCCAAACTGCATCAGGATCCGCTACAGGTACTGTGACGGGAAACAGGTGAGGAAACTTGGATTTCACAGTAGTGCGGCTGCCCACACACCACGCAGGTCAGTGCCGAACGACGTCCTCGCTTGCTGTAAGGAACGTAAACATTGGAGACAGAACAGCGGGGTAACGTTGTATGTACTGACGAATAACGGTACACGATGTGGCGATCCGTTGGCACGGTGTGGGTACAAGTGCAGAGTGAATACGAGATTAACTTCTCGATCGTGTTTTACATGCTTGTGGTCAGAGTTGGGGAGTAACGCGTTTCTTGTAACCCAGCTTCTAGTAACAGTAAAGGTTTCGGCGTTATTATTAGCAAAAAGTAACTTAGTTACTTTTATTGGTTAACGATTCAACGGAAGTGTAGTTACTTTTTATTGCAAGTAACGTGAAATATTTTTTGTAAGAGTACCAGGCTTCTCTATGCCGACGATGTGGTACTGACACAGAAAACTCGTAAGGAACTCCAATATCAAACCCAGCTTGGAATGATAGGCTAGTGGAGAATGGCATGCGTTTGAATCTCCAGAAGATGACCTATTTGGAAAGCGCTCCTCAAACCAGCGGAACCATCAGCATCGACGGCCAGGATTTGAACAAAACCATCGAGTTCAAATACCTTGGATCCATGATGACATCTTCAACTGATTCCACCCTGGACAGCCGGACCAGAGTAAATGCAGCCTGGCTGAAATGGAGACAGGTCACTAGTGTTCTCAGTGACAAAAGGATGCCTGTACATCTGAAGGCAAAAATTTATAATTCAGTAGTGCGTCCAGTAGCCCTCTACGGGATAGAATGCCGACCTTTGACGAGGGAACAGGGTCAGGGTCTCCACATAATGGAGATGAAAATGCTGGATTGACTCGTTACGAGCATGCAACAAATTATGTCCGCCAAAGGGTTGGTGTAGTCTCAGTAATAGAGAGGGCGAGAGAGGCTCGTATTCGGTGGTACGGCCATGTCATGAGGAAAGAGTGCGATTCTGTGACTGAAACAGCACTTCAATTTGATCCAGAAGAACGCCGACCCTGTGGTAAACCGCTCAAGAGGTGGATGGACAACATCAAGAACGTGTGCGATGCCGATCGCAGCCCTGAAAACGTCCACAACAGAGCTCTGTGGAGGAGATGTAGTAGAAGAACAGACCCCCAAGTATTGGGAAAAATGCTAGGAAATAAGAAGAATACCAGGCAGAGAAGAAAGAAACATTTGAAACATCTTTTCAACAACGTACGTTGGAAATGTAAGAATTACAATACATTTTAGTACCGTTATAAAATTTAATAACGCTCATTTTCATTCATAACATTTTTATTTTAAAATTATGTGCGCAATAATGAGTACCTGTAAACAATCACCTGCCGCGCCACACATAAATAGCGTGCAATCTCCGATTATTTTCCACACCTTTCGTCATGGAGAAGGAAGAAGAGAAACGCATTCCTTGATGAGCTTATGCTGAAGTTTTCGAATTTTTAACGTCGGATGGAAAAAAAGGATTCTTTTCTCTACAAATATTTTGACGGTGGGAAAGGAATTCAAAGCAGTCGAAGCTCCACAGCGAACTTAAGAAAACATGTGCAGATTAGTTTATTACATACTCTTCCGTCAAGGCAGGTTTACAATGAGTTTGATACATGTTCTGCAACGTTGTTCGCTGTTAGTTCGGCACTACGGTACCGATTTTCACAACATGCTGGTAACACATAAGCTGTGTTCCATGGCTGTGACGGTAAAGAAGCAATGTGCGTGGCTTGCTAGCACTAAATGCTCCTTTGCAGCGGTAGTGTTCGGTTTCGCTCTGTGTGTCTATAGAGTTACATGTTGTCTTTCCATGTGTTTCTTTACGAAATGGACAAGAAGCAACATTTACGAGTTCGTTACCTTCTGATAAGAGGCAGAGGAGCGCCTGTGGAATGTTCCACGTCATAAAAATATTACTCAGAAGCATGACTCCCTACAGAAAATTGCTACAATGCCTGGCAACAGCAGTAGTTTCTCCACACCGTAGCAACAACAATAGTATAAGTCATTTTGGAAAATTATTCGTCATCAAGTTACGTTAGTTGCCGGCCTTTGAAAGAGCGATGACAACATTTTAGAGCGCGTTTTATGAAGCACAAATGAAAGTATACATGGGGGAGCAGTGTGTACTAAACGCGGACTTGAAAAGGGGATCGTCAGCAGTAGACTCCTTGTCACATTTATTTGCCAATCTGTTTACCATGATCAAGACTCTCTTAATTAAATATAATACATGCATACCAACCAGTGCACCCGTAGAAAGAGTTCTGAGTATAGGGGCTACTGTGTTGAATGCAATAAGGGCAAATTAGAAGATGGAAAGTTCGAAAAACAACTTTTGTTCAAAAGGAACAAACAGTGCAATTAAAATACACTGACATAGAAGATGCAGTGGGAAATTTATGTAATAATTGACTTATTATATTTTATTATTAACTATGCAGGTATTAATGTGTTTAATTATTGATTGATATTAAAGTTTGTTTCCTTTCTACATGTGTCAGGTTCATTACGGATTTACAAATGAGTTACAGTTTTTAAAAGTAACTTTAAAGGAACTGTAAATATACTTGTAACTGATGCAATTACTGTCAACGTAGAGTAACTATAACTGTAACTAAGTTACCTGTCAGGGAAGTAACTTAAACTGTAACTTAATTACTTTAAAAAAGTAACTTTCCTAATCCTGCTTGTGCTTAAGTAAAGCAATGCAGAACTGAGCTCCGATCTGCAACAAAACACCTGTCTACAAGAGCAGCAAAATGCGTTGAAGTTGACTGTGGATTGTTTAAACATCTTCTGTGAAGAAACCTGCACAATTAAACAAACCATAATACAATAGTATCTTAACTTACTGTCACCTGCACTTTGCTCGTTCCTAGTTATTTTCATTGGTTGACTCGCAAAAGGATAAGAAAATGCCAAATGTTTATTAGAAATTTTTTGTTCAAAATGACCACTAAAACCATGTACCTCTCCTCCTTACACACCCTGTATACCTTCATTTGATGGTCGCACTGACTGTCAAATGGATGACATAGTAATAGGCATAGCTGGTGTAGAGTTCGCATTTATCGTGAATCTTTGATCCGGCGCAAAGTACCAAGAGACTAAAAAAAGACACAGGTAACTCCCGTGTATATGAAAGGCAAAAGAACGGACTCACGAAATTTCAGACCTAACCTAAGGACAACACAGACACCCATGCCCGAGGTTGGGACTCGAACCCCAGACGGAGAAAGGCCACGCACATCGCAGCACGGAGCCCCAGTGCGCACGGCTAATTCGCCGCGGCTGCCCTTTTCTCTCCTAACATCTCGCGTGCTATGCATGAGGGGCAACAGACAGACTGAATATTTCTCGATTGTCCAAAGTCGTTTGAGGCGGTACCGCACAACAGACTGCTAACGAAGGTACGAGCTTATGGGATAGGTACCCAAATTTGTGAGTGGCTCGAAGATTACTTAAGTAATAGAACCTAATACGTTGTCCTCGATGGCGAGTGTTCATCAGATACTAGGGGTGCGCCAGGGAAGTGTGATACGACCGCTATTATTTTCTCAAAAATGTTCAAATGTTTCTAAATCTATCGGACCAAATTGCGTGGTTATCAGTCCGTAGCTTACAAACTACTTAAACCTAGGTAAACTAACCTAAGGACAACACACACACCCATGCCCCATGGAGGACTCGAACCTCCACGGCGAGCGACCGCGCGCTCCGCAGCGAGACGCTTTAGACCGCTCGGCTACTCAATCGCGGCATATTATTTTCTATCTATATAAACGATCTGACGGACAGAGTGAGTTGCAATCTGCTGCTGTTTGCTGATGATGCCGTGATGTACAAGAGGGTGTCGTCATTGAATGACTATAGTAGGATGCAGAATGACTTGGACGAAATTTCAAGGTGGTGTGAGGAATGGTAACTAGCGCTAAATGTAGAAAAATGTAAGGTGATGCAGGTGATGTCTGAATACAGCAATTGTAATGTGTTGCCTGACAGAGTCGGGTCAATTAAATACCTAGGCGTAACGCTGCACAGCAATATGAAATGGAACGGAATGAAATTGTCGACTTCGCTTTATTGGGAGATTTCTGGTAAGATGTGATTCGTTTGTAAAGGATACCGCATATAAAAGGCTTGTGCGACCCTGTCTTAAGTATTGCTCAAGTGTTTGGGATCCCCACCAGATCGGTTTAAATGAAATGGAATGGAATGAAATGGTCGACTTCGCTTTATTGGGAGATTTCTGGGAAGATGTGATTCGTTTGTAAAGGATACCGTATATAAAAGGCTTGTGCGACCCTGTCTTAAGTATTGCTCAAGTGTTTGGAATCCCCACCAGATTGGTTAAAAGAAGGACACAGGGGCAGTTCAGAGGCGGGTGGTAGATTTGTAACTCGTAGATTCGATCAATGCGCGAATGTTGCCCATATGCTACGGGAACTCAACTGAGAGTCGCTGGAGGGGAAGCAACGTTCTATTCTTTCTTGTGGTTATTTTAGTTGCTCATAATTGTATTTTGGTTGAAATGACTGAATTTTATCATTAATCTGGGGCCACCCATTTGCGTGCTTTATATATATATATATATATATATATATATATATATATATATATATATATATATATATTTTAAAGCTACCTGTGGTGGCAGGCTGCCGGCAGCAGCTTCAGTGCTACTCTTCAGCCGATCCGCTTTACAAAACATTGAATGGTGATAAAATGCAGAATGAAACTGTTCTTCGATAGGAGATTAAAAATGAAGTCTAGTACATAAGGAACATGATCTTAATTTAAAATATAACTTATTTCACGATACATTTGTTAGGGTATTTGATAACTGTTTCCCCAAGAAATTAGTAAAATTTAATAGTAAGAAACCATGCTAAAAACCATGGCTTACTAAAGGAATACAAATATCTTGTAACCGAAAAAGGGAACTATATCTGTCTGCAAGAAAGAGTAATAACTCAGCAACAATAAAATATTATAAAAACTACAGTGCTACATTAAGAAAAGTTATTAAAATATCAAGAAGCATGTGCATCATGTCTGAGATTAGCTCCTCTGATTATAAAATTAAAACAATTTGGAATATTATTAAAAGGGGGACAGGGCAACCAAGAGCTGAGGAAGAGGGTATTACCATCAAAACAAATGAAAACTTTATTAACAAAATGTCAGAAGTTGAAAACATTTTAATGATTACTTTTTAAATGTAGAAAAATAGGATCTAAATGTTCATTAGAAGGAGCAAAGCAATTAATGGAAGAGGCCATACCCACACAATTTGATACAATCGAAATTCCACCCACCTATCCTTCAGAAATTAGGAAAATAATAAACTCTCTCAAGAGTAAACGGTCATATGGAATTGATGGCATTTCCAGCAGGTTATTAAATACTTGTTCCCAGGCGATAAGTCGGATTCTCAATCATATCTGTAATAGCTCTTTAAAGCAGGGTATTTTCCCGGATAGACTGAAATATGCTATCGTTAAACCTTTGCACAAAAAAGGGGATACTTACGATGTCAACAACTACCGCCCTATCTCACTTCTTACAGACTTATCAAAAATTTTTGAAAAAGTTATGTATTCTCGAGTTTCTTCACATATTAGCAAAAATAGAGTTCTAACATAATGTCAGTTTGGTTTTCAAAAAAGCTTTTCAACTGAAAATGCTATATATACGTTCACTGATGAAATATTAAATGCTTTGAATAACTGGACATCACCAGTTGGGATTTTTTGTGATCTCTCAAAGGCTTTTGATTGTGTAAATCATAGGATTCTTCAAGATAAGCTTAAGTATTGTAGTATGAGAGGGACAGTGCACAAATGGCTTAAATCATGCTTAACCGGAAGAGGGCAGAAAGTTGAAATAAGCAGTTCACATGATATAGATGAAACAATTAATTTCTTAAACTGGGGAGTTATCAAAAATGGGGTCCTACAAGGTTCGGTCTTGGGTCCCTTGCTGTTCTTAATATATATTAATGACTTGCCATTCTACATTCACAAAGATGCTAAGCTAGTACTTTTTGCTGATGATACAAGCATATCTATCACACTTGACAAACAGGAAACTGATGAAATTGTAAATGATATCTTTCAGAAAGTTATTAAGTGGTTCTCTACAAATGGACTCTCATTAAACTTCGATAAAACCCAGTATATACAGTTTCATACAGTAAATGGCATGACACCAGTAATAAATTTAGACTTTGAACATAAATATGTAGCTAAGGTAAAATATTCAAAATTTTTAGGTGTTTGCACTCATGATGGACTGAATTGGAAGAAACATATTGAAGATCTCCTGAAACGTTTGAGTTCAGCTACTTATGCTATCAAAGTCAATGCAAAATTTGGTGATATACATCTCAGTAAATTAGCTTACTACGCCTATTTTCATTCATTACTTTAATATGGGATCATATTTTGGGGCAATTCAACATTGAGTAAAAAAGTATTCATTGCACAAAAGCGTGTAATCAGAATAATTGCTGGATCCCACCCAAGAGTATCCTGCAGAAATTTGTTTAGGGATCTAGGTATTTGACTGTAGCTTCACAATACATATATTCACTCATGATATTTGTTATTAACAATCCGAGCCAGTTCAAAAGTAATCGCAGCATGCATAGCTACAACACTAGGAGAAAGGATGATATTCACTATTCAAGGTTAAATCTAACTTTGGCTCAGAAAGGGGTGAATTATGCTGCCACAAACGTCTTTGGTCACTTACCAAGTAGCGTCAAAAGTCTGACAGATAGCCAACTAGTATTTAAAAAGAAATTAAAGGAATTTCTGAACGGCAACTCCTTCTACAATGTAGGTGAATTTTTAGATAAAACTATTAAAAAATTAAAAAAAAGTAATAAAAAATTCTTAAAATATTGTTTGTCAAGTGTAGACAACATTTACTAGACTGACACGTTCCACATCATTACAAAATGTCGTATATATGATCTATGGAGAAAGTATTAATCTAATCTATAACAAAGAATTGTAAAACACATAGTCAGAATTTAAATAGCAATAGTGGTTAAATCACATATATGTAGAAGGTTAAAATCCAGGGTGGTTAAGAACACAATGGCGGAGCACACATGACGACGACGAATGCACTGTTTAAAAACACACGACACACGAATATTCTGCATATGCAGTGGTCGCTTAGGTTTTAAAAGACACTTGCAACACTAAACACAGACACTGGGAAAACACTAACAGTGCACTGTTAAAATTGGAGGGCACAGGTATCCCTGCAGGGGATGAGGAAGGGAGGGGAGGCGCGTAGGGAAGGGACGGGAGGTGAAGGGGTGGGAGAGATGGGGGAGGAAGGCACAAGGACTCCAAGGGATGGGGAAAGAGGGGGAAACCAAGTGTGGGAGGGAGAGGTAGAGGAAGTGGAAGGAGAGGGGACATACAAATACGGGGATGGACTAGGGTTGATAGGATGGTCAGATGTCGGGATGGAGGGCGTCATCCGGGAGGGGGAGATGTCGAAAGTTACCCTTGGAAAGTATGTGGAGAGTGTGAAGGTGAAGGGTGGAAGGGATAACAAGGTAATGGTGTGGTAGAGGCCTGGGATGCAACAATAGGTGAGAGACAAGCGGATGGTGGGAATCCATTTTTCGGGTGACATATTGGATGCGGAAGTGTTCGATGAATTTGAGCATGTATGGGAAAGGAATAAGGTCGTCCAGGATCCGCGTGGGGGATGGGGGGCAGATGCGCTAAGCAAGGCGGAGGGCATAACGTTCAAGGATCTGGAGGGATTGATTGTGGGCAGGGCGAGCAGAAACCCAGGCAGGGAGGAAGCAGCACAGGACAGGATGCATTATGGAACTGTAGGTGAAGAGGATGGCGGAGGGGTTGAAGCCCCATGTCCAGCTAGAAAGATGTTTGAGGAGGTTGAGGTAGGAGAGGGCTTTTGCATGGACTGTTTGAATGTGGGGTTTCCAGGAGAAGGAGCGCTCGAGGATTAGTCTAGGTATTTAAGGGTTTCGGTTGGAGGGATAGGACGGTCATGGAGCGTGGCGGAAGGAAGGGGTGGTGCGACCTATGATGATTGCTTGAGATTTGGTGGGGTTAACTGTGAGGAGCACTGGTTACACCAGGAAGAGAATTTGGATAGATGGGAATGAAGGAGACGTTGGGATTGGGCGAGGGCAAGGAAGGCGGTGATGTCAGCGTATTGTAGGAGGTGAACGGGAGGCTGGTATTGCGGCGTGTCAGCCGAGTATATGAGGTAGAGGAGGGGGAGAGGACGGAGCCCTGGGGCATCCCGGCGGAGGGATAGAACAAACGGGAATCGGAATTATTGACAGTGACATATGGTGGGCGGCGGGCGAGAAAGGATTCAATGAAGTGGACATAGTTAACGGGAAGGGCGCAGAACTGGAGCTTGAAAAGGAGACCAGAATGCCATAGATGGTCGTAGGTCTTCTCAATGTCGAGGGAAACAAAGATAGCGGCACGACAGGAGTTCTGGATGGAAAGGAGGTGGGCGAGGTGCAGGAGTTGGTAATCGACAGAGAAGGACGGTCGGGAGCCACATTGGAAGAGGGGAAGGAGGTGGTGTTGGCAGAGATGATGGTGGATGCAGCGGGACAGGATGGTTTCCAGGACCTTGCTGAACACTGAGGTGAATCTGATAGGACGATAGGATGAGACGACACAGGGTGGCTTGCCGGGTTTAAGATACATGATACGGGAGGTTTTCCACAGGTCGGGGAAGAAGCCAGTGTACCTTATGGCGATATAGAGGGAAGCAATGGCTGTATGGAAAAACCGGGGACAGGCCATAAGGTGCCTGTAGGTCAGGCAGTAGTAGCTTGGAGCTGTGTTGCGTTTCGTGCGTAGTGTTGATTCGATGTGAATGGCTGTGATTGGTGTGTGGAGTTCTGTAGGTAATTATGCAACACTATCATAAGAAACAATGATCAGAACAGATAGCAATTCAGATTGGTGAAAGGAACGAGGAACTGGTAAAATGACTCAGGGATAAATGATAAATGCGAGCTGAATTAAACAGTATTCATTAGCAAAAAGATAAACACCAACTACAATATAGGCTACATACAGGCTACCATACATGACAATAGAAAAGTACAAGTTTACCTTATTTGAGACAGATTAATTTCCATACAAAAATTTCAATCTGCAGACTTGGCTGCGATTCTTCAAAACTGAATTTTTACTCTTCGAGTCTAACACAGACAGACTAACCCGACAGTTTCACGACTACAACTCTACCATAATCAGACATCAACTATCCTGCACGAAGGTCACACACCGACTCCTTATACGAAGGTCACACCTCGACTCTCTAAACGCAACAACTCCGAGAGCAAGACATACTCCAAAGATAAAACAAAGTCTTTGGTTTACAGCAAAGATATGAAAATAATTACAGTATGTTATATCGATTAGTGAAATGGTACAAAATATTACATATATTTGTTTTCTACAGAATTGTAGCTTAGATTTTTGCAACAAAACATGCTCAATGCTCTATGACAGGCATAAATTATGTGAAAATTATATTGCGTACTCCTTTCAAGGTGAGTGGCAAAGTGGTTCGCCTTACTGGAGTTGTCGGGAAAAGGGATGTCATTAAGGAGGAGCGGGTAGTGCGGGGTGGATTGACCTCCGACGGCGCCCGGTCGCACGCACCGCAGCACGGCGCCCCAGTGTGCATGGATAATCCACCGCGGAGGGAAATTAGGACCCACACGAGGGTGTGGGCCAGTACTAGATCTTAATTACATTACAATTATTTCTCACTTTATTTAAATCATTAATTCTTACAGCGATACGAAAGTAGATACTGTCTTTTGACAAACAACATGACAAGCATAATTTTCTGTTTGCTTTTCTTTTCATTGAGCAGAGTAGAATAATTCTCCTGAACTTCTGCCGTCACTAGCATTGTTGCAGATGTCTTGTCTTTTTCTTCCCACTTCACTCGAAGATTCAGAGCTGTCTCCCAGTCTGGAAGTGTTATCTGCAGATTCCAAGTTAAAACTGACATTCATCACCATCACTGGTGTTTTGCACTTCAGAATCACTTAATAACACTAGAATTTAATCTGTTAACCCTAAAAATAAAATGATGAACATACTGTGACAATATTCTGTAGGGTCAATGGCAATTCGATATATTTGTCCCATAATCTGTTCTGAATCCGAAACTTATACATCGACGTCAGCGTACGCCAGTGACTTTCAGGGAGACTATATCGGTATCTATACGTGAAGTTCAGAACTCAAATAACAATCAGCCGAAGCCATTCGATGCAACTCTCAATAATTATCGATAAAATCGACTTTGAAGTTCTGCAAAGTATACGGAAGTACCAATAAATAACAAAGTTGCAGCATCTGTCGGTGTAGCTCAGGTGGTAGCGTTCTGGCCTGACAATCATAAAGTCGGTGATTCGAATCCCAATTTGAAAGTTTTTTTTTCTTTTTGAATTCAGTTATATAAAACGCTAACTGTAAACCCGGCGTGGCCCGGGTGTTTATTTATCCTACACGCTCGTAGTCCACATCCCCCGTAAAACCCTAAGCTTCCTTCCTTTCTTCCTTCCTTCCACATCCCCTTCTCCCCCTCTCTCTTTCTGTTCCATCTCTCTGTTCGTTTCCACCTTTCCCTTTCTCGGTGAAGTTTTCTGTAAGCTACCCTCTGTCATATACCATAGAAACATTTATGTACCCAGTGATCTTACTCTTGGTTTAAAGGTCATGTGTGACAAAATTCATAAATATTGGAGCAAAACTATGCATTTTGTAAAATTTCATCAATATCGTAAGAAAGCTATAGATTTCTATGCAATATAATAGACTGAGGCGCTTCAGTCACGGTCTGCACGGCCACTGCGGTCGGGGGTTCGAAACCCCCCTCGGGCATGGATATTTGTGTCGTCCTAGTTCGTAAGTAGTTTGTAAGTTTAGGGACTGATGACCCCGTAGTTAAGTCCCATAAGCTTTACAAACATTTGAACATTTGATTTGCAATATAAACGCAGGGTCACATTGAAAAACGCGCTTTGCTGTTCTCAAATATTCCTGTTTTATTTCATACAACCCTTGTTCTAAGAATAACAAAAACAACAACAAAAAAGGGTCTGTGAAATCTGTCCAGCCGTTCTCGAGTTATGGCGGAACCAAAGTATTTAGGGATCCATTTTTATACTGCAAATTACCCTCCCTCCCCCCCCCCCCCTGCATCGTATGAAACTTGAGGTAGACGGTGACCTTCCTCTTGTTTTGAAGATCAAGCGTACGAAATTTCGTGAAGATCGTAATGAAACTGTACATTTCATTAGTCTGTAGGAGAAGTATGCTCCGCCATGCACCCATCACAAAATACTTTCTTAACTGACGTTTTCTGTCTATGGACTACATTCCTGACAAATTTCAGCTACATAAGTGAATTAGTTTTCGAGATTTCGTGTTTAGGCAGAGAGTGAGTGGATGAGTGTCCTTTGGCTTTTATATAGATATAGATTAAGAAAACAGATTGCTAATTTCGGATTCAAGAGAATTAAGGGAGACTTGCAGACAAAAATGAACAGTATCATACAAATCTTTAATGCTAACTTAATCTGATACAAGGCCATGCCTGATGAGACATTTTACGGCATCTACAGTGAAACTGTTGTGAGCGGTAGACTTCTTTTCGTTTCATCATTTTGTATGTGTGTGGGGGGAGGGAGCGGGTCAGTTACAAAACGCTTCATAAACGACCGAAATTACATGAAAATTTTGTTGCAGGTCCCCATTTTCCAATAATTGACGCATAAATCTTGGTATTATCACGCGGTGGCCGCTCGTTATTTATGATGTATCTCCTGAGCTACATGTACTCTCTTTTTTTAGCCAATCATTCACTTTTATAGATATAGATGTGTTGTAAAAGTGTATAATTTTTCAGGTATATATTCATTTGTCTAAGTGCTATATGTCTGTAAAATCTGTTGCGGATACAATTAGTAGTGAAGAAGTAATAGATCAAAACTTGGTGCGTGATGGTGCGGTTTTCCATGAACGTTGCTGCTTATGTGCTCATATCTCACGAACTACTTGTCGTAGTGTGATACAATTTCGAAGGTACATTCAGCTATATATGTGTATACTGTCCGTGAAATTTCCTGCGGCTACAATTTGTAGTGTAGAAATTGTGATGTCATACAGAATGCCATAGTTTTAGTCCATGAAAAGCGGAAAAGTAGTAAGCGGAAAACTTTTTTCCTTTCATCATTTTACTGGGTTGTCAGCGAAAAAAAGTTTAATAAAGGTTTGGAGTTATGTTTAAAGTTTGTTGCAAGTCACTACGTACTCTCTTTCTTATACAGTGTTTAAATAAACTCTCGTTCGTATTATGCAATTTTTTGCGATTCCTATTGTTTATTAAGTCATATCTCGTGAACCATATGTGGTATGTGATTCTTAACCCTGCAGGAACTGTTAACTCACGGTAAGGAATATTTTTATCAAATTTGGTTGAAATCGGAGCAGTGGTTTAGGAGGAAATGCGCAATATTGTCGCGTGATGTAACAGTTTTTCTCGCATCTCATTGTTTATGACGTCATATCTCGTTAAATGTGTGTTGTACTATGATAAAATTTCGAACGTACGTTCCGTGGTATGTTTGTATACTGTCTGTAACATTTCTCGCGAACATAATTAATATTGTACGAGTAATAAATCGTAACCGCATGCCAAATGTCGTAATTTTACTGCATGAACGCCGAAAAAGTAGTAAGCAACAAACTTTTTTCCTTTCATCATTTTGTTGGGGTTGTCAGCGAGAAAAAGTTCCCTAAAGGTATGAAATTATGCTTAAAGTTTGTTGCAAATCGCTAAGTACTCTCCTCAAATAATGGACTGATAAAGTCACACTATCAATCACATGCCGCAAGACGGGGACGTTTTCATTGTTTATGACGTCATATCTCCTGAACTATCGGACCTATCGCATAATCGTCTCTTAACTGACGTATTCTACCTATAAACTACATTCCTGCCGAATTTCAGCTTCATAGATGAAGTAGTTTACGAGATTTCGTGTTTAGTCAGTGAGTGAGTTAGTGAATGAGTGTCCTTTCGCTTTTATATTTTGTTTGTGTGTATGTAGACGAACTGAAAACCTTGGCATGTAAAACGATAGTTGAGTAGGTTAGCTGCTTGGAAAGTCATTAATAGCAGTGAAGAAGACTTTTCAAAAAAGTATCGTAGCTCTTCACTATCTGATCAATCAAAGACTACTGTCGTCAACTAACAGTGTAGCCAATACTGTACAAATGTAACTTATTTTTTTATTGAAACCATCATTATTAAAAACCTTCTATGAAATATAGGAAATTGTGAATAAACAAGAAATACTTGCAATTTTATTAAAAATTATCATTAGATATTAAAATTGTGTAAGTATTTGAACACAACGGAAATAATGCGTCTTGGCAGAATTCGAACAACCGACCGTAGAGTTTTAAGGTCAGAATGCTACCACCTCCCCTACACCGACAGATATTGCAACTTATTTTAAGATTGGTTCTTATGCTTCCTTGCAAAAGTTCAAAGTCGATTTTTTTTTTTAGAATTGCGCGGTATGGTTTGGGCTGATTGTTATTTGAGTTCTGAACTTCACTTACCGTAAAAACCAAAAATTCTAAAGACCGATACCCGCATGGTCTCCTTGTTACTCCGAACACACACAATTGTGAGCATGGAAGTTACAATCATTGTTGCTACGGAAGAATCTAAACTATTTTTTCCTAACTAATGTTTAATTACTTGGCAGACGTTTCTGATTCTCGAGCGCATTTTTGTTCAAATGTTAAAACGACATAAATAATGTATAATTAACAAAAAAAAGAATGTTTGTAAATCTGTCGGACCAAACTGCGTGGTCATCAGTCCGTAGCTTACAAACTACTTAAAACTAGGTAAACTAACCTAAGGACAAACACACACACACACACACCCATGCCCCAGGGAGGACTCGAACCTCCACGGCGAGCAACCGCGCGCTCCGCAGCGAGACGCTTTAGACCGCTCGGCTACGCTACCGCGGCAGTATAATTAACACTTAGCTCGATGCAGATGCTTTCGACCCACCAGCTTGAAAATATCCAACGATTAAAACACAGTATCCCGCGTGTCCAACAAGGTATCAATATGCTTAGAGGTTTATTCTATGCAGCGATTCCTGCACAATCGTTTCGCTCAGAACTGATTTACGTAGCTCAATAATCTCTATATATAAAAAGCAATGTCCCGACTGACTGATTGACTGACTCATCATTGCCCAGCCCAAATCACCGACGATAGAAACTTGAAATTTGTGAAGGGTGCTGATCCTACTCTGTAGGATATTCCGTCCGTAAGGGGGTGAAATAGGGGATGAAACGTTCTTTAAAAAAAAAAAAAAAAAAAAAAAAAAAAAAAAAACACGTTGCTAATTAGGCAATTTTGAAGCTATAACTACAAATTTCGTATTTTAATTCAGGGTTCGAATTTAAAAGACACGTGTCGGCATTTTTTAAAATTCAAGGAATAAGGGGGTAAAACAGGGGACGCAAAAACTTGATTTTCAAAAATATGTTGGTGTTAACTCAAATTTTAAGCTACAACTACGAAACTTCAGATATGGAATCTTGATCAGGATTAAAAAATACATGAGTTTCAGTTTTTTTTTTTTTTTTTTTTTTGGAAATTCAACAAGTAAATGGGTAAAATAGGGGATGAAAATTCTTTTTGAAAACACGTTGATATTCAGACAATTTTGAAGCTAGAGCTGCAAAAATTGATATTTGAATTGTTAGTTAGAATTTTAAAAATATGTGTTTCAGTATTTTTGGAAATTCAACCATCAAGGGGGTTAAACTGGACAGGGGATGTTTTTGGCAAATCTTTTGCTAATAAGGTAATTTTGAAGCTACAACCACATAAATTGGGAAATGTTTTCTTGGTCAGAATTAAAAAGATACGTGTTTTGCTATTTTCAGAAAATTAATCATTTAGGGGGTAAAATTGGGGATGAAACATTTTTTGATAATACTTTGCTACTAAGCCAACTTTGAACCCATAATAACAAAAAATATATTTACTTGGTTGAAATTTAAAAGACACATGTATGAGTTTTTTTCGAAATTTAACTATTAAGGAGTGCCATAGGGGGTTACAAGTAGTAAAATCAAATGTTTGTAAATCTTAAGAGACTTAACACTAGAACCGCCGATGGGACATTTTTGTCCCGTGGCAATATTTAAATCCCTCCCCTTCGTTTAAGTGTATCATGACGTGGATGAGGCTTCATGACGTTTAATGTTTCTTACCCTAGTCCATTGCTAAATGAAAGTCATTGCTATGTGTTACGTAGTCATCGAGAAAAAACAACAAATACCGAAAGCCGCCGATGGGACATTTTTGTCCCATTGTACACACTAAATATTGCCGATTGCTATTTACTGTTAGAGACTTTTACTGTTGTCTGCTGCTTCAATGCTGATGTGAAACAATGAGTTCAGTGCCTTTGACAGTAAAAATTTCTATAAATATAGGTGACAGAGCCTGTGAGGTAGTGCAACATGGCTCGTCGGCGCGGTCTCTCAGATGAGCAGCTGTTAGCATTGCTGAATAGTATTGAAGATAAATCCGAAGAGAAATATGTAGATGGTATTTCAACTGATTTTGATTATGATGCAAAAAAAGTACGACAGAGAGCTCGAATGAATCAGAGGACAGTGATGAACATTCTGATAATTACAATTTCTTCACGTCACTTTCACTAGCAAGAGAGCCGAAAACAAATCGGACCAGCTTGCTTGGTACCATGAACAAAATTACACGGGAAGTGCCTGAGTGTGTGAAGTAATCTCGTGAGAACGTACAGAAGATTGTAGTTTTCAAACACGATGATATGAACCGCACAATGTATCAAGCACAGCCATAAAAAAACGAAATAATTCTCAGTTTCTTGCATCCAGATGTACAAATTGGAAATGATATGAAGTCAAAGTCTAAGACTGTGATAAGGTACAATGAATCCTAGTATGGAGTAAATGTTGTTGAACAACTGGCCCGCAAATACTCTGTGAAAGCTGGTAGAAGAAGGTGACCTGTTCACACTTTTTATAATATTCTCGATTTAGCAGGCATCAGAATAGCAAGACGAGATTTCCTTCTCAAGCATGCAGATGAATTTGCCAAAGACTATACAGAAATGAGGGTCGGAGCTCTACCATTTCACGTTGAAGCATCAGATGTAAGTGGGAACTGCTGCCGTTGACAGGTTCGAAAGTCCTGCACAGAAGGAAAACGTTTATACAAATGTGCATCGTGTGAAAACCAGTTTGTAAGAAATGTGTTGCTGTACTTCCCTATGTCTGTGCCGATTTTGAAGTACAGTCTACAGACAATGATGACCAGTAGGAATCTAAAAGGAATTACACAGACTGTAATTTTATCTTTAGAAAATGTATCGAAGTTCAGAATGACATTAGACTACGATAATGTACTGATGGTGTATTACGTTATTCTTAGTTGTAGAAAATATCATTTTGAACTAAAAATTTTATGCGATGACATTTCTATTTAAAAAATTTGATTTCTTTAACACATAATGAACAATTATCACGTATTTGCGTACTGTAGCTCATTTGCCTAAAAATTTAGCAAATATTTTATATTTATGTTGTTAAGTGAAACCGTTTTGAATTAAATCGTATCTTGCACGTTTGTGCTTAATATTTAGAATAAAAACAACGTATGGGACCATAAGTGTCAATATTTTTTACAGAAATACCCGTCCCTTAAAATTAAAAGGCTAGGGTCAAACAGTAACGCATCGATCTGAAGTGGGACACTTTTGTCCCATTAGCGGTTTTAGGGTGTTAAAAGCTCCAGCGGTTCTAGTGTTAACTACGGGATCATCAGTCCCTAAGGCTTAAATACCAATTAAACGAATTGAACCTAACTTACACGAACTTATGCTAAGGACAACACAAACACCCATGCCCGCCGGCCGCGGTGGCCGAGGAGACTAAGGCGCTCCAGTCACGGTCTGCAAGGCCACTACGGTCGGGGGTTCGAATCCCCCCTCGGGCATGGATATTTGTGCCGTCCTAGTTAGTAAGTAGTTCATAAGTAGTTTGTAAGGTTAGGGACTGATGACCCCGTAGTTAAGTCCCATAGATTATACAAACATTTGAACATTTTGAATTTGAACCCATGCCCGAGGGGCGAATCGAACCCCCGACCGTGAACAGCAGCGTACGCCGCAGCATGGCACCTCAATACCCACGGCCATTCTGCCGCGGCTACAAGTAGTATCAACATTTCATTATGATAGTACTTAAGCTATATCTATGAACATTTATATTACGAGAGAGAAAAAACTGGTGCAGACCAACCAGCCTACGCATGCGAAGCAGCGATAAAATGAAAAGAAACCTGATCTACATAATTGTAAGTATCAAATCTGAGAGTTCTATTGCAAATTATGTTCCATATACCATGTGAACAGTTAAAAATTAGGTCGAGTATTCCCACTCTGTTACGGCCCGTACACTGCCAGGCTCAGTTGTTTGGAATATGGACGCCGGCCGAACAGGTGCGGCCATACGGCTGGAAACCCGAGTCCGCTGTGAGTTACAGTTTTCGATCGCTGAGCTAATAAACTGGCCCGGCGTTCCCTTTTGGTTCTTTTATTTCCCGGCGGCGGCGCGCGCGTCACGTTGATGGCCGCGTTTCGGGACGGGATAGCTGCCGGCCGCAAGGGATGCACCCGGCTACATCCGGGCCCAGTATATTTACGTAGCCGAGACAAAGGGATAAATGCCCGCGGTGAGCCAGCGAAAGGCGAAAGGGTGTAGGTGGCGGAGAGAACGCTGTGTACGGCGGCATTAAAAATCCGTTTCATCACCTTCCCGTCGCGTAAAACTTTCGCGGCGCATGCGCGCAGCCGTCGCCGCCCCGAGCTGATATTAATACCACACTGTTTACCGGAACAGAAGGTACATACGAATGTAACACAAAGCGCCGGCTTGCTTACTAATAAAACTAATGGCAGTGTGGAACACGGCGGAGTAAAAAAGGGATCGTGCGGCGCGGGTGAAATACTGAAATGTTGACGTTAGCGATACACATGTAGACCGGGGCGAGTCTCCTCATGTACCTCCGACCTCCCCCCTCCCCCCTTTTTTGTAGGCTGGTGTACGTGCGTGTGCGTGTGCTTGTATGGGTGGGAGCGCGCTCGACAAGCGTTTTATGGACTCGGTAAGCACAGTTGGAAAAATATGCATCCAAGCAATATTGCGCCCCGGCGGGGCAGCTTCCTCGTAAGCAAACTGTGATGCTACGCGACGCACCTGGCGTCCGCGGACTCACTGTATGCCGGAAGTAGCACCCGCACCTCTACCCACGTCTATATTTACACATTCGTAGATTATAACTTGGGTGTTTTCTGTCTCGTCCGACTGAAGGTGTTGTACGAGGCGTACCGTTTGGAAGGAAAAAAGAAGTGCTAAAATATCTCAATAATTTTGTTTTTACATCAAAGCCTGTACCTTAATCTACTTTTCTACATAATTTCCGTCAATACTGAGGCACTTGTCATAATGTTGTACCAGTTTTTGAATACCCTCCTCATAGAAGTCTTCCGTCTGACTTGTTATCCACTGCATCACAACTGTTTTAGATTTCGTCATCCGCTACATCTACATCTATCTACATAGATACTCTGCAAATCACATTGAAGTGCCTGGCAGAGGGTTCATTAACCACTTTCATAACTTTTCTCTACCGTTCCATTCTCTAATATCGCGCGGGAAGAAAGAACACCTAAATCGTTTCGTTTTCGATCTGATTTCTCTTATTTTATTGGGATGGTCATGTCTCCCTAAGTAGGTGGGTGCTAGCAAAATATTTTCACATTCAGAACTAAAAGTCGGTGATTGAAACTTCGCAAACAGATCACGCCGCAATGAATAATGTCTTTCTTTTAATGATTTCCATCCCAATTCTTACAACATTTCCGTGACGCTTTCCCCCCATAACGTGATAAAACAAAACGAGCTGCCCTTCTCTGAACCTTCTCAATGTCTTCCGTCAGTCCTACATGGTGAGGGTCCCACAAGGGGCAACAGTACTCCAGGAGAGGACGCACAAGTGTGATGTAGGCAGTCTCTTTGGTGGAGCTGGTGCATCTTCGAAGCGTTCTGCCGATGAAACGTAACCTTTGGTTCGCCTTCCTCTTGCTCGGCCTAGTAATGGCAAGCAAAACACTACGAGAAACATTAGGAAAGTCAATTATATATTTCTGACGACGTTACAGCGTTCAATGAATGAAATAAATCGCAATTTGCGATCAGTTATGGCTTCAATGTACTAGGCTGTGCTAATAGGAAAGAGACAGCGTGGCGAATGGAGGTTTTAGTGTGGCGGGAGACGTGCAGGGAAGAGTCCACAGGCTGGTCTGTGTGTCCTATGTGGCGGAGTGGTCAACGCGTCTGCCTATTAAGCAGGATATCCCGGGTGCGAATCCCGGCCGGGCACAAATTTTCATTCTCCGCACTTTGGTGTTACATCTAAATCTAGTACAGTGAAGCCATAACTGATAGCAAATTGCGATTTATTTCATTAGGAAAGTCATCCCGCAAGGAGGAAATCGTAAAGCGTCTGTTTTCTCTCATCTTATTGTCCACGTCCTGCACTAAACTTTCATTAACGACCGAAGGACGCCCACTCCGTTGTTCATCATGCACATTTGTGCGGCCATCTTTAAATGCTGTCACTCACTTTCTTACCATTCCATCACTCATAATGTTTCCTTCGTAAACTGCACGATCTCACGATCTCACGATGAATATCAATCGCTTTTACGCCTTTAGCACTAGGAAATCTTATAACATCCCGTACTTCACAGTCGGCGGGGCTCACGATTATCGGAGGCATCTTAAACGCTCAGTACACAACGTAAGCAAGGAAGAATCAGACTGTAATGGCGTCAGTGCGTAGACAACATATGTGGATACCCAGTGTGCATTATTGATACATTTTACCACGTCTATTTTTTATTTCAAATCGGTAATTACAAAACATGGCTACATGAAAATTTGTTCTGGTGCAAGGATTCGAACCCGGGACCTTCTGTTTACTACGCAGTTGCGCCAAGCACCTGCGCTACCCCAGCCACATCTCCGAAACTAGAGACGCCGTAATTTCTTAATTGAATGAAGTTTGTCATTCTTTAGGGCGATCACTTCAATAGATTTATTATGTAGAAAAAAGCCAAGATCGCTACTCATCTTTTATTCAGATTACCGGTTCGGGCAGATTAAACTGCCATCATCATATCTGTCATACATACGCCACATCACAGAGGAAACATAGTGAAACTTTACTTGATCACCTACATTAAAACGCCTGAAAATATCGATAAGGCGTATTCTTATGTTTCACATTAGCCCCAGGAAATCGATAAGGCGAACTGCAGACCAGGTGAGAATCTCTTCCCAAACAAAATTCAAACCCGTCAGCCATTAAGCTTCAGGGCTATGAACAAAAAATGTTCAAATATTTTCAAACCTAAGGGACCAAACTGCTGACGTCATGAGTCGCTAGACTTAACAGACTACACGTACGCAAACTAACTTACGCTAAGGACAACACATACACACACGCACTCCAATACACACAAACACAAACAGGTCGAAGGGAGGATTCGAACCTGTGACGGGAGCGGACACGCAATCGTAACACCACACCTCACCCTCGCGGCCTTTTCCGTGTGGCGCCATGGAAAAGCGGTTGCGTTTCGCCAATTCAATTGTTCACAAAATAGACGAGCAGGATTGGGTTCGTCAATAAGCAAAATAGACGGTTTTGGGGGACGTAACCTCCGTATTTCCCGATCTGAAGTTTTTTCACTCTCAACAGGTGACTGTGTGCTGTGAAATCTCCAGTCACAGAATAATCGGTGCGATGTTTCGTTCTCACGGTGACTGCCGAACAGTGCGATTTGGCGGTTGATTCAATCCACGTTAACCAAAGTGACTCTGATTTCCACAAGTCCCTGGGGACTGCATCTCCCTTTGGAGTAGCAAGAGGCCAGTGGCTTGGGCCTCGATTGATCGCCATATTGTTTGAACGTGAACACAAGTGACTCCTTTCAGTCGGGCTACATTAAAGACAAGGTGTACAGCGTTAACCACGAAACCTTTGTAGGGTTAATAACAGCCACTGAGGAGGTCATCGACAGTTCGGACAATTAAACAAAATTTCGCTATTCGTCTGCGCCACAGAATCGCCACGGAAGGCAGGCATATCGAACTTGTCATACCTACACCACATTATCTGCCGTGACCTTTGCATGTTGAATAAAGTGTGTGTACGCTGTAGTTTGTAACTAGATGATTGGAACTTAAATAGTGGCAACTATTCACTCACAACCAATGCAAAAGCGTTACTTGTTTGCACCTGCTACTGTGCTTAAAAGTAGTCACCAGCCTTCCGTAGAACCCGCTGCCAGTGACGTGGAAGGCGTATACACCGTTAGCAGAGCCTGTTCTGTTGATGGTGCGAATGCAGTGGTCTACTGCATGTCGAATCTCTGGAACAGTTCTGAAGCGTTGCCACGAAGTGGTTCCTTCGTCTTCGGAATCAAATCAAAATCACAATATCGATAAGGCGTATTCTTATGTTTCACATTAGCCCCAGGAAATCGATAAGGCGAACTGCAGACCAGGTGAGAATCTCTTCCCAAACAAAATTCAAACCCGTCAGCCATTAAGCTTCAGGGCTATGAACAAAAAAGTCCGGGGAGTATGATGACTGGTACACCACTTCCTGGTCCCAGCGAGCGAACAGAGCAGCCACAGCTTGTGCTGCATGCTCCCTCACATTGTTATGCACTATGATCTGTGTGTTGCGCAGAAAGTGTTGCTGCTTCTTTCACAAAGCTGGCCGCAGATGATGCTCCGACAACGAACAGTAATACCGTCCATTGACGGTATGCCGTGGAGGAATTAATGCGTTAGGACAACACCATCACAGTCGTACACGAGAATCACCATAACTTTCATCATACTTGGGCTCTGACGCACTTTCGACTTTCTCGACGACCCATAATGATGCTATTCTTTGGATAGAAGTTACATCGTACCATGTGGACCATGTCTCATCCAGTGCTACGATACGGCTTAATAAAGCCTCTCCTTCGCGCTCATAGTTCTCCAAGGGCGTCTGAGCAGCGTCGTAAGGCATCCATTTCCGTATTTCTGTCAGTTCATGCGGAACCCATAGTGATGCATGCCCAGGCATTCCTTCAAGATGGCGTATGCCATAATATGGTTCCGTGGGCGAACTCACGAATCGTCTGGCGTCGATCAGTTCCACTAACGCGGCAACAGTAAGCACCTCTTCTTCAGACACGCTAGGGTGACCTGGCCGATGCATTTCGGCTACAGCTTGCCGACCTTCGTTGAAGGCTTTTACCCAGCATACCGCTGTTCTGTACGGCAATGCCGATTCTCCGCACGCCTCTTGAGACCTTGTTGACACGATTGTGCTGTACGACCTTTGGCACATTTAATCTGGATCCAACTCCGTTACTCCTGTTTCGAAAACATTGTAACACCGTTACGTTAGATCTCTGGCTTACAAGTGACTGTTTAACTTCGATTGTGCACACGCCGGTGACGTGATAGAGGCGAATCCATTTGATCGGAGGTCAGGTAGGTATGTGAAAAACGTGTGCTATCAGCGACAGTAGTAGATTTCATTGCACAGTGTCGCCACAGCAGTGTTGCCACTATTTAAGTTCCAATCCTCGTACGTTGGAGAAAGCAATATATTGAGTGACTCTTCGAGAAACTATGCTCTCAGAATTTGACAAGAGCCTCTGCCGTGATACAGAACTTCTGTCTTTCAATGTCTGCCACTGCAGTTTCCTAATCATTTCTGTGTCGTTGGACCTCCTGTATGCCTTCTATCAATCCTACCTGGCAGGATCCCGCCGTGATTAGGAATAATGAAGCGATGGCCGAACAAAGGTTTTCGAGCCTACTTCCTTCATTGGCTAGCTTTACTTCCTGAGGATTCTTCGAATGAAACTACCATTTGCCATACCTGCGATTGTCTTTACATTCTTTCCATTTCAAATCGCCCGTTATGTCTACTCCCAGATATTTTATGGAAGAACTGGTTCCGGTATTTATCCTGCTATCGCGGAGTAATATGATAAATAAACTTATGTTGAGGCTCAATTGTCATTCCCTGCACCATGCTTAGATGTGTTGCAGGTCATCCTGCATTTCGCTACCCTTTTCCGGTATTGTGACTTCTCGATAAACTGAATTTCCAGTGTTACCCACAAGGTCATTTATATTAAATTGTGTAGACCAACGGTCCTCTCCTGCTGCACGCCTGACTTCTCACCACTGAGAACGACGTGTTGCTTTCTGTTGGCAAGGAGTGCCTCAATACAGTCACACAGCTGGTCTGATATTGCATATGCTTGCACTATCTTCATCAGGCGACGGACGGAGATGTATCGAACTCTTGCGGAAGTCACTGCATCTACATGAAAGCCTGTATCTATTAACCTCTGGACTTCGTGGATGAACAACACGAGCTGGTTTTCAGACGATCGTGCTTTCGGAAACCATATTGATTGCTACAAAAGAGATTTTCGGTCTCAGTTGTTGTTGTAGTTGTGCTCTTCACTTCGGAGGCTGGTTATGTAAACGTATTGGACCAAACTGCTGTGGTCGTCAGTCTCTGGGACTACAAACTCCTTAAACTAACTTTCACTAACGACTACACACCGAATCTTGTGGAAGGGAGGATTCGAACCTCTGACGGTGAGCAACCGCGCTTTTCGTGGAAAAAGTGCCTTAGACCGCTCGGCCACTCACCGCAGCTCTCCATCCTACTCTAACCTGAAAAAGCCTCTTCATCTCCTCATAAGAGCGCCACAGCAATTCAAATATGCTTACTGTATTCGACTCTTGGTCTCCCTTTGCCATTTTCTCACCACACACTTACCTCCAATTCTAAATTCACGATTCTTTGATGTCTAAGGTGTGGTGTGTCACTTATACTGGAGATTTCCACACTCCTAAGCATCCGCAAGTCCACTGTTTCTGATGTGATATGAAATGGAAGTGTAGGGGGTCATATACAACACGAGAGCGTACATGCAGACCTCGTCTGCTGACAGACAAACACCGCCCGGCAGATCAAGAGCGTCGTACAGTGTGATAGGGCGGAATCTTGTATTTTATGGTCGTGCGGCTGGCCATAGGCCACACATGACACAGGTTAATCCCAAACGATGCCTCGATTGGTGTCAGGAGCGTAAACATTGGACAATTGAAGACAGAAAAAAAGTTGTGTAGAGTGACGAATCACGGTATACAATGATAAAGTATGCCAGAAATTCCTTTTATCCCCAATTCTGTTCAATATCCCCTCATTAGTTACGCGATCTATCCGCCTAATCTTCAGCATTCTTTAGTAGCACTACATTTCAAAAGCCTCTAAGCTCTTCATGTCTGAACTATTTATTGTCCATGTTTCACTCCCGGACAAGTCAACACTCCACATAAAAGCCTTTAGAAAAAAATTCATTACAATTAAATTAATATTCGATAGTAACAATTTTATTTTTCAAAAACGCTTTCCTTTCCTTGGCCATTTTGTATTTTATATCCTCTGTACTGCGACCATCGAATTTAATTTACTGCTGAGGTGAAAAGAAAAACCTCATCTACAACTGTATCGTTACTTAACGTAATTGCTTCAGCATCGCATGATTTCCTTATACTGTAGTCGATTACCCTTGTTTTGCTTCTGTTAACTTTGATCTTATACGACCCTTTCAACACACAGCAAGTGCTCTTCTAGGTCTCTTGCTGCCTGTGACAAAATCACAATATCATCAGCAAAATCGAATGTTCATGTCATAGTTTAATATATAAAAAAACAGTCTAGTTCGCAATATTGGTTCTTTATTGCCAACCGATCTGAACCCAGTAATAGGTTTTTCTCCAAGTTGATAAAAGACCCTGAAGATACCCATCATTGGGTTGAAACCGGTTGTCAATAAAGAACCTACATTGCGCTTAGTTTTTTTCTGTATTAAATTGTCATAAGAGCACTGTCACCCCAAGGAAACATTTTGTTTCCAAAAATATACCATGTCATAATACTCGAACATAAAACGTGTTCGAAAATTCTGCAACTGTCGTACGTCAGGGATGTAGGCATATAGTTTAGCACATATTACCGACAACCCGTCATGTTAAGTAGAATAACCTCCGTCCCCCCCCCCCCCCCAATCCTTAGGAACGCTTCACTCTTCTAGAGATTTTTCGGTTTACTATTCTACTGCTACTCCTACTAAGGCTGTGCTGCCGTTCTCGCCGGAGATCGAGTCCTCTCTCGGACATGGGTGTGTGTGTGTGTGTTGTCCTTAGTGTAAATTGATTTAAGTAGTTTATACGTTTAGGGACTGATGACCACAGCTGTTTAGTCCAATAGTTTTACAAAGATTTGAACATTTGAACAGCGGCTCAGAGACCCACCATCAATCCTTCAAAGATGGTCCACCTACGAAGCCAGCATCTTTAATGAAGAATTCCCACAACCACCATATACGTCCTCAACCAACTTATGGACCAGAGCCAGAGATAACCGCAGAAGAAGTGATGGTGGCCATCAAAAAGATGAAGAATGGAAAGGCAACCAGTCCAGATGATATCCCCAGAGAAATCTGGAAACTACTGGGAGGTCAGGGAGCAGAATTTCTCGCTTCCCTGTTCAACAAAATTGTTACCATGAATAAGCCTCAACAAGCATAGATCACTAGCACAACTTTGCCTATTTGGAAAGAAAACGGAGATGTCACCAAGTGTAACAACTACAGACCGATACGCACTCTTTGTCACACCATGAAGATATTTGAATGAGTGCTGGCCCAAAGGCTCAGAGCGATAGTCTCTGTATCTCCTAACCAGTGAGGGTTTGTCAAGGGCTGTGGCACTACAGATGCCATCCATGCTGCACGTTTTCTGCTAGAGAAGCACTCAGAAAGGAGAAAGACCGCACACTCTGCATTTATGGACTTAGAGAAAGCCGGCCGTGGTGGCCGAGCGGTCTGCGGCGTGACAGTCACAGTCTGCACGGCCGCTGCGGTCGGGGGTTCGAATGCTCCCTCGAGCATGGATGTTTGTGCTGTCTTTAGTATAAATTAGTTCTAAGTAGTTTGTAAGTTTAGGGACTGATGACCCCCTAGTTAAGTCCCATAAGCTCTACAAACATTTGAATATTTTGAACTAAGTGAAAGCTTTCTATAGGGTCGCACATAATCTGCTCTGTTCAGCTCTACAAAACCACAGAGTACAAGAAATGTACGTGAACTCGATCCAGCTTCTCTATCGAGATGTAACAAGTGTAGTCTAGTGTCCTGCTAGTCTATCCATCTTTTAAAATCACCGTTAGTGTTCATCAGCGTTCAGCTATCTCTGCACTACTATTCATCCCTTGCATGGACACAGTCACATCCGATATACAGACCCCTCATCCCTGGACGCTTCTCTATGATGACGACTTGGTACTGACAAAGAAAACCCGTAAGGAACTTCCAAGATCAAACCCAAGCATGGAATGATAGGCTAGCAGAGAATGACATGCGTCTGAATCTCCAGAAGACGACCTCTTTGGAAAGCGGTCCTCAAACAAGCGGAATCATCAGCATCGACGGCCAAGTTATGAACAAAATCACCGAATTCAAATACCGTCAAATCGACTATAACAAAATGATTCCATCCTGGACACCCGGATGAGAATAAATGGAGCATGGTTGAAATGGAGACAGGTCACTGGTGTTCTCTGTGACAAAAGGATGCCTGTACATCTGAAGGCAAAAAATCATAAATGAGTAGTGCGTCCAGTTGCCCTCTACAGGATAGAAGGCCGACATCTGACGAGAAAACAGGGTCAGGTTCTCCACAAAATGGAGATGAAAATGCTGCGATGGTCCCTTGAATTGACTCGCTACGACCATGCCACAAATAACTATGTGCACCAAAGGCTTGGTCTAGTCTCAGTCATAGAGAAGGTAAGAGAGGCTCGTCTTCGGTAGTACGGCCACATCATGAGGAAAGAGCGATTCTGTGGAAGAACCAATTCGATCTAGGAGGACGCCGACCTCGTGGTAGACCGCTCAAGAGGTGAAATCCACATTAATGTCAGTAGTACCTAGATTGAGCTTCACCTGCATTATTAAGTATTATCTCTTACTTGGAGGAGGAGTAGCCACTGGTTGAAAGAACGCTACAATTCTCTTGTGTGTTGACTTCACATGAAAGGACTGAGCTTCTTCATTGTAGAATACAACGCCACAATCTGCACACGAAAACATCTTCTCAGGTTTTTTCTCTGGGTTATCAGAAAGATGTAAGTCACCATTTATTTTAAGAGGAAATTGCATGCCACAATATGGACAAAAGTGCTTATCTTCACTTTCAGGGTGTTTTCGTAACTTATGTTAAACTATTTATGTTATCAGCATCATCGGACGCATTGGTAACATTTTCAAACTCTTTCCCAGAGACATCGCAAAAAATTTCATTCGATTTCCCAGATGGCTTTGTCGCGTCATCGTGAATGGAATTGGTTGCTTCGTTGTTTGCTTTGCAAGCTTGTTGTATCGGCTTCCATGGGCGACCTCTGCTCTCAATCTCTTTATTTGCATGCTTCCGAAAATGTTCCTGTAGGTCTTCCTTTGAATCGTGTTTAGTGTTACAAAGGACGCACACATGATTTTTCTCTTCAGACTGTTGGGACATAGTTATCGGTGATGTAACACGTAACAGGCAATCACCATAAAAGTATCTATAGGGCATGAAACTTCCTGGCAGATTGAAATTGTGTGACGGAACCGGGACTCGAACCTGGGACATTTGCAAGTCCCGGTTCCCGCACACAATTCTAATCTGCCAGGAAGTTACATATCAGCGCACACTCCGCTGCACAGTGAAAGTTTTATTCTGGATATATGCAGAGCACTTTACGGGAGGGCACATTAAACTCCTTTCCTATTAGTTTCAAACATTTTGATCATAACACTATGTTATTATCATAACTAAAACTGGGTTCCTCAACATTAGCCACCCTCCCACACAAATAGAAACATCAAGGTGGATGGACAACATCAAGGAGGACATGTGCGATGCGGAACTCAGTCCTGAAGACGACCACAACGGAGATCTGTGGAGGAGACGTAGCTGAAGAGCAGACCCCAAGTAAAGGGAAAAATTCTAAGAAAGAAGTAGAAGAACAGCAGCTACAAAGGGGGAAGTTCCTTCACGTACTGCTTGTATAAACGAATTGGTACCATATCATATCCAGCGGCTTTTCCTCTGCTGAGCGTTTTCACTTGTTACTGAGTCCCTCAAACATTTATTTAAATATCTGTTGTTCGTGCGATGGTTTAGAGGTGTAACCGCATTGCAATATTCCTCTGCGAAACAGCTGTAAACAAAACAATCGGGTCCCATCCCTTTATCAGTTCTGCTACCGACGTAAATACTGGAGGTCTTTGATTAGGCGACCGTGAGGCCGGTAGCTGCGAGGGCCTCGGTCGGGACGTTTGTGCGCCAACAGCAGCGCGCGGCTGCGGCACTGTACTCGCAGTGGCGGGCACTGCAGGTGCAGGTGTAGGTGTAGCCGGAGGTGCAGTTAGTCAGCCAGCGCGGCGCCGAGGCGCAGGTGGGCGGCGCCGGCTGCTCGGCAAACAGCGGCGCAAAGGCGAGCGTCCGTAATGAAGCGACCGTGTTTGCCGCGCCGCGGCCGCCTGCGTACACGCGGCTTTGATGTGCGCCATGCGGGCGCCGCCGCTTTGATGTCCACCTGTGGGCCGGCAGGTCACCGCCACCTTGCGAGCACCGCTGCCGCACGGACGTAGCGCAGCGCGCAGCGCGCTGATTTTGTGACGGATTATTTTATTGACACTGTGCGTACGTATCGTCAGCCAGCTCGTTTTACAATAGTCCGACAGTGGCGGCGTGTCCTATGTGCTCACTGGTCCAGTGAACACCCGGGAAAAAAATTCTGAAAAAAAGTAAACAAATAAGTAAAATCAAATGTGTTTTTAAACTATCATTCGTTTCGTTCTTCTATCAGCTCATTTTGTATGCACATTCAAACCATTTTTTATCCATTTCAAACGTTTCACGTCGCTGAGACAGCACGTATACGAGTCCTAGCGCGGCCGCTTAATACAGGCGGCAGTGGCGCAGCGTTGCAATGCGCATGCGCGGCTGAGGTTCAAATTCTCTTCTGAACCCCCTGGAGGCAGCATTTGGGCGCTCCCGTAGCAGGGAGTGGCGAGGGGAAACGCCGTTTTTAACACTGGCGTTGGAGCTGGCAGAGACTCCAGCTCCTGGCTACTCGGACTCTGGCGGTTACGCACGTATCGTCCTGAAGCAAAGACAATGGAGCTACTGCGCACCTCGGCTTGCGCTTGTTCAAATCCTCCATGAAGCCAACATCAGCCATTCATATTTGTTTTTAGCGCATTCACGATTCATCTAAAACACGTTATATTTGATAAAATATTTTGTAAGTAAAAATTGAAGACGCATCAACTGTAAAAGCCTTCAGAAGATCCGATCATGAATAATAATGAAGTCACTACCCTCCAAATAGCATGAATAGCCTAGTGGTTAGCGGATCACTCTGCGCTCTCGAAGATGGTGGGTTCGAGAACGACTGCAAGCAATTTTTTTAACCCAATCTTCTTCTTAACGTATACGGGAACAACAAATGACTTTTTTATTGTTACTTGCCACATATAATTTGGACATTTTTGAAATGTATCGCGACATTGACGGTAAATGACATTTATACTCTTCGTTGTAACAAATATTTAACTGCCGGCCGCGGTGGCCGAGGAGACTGAGGCGCTCCAGTCACGGTCTGCACGGCCACTACGGTCGGAGGTTCGAATCCCCCCTCAGGCATGGATATTTGTGCCGTCCTTAGATGTAAGTAGTTCATAAGTAGTTTGTAAGTTTAGGGACTGATGACCCCGTAGTTAAGTCCCATAGACTCTACAAACATTCGAACATACAATTGAAATATTTAACTAGAAAGATGTGCGGGAAATGCGTATGCCTAAAGATAGTGTCACGTGACTCGAAGGTAGCTTGTCTTTTCACCGAACAACGCTCAGTATCTTCCAGAAACAAGCTTTAAGCTTGGAAGAGAAGTGTGAAATGAAGAAGCTTGGCAGGTCGACGCCTCAGCTCGAATTGAAGGAAGAGCAAACAAGCTGAGGTAAGACATTCTGCAGATCTTGCAACGAAAATATATCTAAAAGGGGGAAACCGGGGCGCTCCCCTGGCGCAAATCGCAGAGGTGCGCCAAATTGTCTCTTTGAACGCCGAGTGGGAGTGGGAGTGGGAGTGGGGTAGGAGCCACTAACAAGATCCAGCACTGAAAGAAGTGAACCCCCAGTCGTCTGAAGCTCCAGCCGCCACTGTTTGACAGTGCGGTAATGGACGGCGATGAGCTGAACGGCTGGAAAGTGGGCCACCTTACTACGTGACACGGACTATAGTTGACGTTTGTCAAGTGACAATACGGTGTTGTTACATAGACAGCCAGGTAACGCTCGGCTGTAGGCGACGCACAAACATGAAGGATCCCTTACAAATGCTGTTAATACATTCTACTCAGCAGAGCAGTGTGGAAGAGGCCGGCAAGAGTTAATGTCGGCATTGCTAAAATCTCTAGCGACAGCTAATTATAAGTGATTGGTGACTGAAGTGCAGCAGTAGACGCGTTTTGTAGTCCTCAATATAATTCCAAGTCATCCCGTGTTGTAAACTAACCACATGTGACGTGCCATGTATCGGGCAAAACGACGGTCAGCTATGTCCAGCAGCACTAGAGTAGTGATCGCCTTATTAAAGCTTACTTATGTGACGAAACTCAGAAAAATTCAAGATACAGCGCTAAAAACAGACTGTAATTTCTCGCTATCATTGCTTACCTGAAAGTATCCTCACACTGGCTAAATGGTTACATGAAGTGCCGTGACACGAACCAGTCATCAATCCGGCTTGGTACATAATTACCGGTTATTAACGACACAAGCCGATTCCAGTCCAATAAAAGAATCGTAATATAAAAAATAAGAGCGAATAAAAAAGTCAATACTATTATGAATAAGACGCTACAAGGTATTACCATTTAAGAAATTCAATTTAAGAAATTACAATTTTGTATAGGATATGGGACCGTCTTTTGCAACTGTAAATTAGTCTACTTTAGACCAGACGCTTTTCGCTTTATTTTAAAGCATCTTCAGTGGTCAGCTGTACAATAAATGTTTTGTATTACATTATTTGTTTTAGTTATTACGAAATTCGATCTGTAACAGTTCTCATGCAATTGGATTGTTTTCATTCTGAATAAATTGGACTATTAATATTACTCACGAATTATTTTATGTTTTTATCTTCATGTGTGATTTGTAGCACCTTGTCACTTGCTGTCACTGAAAACAATCCAATTGCATGAGAACTGTTACAGATCGAATTTCGTAATAACTAAAACAAATAATGTAATACAAACCATTTATTGTACAGCTGACCACTGAAGATGCTTTAAAATAAAGCGAAACGCCTCTGGTCTAAAGTAGACTAATTTACAGTTGCAAAAGACGGTCCCATATCCTATACAAAATTATATAACTGCAACTGCGGAAGACAAGGCCAAAAAACGAAGAAATATGTTAAGAAATTAGTTTAACCCTTTACTAAGAACAATGACAGGAACACAATTACTATGTAAGGTTCTCTCAGACCTCTACTTTATTTCTAATATATCAAACCAATGGTTTTCGGCATATATTTTTTCATGACTTCCTGTTGTTCATTACACTTATTCGAAGTAGACTATGTTGATACTTGACTTTTTTAAATGTTAATGTTAATGTTTGTTAAGCTTATGGGACTTAACTACGGGGTCATCAGTCCCTAAACTTACAAACTACTTATCAACTACCTTATGCTAAGGACGGCACAAATATCAATGCCCGAGGGGGGATTCGAACCCCCGACCGTAGTGGCCGTGCAGACCGTGACTGGAGCGCCTCAGTCTCCTCGGCCACCGCGGCCTGCACTTTTTTAAACAACACAGTATTTATAAAATGGCGACAAATGAAATACTGCAAAATTTGCTGTATATTTTTATTCATGTGTTACAAAAATAGCACCAAACAGTTAGTAATCTATTCACCCAGAGGTTATCATCAGAAAGTTTATATTACAGATCTGAAACATAATTAGATGGGAAAATCCCATTTAACTAACGATAAATTGTACCCGAAGTCAGCTTTCAGATTACGATTAATTTTTTCAGTGTAGTGCGACTTCTAAAGGCCGTAAAGCAGTGAAGGGATAAACTTTGTCGAATTTTATTTTTGTAATATCAAGTAAAAAGTAATTATGTTCTCCATGAACCGCAGAATCACATTTTACTCTGTTTGAACCTGCATTCACGTCACGCTCTCAATTAGTACCATGATCACTAAATATCTCACAATCAGCGCCAATATCGCTGTCATCACATTATTCATCTGAGGATTCAGCACATCGTTGTTAGACATCCACATCTGACTCGCCTAAAACACGTTGCATACAATGTCCAAATTTCGCTGCCACGAGGAAACAATAACGTTTAGTAAAAGCATGGCACGCTAATACTATGGTAGGTCTTGAGACCTCTCAGGGCTAATAAATACGAAACAAAGAGCAGCAACAATGAAAGAATGCTGGCACGTGTAGCTTGCCAGTCGATAGGAAGGTACACGGGAGTCCATTTCTCTTTGCAGGGACGTGTGAAATGTTTAGAGACAAAAATTCGTAGTCGTCTGAGAGACGGTCAATAGTAGTTAGGGGTTAATAAAAATAACAAACAAAGTAATTTTGATTCAGAAATTAAAAATTATACAACATATTGGAATTCGATCCTACGACCTTCCGTGCTTCACCAGTGTGTTACGTAACCGCAAAGTGAAACGCTTTTCGGTGACTATCCACACCTGTAACAACAATGAAGTAAATCGTATGAAGTTCATCCAATGTAAAGTGACATATTTGACATATTACCTGTATATGTGACATTAGATCACACCTTGTAAGAGAGGATTCAGTAACGTGTGCTTAGAGCTGTGTGCTGAGTAACGTCGATATTTCGTTAGAAACAGTGTCATTGTCTTGTTTTCTGTATGGTTATCATTAAGTGATGAAATGTGAAATCAAAAGGGCAGACCCATTAATCGGGAACAAAAAAATCGAGAAAGAGGACCAGAGAAGGAAATGGAAGTGAATTGACCGGTTGTTGTCGCAGTCTGGCAACGTCGAACGGTTCGGGCGTGACGTTAAGCGCTCTTATTCGCGGAAAGTAACTCCAGTCCGTGAACTGGCAACTAACAAGTAATTTTAATTAAAGCGGTGTATTAATTGACAGTATGTATAGCTATCGACACCCACTTTGCCAAGTCAGTCGATTGTGAACGTTCATCACAGGACAGGTTACTCTGTAACTTCATAAATTTGATCTGAAGATGGGCAGCTGTCCTGAAACCGGCAATGTTCTAGAAAATAAAAGCGATCTGGAGACTGATATTCAAGTTCAAAAATTCAAATGTTTGTATAGCTTATGGGACTTAACTACGGGGTCATAAGTCCCTAAACTTACAAACTACTTATGAACTACTTACGAACTAGAACGGCACAAATATCCATGCCCTATGGGGGATTCGAACCCCTGACCGTAGTGGCCGTGCAGACCGTGACTGGAGTGCCTTAGTCCCCTCGGCCACCGCGGCCGGCGATATTCAAGTATTTTATTCATATGACGATCGCGAAAACTCCCTCGAGACCCATAAGTCTTGCTTTGGTAAATTTCAGTGACTTTTTAGTATAAAAAGGATATTCTAAAAAGTAGATCGAGTTTGATGTTGGGAAGGAGAAGAGATCAGTTCATAACGACAAAGAAAGAAAAGAATTCAATAACGTTGTAGGTTTACTCAAATCTTTACCAGATAAAGAGAGAATTGAAGCTTTCAACTAACGATGTATACAGACTTTCAGAAAACAACTAGTGGCCTACCTCACAACTAGACTGGGTTCTACAGATTTACATTTTAAGTAGTGGAGTAGACACTGTAGTGAACGATTAGTCATAAATCAAACTTCTGTGGCCATTCATGACTGAACCTCTTCTAACAGCAGTTGCATAAGCGTAGCCTTCCGTGTGTAATACGGGCCACTGTTCAGCACCAAAACAAGTGACGGTGTATGCGTGGGTGTGTGTCGTCACGGCGCCAGGTATGTGCTCACAAACACCTCCTGTCGCTTCCAGCTACTTCGGGTGGTTATATGTATCTTCCGCTGCTGGCAGCGAATGACCCTCCACATTATGACAACCTGCGGCTCCGAGATCAGTTTTGAGAGAGAGAGAGAGAAGGGTGGGGGAGAGAGGGAGGATGTTTTCAATAAAACATAAAATACATCCCACCTGCCTGTCTCCAACATTCGTCCGTTACCATTAATCAGTATACGATGGTGGTTTGAAAATACTCAAAGCGGAATAGAAAAATAGTACTTTAATACTGCCACTTTTTAAAAAAGAATTTCAATGCAGTCTCTTTGCAGAGTAATGCACTTGGTCCAACGATGCTCTAGTGCCTTGATCCCATCTCGAAAATAAGATTCCTTCAGGCCTGCAAAATAATTGTCTACTCTGGCTATCAGTTCTTCGTTTGAAGTGAATCTTCATCCACCAAGGAAAATTATCAGTTTTGGGAAGAGATGGAAGTCTGACGAAGCAATACCAGGTGAATAAGGCGTGTGTGACAACAATCCATACCTTAGTTCGTGTAATTTTGCCATGGCGACGGTACATGTGTGTGGGCGCGCATTGTCTTGATAGAATATGACTTTCTTCCTTGCTAAACCTATCCATTTCTCTCGTATCTTTTGCTGCAATTTGTCCAGCAAGTTAGCATAGTATTGTCCACTAATATTTTGCCCAGTGGGGAGATAATCTACAGACAGAATCCCTTCACATACCAAAACACTGGCCGTGACCTTTCCAGCCGAAAGAGTTGTCTTTGCTTTCTTTGCTGGCAGAGAATCCGCATGTTTCCAGTGGTTTGACTGTTGTTTTGTCTCCGAGGTAGAGTAGTGCACTCAAGTTTCATCTGTGGTCAGAAACCGGCGAAAAACCTTCTTCCTTTCTCCTAAAACGGGCAAAACATTGTTCGATACGCCCATTCTCATGCGTTTTTGATCCAGCGTCAAGAATCACGGCACTCACCATGCAGATAATTTCTTTATTTCTAATTCTTCAGTTAAAATGTGATACATTCTTTCAGATGATACCTGGCAAGCATGAGCAATTTCACGCACTTTCACTCCGCGATCCTTCGTGACCATTTTCATTTTGTGCACTTCTGCAATGATATCTGGAGTAGTGAGACATCTTGGCCGACGACTGTGCGGACTATTGTATAAGCCCTCCCGACCACATTTAAATTCATTTATGCACTTGGCAACAGCTGAATATGAAGGAGCAAAGACCGGCAGTCTATTCTGGAAATCAGCATGAATGTCCTTCGATTTCATACCTTTGTTTACGAAATACATAATCACTGCTCGAATCTCGATTTCTTTCAACTTCGCAAACCACTACGCGAGAACAACAGAGCCACGTCACCGTCAGAGCTCATTTCCAAGAGCGCTCAGGTGGCATGTGTTTGTAGACATCAGTCCAGAAGATATCACGAGAACAACTCGTTGTGCTAGTTCTGATCTTCATGGTGATTTCGAGAACTTTTCGAATCATCCTCGTAGTTTCTCTTGTCTTCGAGTGAATGAATTAGATGTAATTAGTGGATCCGGTTAAACAATATCTATTAACCAGGTCACATGCATGTGTCAACGATACAGAAAGTCTTACCATAGGTGTAACATCTACATCTACATCTACATCTACATCTACATCGATACTCTGCAAATCACATTGAAGTGCCTGGCAGAGGGTTCATTATCCACCTTCATAACTTTCCTCTACCGTTCCATTCTCTAATAGCGCGCGGGAAGAAAGAACACCTAAATCGTTCCGTTTTCGATCTGATTTCTCTTATTTTATATGGGATGGTCATGTCTCCCTAAGTAGGTGGGTGCTAGCAAAATATTTTCACATTCAGAACTAAAAGTCGGTGATTGAAACTTCGCAAACAGATCACGCCGCAATGAATAACGTCTTTCTTTTAATGATTTCCACCCCAATTCGTGCAACATTTCCGGACGTTTTCCCCCCCGTAACGTGATAAAACAAAACGAGCTGCCCTTCTCTGAACCTTCTCAATATCTTCCGTCAGTCCCACCTGGTGAGGGTCCCACAAGGGGCAACAGTACTCCAAGAGAGGACGCACAAGTGTGATGTAGGCAGTCTCTTTGGTGGAGCTGGTGCATCGTCTAAGCGTTCTGCCAATGAAACGTAACCTTTGGTTCGCCTTCCCCACAATATTTTCTATGTGTTCTCTCCAGTCAAATTTGTTCGTAATTGTAACTCCTAGGTATTTGGTAGAATTTACGACCTTAAGGTTTGACTGATTTATCGCGTAATTGAAGTTCAGCGGATTTCTTTTAGTGGTCATGTGTATTACTTCACACTTTTCTTTATTTAGTGTCAATTGCCAATTTTCGCACCAAGTAGAAATTTTGTCTAAATCGCTTTGCAGTTGCTTTTGATCCTCTGTTGACTTCACTAACCGATAAACGACAGCATCATCCGCGAACAGTCTAAGGGAGCTATTCAGATTATCTCCTAAATCGTTTATAAACACGAGGAAGAGTAGGGGACCAATAACGCTTCCCTGTGGAACGCCAGGGAACGGAAGGGAAGCTATTGAGAGATGAGAACAGCCCTCGCTTTTTCAACGCTAGCATCAGCCCTTTCAGTAGCTGAAGATATATAGTTCATATGCTACCTGCTGAAAGCAAGTGGAACTATCAGTTGATATACAGGGTGAGTCAAAAGTGGCAATCACTCTTTTATTTTAACAACTCTGCTGAAAATAAGAAAACTGAATGTTCCAGTAATGTATGGGTGATGTCGTCTATCTTTTACGGTATGTACCGAAAACTGGCACCCGCTTGAATCTAAGTCCTTGTTGTTGTCGTCTTCAATCCGGAAACTGGTTTGATGCTGATCTCCACCCTACTCTATCCTGAGCAAGCCTCTTCATCTCCTCATAAGAACGGCACCATATATCCATTTGAATTTGCTTACTATATTCAGCTCTTGGTCTCCCTCTGCGATTTTCTACCCCGCACACTTCCATAAAACGCTAAATTCACAATTCCTTGATGTCTCAGATTGTGTTCTACCAATCAGTCCCTTCTTTTACTCAAGGTATGCCAGAAATTCCTATTCTCTCCAATTCTGTTCAGTACCTCACCATTAGTTACACGATCCACCCACCTAATCTTCAGCATTCTTCTGTAGCACCACATTTCAAAAGCCTCTATCCTCTTCCTGTCCGCAATGTTTTTCGTCCATGTTTCACTCCCATACAAGGAACACACCACACAAATGACTTCAGAAAGGACTTCCTTATGCTTGAATTAATATTCGATGTTAACTAATTTCTCTTTTTCAAAAACGCTTTTTTTCCCGTTGCCAGTCTGCATTTTATATCCTCTGTACTGCGACCATCATATGTTATTTTACTGCCCATGTACCAAAACTCATTTACCACCTGTATTGATTCGTTACCTAATTTCATTCCTTCAGCATCACCTGATTTTCTAAGACTGCAATCCACTACCCTTGGTTTGCTCTTGTTAATGTTCATATTAACTCTGTCCATTTCGTTAAATTGCTCCTCCAAGTCCTTTTCTGTCTCTGAGTCATCAGCAAAACGCAAAGTTTTTATTTCTTCACCCTGAACTTTAATTCCTTCTCCAAATTTCTCCTTGCTTTCCTTTATAGCTTGCTCAATGTACAAACTGAACAACATTGGAGAAAGGCTACAACACTGTCTTACACCCTTCCCAACCACATACCCTTCAACTCTAATAACTGCTGTCTGGTTTTTGTACAAGTTGTAAATAACCTTACGTTCCCTATATTTTACTCCTGCTGATTTCAGAATTTGAAAGAGTGTATTCCAATCAACATTGTCAAAAGCTCTCTCCAAATCTACAAAAGCTAGAAATGTAGGTTTGCCTTTCCTTAATCTGTCTTATAAGATAAGCCGAAAAATGAGGATTGCCTCCTGTGTTCCTATATTTCTCCTGAATCCAAACTGTTCTTCCCCAAGGTCGACTTCAAAGTCCTTAAACAGAAAAAAAAAATTGCAGATATGGTCATACGCCGGCGGGTGGATTCGAACCTGGACCAGCACACAGGTGCGTTCCAGAAAGCGGAAAGCGGCGTCTTAAACAGCGTTGCTGACCGGCCGGGTTCAAAACCACGTAACCGTTGCTATAAGTTGCTGTAGTTTCATTTGACCAAGCGAACCTAATACTGACGTCTCGGCAAGGAATGGAGTTATGAAAGGAGACTGTACGCCATTTACTGGGGACTCTTTTCACAACTTAATTGGGTGAAAACAGATTTGTAACATCTTAAATAGTTCTGGAAGTATGGTATGATAAACAAGCCAAAATAATTATGCTGTTTTATGAAATAACTGTTTTCAGTTGTCTACTAAAATAACAAGCTGTGATTCGGTTCAGATGAAATATACCCTTCCGTGTTTCAAAACTTCAAATGTTTGTAAATCTATGGAACTGAACTTATTTGGTTATTAGTCCCTAGGCTTAGAAAGGACTTAAACTAAGTTAACCTACTCTGAAGACAACATACACACACACACACACACACACACACACACACACACACACACACACACACCCATGCTCTTGGGAGGAGTCGAAACTCCGACGGCGAGCAACCGCGTGATCCGCATCAGGACGCATTAGACCACTCGGCCACTCCACCGCGGCAACTTTCGCGTTTAAAGTCATCAGACTTGTCAGATAGTAATTAGGACATTATTAACAGGCAATTATTTTCCTAAGTTTCGTCATTGCCGCTGATGCGGTCTAGCATCTGTAACACAAAACGCTGTTGTCAACGCGAAAAGGAGTAATGCTAAAAGCTATACAGATGCACGAAGATAGTAACGGAAACTCCAAGCATACGTCTTAGGGATAGTAAGATTCTTCGTGAGGTTATTGTGTAATTGGAATGTTCTGGATGAGATTTCAACACTTCCCCGACGTCCACTTTATCCACATCTATCGTCTGATCTATTCACAGATAAAAACTGTAGTAATTACACTGCACCAACAAGATTCTAATATACGTTCTACGACACAAATATATAATGAGATGTATCCTATTAGATAAAGTTATCAGATAGGAACTGCGAAATAGCAAACATGCATGATGTACACAGGATGCTAAATTGTGCAGTAAGTCCCTCCGAGCGAAACTTTTGTTACGAGATAATGACAGACACAATTCAATTTAAGCTGCACAATATCACATTCTGCTTGAGTGCTTGGATATGTAAATTTCAAATATCGATATCATCTTATTCTCGTCATTATTCTCTTTCTAGGTAAGAATTTCTGCAGTTTAACGTGGTATTTTTCACAGTATTGCAGTATTTCCTTTTTTTATTTCAGCCTTGGCTTGTCCATTAGAAAACAACGCTTTTGATACTGATAAACTGAATGAAACTTTGCAGTTTTCCTGGCATACGTATGGAAACATGGCATGTAGACGACACAGTGGGAAACGCAGAGAGGGAAAAAAAAAGAACGGCGAACTGTCCATCACGTAATCACTTTACGAAAATGTACTTACCTTCCCTTCTGGCAGAAACGGTCCCAAAAAACTGCTAATGTGTCGAGTGACGGTAATAAAGTGAGTTAGCCACGCCCGAGATCTGTCCACGGTCCCCCCTTTCCCCTCCCCCGCACCTACCCTCCCAATACACCTACCCCCTCCACCTACTCACTCTCTCCTTTACCACCGCCATCGCATCCATTTTTCCACGTCTCTGGACCTCGATTGACTGCAGCTTCCGTTGATTTGTGACGATGCATGTCAGCTATAACATTTAATTGCGTCCTAAATATCAACACAGATTAAAGACTTTTGATTGAATATTAAAGACGCTTCCGTAGGCGACCCAGAAATGCATAGAGCTTGCTAATGGTTTACTGTAACTTGATGCCAGCTTTTACTATTATAATGGTTTTGGATTTTTTTTATTCAGCCACATTTCCAATACGGTATAGTGTTTTATGTTCACTTAGCTAAATAAACTGTAGAACATAAAGGTGAAATTTTCGATATGTATGACGTATTTTCTACTGACTCTACTTTCTCTGCTTACTCACCAAAGCACTTGATGCCGTAAAAGACGACAGTAGCATGGTTAGTATTTTTTTTATTTCAATTACTGTTAGCAAGCTCACTCTAAATGTGCTCCGAAGTGTGTTTAATAGGGCACAGCTTGGACAGGGAGAGATACGTCAATTAGAGAGCGAGAATGAAAGAAATGAGCACCGATTTTAGATAATGATTAAACCGTTCTGCTAATGAAGGCTGCAGATAATAAGGGATGATGTTAAACTGAGATAATGCGTTATCAATACAGAACTTCCTAAACTCTCTGAATATAAAAGTGGGGCCATTATCACTGAGGACCTACCTGCGTGAACGAAAATAAAAAATTTAGATGTCCCATGGTTTTCGCTCCTGTCATCCCTCTACAAGATATATGTACTCAAAACAGGAAAGTGCACGGACAATCTCTTTACATTTATAGCATAAGAAAGGGGACACAAATTTATATAAATAAAATGAATGGTAACCACATTAACTGAGAACGGTTGAACCGTGGATAAAGTTTTTAGGAAAAAACTTTGTACGAACTCAAGAAGGACAGTCATCAAGTAGAACAGAAGTGATATCTGGCGTTCTACAGTAAGCATTATAGGGCTCCTACTGTTCTTTATTTTTATGAACGATTTAGGAGACATCCGACCAGCTCTCTTAGACTGTTCGCGGATGATGCTATCATTTATTGGTTAGTAAAGTCACCAGAAGATCAAAAGCAAATGCAAAATTATATAGATATATGCATGGTGAAAAACTTGGCAGTTGACCCTTAATAAAAACAAGTGTGAGTTCATCCCAATGGCCACTAAAAGAAATCCGTTAAACTTCAGTTACACGATAAATCAGTCCAACCTACAGGCCGTCAATTCTGAGTAACAATTACGAACAACTCAAATTGTAAAGAACACAGAGAAAGCATTGTAAGGAAGGCGAACCAAAGGTACGTTTCATTGGCAGAATACTTAGAAGAAGCAATAGTTCTACTACAGAAACAGCCTTCACTACAATTGTGCGTCCTATTTTTGAGTATTACTGCGCATGGTGGGACCCACACAAGGCGGGACTGAAGGACGATTTAGAGAAGGTGAAGAGAAGGGCAGATCGTTTAGTATTATCGCGATATAGGGGAGAGAGTGTCAAAGAAATGATGCACGAACTGGGGTGGGAATCATTGAAGGAAAGGCGTTATTTGATGCAGAGAGATCTATTTGAGAAATTTCTTTCGCCTACTTTCTCTTCAGAATGCGAATATGTATTGTTGGCTACCACCTACATGGGGAGACATGATCATCATAATAAAAGAATAGAAATCTGATCGAAAAGAGAAAGAGGTGTTCCTTTTTCCAACGAGCTATTAGAGAATGGAACTACACAGAAATATCAAGAGTGGTTCTATGAACCCTCTGCCACGCACTTCAGTGTGACTTGCAGAGTATCCATGTAAATGTAGCTGTACATGTAGAACACCGTATATAATGATTAGAACAATGGTACGCAAAAAAATTCATTTTGGATACAAAAATTTATAAGAAAATCGGAAAAATTATAAATGCGAAAACTTCGGGCAACCTGTAAGAGTACACCTGTCGGTGTATCTTACAGTTTGATTTAACGTAATGTATATATTGTCTTAAATTTGTTCATTTCACGTATTTTCATTTCTTGTATGCTAGATATATTCCTTATGTAACGTCATTTCCTATATTGAATCATTTAGTGTAAACATATACTGTATGTGTAAACCCGCATGAATGCACGGACATTCTTATGCTGTAAGTTGGCAATGCGCCAGAGAAAATGTTGAACCTGTTGTAAAGACTGTCTCTGGTACAGAAGTAGTAGCTGTGAGTGTCGCGCTGCTGAAGCAGTCGCGGAGCGGACTCGCTATAGTAAACACATAAATGTTTTGTTGATGGTGCAGAGGCACGGTAGGCGCAGTGTGGCGCGAGTTTAATGCAATTGCAATAAGCCTGAGAGGCGTACTCTTTAATGTATTGTAGGAAGTGCGAAACAAGTTTATTTATACTTGAAAGTGATCAGTGTAATCCTTTTTTCATGTGTGCAAGAAAAGTAATTGTTTGGTTATCAAGTCTATTGTCACCGAGAGTGATCGTTGTTGTAATCACGGAGATTAGAAGGTGTATCGAGGTGTCATCAATGCATGGAGATTTCAGCCAGACGAGCTGAACAAAGAGTTGTCGAAAAAATAATTTGAACCAGCAGTAAGAGTACCTATTGTAATAATATCTGTCTTGTATGGACTTCACGACGAAGACGACGAAAGCAGATGAGTACTTTTGTAACATTTTATTTTGTATGTATGTAAATGTAGTGTCAACCCAATCAGAATTTTGGTTCAATTATACATGACTTATTTTGAAACCAATCTTAATTTTGTAAGTAGTTGTAGTCACCCCATTATTACCATTATTAGATTATGTTGATTATGCAAGCCTGCACATTAACAAGTTCAATCATTTTTCAAAATAATTACGATCAGATTTAAAGAAATTGCTAGACGATTTTAAGATCTGCTAAACGTGTTACAACCACAGAGACTAGTAATTAAAGTGCAGTGCTGTTCTAAGTTTAGCAATCAACGATTAAGCAAAATATTTTAACTTGCAAGAGAGTTTGCACGTAAAGTTGGTTTCATTTATGTAGAAAGTAACCAGGCTAACAGTAGTCAAAGTATTATAGTTGATTAACCAGACTTGACGGAAGTAATTTTTTTATGAAATACGTTAAATGCCAGACTCTGCTCAGCCAGTTACACGCGTACGCTACCCAGGCCCTGGAACCAATTAATCAAAAATAGTTCACGTAAGGTTTTATAAGTAAGTTGAATGCTTTAAACAATATTATCAAAATTATTGAGAACTTTGACTGCAACGGAGTGAAGTTTCATTCTGGAAATATCCCTTAGGCTGTGGCTAAGCCATGTCTCCACCATATCCTTTCTTCCAGGAGTGCTAGTCTTGCGTGTTTGCAGGAGAGCTTCTGTGAAGTTTGGAAAGTAGGAGGCGAGGTACTGGCAGAAGTAAAGTTGTGGGGTGGCATCGTGAGTCGCGTCGGGATAGCACAGTCGGTAGTGCGCTTTCCCGCGAAATGCAAAGGTCCCAGGTTCGAGTCCCGGTTCCGGCACACAATTTTAATCTGCCAGGAAGTTTCATATCAGCGCACACTCCGCTGCAGAGTGAAGTTTCATTCTGGAAATTTATTTTTGTTTAATTTTACTGCTGTTTGAGAGTTATTCAGGTAGAGGTTTGATTTGTCACAGTGTATTCACTGTACGAGATCTGTTTTAATAATTTTGTAACTTGGTCCACGAAATTTCTGTACGCATGCCTTTTACTTAATGTTTCCTCCAGAATTGATACCCGGATCCCAACGCCGTTTCGCTTCCGGTTCCTTGGTAGCATTGTGATGGGTCGCGTATCTACATCTACATTCATACACCGCAAGCCACCCGATGGTGTGTGTCGGAGGGTACCCTGAGTACCACTATCCCTTCTCCTTCATATTCCAGTCACGTATTGTTCGCGGAAAGGAAGATCGTCGGTATGCCTCTGTGTGGGCTCTAATCCCTCTGATTTTATCTTCATGATCTCTTCGCGAGAGGGAGCAATATACTGCTAGACTCGTCGGTAAAGGTATGTTCTCGAAACAAAAGCCCGTACCGAGCGACAGACCGTCTCTCCTGCAGAGTCTTCCACTGGAGTTTATCGATCCTCTCCGTAACGCTTTCACGATTACCAAATGATCCTGTAACGAAACGCGCTGCTCTCCGTTGCATCTTTTCTACTTCATCTATCAGCCCCAACTGGGACGAATTCCTCATCGGTGAGCAGCATTCAAACTGTGGGCCAACATATGCACTGTAACTTACTTCCTTTCTTTTCGGACTGCATTTCCTTAGGATTCTTCCAATGAATCTAAGTCTGGCATCTGCTTTACCGACGCTTGATTTTATAGGGTCGTTCCATTTTAAAACACTCCTAATGCCTACTCCCAGATAATTTATGGAATTAATTGCTTCCAGTTGCTGACCTGCTATAGTGTAGCTAAATGATACAGGATGTTTCTTTCTATGTATTCGCAGCACATTACACTTGTATACATTGAGATTTAATTGCCATTCCCTGCACCATGCGTCAATTCGATGCAGATCCTCCTCCATTTCAATACAATTTTCCATTGTTACAACCTCTCTATACACTACAGCATCATCCGCAAAAAACCTCAGTTCTCCGCAAGGTCAAGGAAAACGCCATTTGCGAATTTTCTTTTATCGTACCTATCGTTGACATCTTAGTCCTTTCAATGGGTATAAAAAATTCTCATCACCAGTTACCATCTTAAGAACCATCTCGTTTACAATTATGCGAATCAAAAACTCTTGACAGACTGCGAGGCGATGGTCTTTCTAGTCTTGATTCATGAACCGCGGGGAGAAATTGGCGGCAACACGATGGATTCCAAGATGCTGTGTTAGGATGTCATTGTATGATCCAACTGAAATGTTACTTTCTTCTGCAGTCTCTCAGACAGCCAGTCTTCGATTTCCAAGCACAATTTCGTTTACTTACATGACATGAGCGTCACGGAAGACGTCTAAGGGCGAACTGAACGAGGGTAATCTTTAACTTCCGTCCAGACAGTTCTAAACCACTTAAATCATTCGTAACACCGAACAGTTCTAATCAGTCATCACCGTTTTATCATCTTTCACGTAAATTTAAATGCAGACGCATTGGTCATCTAAGACTGCCATGCTGAAATTGGCAAAGTATCGACGCAACATTCTACCCAGTACAGCATTCAACAATACTTAACAGACATAAATAATGAATCTTTCACCAGTAATACATTCAATACGGACGTGTGCAGAAATGCCACACCCAATTCCCCCCAACACTATATTGTCGCTAAATTACGAATGTTCTGGATTTTTTTAAAATAGATCTCGTATGACAAATCTCTTGTGAACGCATTACTAGTGAAGAGGTAATAAATTAAAACTTACGTCTGACGCTATAGTTTAACTGCAAACCAATGTCAACATTAAGTAGCTTTAGACGCGTTTAAGCGTTTATCACAAGCTATATATGGGTCTTCACTGCAATGTGTGTTGCTAATGGAGTTAGTTAAAATGTTCAAATGTTTGTATAGCTTATGGGACTTAACTACGGGGTTATCAGTTCCTAAACTTAGAAAATACTTATGAACTAGCTAATACTAAGGACAGCACAAATATCCATGCCCGAAGGAGGATTCGAACCCCCGACCGTAGTGGCCGTGCAGACCGTGACTGGAGCGCCTCAGTCCCCTCGGCCACCGCAGCCGGCAATGGAGTTAGTAGTTAAAATATAATAAATTAAAAAGCCATGGTAGGAGCTGAAGTTTGATCGCATCAACAGTGAACATATAATAAGCGATAAGGTTTTCAATATAATCATTTTGTGGGTGTCTCAGCTAAAAAAATTTCGTATAAGTTTCAGATTATTAGCAAAGTTTGATGTAATAGAAGGGAAAAAACTGATTCCTATCAACAGAATATATGTCATCAACTGCGAATGGGAAAAGCTGAAAATGTGTACCCAGCCGGGATTCGCACCCGGGTCACCCCCTTTCCAGGCAGTGCGCTGACCACTACACCACTGGGGACACAGTAAGCACCGCACCTGCAAGGACTACCTAAGCACACCTCCCGCCAGACACAAATTCCCAGCTCTACCCTGCCCACAGTACTCAAACTCTTAGTTTCATAAACTAATTCCCATAAGAGTAAGATCCCCAAACTTTCCCACACCTCCCCACTAACGAAAGGATCTTGCCCGGCACCGGAATATTATTGAGCGCCATCCGCCATCCAGTACAGGATAAACACATAGTTCCTATTAGTAATACTTGTCTTCTCATGTTAAACTAAACATAAGATTTTACCTCTTAATGAATAGATAATGGTAGCTCTTTAAATTCAGTCAATAATACTGAATTCTGAAACTGAATTTTTTGTCACCCCGGAATGACACACAGGCCGGGTCTTGCACACAGAATTCTTTATCGGGGTGGGTAAGGGGGGGGGGGAGAGGGAAGGCAAATTAGAAAGCTAATATATATTTTCAATATTTTGAGAAAATTTACAAAATTTTTCTTCCAACGTAGTCCTGAACATAACAGATTAAAAAGTTCTTTCAAGCTGTTATCAAGTAATGAATGATACTCCATACGAGTGTTGGAACTTAAATATTGGAAACACTGCTGTGGATACCCATGCAATGGAATTTACATTTCTCGCTGATAGCATACGTTGTTGACATACCTATCTTACCTCCGAGCAAATGGACTTACCCGTCCTACGTCATTGGCGTGAGTACAATCGAGGGAAAGTCATTTGTGAGCGAACGACCTAACGCAAAGGCGTACGGGGAATCGGCATTGCCGTACAGATCAGTGGCACGTTGGGTAAAAGCCTTCAACTGAGGTCAGCAAACAATGGCAAAACATACATCGGGCAAGTCGTCCTAGCATCTCTGAAGAAGAACTGCAAACTGTTGCAGCGTTAGCGGACAGTAATAGACGCCAGACGATTCGTGAGCTCGCCTACGAAATCGGATTAGCGCATACGACTGTGCTTCGCATCCTGAAGGAACGCCTCGGCATGCGAAAAAACTGCATCACGATGGGTTCCGCATGAATTTGACAGAAATGCAGAAATTGATGCGTTACGACGCTGCTCAGACGCTCTTGGAGAGCTATGAGCGCGAATGAGAGGCTTTATTAAGGCGTGTCGTAACACTGGATGAGACATGGGCCACATCGTACGAGCCAAAACTGAAACGCCAATCCAACGAATGGCATCATTATGAGCCGCCGCGGAAGTCGAGAGTGCGTCTGAGACCCAGTATGGTGAAAGTTATAGTGATTCTCGTGTACAACTGAGATGGTGTTGTCCTAACACCTTCCGTTCCTCCACGGCAGACAGTCAATGCACGGTATTACTGTTCATTCTGGAGCATCATCTGCAACGAGCTTTGCAAAAGAAGCGGCAACACTTTCTGCGCAACCCACTCATCATTTTGCACGACAGTGCGGGGACGTATACAGCATAAGCTGTCGCTGCTCTGTTCGGTCTATGAGACTGAGAAGTACTGTACCATCCACCATACTCCCCGGACTTAAGTCCTTTTGACTTTGATTTGATTCAGAAGATGAAGGAACCACTTCGTGGCATTCGATTCAAAACTATTCCAGAGATTCGACAGGCAGTAGGCCGCTCCGTTTGTACCATCAACAGAACAGGCTCTGCTAACGGTATACTACGCCTTCTACATCACTGGCAACGGGTTCTACATACCGCTGGTGACTACTTTGTATCGGTTGTTAATAAATAGTTGCCACCATTTAAGTTCCAACCCTCGTACAAGGAGGATTTGATTTTTATTTTAAAAAATGTAATGAGTGTAGGTTGCAACTCAAAGCCGCAGATAGCGACACAAAAGTGCTACAGTCACGAAATTATCTTTCGCGACAGCCAGCAACAGAAATAGAGCACACAAAGACTCACATAGGCACATCGGACCCCCACACGACCACCGTGTCCTGCTGCTCCGACTTGTGATTGATGAAGGCTGTGGCCAAACGCTAAGTTGTGTAAGTATTATTGTCTTTTCTATGTGATTATTTGCTGTCAGAAAACGTCTTTTCACTGTGTTGTAAATGAAAGTCACGTCCTGCAAGTATGAAAAATCATGACTTGAGAGCGACTTGACAGAATTGTTTCTAAACCTTGAAACACGTCCACTGATTGTGTGGTCGTGTACCATTTTCATTTAATCTTTGACCTAAAGTGCTTCTGCACCATTAATGTTATCTATCTCTGTGTTAATTATTTTATTCTTTTTATTAATGATAAATGCCCCATGTTTGTTTGTCCCATATTTATATATATTTCCACACATGTGATTGAACTCCACGTGTGTTCATGTGAGTGTGAATGTGTGCTCTTAATATTGACTGACTGCCGCGCAGCGGCTTACAGTCGCCGCCTCGCGCTTTAGGCCTCGTTTTGCTGTAGTTAAGAACGCTTGGCTTCGTTTGTCGTCTGCCCTGGCGTCTGCTGGATGGCCAGAGACAAGCTTACTTGGCAAGGTGGCGAGGTGGCCGTATTGTTAGTGTCGTACCAAACTAATCTTGGACGAAAGAGGTGACAGGAGACCTCTCTGGGAACGGTTGTAGAGGGAACTGTCTTGGTCAGGTAGCAAGGTTTGGTAAACACTAGTCTCCGAACGCACTCTGCGTCACTTTTAGCCCGCTCTACATCCGGTGTATGGCGGAGGGAGAATTTTCCCGTGGCCTTAGAGCTTCACTCTTACTGCAGCCTTCTGTTTCACTATAATGAAGTTAATTGTTTATTACGGTATTTATTTGGTTATGGTTGTACACTTGTTCACGAGTAATTGAACAAAGATCCTATCGTCGAACTATTGTTTTATGCTGCAAAATCATTGCTTTTACGGTTAAATGTGGCATCGACTGTTAAATATGGCTAATTACCTCAAACCTGTAATTTGGTTATTTAATTTCAGTTACACGGGAATCTTTATAGAAATACAGATTTAGAACTGTTATGAAACTATTCAGTGTCTACTCTGCGTTACAAGAGCGGCAGAATCATAATAGTTACGTCAATCTTCCTTTGTGGTTTTTCAACAACCTCACGTCATCACTTGAGCTTCAATCATAATCAACAATGAATATTATTAGCAAACCATATTAGTAGCTGTAAAATTCGATTTCATCTAGTGTAGCTCCAAACATTTCGGGGGGAGGGGGCGTCGGGTCCCCTGTACCAACCCCTCCCCCCTCCCACAACTTCGTGCGGGCCTGATGACAGAACGCCTGAAGTAATACACGTCTGAGGGGCACCCAAAAATAGATGTCATGTGTAGGACTGAGTCACTCTGATACAGTTTCAATACTAAAGTTAGCCTTTAAACTGATTCTGATTAACGTAATTTTTGCCAATGAATAAACCAAAACGAACATTCAAATGTTTTCAGTTGCACAACATGTAAAGTACTTTTCTCCGTCTTTCGACCGAAAGCGAATCTGCAACAGGTACAGTCATTCCATTATCTGGGAAGCTTGATAACTTGCAATGGAAGCTGTACACAACAAGTGATACGTTGAATATAAATAGGAAAGTAACAGTTTGGGAGAATGTTAGATTTACTGACAGCCAGGAGCGTCTCCATTTATTTCTAGAAGAGGTTCGCCAATTGTTTTGTGAGGAGCGTGGTTACTTATCGATCTGAAACGCGGACAATCAGAAAGAATATTTAGCAAGTTTTGAAATGTGGCTATGGAGAAGAATGGAAAAATGGACTGAGAGAATGAGAAATGAAGTGGTTTTGATCAGGGTAAAAGAGGAAAGGAACTTCATGAGGATGATACAGAAGAGGAAACCATCTTGGGTGGGGAACTGTCTGTTACACAGCATAATGGAGAGGAAAGTAGAAGATAAAAGAGAGAGAAGAAGAAATAGGTTTGGAATGCTAGCAGACGTGAAGAAAGGAAGAAGTTACAAGCAAATGAAGGAGTATGCCCAGGAGAGAAAGACATGGAGGATGTCCAGTTGGTACCTGTCTGACGACATATTGACTGAAAGAAGAAGAAAACAGGAAAATGAAAAAAAAAGAGGGAAAAAAAGCAGGCGAAGAGGCGATGGTGACGGGGAAGATGGGCTACTACAACTATAATGGTGGAATATAATTGTTTCAAGGAATCTAGCAAATCTTGAAAGTTTCAGATGTGCTGGTAGGTGGGCAGTGGTAGGGAAGTAAGGTACGAATAAAAAATTCTAATTTAAAGTTTATCTTTTACCGTAATATCACATGAAAGAAAGTTTGGTTTGTGTCTATTCGGGGAATAGATTCATATCTTAAAGATAAAGTCAAAAATTATGCGTTCTTTAAAAAGACGCTTTCTGACAATACTCATATGTTTACCGCGCTTTTCAGAATTGTATTACTGTTTTGCAGGATTTTGTGAAACCATCAGAAGGTATTCTGTTATTTAGGGATTTGTTATTCATTCCGTCTGTATACGGGATGTAGCTGGAGCAGTTTGTTTATATAATTTACTCGTGTGAGCTTATTTTGTATGGCATCAGTGATCGTGATTCCCCTAAACCACAAATGCGCGGTGGATCCTTTGATAGGGTGCGGTCAATTTCATTCTCCATCGTTACCAAGAATCCAAACGTCAACTCCGCCTATAATGACCACGATGTCGACGGCACGCTAAACACTAAGCTTCCTTCCTTCTTCCTTCAGAGTGGTTTTAAGTGATTAAGATATGATTTGTTCCGTTTTTATTTGGCTTATCACTTATTTATTATACACATATTTTTGCAATCTAAACCTAAAGTTAAGGGAAAGTGAGTGACATGAAATTTCAAGTACTTGAATGCGTGGCAGATTTGATGAAAAGAAGGGTTTACAGTTATTAGAATATCTTTTTGCATTTGTAGTTGCATGCCTCAGTATTCATCGGGTTTCAAGCCACAAGTGGTTTACTGTCGACGAGCTATCGGCAAAAATCTCATCTGCCATTGTCAATCAACTGACAATGACACTTTCAGGCGAAATCAGGTGGTTTATTGCAGATATCTCCTCTGCCATTGTGAACCACTTAGTATGGAGGAGGAGATGGTGGAGGGACTGCGTGTTATCGTGCCCGAACTCTTCTTTAATACATCGTCGTGGCAAGCTGTTTCACTGTGCAGCATGCCACCTCTAATTATTTCTGTCTCAGAAAAAAGAAAAAAGGACTTCGTAAATTTATGAGTACTATTACATATAAAAAAATTCAACATATTTGTTGTAACGCCACGTGTCACTCAGTTCGTAGCCTCTCAATTGATATCATTCTAGATTACAGATGCTGCTGTCGGAAGTTCGAATTATCTTGAATTTCATGTATTACATGTTTTTACTTGTATTTGAACTGTATTTCTTGAATTGACATGGCAGTTAAAGACAGCAAACAATAATCTTTATATATATACATGTGGCGTCTGTTCGGAAAGAACAGACGTCACATTCTGATCCAGCAGCTGTTATTATTTAATATTCATAGAATATATGACTTCAACTGCTATTGGGCAAAGCTGAAAATGTGTACCCAGCCGGGATTCGAACCCGGGTCTCCTGCTTTCCAGGCAGTTGCGCTGACCCCTACACCACTGGGGACACAGTGATCACCGCACCTGCAAGGACTACCAACACGCCTCCCGTCAGATACAAATTCCCAGCTTCGCCCTGCCCATAGTACTCAAACTCGTAGTTTAACTAATTCCCGTAAGAGTAAGGGCTTCAAACTTGCCCACCCCTCCCCACTAACGATACGATCATATCGTATCGTATCGTTAGTGGGGATGGGTGGGCAAGTTTGAAGCCCTTACTCTTACGGGAATTAGTTAAACTACGAGTTTGAGTACTATGGGCAGGGCGAAGCTGGGAATTTGTATCTGACGGGAGGCGTGCATGGGTAGTCCTTGCAGGTGCGGTGATCACTGTGTCCCCAGTGGTGTAGGGGTCAGCGCAACTGCCTAGAAAGCAGGAGACCCGGGTTCGAATCCCGGCTGGGTACACATTTTCAGCTTTGCCCAATAGCAGTTGAAGTCATATATTCTATGAATATTAAAATAATCTTTATATATTTAGTTAGTAACCGTATGCAAACGCCGATACTGTTATAACATGAGCTTTATTTTCAAAAACAACATGCTGTGAGATTTTTATACGTTGGTTTCATTCTTTAGTTTTTCGAAACATAATTACAGAAGTAAGTTTCATTAATACCTCCAGAAAAGGATGTCCACCATGATCTCATGTAAAATATATTATGCTGGGAAACGGGAAGCTATATTAATTGTAAAGCCTACCAAGTTTAACAATGAATATACCAGTAAGAATTAATGAAATCATTTGAAAATGACGGGAATCATCATTAAATAAAAATGCGAAAACGAATTCTGAAGGACCGATTTTTAATATTAACTAGTATTGGCTGTAGTCGAAATACGGCCAATTGTGTCTGCAAAGTAATGAAATTCAAAACTAAAAACTTCGTTGATTTCTCTAGTAGCAGCAGTAGATGTTAATATTAAAAATCGATACTTCAGTTTCTGGCATGCCTCAGGTAATCTGCCCGTAAACCAACATATGAAGCGTATGTACCCGGATTTATGCTTCGGTTGGCAGGCATGCCAGAACAAAACAGTTATTCGGGCCTTCATTTGTAAAAATTACTTGATTTTATTCACCGAAATTGTGGTAAATATTGTCCAAGGAAGTCTTATGTGTTGCCTATCAAAATGCTATTCATGGAATTTATGATCACTGACTTTTCCATATTAATTTCTTTCAAAGTTCACACCATAGTACGTTTTAATGCAGTTCGTACACCGATAATTACTATCTATTAAGTATTATATGATCAATGTTCCGATATGTCTGTCCGATCTATAATTTCACACACGTCCGTTCATTCACTCAGAGGTATAACTGTATAAATGAAGTACACACTCGAAAGTTCTGTATTCACCAACGAGCTTGAATTTCATAGAGTGGCTAACACATGAGTTACAGCGCTCTTTGCTGCAACCTGTGTAAACTTGGACGCCGTATTTCTAGTGATCAGTACACTAGAGAGGAGCCTGTCCGTCGTGTGCTGTTGAAAGTGAAGTGCTGTATTTAGTGTATATTGTATTTAGTGTACATTTTCTGTACAATCTTTGCTTCTTCAATATGTCTAAAGTGTGTTAAGCGTTTAAATACACAAATCGAAGTGTTAAAACGACATATATTTCGAGCAAGAGCACCAGTTGTTTTGCCTTGTTTAGGCTCTGTCTGCCTACACACACAAACAAAATTCCTGGCTAAAGACACCTAGCTTCCCCAAGAGTGAATCTTCAGATGACCTATCTTGCAATTTCTTTGAAGTACACACCATAAAAAAGGCTCAGTTTTCTGCCTAGCGTCTGTGTGTTTCTTCTTCTGTTCCTGCTGTGGTTGATGAAACAATATCTCATTTGTTCAATAATAAAATAAAATAAACACTTTTGAGTGTCAACACCTTCTTTAAAAATATTTTCATTTGTTGTTGACAATACTTGATCAAGCATGGTTAACATATAATCATTGCAAAGTGCGGAAGAGATAGTAACAGCCGGAACTTTTCACTTGTTAAATGTCCGTGTTCTGTGTTACAAATATTTACATATATCAGCGTGGCAACAACGTAAGTTATTAACTAACTGTAATTTCGCTGTAGAATGCTTTTGTGGCAGCTGACCTAGGCGCATTTTTGATTGCAGTATTGTGTTGCTGAAATTTCGTCAACCAAACTTCACAACCAAACCCTTTAACATTAATTTTACGAGTATGGGGATTTAATACGTTTAATAAGCAGCAAATAAATGTGTCTTAGACTTTATGAAAGCAGTTGTTACAACACATTAACAACAGATGCAAATCTACGATCTTGATCGTTCGTCATAACAATTACTATTCACCGTATAAGTTTCGCAGAACTTTTAGACTATGAGCTTGCATTATAATTAACACAAATATCTTCAAAGTGGCACTTTCGTTGTGGGTCAAACCTCAGGTAACTGTTATACTTCGAACTGGAATTGTATTACTAACAGGTTCATTACCGCCTTTTAAGAAAATACACCATCTGGCTCATCAATTACTAGCTTTGATAAAGTCTAGAGACACCGTCGAAACTTCATGCAAATCTCTACTCATTAGTAATTCTTCATTTAAAACGTAAAACTGTGTAAATTGGTAAAATTCACTAGTGGGTGTGGCATATCAGCTGTCAGCCGGTACCCCAAATAACATGGCGGACGACAGTTCAGTTTGCCTCAAACATGGCGGACCTATCGGATAAAATTCAAGCTCGTTGGTGTTCACAAATATTTAAAGAATGCAGTGAGAATGAATGAAAATACCCTTTAACTATCTAAATACGTTGGTCCTGGTCCCTAATAACAGTGCCGAACACAACATCAAGCTGCGGTGGAGTAGTCGAGCGGTCTAAAGCGTCTCACTGCGGAGCGCGCGGTTGCTCGCCGTGGAGGTTCGAGTCCTCCCTGGGGCATGGGTGTGTGTGTTTGTCCTTAGGTTAGCTTACCTAGGTTTAAGTAGTTTGTAAGCTACGGACTGATGACCACGCAGTTTGGTCCGATAGATTTACAAACATTTCAACATTTTGAACACAACATCGATAGCCCCTCGATGATATTGTAATTAGTATTTTTAAAGGTATTTTGGGGATAAAGAATTAATTTTCATAACAGGGATTACAAAATTTAAAATTATTATGAAAATAATATTAAGTTTAGGACAAAGTAATTACGTGGTGGGGTAACAGTTTTGAAGGTGAATATGGCCAAGGGTATTTCCTTTGTCTAGCCATACAAAAAGAAAATTTCGCCGTTGTTAAAGTTAGTTTCCTTCGTGTTAATTTTGTTCTCTCGTGTTTAAAACGGTGACTACCTCGATGACGGCAGAGGCGCGCCAGAGCAGCCTGCTGTGGCCGCCGGCGGCCAACGCTCTAATATCACGGAGCTAAAACCGTGTATGAAGTTAGTCATTTAATGCAGTTATTAAAACTTATACGCGATATTTAATGTCGAATAGTAGCTCGCGATCAATCTGAGAGATATCGAAATGAGCTATTACATTCGGTACATATCGACTGCACGTGCATATGTGGTGTGGACTTTGATTCAACTAATTAGACCTCAAATGGGGTCGTGTTTAGCCTGTTTGATGCAAATCTTTTTAGCTGACGCCACTTCAGGGACTTGCGTGCCAATGATGATGAAATAGTAACGAGTACGATGCAACACCCAGTCCCCGCGCGGAGAAAATTCCAACGTGGTCAGGAATCGAACGTGCCCCCCCCCCCCCCCCCCCCCCTGCGAGGCAATCCACCACGCTGACTTACCAGACGACGGAGGTAGACTGCGCTGTTGGTGAGGTTCGCCGGTATTGGTACGTGTTACGCAGAGGAACATCGAGATAGAATTTAACGACGTGTTGTGGTGGTGCGGAGGAGGGGGCGTGCTTTAGGACTTTCCGAGCATCCGCATTAACCGTAAGGCCACGCTGGCTGAACGAATATGGTATGCCTCACGATGAAAGGGCTGGGTGCTTTCCTTAATAAGCAAAGGATCTACATTACATAGGATACTCTGCAAATAACATTTAAGTGCATGGTAGAGGGTTCATCGAACCACCATTATACTATTTATCTTCCATTCCGTTCTCAAATAGCGCGCGGGAAGAAAGAACACCTGAATCTCTCCATTCGAGCTCTGAATTCTCATATTTTATTCTGATGACCATTTCTACCTATGTAAATTGGAGTCAACAATATATTTTCGCATTCGGAGCAGAATGTTGGGGATTGGAGATTCATATGTAGCCCACGCCGCAGTGATAAGAGCCGTTGTTGTAATTATTCCCATCCCAGATCCTGTATCATTTCCGTAATGCTGTCTCACCTGTTTCGTGACAATACGAAACGGGCTGCTGCTCTTTGGACTCTTTCGATGTCCTCCGTGAATCCCACACTGGAGAGCAATATTCCAAAAAAGGATGGACAAGCGTAGTGTATGCAGCATCTTTAGTAGTTCTATTGCATCTTTAAAGGGTTCTGCCAATGAAACGCAGTCTTTGGTTCGCCTTTCCCACGACATTATCTACGTTTTCTTTCCAGTTTAAGTCTGAAGAAATAGTAATTCGTAGGTATTTTATGGAGTTTACGGCCCTCACTTTTGATTGATTTATCTTGTAAACAAAGTTTACAAAGGATCACCACGGAACAAACACAAGGCCGCAAGAAATCGAGGTACTTATTGATTTATGTATTTATCTCTCATTTACAGTCCTGCTACGTTTTAATATAAATGAGGACGTACATTTGTAGTTTTACAAGTTACATTATACATTAGTTCATTGATGTTACATATTTAAGTATTTGAAATAGATGGAGATAAGAAAAAATAAGAACAAAGAGCAAAAATATATAGGCAATTGCTTACATTAGTTGTTACAGTTATAATATTTAAGAAATTAAAATTCATGCATATTACGATGAAATTAGTTGCAGTGAGAAAATAATTAGTTATATGGTTGTTGTACATATGTTGAAAATCAATGTATTCTGAAATTTGTTAATTATAATTATGGGGTAAAACCACATAACAGAAAAGAAAGGAAATACATCTAGAAATAAAGGAGTTTTCTGTCGTGGTAGCTAGTTACATTGTACTACGCCAGGACTTGAATACCTTGGAATGTTTCCGAGCGCATTGAGGCGCTATGCTGCCATACTCCAGGCCGTTCCCCGTCGGGGGTTCGAATGCCCCCTCGGGTATGTTCAAATGTTTGTTAAGTTTAAGGGACTTAACTGCGGGGTTCAAAATGTTCAAATGTTTGTAAATCTATCGGACCAAACTGCGTGGTCATCAGTCCGTAGCTTACAAACTACTTAAACCTAGGTAAATAACCTAAGGACAAACACACACACCCATGCCCCAGGGAGGACTCGAACCTCCTCGTCGAGCAACCGCGTGCTCCGGAACGAAACGCTTTAGACCGCTCAGCTACTCCACCGCGGCTAACTGCGGGGTCATTAGTCCCTAAACTTACAAAGAACTTATGAACTAAGTTAGGCTAAAGACAGCACAAACATTCATGCCCGAGGGGGGATTTGAACCCCCCAACCGCAGGGGCCGTGCAGACCATGACTGACGCGCCGCAGACTACTCGGCCACTGCGGCCGGTCCCTCGGACATGGATGTTTGTGCTGTCTTTAGCCTAAGTTAGTTCATAAGTTGTTTGTAAGTTTAGGGACTAATGACCCCGCAGTTAAGTCCCATAAGGTTTACAAACATTCGAATATTTGAATGTTTCCTTCAAGCCACCGATCGCCCGACACCGTTTCTATGGTTTTGGTAATATTAGTGTCTTTTCTCTGTATTGTTTATTATTTCTTATGTCTCAGGTGTTAGTTTCCATACTAATTCAAAGTACTTCTGTTTTGGGATGATGACAGTGGGAGATTACTCCCGTGTCGATATTGAGTCTCATCTGTGTCACTTCCTTCATTCGTGAAAGTGTCATCGTCTTCATCCTCGTCTGTTTGTTCCCAACAATGCCCGTCCACTGCGGGATATACGGGCACGCCTCCAGTAAGGCCTTGTCCTTTCGTATTCTTCATAGGTCGCGTTGGATATCCTGTGTGCTAATCCATTGTGTTCAGTTTTGTTCGTCTCTTATTATGTCATATATCGTATCGTCTCTTGTAAATTCAAGCATCTGTGTGTCTCTGACATGTGTGTATCGTCCGCAGAGAGGAAGACGATGTGTTCATAGTAGACTTGCGCATAATAGTTCGCGATCGGGAGCGCTCACTTTTGTTCGCGGCTATACCGCGAACTAGTTCGTTATTTTAGTTCGTCCCCTCCCAGTGACGGCTGAGCGGCGTGGTCTGCGCATGCAGATGGAGGGAGAAGTTCCCCCACCAAGCTGTTTCATGCGCTTGCTGCTTGAGCTGCTAACGATATCACGCAAACCAAAAGAAACAGTTTGTGGATAATTTCTCGCGTTTAAGTTTAGAGTTATCTCTATATCTTAGCATTAAGGAATTTATTAGTCATATATTGCAGAGTGCAAAATACTTCAAAGCAGAAATTTTGTAGCACTGAACTATGTAATCTAGAAGGGAGACGCTAACCTTGAAATGGCTCTCATCAGCAGAAGGCAAACACGTGATTTTAATTCTGTTCGCGACCTATCGCGCATATTTTAGTTTGCGACCTATCGCGCATATTTTAGTTTGCGACCTATCGCGTATATTTTAGTTCGTGGCCTATCGCGGATATTTTAGTTCGCGACTTATCGCGCATATTTTAGTTGGCGACCTATCGCGCTTCTTTTAGCTCGCAACCTATCGCGCATTTTTTAGTTCGCGACCGGTAGCTCTCCTTTCAGTTCGCAGCTCGGCCGCGTAGTAGGTCGCTCTTTTTAGTTAGTCCGCTCGTTTTGGCTTTTGCTACCGCTATTAAAACTACAGCTGAGTTGCATCTCAGCTCGAAATGACGGCAACTGGCAGAAGGCAATCACGCGATTCTGCGCGCTCTCGCGTCCTCTCGCTGTTACCCGTCAGTCTTCGGAAAAGGAGCGGACGAACTAAGAGGCGAGGGATCTGCGAACTAGTTCGCGTAGTTTGCCTGTGTTAGCGCTCTTCCGAACTAGTTCGTTCGCGAACTACACAAGACTAGTTCAGAGGAGCCTTCGGTGTTTCCTCTGGTGCCAGTGTCAGTGTCGCCCTGTCCTATTCGACACAGGGAAGTGGCATATGAGATATGGGTATCGAGCTGATTTCATTTGATTTGATTTTCTCAGGGAAGCCAAAACAGTCTTGGTCCAACCCGCCTCTGCCCGCACCGAAACTAAGTTTATTCTGCGTTATCGCTCCTTGTATATCTAGTAAAGCCAACCACTGCCTTTGAACAGTGCAAGGAGTCCCTTTACCAGTTCTTTATTAGACACAATTTCTTCGGGTCTGGTTGTCCCAAATGTTCTTTGCCTTTTACTCTCCGATGCAATGCATTCGAAGATCCGGTGTGATGCAGTTTCATCACCGTCATCACAGATCCTACATTTAGGGTCCTCTTCTGTTATTCCCATTGTATGTCGGTGTTTTTTGAAATTACAATGGCCTATCAGCAATCCAACCATGAGTCTAATCCCTCTCCTGATCAGGCCCAGGATTGCAGAGCTTCTTTTAACACATGGCTTTGGTATCATTACCTTGCCATGATAAATGGGAATTGAGCTACTTAAGGATGTCGACAAATCGACTGCCTCGTAACCAGGTGGTTACGTGTTCGAATCCCGGCTGTGGCCCAAACTTTGTATCAATGCCTCTCCTCCTAGCCACTGTAAGTGTAGACAAAATCAGCAACAGCTGCGTGAAGACGAGACCCTAGGGCGGAGCGCGCCTCTAAACGTTATTCACAGCCCGCTCCCCAGACAAGCGGCTGAGCCCGCACCCCGCGACGGCTAAGCCACTCACTGGAGGCAGAGGGACGTGATTTAATTGTGGTCGCCGGGCAACGACGTTATCGGCCGCTTTGGCCGCTCGGATATCTGGCCGGTCGCTATCGAGCGCGCCGACAAATGAGTTTTGCGCGGCTCAGCCGGCTGCGGATTACGGCGGTGGGCACCGAGCGGGGACGGGCGCGACCCGCGGAGCGCCTTATCGCCGCCTCATCTGCGGACGCGCGCTTTGATCGCCGGCCCACCCCAGCCCCAGGCCGGTGTTTACATCATGCGCTTCGCCGCCGCCGCCGCCGCCGCCGCGTCCGCCCCGGGGGACGCTCTCCAAACAGCGCCAGAAAATTAAGTGCTCACTTGCTGTGATTTTCTACACTGCGCAAACACCGCCTTTGATTCCTCTGTTACGCACCCACTCTGAGAGCCGAGTGCCACATATTAGTTTCTGGTTCGAGAGTGGGGGCGTAGGCTGCGTGCGCTGACATCCGACTACGAGGGACAATCTGGTACTGCAGCTACAGTGTTCAACGACGATATTCCCTAACGGGAATGAAAATTAATACACCCTCTTATAATTTGCCAACTCACTCAAGATTTATTGCTGAAACAGTGCACATGTCTATAGCTACATGGGATACTCTGCAAATCACTTTTAACCCCTTGTTGCCTGACGGTACTTAAAAGTAGCAGTAAGGTTTGACTCCCATTATTTTCTTATAGTTGTTTCGTAATCTGATAGCTTGTCGGAACATAGCAGTACCTCTGCTCTATGGTTTGAATGATGTTACTGCGTGATACATAGACCTCTCTGGCAGCCAGAGCTTGTAATTGTTTTTGTGCGCTGCTGTGGAAACAGAACATTGTGTGCGTTTGTTTCCGCATTGTTGCCTTGCTTTGTACGCAACTCTGTGCGCAATTCATTGAAACTTCCGTTAGGTTTTCCAATGTTAGTACATGTTGTTGTTATGGTCTTCAGTCCGGAGACTGCTTTGATGCAGCTCTCAACCCTACTCTACCCTGAGCAAGCCTTTTCATCTCCCCATAAAAACGGCAACCCACATCCACTTGAATCTGCTTACTAAACGCGTCTCTTGGTCTCCCTCTACGATTTGTACCCCACACACTTCCCTCCAATGCTAAATTTACGTTTCCTCGATGTCTAAGAATGTGTCCTACCAAGCGATCCCTTCTTTTAGTCAGGATATGCCAAAAATTCCTTTTCTCACCAATTCTGTTCAGTACCTCTTCATTAGTTATGCGATCTACCCACCTAATCCTCAGCATTCTTCTGTAACACCACATTTCAAAAGCCTCTATTCTCTTCCTGTCCGCACTGCTTATCGTCCATGTTTCACTCCCGTACAAGGCAACACTCCACACAAATGCCTTCAGAAAAGACTTCCTTACACTTACATTGATATTCGATGTTAGCATATTTCTCTTTTTCAAAAATGCTTTTCTTCCCATTGCCATTCTTCATTTCTTGATGATAGATTGAAGCATTCATTACAGACAAGTAAGATAAAGAGGTAGTTATGAAGTGGACTTACTAGTACCGTCAGGTTGTGCGAACACATTATTGTACCTACAATGCGTTACATCTCTCTAGTTGTTCTGTCCATTTTTCATCACACAAATGGACGAAAATCGGACAACTGTTGGATATTTTCGACTTCGACAGAGTCAGACGTTGATAATTTTTTGTATGAGGACATTCCCACAGATATTTCGAAAGATACTGACATGGAGGGACAATAAAGTAGTTTATTTTGCGTTAACTTCATACCACTGAACAGAGTGTAGTGTCGAGAAAGTAGAAAGATGGGACTAGTATGACTACACCCTGTGCAGTTATCGTATGCGATTACAATAATAATATGGGTGGCGTGGATCATGCAGGCAGACTACGATGACCTTATGATCTTGACAGACAATCAAAGAAATGGAGACACCATCTCTTCTGTGTGCAAAAAATAATTAAAAAATAAATAAAATGAAATAAAATAATTCAGTCCAGACCACATTCACAGTGTACTGCCTGTAAAGTGTACTTGTGTTGTAATGACAAAAAGAACTGTTTCTTACAAATTCATGGGATGGCACTAAATTTGTGATACGTATGTGAAAATCATATACTGTCAAAAAGTTGCTCTAGGAGCAAAATTTAATGTGAAATTTACAGAAAAAAGATAAATAACATAATTTTTGTTAATTTTCTAATGTAGATATGTTGAATTTATCTATGTAATAACGTATAAGTTTTACTAATTGGAGCGTTTTTCTGTGCATGTTGTGATTCTGTCCATGGAGCCTGACGGTAATGCTGAGTACCGACATGAAAGAAATTGAAAATAATAAAATAAAATTTTACAAAAAATCATAGTGTCTTTTGAGGGAACAACAGCGTAAATTCTAAAAGAATATGTATAAAAATAAAATTTTCTCGTGTCAGGAAACAAAGGGTTAAGTGCCTGGCAGAGGATTCATCAAACCACCTTTATACTATTCATCTACCATTCCATTCTCGAATCTTATTCTGATAATCATTTCTACCTACGTAGGTAGGGAGTCAACAATATATTTTCGCATTCGGAACAGAATTTTGGCAATTGGAGTTTCATAAGTAGACCACGCCGCAGAGATAAACGCCGTTGTTGTAATGATTCTGCTGACAGTTCGTGTACCATTTCCGTGACGCTGTCTCCCCTGTATCGTAACAATACAAAACGAGCTGCCCTTCTTTGGACTCTTTCGAAGGCTTCCGTCAAACCCACCTGATAAGGATCCCACACTGGGCAGCTATACTCCAAATGAGGACGGATAAGCGTAGTGTATGCAGTCTCTTTAGTAGTTCTGTTGCATGTTTTAAGGGTTCTGCCAATAAAACGCAGTCTCTGGCTCGCCTTTCCTACGACCTTATCTTCGTCTTATTTCCAGTTTCAGTCTGATGTAATACTAATTACTAGGTATTTACTGGAGTTTATGGCCTTCACATTTGATTGATTTATCTTTTTAACAAATTTTGACGGATTTATTTTCATACTCATGTGTACGACTTCACACTTCTGATTATTTAGAGTCAATTGCCAATTTTTACACCATAGTGATATCTTATTTAGATCGTTCTGCAGTTGGTTTTGATCTTCAGGTGACTTTACTAGACGATAAATGACGGCGTCATTCTCAAACACCCTAAGAAACCTGCTCAGATTTTCTCTCAAATCGTTTATATAAATAAGGAACAGCAGAGGACTAATAACACTACCCTGTGGAACACCGGATATCACCTCTGTTACCGCGGTGGAGTGGCCGAGCGGTGTAAGGCGCCATGCTGCGAAGTGCGAGGTTGCTCGCCGTCAGGGGTTCGAGTCCTCCTTCAGGTATAGGTATCTTTGCTGCCTTTAGGTTCAAGTTAAAGTACTTTGTAAGCTTAGGGACTGATAACCACATTCGAACATTTTTTTCGCCTCTGTTTTAGTCGATGCCTTACCATCGATTACTACAAACTGTCCCCCCTCTGACAGTGTATGAAGTGATAGCATTTGCTAATCAACAGCTCTAGAGGCAGTGAGGTATCACATGTTGACCCCTTCTTATACATAGACCGGCTACTACGGTTCCACCTCCGAATTTTAACGAAGGTTACCGGACTAGTACGAAGCCGACGATTCGAGATCGGTTGAAAACTTTCTCTGGTATACGCCATCTTGCTTTGTGTATTTGATTATTTTCCAACTATAATTCAGGCGTTATTATTTCAAAGCAATAGCGCACTGAAGAATTATCAAAAACACGTCGTTCTTAGTACGATTAATTATAATGTGGGGTCCAAAAGTGCCACATTATCAATCAACACTTGCGTTCAATGACAGGAAAGTTTGGAGCCCTGATACCTAGTTGACCGTCTCAGCACCCGAGCGCTGTGGTACAGTGCGCCCGGTCAGAGGGCTGAACGCTCTCCGCCATAAAAAATCTGAACCAAGCACACGTAGAAGAACGACCACGAACAAACACGATCAGCGACCGCATAAAGCAAAGAAAAAAATAAAATAAAATAAAATGAAATAAAATAAATAATAAAATAAAAATAAAAAATAAATAAAAAATGAAAAAAACGTTGCGTAGGGGGGAATTAAAAACGTAGTCTTCTGAAGCTGGTGCACATAAAGTGGGCAGATACTGTAACAATGACTGTTGTAAAGGAGTGATTATACTAGTAACTTTGTATGTATATTAAGTATGTAGTAGAGTTATGTGGAATTTAGTGTTAGCACACTTACTCTGTTGTTATTTAGCTATAAAAGTAACATTGTCACAGTATGATACGGGATCTTAGCACTTTATTTTAGCGCAGAATGAAGTAACATAAACACAGTCATACCTTAACTACAGAGAAGGTAAATCTACATTAAAAACGTCCATAGAAACCATGCCAAAGGAAAAGATTTTAGTAGATGCATTGATTCTAATTGGTGACTACCAACATACTGCAGAAAAAAATGGACAAAGAAAGAAATAAAAACCAGAGGCAATTTGTTTCAATGAATACACTTCAGTATCATTAAGAAACACTTACCATAGAAATCTAGTATGTAATGTGTAAATGAAAATACCAGTATCAGCAAGTTGTGCACAATATTCATTATCACAGTTTCTCCTCAGTTTAGGTGCCTGTGCATGTTTGCAATTCCTTGGTGGGTATTTCATGGCATTTTCTCGAAATAGAACAAACGCAGATTTAAGAGGGAGGGCTGTAACATGTGCACAACTCTCAGTATAACAGAACATAGCTTTATTTAATTAACAAAAGTGCCCAAAACCTTTCAGCATCCAAAAAAAAATGTTGCTGGTGGGTCATGAACCATCAACCACGTGTACTTCTAAATCTAATGCGCTATTCACTACGTTATGGAAAAGAACTCAATACTGTACACTCAACCCCACCTGTAATTAAATCCAAATGTCAATTGTTAATGTGGCACTTTCAGACACCATATTATAATTAATCATACTAAAAACGGCGTGTTTTTGATAATTCTACAGTGCGCTATTGATTTGATGTAATAACGCCTGAGTTATAGTAAGAAAATCATCAAACACACAAAGCAACATGGCGTATGCCGGGGAGAGTTTCCACCCGATCTCGGCTTCGTAGCAGTTCGGTAACCTTCGTTAACATTCGGAGTTGGCGCCGTAGTAGCCGGTCTGTGTGTAAGGTCAAGTGCTGAAACAGCCATATTGGTAAATGGTTTGCCCCTCGCGAGCGGCAATTCTGAATCCATTCCGTCGTACAGGTGGTGAATACTGTCTTGGGTACGATATTCCACGTCTGCTCGACCTGTTCACGTAGTTTTGCAGCACTTGTGGATTGACGAGATGCACGCGTCATTTGTATCCCATCACATCAGGGAGCAGAATCAGATCCGGAGATCGTGCTGGTCAGGGAAGTTGACGCAGTTCTTGGCTCTTCCGCTCACGAAGTTTTCATGGTAACCACTTGCCGCGGTGGAGGTTCGAGTCCTCCCTGGGGCATGGGTGTGTGTGTTTGTGAGTAAGGCGGACATCGGTTTATTGGGAGAATTTTGGGAAGATGTACTTCACCTGTAAAGGAGACCGCGTATAAAACGCTTGTACGACCACGTCTTGAGTATTGCTCAAGTGTTTGGGACCCGCAGCAGATCAGTTTAAAGGAAGACATAGAGGCGGTTCAGAGGCGAGCAGCTAGATTTGTTACCGGTAGGTTCGACCAATGCGCGAGTGTAACGGAAATGGTCTGGCAACTCAATTGGGGATCGCTAGAAGAAAGACGACGTTCTTTTCGTGAATTTCTGTTGAGTAAATTTAGAGGACCGGAGTTTGAAGCTGAGTGTAATACGACCTTGCTGCCGCCTACTTACATTTCACGTAAAAATCACAAAGACAAGATAAGAGAAATTAAGGCTCAAACGGAGGCAGATAGGCATTCCTTTTTTCCTCGTTCCATTTGGGAGTGGAATAGGAAAGGAAATGCCTAGTAGTGGTACAGTCTACCCTCCGCCACGCACCTTACGGTGAATTGCGGAGTATGTATGTAGATGTTGTGGTGTCGCACAAGTACAAAGTGCGCGCCACCTACTTTCGCCGCGCGCCGCCATGCACGCACGGCGCGGCGTTCTCACGACGACAGCCACGAGCGCCCTCTGCTGCAACCCAGCTCGTGGCCACCACGGAAAGACACCGGTCACTTCGGACGGAGATAGCAACCAGTTAGGACCTTCGTAATCAGATAGGCACCAGTGAAGACTTTGATATTGTACAGGCACTAGGCAGGCCTCTAACAACTATGTATCAACATTCTGCAGTACTATGTAAAAGTTAAGTATTGTTACATTCTGTGCAATATATATCTCTTTCTAATTTACTCGAGTGTTTATAGTTTCTGGCTGCTCCTCTCCGTACCTGCACCAGCGTGTCGGTCTCATTCCACTCGGCCACCGACACCGACGACGAGGCTGGGACACAAAAACGGCGACGAAGTTGGGACACAAAAGTGGCGACGAGGAGTGATAGAACCTTGGACCAGCCCGCTTGCAGCAGCCAGACAGCAGCAATCGGAGCACGCAAAAATTGCTCCCGCCCACCCACCCTTATTATAAGATTTTTGGGGGAACATATTCTGTTACGTATTTTGTGGACTTTTTTGTTGCAGAGCGAGTCCTCTTTCATATTGCATTTGTGTTTTGTTATAATTTACTTGTATACGCGGCGCCTAATCGGTCAGCATGGCCACTACCCCGAACCCAAACTTAATGAAAATTATTCAGTTACAGACGGCGCAAATAACACAACTTCTCCAGGCGGTGGCGCAGTTGACAACTCAACAACAGCCGTCGCATCAGCAGCCCACACCTGCCGCCGCACCGCTTCCGACGTTCCGCCAGTACAACGAACGTGAGGAAGAATGGAGCGACTATTTCGCACAGTTTCAAGAACTCGTCGCGGCTCATCAAATTACAGGTCGGAGAGTGAAGAACCTTTTCTTATCGATTTTGGGCCCCCAGACCGTCGTACTATTGCAAAAACTTTTCCCTCTCGCATCTCCTCGTGATGTAGACTTTGAACAAATTGTAGATGCACTGAATGCTCATTATGAGAGAAAAGTTCTTGTAGCCGCTGCACGATACCGATTTTTCAGACTTAAAAAATTACCGCAGCAGTCACACCAAGAGTGGATTACGGAATTGAAAGTCTTTCCCCCAGTGTGTGTCTCGCCACAAGCGTGCTCATTGCCTTAGCCGCAACGCAACCTGTTATCAATGTGGCAAATCGGGACATGTAGAGTCAGTGTGTATGCAGAATGTAAATTCAAAACACAGTAACGTTAGGAATAGTGGTTCGCAAAATGCGAGAACAGTGCATGCAGTAAATGTCATACACGCTGTGGACTTGAGCTGTGCTTCTGTTGGTTTTCAAATGCAAGAACAATTTTCTCTGCCTACGGCAAAACTATATAGTGCACCACGTAGCAAGCGCCGACGAGCGCGTAAAACAGTGCAACGGAAAAGGGTTCGGGACAAGCAAAATGACTATGAACAGTGCATTCCTGTAGTTAAAATAGTGCCTTCTGCAACTGCTCCTTGTAATAGTGCCCAGTACTGTGTAGCTAGTAACAGTAGTCTTGGTGTAGCTACTCAAAGTAATTTTAGTGTAGTAGCCTCGCAATGCGCGGACGCCGATCCGGCTGTAGTGCCATCTAGTGATAGTGTTGTTAATCCGCTGCGTGCCGAGTCTGCGCCGCTTCCTTCACTACGCGGCCCGCGCAAGCGCAGCAAACAAACCGTAGCAGACGTTGCCCACATTCGCGCACCTGTCGTGCGCCAGAAGCACAAACTGTTTGTGACTCTTTCGATCGAAAATAAGTCTGTGCAATTTCAGCTTGACACTGGTTCCGCTGTTACCTTAATCAATAAAGATACTTATGAACTTCTGGGTTCGCCAAAATTGTCGCCGTCACAGCAAGTGTTAACAGCTTATACAGGTCAAAATATTCCCGTGCTAGGAACGTGTAGCCTGCCCGCCTCTTTTCAAGGTGTAACAAAAACAGTTGCTTTTGTAGTTCTTCAGGCCAAATCTACACAGAACATTTTTGGTCTAGATGCATTCGATTTATTTGGTTTATCAATTCAAAGAGATGTGCTTCAAATTTCGTCAATAGTGCCTCAGGATAAAATCAATGCATTGTGTGACAAATATAGTGACTTGTTTTCGCCGGAACTAGGTTGTGCAAAAGACTTCGTGGCACATGTAACTTTAAAAGAATCGGCAGTTCCAAAATTTCGTAAAGCTAGACCAGTGCCTATCGCCTTGCGTGATTCAGTTGCCGAAGAACTTAAACGTTGGCAAGATAGTGGGGTGATTTCTCCTGTTTCTGCGAGTCAGTGGGCCTCGCCTATAGTAATTATACCCAAGCCGTCAGGAAAACTTCGTCTCTGTGCGGACTTCAAATCAACAGTGAACAGTCAAACAATTGTAGACACTTATCCCCTGCCCAGACCTGACGAACTAATGGACAAATTAGGACAGTCTCGTTTCTTTTCTAAGATTGATTTAGCAGAGGCATACTTACAGATTCCACTTGATGACGAGTCAAAAAAGTTTTTCGTCATTAATACTCACATGGGCCTTTTTCAATTTCAACGCCTACCCTTTGGCAGTTCTTCCGCTCCCGCTATTTTTCAGCGTTTTTTGGAACAGCTGACAGTTTCTGTACCGTGTTGTTCGAACTATTTAGATGACATTGTGGTATCCGGACGTACAGTTGAAGAACATTTAGCAAACCTGGAGTGCCTTTTCAAAGTTTTGACTGCAGCAGGTCTACGTTACAATAAAGCAAAGTGTTCGTTTTTTCAAACTGAAATAGAGTACCTAGGCCATGTGATTAATGCCCAAGGAATCCATCCCTTACAGTCACATCTTAGAGCAATCAAAGACTTGCCTCCTCCTAAGAATGTGCATGAATTGCAAGCAGTAATGGGAAAGCTTAACTATTATTTCAGATTTATTCCCAATGCCTCTCAGATTGCAGCTCCACTGCATCACTTACGTAGGAAGAATGTTCCTTTTGTATGGTCTAAAGATTGTCAGGTTGCCTTTGACAAACTAAAGTCTGCACTACTCAGTGATGCATGTTTGATTCCCTTTGACCCACAGAAGCCTGTAGTGTTAGCAGTTGACGCCTCGTCGTACGGTCTGGGTGCCGTTCTGTCACATCGTCTTGGTTCTCACGATCGTCCTATTGCCTTTGCATCCAAGCTACTGACGCCAACGCAACAGAATTACAGTCAGATAGAAAAGGAGGCCTTAGCAATCATTTACGGCGTCACAAAGTTTCATCATTATCTCTATGGCAGAAAATTCTATTTGTTGACAGACCACAAGCCTCTCACGTCGTTGTTCTCACCCACAAAGCCAATTCCGCCACGAACGGCACAAAAGCTTCAGAGATGGTCCTTAATATTGTCTAATTATCAGTATGAGATTTTGTACCGACCTACCACTAAACACGCCAACGCGGACACACTTTCCCGACTTCCGGTTGGCCAGGATGTGTCGTTTGATTCTTCGGAAATGGCATGTTGTCAGATAGACTCCAGAGATGCTACCGCTGTCGCAGATTTCCCTTTGAACTCTCGTCGGGTTGCACAGGAAACAGCTGCGGATGCAGACTTAAGTATGGTAGCACGTTTTGTTCGCTCAGGGTGGCCTGCCAGAGCCAAAGACATTGATCGGCCTCTGGTTCGACGTTATTTTGCACAACGTCATGCATTGTCTTTAAGTCAGGGTGTTCTGTTGTTACATACGGACAACGACCAAACAAGAGTGATAGTTCCCTGTTCCCTGCAACGAGAAGTGTTACGCCTCCTGCATCAAGGACATTGGGGTATTGTTAGGACAAAGCAACTGACCAGACGTCATTGTACCTGGGTTGGTATGGACGCTCAGATAGAGAACATGACGTCACAGTGTACTGTTTGTGCGGAGCATCAGGGGGCTCCTCCGCAACGTTTCTCGGACTGGCCACGCCCCAAGGGACCATGGCAACGTTTACACATTGACTTTTCCGGACCTTTCTGGAATACGCGCTGGTTAATTGTTGTAGACGCTTTCAGCAAGTTTCCTTTTGTGATTGCCATGAACTCAACGACAGCTTCTAGTACAATCAGTGCCTTAACATCAGTGTTTTGCATCGAAGGTTTGCCTGAAACTATCGTCAGTGACAATGGACCTCAGTTTGTTAGTGCGGAATTTCAACAGTTTTGTCGTGTGAATGGCATTCAGCATATTACCACTGCACCTTTTCACCCTCAGTCCAATGTTGAAGCAGAACGTTTCGTTCGAACATTCAAGTGGAAAAGATGAAAGGTCAGCACTCCAGGCAGCAAGCTCTTCAAATTTTCCTGTCTACGTATCGGTGCATGCCACGTGACGGCCCGTCTCCTGCCGAGCTGCTACACGGCCGCCGTCACCGCACTCTCCTTCACCTGCTGCAGCCTCCCACGCACCGAGTCGGTTCGTATGGCGCTACGCGTTTTCAGGTTTCCACGCCGGTGCTGTACAGGGTGTTTGCTGGAAACAAGAAGAAACTATGGATGCCGGGCATCATTCAGCGCGTGCTCGGTCGCAATATGTATGTTGTACGTTCTTCCACAGGGTCGGAGCTGCGGCGCCACGCAAACCAATTGCGTCTGCATAGGCCGCGCGATCCTGTCTCCGGTTTCTTGATTCCAGACCCAGTCCACCGCCAGGGAGCACAAACACATCGTTCGTCAACGAGTCCAGCGTCCCCGGACTACGAGATCGTCCCGATGGAGATCGACGCGACGCCGCCGCTGTCGCCGCCGCAGATGACAGCGTCACCGAGAAGGACTCCGGGACCGTGCGTGCCGCCGCCGCCTGGGCCACGCACCTCAGAAGAAGATGACCTGCTCCCTCTGGGCGGGGGGGGTGCGCCCTTCCCCAGGTTTCGGTGGGTTCCCTGGAGGATCGCAAGGCGGATGCCGGGGCGCGGACGGCGTCTCGATCCCAGCCTCAGCTACGACGCCCGTCCCACCAGTAACGCCCCCGCCAAGGCCCTCCTCCCAGTGCCGTCGCCGTGGCCCTCAGCCCTACGCCACGACGGCGCGGCGGTTTGGGGGGGAGGGGTGTGGTGTCGCACAAGTACAAAGTGCGCGCCACCTACTTTCGCCGCGCGCCGCCATGCACGCACGGCGCGGCGTTCTCACGACGACAGCCACGAGCGCCCTCTGCTGCAACCCAGCTCGTGGCCACCACGGAAAGACACCGGTCACTTCGGACGGAGATAGCAACCAGTTAGGACCTTCGTAATCAGATAGGCACCAGTGAAGACTTTGCTATTGTACAGGCACTAGGCAGGCCTCTAACAACTATGTATCAACATTCTGCAGTACTATGTAAAAGTTAAGTATTGTTACATTCTGTGCAATATATATCTCTTTCTAATTTACTCGAGTGTTTATAGTTTCTGGCTGCTCCTCTCCGTACCTGCACCAGCGTGTCGGTCTCATTCCACTCGGCCACCGACACCGACGACGAGGCTGGGACACAAAAACGGCGACGAAGTTGGGACACAAAAGTGGCGACGAGGAGTGATAGAACCTTGGACCAGCCCGCTTGCAGCAGCCAGACAGCAGCAGTCGGAGCACGCAAAAATTGCTCCCGCCCACCCACCCTTATTATAAGATTTTTGGGGGAACATATTCTGTTACGTATTTTGTGGACTTTTTTGTTGCAGAGCGAGTCCTCTTTCATATTGCATTTGTGTTTTGTTATAATTTACTTGTATACGCGGCGCCTAATCGGTCAGCATGGCCACTACCCCGAACCCAAACTTAATGAAAATTATTCAGTTACAGACGGCGCAAATAACACAACTTCTCCAGGCGGTGGCGCAGTTGACAACTCAACAACAGCCGTCGCATCAGCAGCCCACACCTGCCGCCGCACCGCTTCCGACGTTCCGCCAGTACAACGAACGTGAGGAAGAATGGAGCGACTATTTCGCACAGTTTCAAGAACTCGTCGCGGCTCATCAAATTACAGGTCGGAGAGTGAAGAACCTTTTCTTATCGATTTTGGGCCCCCAGACCGTCGTACTATTGCAAAAACTTTTCCCTCTCGCATCTCCTCGTGATGTAGACTTTGAACAAATTGTAGATGCACTGAATGCTCATTATGAGAGAAAAGTTCTTGTAGCCGCTGCACGATACCGATTTTTCAGACTTAAAAAATTACCGCAGCAGTCACACCAAGAGTGGATTACGGAATTGAAAGTCTTTCCCCCAGTGTGTGTCTCGCCACAAGCGTGCTCATTGCCTTAGCCGCAACGCAACCTGTTATCAATGTGGCAAATCGGGACATGTAGAGTCAGTGTGTATGCAGAATGTAAATTCAAAACACAGTAACGTTAGGAATAGTGGTTCGCAAAATGCGAGAACAGTGCATGCAGTAAATGTCATACACGCTGTGGACTTGAGCTGTGCTTCTGTTGGTTTTCAAATGCAAGAACAATTTTCTCTGCCTACGGCAAAACTATATAGTGCACCACGTAGCAAGCGCCGACGAGCGCGTAAAACAGTGCAACGGAAAAGGGTTCGGGACAAGCAAAATGACTATGAACAGTGCATTCCTGTAGTTAAAATAGTGCCTTCTGCAACTGCTCCTTGTAATAGTGCCCAGTACTGTGTAGCTAGTAACAGTAGTCTTGGTGTAGCTACTCAAAGTAATTTTAGTGTAGTAGCCTCGCAATGCGCGGACGCCGATCCGGCTGTAGTGCCATCTAGTGATAGTGTTGTTAATCCGCTGCGTGCCGAGTCTGCGCCGCTTCCTTCACTACGCGGCCCGCGCAAGCGCAGCAAACAAACCGTAGCAGACGTTGCCCACATTCGCGCACCTGTCGTGCGCCAGAAGCACAAACTGTTTGTGACTCTTTCGATCGAAAATAAGTCTGTGCAATTTCAGCTTGACACTGGTTCCGCTGTTACCTTAATCAATAAAGATACTTATGAACTTCTGGGTTCGCCAAAATTGTCGCCGTCACAGCAAGTGTTAACAGCTTATACAGGTCAAAATATTCCCGTGCTAGGAACGTGTAGCCTGCCCGCCTCTTTTCAAGGTGTAACAAAAACAGTTGCTTTTGTAGTTCTTCAGGCCAAATCTACACAGAACATTTTTGGTCTAGATGCATTCGATTTATTTGGTTTATCAATTCAAAGAGATGTGCTTCAAATTTCGTCAATAGTGCCTCAGGATAAAATCAATGCATTGTGTGACAAATATAGTGACTTGTTTTCGCCGGAACTAGGTTGTGCAAAAGACTTCGTGGCACATGTAACTTTAAAAGAATCGGCAGTTCCAAAATTTCGTAAAGCTAGACCAGTGCCTATCGCCTTGCGTGATTCAGTTGCCGAAGAACTTAAACGTTGGCAAGATAGTGGGGTGATTTCTCCTGTTTCTGCGAGTCAGTGGGCCTCGCCTATAGTAATTATACCCAAGCCGTCAGGAAAACTTCGTCTCTGTGCGGACTTCAAATCAACAGTGAACAGTCAAACAATTGTAGACACTTAACCCCTGCCCAGACCTGACGAACTAATGGACAAATTAGGACAGTCTCGTTTCTTTTCTAAGATTGATTTAGCAGAGGCATACTTACAGATTCCACTTGATGACGAGTCAAAAAAGTTTTTCGTCATTAATACTCACATGGGCCTTTTTCAATTTCAACGCCTACCCTTTGGCAGTTCTTCCGCTCCCGCTATTTTTCAGCGTTTTTTGGAACAGCTGACAGTTTCTGTACCGTGTTGTTCGAACTATTTAGATGACATTGTGGTATCCGGACGTACAGTTGAAGAACATTTAGCAAACCTGGAGTGCCTTTTCAAAGTTTTGACTGCAGCAGGTCTACGTTACAATAAAGCAAAGTGTTCGTTTTTTCAAACTGAAATAGAGTACCTAGGCCATGTGATTAATGCCCAAGGAATCCATCCCTTACAGTCACATCTTAGAGCAATCAAAGACTTGCCTCCTCCTAAGAATGTGCATGAATTGCAAGCAGTAATGGGAAAGCTTAACTATTATTTCAGATTTATTCCCAATGCCTCTCAGATTGCAGCTCCACTGCATCACTTACGTAGGAAGAATGTTCCTTTTGTATGGTCTAAAGATTGTCAGGTTGCCTTTGACAAACTAAAGTCTGCACTACTCAGTGATGCATGTTTGATTCCCTTTGACCCACAGAAGCCTGTAGTGTTAGCAGTTGACGCCTCGTCGTACGGTCTGGGTGCCGTTCTGTCACATCGTCTTGGTTCTCACGATCGTCCTATTGCCTTTGCATCCAAGCTACTGACGCCAACGCAACAGAATTACAGTCAGATAGAAAAGGAGGCCTTAGCAATCATTTACGGCGTCACAAAGTTTCATCATTATCTCTATGGCAGAAAATTCTATTTGTTGACAGACCACAAGCCTCTCACGTCGTTGTTCTCACCCACAAAGCCAATTCCGCCACGAACGGCACAAAAGCTTCAGAGATGGTCCTTAATATTGTCTAATTATCAGTATGAGATTTTGTACCGACCTACCACTAAACACGCCAACGCGGACACACTTTCCCGACTTCCGGTTGGCCAGGATGTGTCGTTTGATTCTTCGGAAATGGCATGTTGTCAGATAGACTCCAGAGATGCTACCGCTGTCGCAGATTTCCCTTTGAACTCTCGTCGGGTTGCACAGGAAACAGCTGCGGATGCAGACTTAAGTATGGTAGCACGTTTTGTTCGCTCAGGGTGGCCTGCCAGAGCCAAAGACATTGATCGGCCTCTGGTTCGACGTTATTTTGCACAACGTCATGCATTGTCTTTAAGTCAGGGTGTTCTGTTGTTACATACGGACAACGACCAAACAAGAGTGATAGTTCCCTGTTCCCTGCAACGAGAAGTGTTACGCCTCCTGCATCAAGGACATTGGGGTATTGTTAGGACAAAGCAACTGACCAGACGTCATTGTACCTGGGTTGGTATGGACGCTCAGATAGAGAACATGACGTCACAGTGTACTGTTTGTGCGGAGCATCAGGGGGCTCCTCCGCAACGTTTCTCGGACTGGCCACGCCCCAAGGGACCATGGCAACGTTTACACATTGACTTTTCCGGACCTTTCTGGAATACGCGCTGGTTAATTGTTGTAGACGCTTTCAGCAAGTTTCCTTTTGTGATTGCCATGAACTCAACGACAGCTTCTAGTACAATCAGTGCCTTAACATCAGTGTTTTGCATCGAAGGTTTGCCTGAAACTATCGTCAGTGACAATGGACCTCAGTTTGTTAGTGCGGAATTTCAACAGTTTTGTCGTGTGAATGGCATTCAGCATATTACCACTGCACCTTTTCACCCTCAGTCCAATGTTGAAGCAGAACGTTTCGTTCGAACATTCAAGTGGAAAAGATGAAAGGTCAGCACTCCAGGCAGCAAGCTCTTCAAATTTTCCTGTCTACGTATCGGTGCATGCCACGTGACGGCCCGTCTCCTGCCGAGCTGCTACACGGCCGCCGTCACCGCACTCTCCTTCACCTGCTGCAGCCTCCCACGCACCGAGTCGGTTCGTATGGCGCTACGCGTTTTCAGGTTTCCACGCCGGTGCTGTACAGGGTGTTTGCTGGAAACAAGAAGAAACTATGGATGCCGGGCATCATTCAGCGCGTGCTCGGTCGCAATATGTATGTTGTACGTTCTTCCACAGGGTCGGAGCTGCGGCGCCACGCAAACCAATTGCGTCTGCATAGGCCGCGCGATCCTGTCTCCGGTTTCTTGATTCCAGACCCAGTCCACCGCCAGGGAGCACAAACACATCGTTCGTCAACGAGTCCAGCGTCCCCGGACTACGAGATCGTCCCGATGGAGATCGACGCGACGCCGCCGCTGTCGCCGCCGCAGATGACAGCGTCACCGAGAAGGACTCCGGGACCGTGCGTGCCGCCGCCGCCTGGGCCACGCACCTCAGAAGAAGATGACCTGCTCCCTCTGGGCGGGGGGGGTGCGCCCTTCCCCAGGTTTCGGTGGGTTCCCTGGAGGATCGCAAGGCGGATGCCGGGGCGCGGACGGCGTCTCGATCCCAGCCTCAGCTACGACGCCCGTCCCACCAGTAACGCCCCCGCCAAGGCCCTCCTCCCAGTGCCGTCGCCGTGGCCCTCAGCCCTACGCCACGACGGCGCGGCGGTTTGGGGGGGAGGGGTGTGGTGTCGCACAAGTACAAAGTGCGCGCCACCTACTTTCGCCGCGCGCCGCCATGCACGCACGGCGCGGCGTTCTCACGACGACAGCCACGAGCGCCCTCTGCTGCAACCCAGCTCGTGGCCACCACGGAAAGACACCGGTCACTTCGGACGGAGATAGCAACCAGTTAGGACCTTCGTAATCAGATAGGCACCAGTGAAGACTTTGCTATTGTACAGGCACTAGGCAGGCCTCTAACAACTATGTATCAACATTCTGCAGTACTATGTAAAAGTTAAGTATTGTTACATTCTGTGCAATATATATCTCTTTCTAATTTACTCGAGTGTTTATAGTTTCTGGCTGCTCCTCTCCGTACCTGCACCAGCGTGTCGGTCTCATTCCACTCGGCCACCGACACCGACGACGAGGCTGGGACACAAAAGCGGCGACGAAGTTGGGACACAAAAGATGTAGGTTAGTTTACCTTGGTTTAAGTAGTTTGTAAGCTACAGACTGATGACCACGCAGTTTGGTCCGATAGATTTACAAACATTTGATAACCATTTCAGGGGCAAAATAAAAATAAATAAATAAAAATTCAATGTTGTTTTTACTGTATTAATATTCATACAATGAGAGAGAAAAATGTAAAAATCAAATGGAATGTGCACGGCTCTCTATAACTCTTAGCACTCCAAGTGCTATTCTGAACGACACAGAGGCCCGTACGTCGGCCAATACTGACCCCTGCCCACCAGCATGATACGTGTTATTTCCTGCACATCAGCAGGGTTGTTCCGAATTCCACGTTCTCTCCAGATCAGGATACGACGATAGTGCGGTTAAACACAAAATCTACACTCATTTGTGAACAGAGACCCGTGCCATTCGTTGTAATCTGAAGTTACACCGCCCAGTTTCTGCGGCTTAACGGTGTCGTTTTAACGGTTTTAATGGGACACACGCCATAAGCCTCCGTGCGCAGAGACCGCATTCCCGGAGGCAATTTCGTGTTGATACTGCGCATCCTGTTGCCGCCTGGGGAGGGGGAAGGGAGTGCGTGTTGCATCTAAGCGGTATTCAGCCTCCTGTTGACTTTGTTGACCACACTTACATTGGTAGAATGAATATGATAATAAAAATAAGATAGATCATAACTTGACTAGAAAGATTTACGTGTTCTTTTTTTCCTTGAGCTCTTCGTGAGGGGAACATTTAAAGAGATAGTCTGAAAATGATTCGAATAACCCTATGACAGACACATAATTTTGAATTCTCGTGTAGAAATGAACGTTAGATGTAGACGATAGTCTTCTGATTGCGCAAACCTACAGAGGTCTCAAATTATCGTGGGAAATTGATTTAATACAATTTTTTAAATTAATTGTACCGACTTTTAAAATTTATAAACAGATCAACCTGTGACTTAACATCAGTCTTATGTTATTTTGTAGACAATTCGAACGCCTGATCAAGAAATAAAATATATTTTATTTAACCACTGTCTCTTTGTATGAAAGAGTAGTTCGTTTGCTCACTATGTTGTAGGTTAGATAAAAGCCTCTGCTCTACAATATTATTCCAGTTCAAAGAGTATCTCATCATAATTACATACCAGCAAATATCAGTCAGAAAAAGTCATATATTTTACAACATAGTGGGGTTAAAATAGACGACGACTGACGAAGCCTAATAGTTGTACTGATTTTTAAGCAGATGCATTGGAGGTGAATTATTTAAACATGGAAGTAAGTGGGATAGTGTACATTGAACCTGAAATATTTTCAGTATTTAATTCGTTTCATACAGAAGAATAATCAATCATCAAATCTGTTTAGTATACACTAAAAGCAAGTGTTTTGAAAAAGAAAAAAAAACAGCAATTACGTTTACTGGCACAGTATTGTGTATATTCTGATTAAATCTAATTAATCAACAAAAATGTTGGTGGATGAACAGAAGCATTGCGTGCCAAACTAACAAAGGAAAAAATTGGAGCCGATGTAACAAACACGCAGTATTTAAAATGCGGTTTAATCCATTCAGAGATACACAGTTATTTAAAATTTCAAACTGCACGTTGTATAGCTACTGATGGGTGGGGAAAGGCGTTCGTAACACTGAATTGGAAGAGCTGAATGGAGGAGGAAACATTCCGTAAGAACCAAACAAGGTTGACAGTAATCTAGTTAATACTATTTGGCCGCGGTGGAGTAGCCAAGCGGTGTAAAGCATCTCGCTGCGGAGCGCGCGGTTGTTCACCGTGGAGAGGCATGGGTGTGTGTGTTTGTCCTTAGGTTAGTTTACCTAGGTTGAAGTAGTTTCTAAGCTACGGACTGAAGACCACGCAGTTTGGTCCGATAGAATTACAAACATTTGAACATTTGAATACTATTTGAATGGTTGCACATCAGTCTGTAAAGAAAGCAGTCTGTAAAGAAACACTATGTTCAGCATCAAGATAAGGAAACGTTTTTAGTCGGGAAAATTGTAACAGTAATTGAGGATACAAAAATGGCGGAGGCAAGAAAGGAATCGTAAGAATAAAAATAGTTCTGAATGAAAATGACCACCACAAATAACGTGTTAATGGAAGATTTTGGAAGAATTGGAGTTGAGATTAGCGTCAAAGAAGACGTCGGGTAGGACGGTTGCTGTGGTTGTTCGTTGTGTTCTGTGTGACTACCGGGCTAAAAGCAATGGCGCGGCAGCTGGATGTCCATTCCAAATTGGGATAATTAAAGTAATATTGGTAATCAGAATGAAACTTTCACTCTGCAGCGGAGTGGGCGCTGATATGAAACTTCCTGGCAGTTTAAAATTGTGTGCCGGAACCGGGACTCGAACCTGGGACCTTTGCCTTTCGCGAGCAAACGCACTACCGACTGTGCTATCCCGACACGACTCACGATGCCGCCTCACAACTTTACTTCCGCCAGTACCTCGCCTCCCACTTTCCAAACTTTACAGAAGCTCTCCTGCGAACCATGCACGACTAGCACTCCTGGAAGAAACGATATGGTGGAGACATGGCTTAGCCACAGCCTAAGGGATGTTCCAGAATGAAACTTTCACTCTGCAGCGGAGTGTGCGCTGATATGAAACTTCCTGGCAGATTAAAATTGTGTGCAGGAACCGGGACTCGAACCTGGGACCTTTGTCTTTCGCGGACAAGCGCACTACCGACTGTGCTATCCCAACACGACTCACGATGCTGCCTCACAACTTTACTTCCGCCAGTACCTCGCCTCCTACTTTCCAAAAAGTGAAAGTTTCATTCTGGAAACATCCCTTAGGCTGTGGCTAAGCCATGTCTCCACCATGTCCTTTCTTCCAGGCGTGCTAGTCGTGCATGGTTCGCAGGAGAGCTTCTGTGAAGTTTGGAAAGTAGGAGGCGAGGTACTGGCGGAAGTAAAGTTGTGAGGCGGCATCGTGAGTCGTGTCGGGATAGCACAGTCGGTAGTGCGCTTGCCCGCGAAAAGCAAAGGTCCCAGGTTCGAGTCTCGGGCCGGCCGCGGTGGCCGAGCTGACTGAGGCGCTCGAGTCACGGTCAGCACGGCCACTACGGTCGGGGGTTCGAATCCCCCCTCGGGCATGGATATTTGTGCCGTCCTAGTTCGTAAGTAGTTCATAAGTAGTTTGTAAGTTTAGGGACTGATGACCCCGTAGTTAAGTCCCATAAGATTAACAAACATTTGAACAAAATCGAGTCTCGGTTCCGGCACACCATTTTAATCTGCCAAGAAGTTTAATATTAGTATTGATAATGAAAATTAAAATAACAAGTACTTAAAGTTCAGCGATGAACACCACCACCGACGCACGGTGTCGTACTTATAAGAATAAAGGTTTCACAATAGTAGTTGTGTACACAGAAGTGTGTGAAGCAAATTACTTTCGTACACAAAGCGCATATTTGAGCATCCAACCTGTAGATTGCAGATTCGAAGCTTGTGTTGGAAACAAAACTGTGTCGACGTTTCAAAGGGTCTGCGTTTATTAGCGTGTTTAGCCAGTATCCAGCCGTGACGATGCAAATTATAGACACGTGGAGAACACAATTCTTTGTATGTAAGCGACTGAAACTTGAGAAGATTATTCCCTTAGTGAAGGCTAATTTTTGGAAAGAATCCCGAGCAGCATCGGATTTTGCGGACCATATGCTCATACATTATGAAAAACTGAAGATCAGGTGGTTAACACATGGTAAGTTATTTTGACCGTGCATGTCTCGTTGAATACTGGCGTCTTTTTGGGGCCTGTAAGAGAACAGTATTAGTTCAACTCACACAGGTATGCTTTTCTTGGACTCCTTAGCAGAGGTGTTACTTATTACTTTCCGTTTACGCAAGCTCACCTGGACGACCGCACATAGGACGAATTATATCGAAGCTTTGCTTGATACTCTATTGATATACAACGTTTGATACCTACTATAGAACCGGATGCCATACAAAAGGAGATACAATAATGATTTTCATTCTAAAATTGTCACAGAAATTTATAATAAATGTACTAAACCCACATAGCATACTACACATATAGAAATAACGTTGATCAGAGAAACACCTATCAAACAACAATATATATATATATATATATATATATATATATATATATATATATATATATATATATATACTCACCACATATCTGGGAAACATATCTCACACTATCAGTGCAATATTAAAACATACTAACGTAAAATTTGCCTATCAGACACGACACAATATTCGAATCCTATTGCAATCAGGACACATAAAAACACCTATACATACAAATCCTGGGATATATAAAAGCAAATATAAGCAATGTCATATGTTTTACTTAGGGCAGACTAGAAAGAACTTCAGTAACCGATATCGAGAGCACGTTAGAAATAATGACAGGAACACATCAATCTTCTTCCATCACTTGAAATCACAACATATAGCTAAGGAAACAGAACGAGCTATTGACATTTTACACATTGCACAAAAGGGACCAATGATGAACGTCCTTGAAGAAATTACAATTTTCTCACACACAATGATTTTTACTCATGAAATTTTAAATGAGCAGATTGACATAAAAAATAAAAACTACATAGAAAATTTTATTTATACTACCCTGCCAAAGAATAAAGAGAGAAGCGAAATCTACAAACATAGCAGAGATCATACTATTACAAAATTAATAGTAATCGCTGCAAACAAACAATTATGTTAATAATTTCATTAAAGCATTAAGAAACTAGCAAGTCATAAAAACGTTCGACATAACCAGTTCTACAAAATATCCATTGTAATATATATGTAAACACAATTCATATTCGTAATTTAACAAAACCTATACAGACAGCGAGATAATTAACTAATACCAATCAAATAGAAACGATTGTAACCATGTAACATCGATGACTGAGCTGTCAAAATAGGTGTCAAAAAACGAAAATTAAAAAACAATTAAATTGGAAATTTGACTGATATATAAGAACGATACTAAATGTGTTCACTATTAACAGCAATAAAATAGTCAAATCATAGTAAAAGCAAATAAGACATCGACGTTACAAGGAAGTAAAGAACTAATGTATGTAAACCTATTGTACCTGTGTTATTAGTGTATATTATCACGCTCAAAATTGCAATATTATTCCTATGTTATCTATATTAGCTTCACAGAAAACTGAAGATGCTAGTTTGCTGAAACAGGCCTGTCGTAATTAATAAATATAATTAATAAATAATTTCTTCATATAGCAGCGTCTTTGATACAGCAAAGTTTCTTACAACGTCATCTGAACATTTGGATGTCAGCACCAGGAATCGAAACCAGTCATCCGCATGGCAGTCACCTGTCACGAACTCTGCGGTAGAAAAAAAAAAAAAAAAAAAAAAAAAAAAAAAAAAATTAAAAAAAAAATAAACTACGAACCTTGAATCATTTACACTGTCTTTATTAACGGATACATCAGATTTTGATGTATAAGAACACAAGAACCTAAAAACCGTGGTCACATAGTAAACAACAGCGGCTGCCTCTCAAGTATAGATACGAAGATTATTTCAGACACTAAAATCATGAAACTAGGTGAGTTTAAAAGGAGACCCTTCGCCTTAACTACACAATGGCACTGAATTCTCTCTTTTTAAATTTTCTCGATATTTGGAATACCTTGGAGCAACCCCCCGTATTTGCTGTCGGAGAAAAGAATTCCCTCCGAACGTTAGTCTTCTGAGAGGCACCACCAACCTTTCTCTTGTCAGGATTAATGCCTCTTCAATCAGCTTGTGTCGCTCTCTTTTCCCGGGACAAAGGAATGTTCTTTAAGGGAAATTCCGGGGCGCTGCTTCTGCTACGGGTGGCCACCGCCAACTCTTACAATGAGGGCGAGTGCGCCGGCCCTGGGGGTTGCCGCCTGCCGAACAAAAGGCGGCACGCACAAAGAAAATAAATCCCCAGCGTCTGCCCAAGTTAATGTTGCCAGGAATAATGTTTTAAGCTCTGCAGGTGTGTCCGGCAGCGTGTGTATGTGAAAAGACATGGACGATAGCGGGGCTACTTCCGTGCGAATTTGAGATGGGCGGGAGAGTCTGTGGGTAGCCGGAAGCGGGAGAGCCGGGCTCGAATCCTGGGAAGCACGAATTTTCAGTTGTTGCCTCGGAATTTTCAGTGTGCCACAGCGGACACACCGGTTTCTGCTACAAGCGCTGTTGGGTTTGGCTAGCACTTGGATGGATAACCGTCCAGATCTGCCAAGCGCTGTTGGAAAGAGGGGTGCACTCAGTTCTTGTGAGGCCAACTGAGGATCTACTTGATTGAAAAGTAGCGGCTCCGGTAACGAAAACTGATACCACGGTCTGGAGAGCAGGACGCTGACCACATCCCTCGCATCCGTTGTCGCCCTTGGGCGGAGGATGACACTGCGGCTAGCCAGTACCTGATGGGGCTATCGAGTTTGGGACACAGAGAGACAACTGCCCAGAGTGGGATTGTTGACACTTTCCCGGAGCTCCGGAAACTGCAGGTAGTGGACAGGGTTTTTCACAAGTAGGGTAGACTGCCGTTTCCACTGCAGGTAACTCTGGGCTCGCACGCTATCTGAGTTGTGAGAGCTGGCTGTAAAATGGAACGGTCCGACGTAGCACTGCAAGGCCGATTGGAAGCGCAGGAGAAGTGCAAACAATGTGCTGTGTTCAGAGGAACGATCGTAATTAGGTTCGGTGTAGACCTATAAAATAACATGCAGTGTATACTGCGAAGTATTTAAAGAGAGACTCCACCCAAAACGTTTACATTTCTTCTACTTCGGCGGTAGCAAAAAAGAAAAAAGTTGTGTGTATTATGTAAAGATGTAGCAATACACAACGTTTTAAGTCCATAACATCATTGGTTTACGAGCTATGAATTTTTAATTTATATCAATGATATTCTAAGAAACCAACTTTTGGTACTTTCAAAGGACTGAAAAAGGATTATCACTGTATCTTTAGTGAAAATCAAAATAAATAATATTAATTGACATTCGGTGTTTTATGTTTAATGTTCAAATCAAATGCTAATGATACATACATTTCTCAGTTTAAATTTCGTCCTAAAAAGGCAATAAGGCTGTAACAGTCGTAAGGACTACCATGTTTCGTACTTGGCTGACATTGGATCTTTGAATCATCGAAATAATTGAGAAACTTATGAATTTCATCGTTCGTTCTCATATGTTCAATTTCATTGTCACTTCTTGTTATTACAAGAGTCTTAAAAAATTGCCACAATACGTGTTAATGAGACACCTTGAAGCAATACACTGTTGCTTACTGCAGTGGTGTGGGCGTCAGCCAGCTCGCAGGAGCGGCTGTGCTGAACTGCTGGACTTATTAGTGTGCCTGTACCTGCGAGAAACCAGTTAGCATAGCAAGAGCCCCCTTCTCCGTGAAAGTGTCACTCCATGAAATGTCACTACGTTGAGGTCTCGTCCCGGTCAGCGTCTGTTTTCTTCTTTCCCGGCCCAGCTTTCAGGATAGTTTTGGTGCAGGATGTGTAGTCATCTGTAACTGTGATATTGTTAGTATTACAGCTTTTATTGACTGAAGAATACAATACTCAACTTCTACCTGTTCTTCTCTTCTCTCTTCTCGCGTCGTCGTCTTCTGTACGATGCTAGCTGCGCTGAGATCTAGTGACTGCTTAGTTAGTAGCCGAGTTCTGATAGGCTCGTCCAGATGCATGTCGGCCTAGAAATAACCGCTTGTAGAGGGCGCGCATTTCCGTTACTCCTTCCAAAAGGCGCGGCGCCAGCGTGCGATTGGCTGCCGGTCATCTGCTGCCTTCTCCAAGATCGTTCACTTGCGTCTGGCGGGCGCTGACTTTACGCCACAACATCCCTCACCCCCAAAATGCCGAACTGCTGTCGTGTAGGGAGCTCGACAACAGGGGAGGAGGCAGGCTCGTGGACGTAGTGATGGACCGGAGTGTGTAGCTGTGGAGGACGTCAGGACAATGTAAAGCAATCGTACCTTTCAGTGAAATACTATGTTAGTAACAATGTAACTTATTATTGTAGTTCAAATGTTCATATGTTTGTAAATCTATCGGAACAAACTGCGTGGTCATCAGTCCGTAGCTTACAAACTACTTAAACCTAGGTAAACTAACCTACGGACAAACACAGACACCCATGGCCCAGGGAGGACTCGAACCTCCACGGCGAGCAACCGCGCTCTCCGCAGCGAGACGCTTTAGACCGCTCGTCTACTCCACCGCGGCTATTGTAGTAATAAAATGGGTTATCTTCTTGTTATGCTGTAAAGTTTCATTAATGAGTTTCATTAATGAGTTTCCTTGAAAGAGACAAGCTTTTTTTTTTTTTTTTTTTTTTTTTTTTAATAACTAGTTGGGTTCAGGAAACACTGATCATGTGGTACACACCTTTCCCTGTTCAGTTTACGTAAATTTATACTGACAATAATCATACTGTTAGTCGGAACTGTGCACTGATAGAAACTGCGATGTATTCAGAAATGCCAAATAGGAGATGTGTAAAGTTTCCAGAATGAAACTTGTGAGGCGGCATCGTGAGTCGTGTCGGGGTAGCTCAGTGGTAGAGCGCTTGCCCGCGAAAGGCAAAGGTCCCAGGTTCGAGTCCCGGTTCCGGCACACAATTTTAATCTGCCAGGAAGTTTCATATCAGCGCACACTCCGCTGCAGAGTGAAAGTTTCATTCTGGAAACATCCCCTAGGCTGTGGCTAAGCCATGTCTCCACCATATCCTTTCTTCCAGGAGTGCTAGTCTTGCAAGTTTCGCAGGAGAACTTCTGTGAAGTTTGGAAAGTAGGAGGCGAGGTACTGGCGGAAGTAAAGTTGTGAGGCGGCATCGTGAGTCGTGTCGGGGTAGCTCAGTGGTAGAGCGCTTGCCCGCGAAAGGCAAAGGTCCCAGGTTCGAGTCCCGGTTCCGGCACACAATTTTAATCTGCCAGGAAGTTTCATGTGTAAAGTTGTTTGACGAGTGCAAGAAACGGAAGTGAAGATGGCAAAATAAAGCTAGCGCTCTTAAGAGCTAAATTGTAAAGGCTGCTTATGGAAACAAACAAATGATTACTTTCTCCGTATATTGTAGTTCGATAGTCATGTTAAGACTCTGACATTTTGTAGTATCTATTTGGCATGTTTGTTGTGTACCTAAGACTGTCTTCCTACATGAAAGTATGCAGGACTGTGGAATTTGTGGTAGCTATACTGTAGTTTCGTTAATTCGAAATGAACGGGACCAGGATCATATAGAAATATCGAAATTTACTTGTTAAAAAGAACAAAATCGACCTTGATAAGAATACACGTGTAAAAAAAATATGACCTTTTTACAATGAAGTTTTTAAATGGGCATTTATATTGGCAGCGTACAGGTTTTAAAGTCTTTTCACTGCTAACTTCGCATTATAATGGTGAAGAGCCTGTTTCTGCGAAGATATAATGTACCCGCAGTAGTTGTTTTATGGTAAACTCGTAATTCGAGACTCCGCCGTAACGAGTCCAGTTTACTTACTGTCTAACTTCCTTTAATTTTTCTTTTTTAGCTATAAAATGTCACAACAAGGAGAAAAGAGTCCAATTTGGAAATATTTTAATGAAAGTACCGTTGACGTATCTAAACATGTTTGCTTTCAATATCATCTTCTACGGACTTCTGATTAGGCTTTCACACACTCAAGAAGGCTAAGTACAGGGAGGGAATCTTGAAAAAATGTGGAAAAACTAGTGATTTGTGGTGTAAAAAAAATAAACAGAAGTTTTATTTTAATTACACAGGTTTCGGTTTCAGCCACAACTAGAAGAGCAACAGAATATTCGGCTACGGTTTCGGCTTCGGCCATAAATCATGTTCGGTCGAACTCTAATTCAAACCTGAGGCCTCTAGAAACGGTTACAGCATGCAAAGCCGACCATACTCAACACTGATTCCATCATCTTCCTCACTTCACATGGGGCTGTATTTTAATGTGATCTTTGGACAACATCAACTCTGTCAAATATATTTGTTTGTGATATCCCCGACTCTTCGTCTTGTTGCACTTTTGATGAGCAGCAGCAAATTTCGCATGATGTATCTTGTCAACTTATCCACATACGCAGAAGATCGCACTGCACTTGGAGTTCGATTATCTATAAGAAATGTCAAGTGAAGAGTTTCATTGACACCAGTTCTTTGAACAATAGTTCCTGCGTCTAAATATTCCGTTTCTATCTTAGATCAAAGCGGTGGTCTAATTTCAGCAGAATCAGCTTTTTAAAGATCTCTGGAAATATCTAAATGGTCCATCATGATCCACGGTCCAATTATTTTCTGTTTCTATTTAATTGTCAGCATAAGTGCTGAAACTTCCTGGCAGATTAAAATTGTATGTCGGAATCGGACTCGAAACTGTGACCTTTGCTTTTCGTGTGCAATCGCTCTACCACTGAGCTATCCCGAGAGGACTCACGTTGCCGCCCCACAACTTCAATTCTGCCAGTACCTCGTCTCCTACTTTCCAAACTGGAAGCATAAGTGTTCAGAATGAAACTTATCACTCTGCAGCGGAGTATGCGCTGATATGAAACTTCCTGGCAGATTAAAATTGTGTGCCGGAACCGGGACTCGAACTGGGACCTTTGCCTTTCGCGGGCAAGCGCTCTACTGACTGAGCTATCCCAACACGACTCACTTTGCCGCCTCACACCTTTACTTCCGCCAGTACCTCGCCTCCTACTTCCCAAACTTCACAGAAGCTCTCCTGCGAACCATGCACGACTAGCACTCCTGAAAGAAAGGATATGGTGGAGATATGGCGGAAGTCAATTTGTGAGGCGGCATCATGAGTCGTGTCGGGCTAGCTGAGTCGGTAGAGCGCTTGCCCGCGAAAGGCAAAGGTCCCAGATTCTATTCCCGGTTCCGGCACACAATTTTAATCTGCCAGGAAGTTTCAAGCGTAAGTGTTGTTTATATATCCAACTAGTTTATCCCCGCTGTTTCTCACCCGTAGACTGCCTGGTCTGTCAGCATTGGTTGTTTCTACTTCTAAATATAAATTTTCATAGATTTAGCCTTAAAATGCTTTCCTAATCAAGTATTTTCATACTACTTGTTACCCCCTATAGCACCATTGAAGGCAGAATTCAAAACATCCCGAAACACTTTCTTTTAATTATAACCATGGTTCCAAATCTAAATTTTCGCATTTATAGGATCAGAATAGTCTTAGTAGCAACCTTAAAAGATTCCTCATTATTTCACCCGCTTAATGATTGAATTTCCAAAAATATGGAAACACGTGTTTTTAAATTTCCAATGAAGAATCTAAATCCGAACTTTTGTATTTCTTGCTTGAAAATTGCCTGAATAGGAACGTATTTTCAAGAAACCGTTCATTCTCTATTTCACCTCCTTATGGATGGGAATGTCGAAAAATCGCTGATGCCTACAGTGTAAGATAAACGTCTACAAATTTCAAGTTTATGTCGTCTGTAGATTCACTTTTCAGCGCCGTTTTCCATCTTTTAGAAACGGACCGAGGGCGCGAAGTTTATTTTTTACGGTTTGGCAGCTTTCTTGGTAGATTTACTTTTCAAACTGCAATATGCTCTTATTTTTCTTTATTCGTACGCTTGTTGCAGAAAAACAATTGAAGCATGTGCATCACGTTTCGCTGTATATAACCTCTTTGCTATTATAGTGTTAAAAGTCATAGTTGGTTTTCAGTCCGAATTTTATATAAGTTTACGAGTTTCAACCACTATATCTTCCACCCGCTTAGAGCTATCGACACGGAACTGCTATGGTGTACAACGGGAGACTTTGTACTACAACAACACAGAGAGATCGTTTGTCTCCATTGTGTAGTTTTTGCTGAAGAGCAAATCATTGACACCCACACGTAGAATTTTATATAAGTCGGTAACTTTCAACTCCCATATCTTCCACCCCCTTATCGTTATCAACCCTTTAGCATGATAGTGCACCACCAGTCGATACCTACTACCACATACAAACACTACAGTATTTGTTTGCGATGAGTAGTTTTGGCTACAGAGTGAAATATAGGCACAAACACTTCAATTCATATATATATATTAAGATATGATCTTGGATTTTTTGACAATCAGCTTAGGAAAAATATAAATAACCTTTTGCTAAGTCGTAAGTTTGGAACGTATTGGCATACCACGATCTTCTGGCATAGCCCCTATGGCTTTCTTGTTTATTAACCAATGAAATTTTTAGGACGCCACGGATGTTAACCTCTACGTCTGTTCTGCATGAAATTTCTGTCTTCACGGGTGTGTTTGACAGTAGTTGTTGCTTTCACGTTTGTTTCTACGACATCGGCTTCATTCACACTTTCAGATCAACACAAAAATTTCTATATCATTAGATAGAGTATGTTCCAGAAAGTTCTACAATTATTTTAATACCAATTTTGAATAGAATGCTAGCAGATGTACCACATTTCATTTCATTCTAAGAGCCACGGCTAAATGTTCAAATATTTGTAATTCTATGGGACCAAACTACGTTGGTCGTCAGTCCCCTAGTCTTACAAACTGTTTAAACTAAGTTAAACTAGCCTAAGGACAACACACACATCCATGCCCAAGGGAGGATTCGAACCTCCGACGCGGGAAGTCTAGCGATCCGTAACGTAGCGCTCCAGACCGCTAGGCTACTCCCCCGCGGCTAACAGCCACGGCTAGTTTCTGTCACAAAGGTCGTTATACGGTTGTGTACGTCAAGCGTACTGTGGGAACAGAGAGTGGATCATCATTTTTCCGAAGTTCTCTCCAAACGACTTACGTAGTGTATAGGTTAAATGATTAGATTAGGTGTACGTACCTTTAGTTCCAGTAGATCCAAATTGAGGAGTTCTGATTGTATGTACAACAAGTAAGAAAAAAATATACTATAAATGCCTAAAAAATGAGAGCAGATGTGTTGATGTACCTTCCACAAATCCCAAATGTAATTGGCCTTGTGGATGCGGAGTTGGTCCGAAGAAGCAATATCGTACGACTATTTCTATTTTAAAGACATAAAACTTATTACTATATACTAAATGTTGAATATACTAGGTACGTATGATCATTTTAGGCTTTTATCTTGTTTTTTTTTTTTTTTATAACATTTATTTTCATTGATCAAATTATTGCACAAGATTAGTTCTAAATTGAGGCTGAACACTCTTATACACATTTGTGAATATAATATAAATGAGGCCTGGAACTTAAATAGTGGCAACACTGCTGTGGAGACACTATGCAATGATATCCACTATTGTCCCTGATAGCACACGTTGTTGAAGTACCTTACCTCGGAGCAAATGGATTCGCAAGTCACCGGCGTGCGCACAATCGAGGGAAACAGTCACTTGTGAGTGAGCTTGTAGCTTAACGGTATCAGTATGTTTTCTAAACAGGAATAACGGAGACCGTCAAACTGTTCGTTTTTGGAGCATCACATACGACCAGCTTTGCGAAGGAAGCGGCAACACTTTTTGCACATCCCACCCATCAGTTTGTACGACAATGCGTGGGCGCCTACAGCGCAATCTGTGGCTGCTCTGTTCGGTCGATGGGACTGGGAAGTACTGTACCATCCACCAAACTCCCCGGACTTCAATCCTTGTGACTTTGCTTTGATTCCGTAACAGGTGATAACATCTAACACTTTTGTATCGGTTGCGAACGTTCCACAACTTGTAATAACTTGTAGGCAATATTGAAGCTACAGATGACAGTTCTGATGAGGCAGAATCGCTAAACATAGTTTTCCGAAATTCTTTCACCGAAGAAGACAAAGCAAATACTACAGAATTCGAAACAAGAACAACGGCCAGCATGCGTAATTTAGAAATTGATATCCCTGGAGTATTAAAGCACTTAAATCACTTGACAAAAGTAAGTTCCCCGGACCCTATTGTATACCAATTAGGTTCCTTTCAGAGTATGCTGATGCAATAGCTCCATACTTAGTTACCACATACAACCGCTCGCTCAGTAAAGATTCATTTCGCCGGCCGCGATGGCCGAGGAGACTGAGGCGCTTCAGTCACGGTCTGCACGGCCACTACGGTCGGGGGTTCGAATCCCCCCTCGGGCATGGATATTTGTGCCGTCATAGTTCGTAAGTAGTTCATAAGTAGTTTGTAAGTTTAGGGACTGATGATCCCGTAGTTAAGTCCCATAAACTATACAAACATTTGAACATTTTCCAAAGATTGAAAAGTTGTACAGGTCACTCTAATATTCAAGAAAGGTAATAGAAGTATTCCGATATCACTGTTGTCGGTTTGCAGGAGGATTTTAGAATATATACGAGTACTTTGCTCAAATATGAACTGTTTGGAAGAGAACGACCTATTGACCCATAGTCAACAAGGTTTCGAAGAGTTTCTTTCTTGTGAAACACAGCACTTCACTAACATGAAGCGATGAGTGCTATCGACAGGGATTGTCAAATAGATTCCATACATCTAGATTTCCCGAAGGCTTTTGACACTGTACCTCATAAGCGACTTGTAATCAATTTGCATGCTTCTGAAATATCGTCACAGTTGTGTGACGATTTCGTGTCAGAAAAGACACACTACGTTCTCCTCGAACAGAAATATCTGGCGTTCCCCAGGGAAGTGTTATAGGTTCCCTAATGGTCATAATCTTTATAAACTACTTAGGAGAAAATCTGAGTAACTATCTTAGACTGTTCGCGGAAGATGAGTGGTTAGTAAAGTCAGCAGAAGATCAAAAGCAACTGCAAAATGATTTAGATAAGATATCTGCACGGTGGAAACATTGGCAATTGAACCTTTGGAAGTCGTCCATATAAGCTCTAAAATAAATCAGTTAAATTTCATTTAAACGATATACCAGTTAAATCAACAGACAGTAAATTGAACTAAATGTCTAGTAATTACAATTACGAACTACTTAAATTGCAAAGAACGCACAGAAAATAATCTAGGGTAGACGGACCAAGGCTACGTACCATTGGCAGAACACTTAGAAGATGCAACAGTTCTACTACCGGAACTGCCTATACTACATATCTGCGTCCGATTTCTGATTATTGCTGCCCAGTCTGAATTCCTCACCAAGTGGGTCTAACGGACAATTTAGAGAAAGGGCAGCTCGTTTTCTATTATTGTGATATAGGGGAGAGAGTGTCACGGAAATGATGTACCAGTTGAAGTGGAAATGGTTGAAAGAAAGGCGTTATTCGTTGCGGCGAGATTTATTTGCGAAATTTCTTTCACCAACTTTCCTTTAAATTAAAAACACAATTTTGTGTGTGTTCTACAAGTTTATTTTTGCTTACTTAACCGGTTTTCGGCTTATTAGGCCATCTTCAGAGTATTTACTGCTGTGGCAAAGAGGTTACATAGTTTAGATACAGTATGGGAAGAGATGACAAATTACTACACTTAGATCGACATACATAGTATAACACTTCTTTGACATTGTGTTAGTACAGTTATGAACTTAAAAACTAAACTGTAGTACAAGAATATACAATGTGTGGAGGATAAAACAAGGAATAAATTTGGATTTAACTAGGGAACTGAAACTACCTACTATTACAAACAAACTGATAATGCTAATAAATAAATATATATAAGTGCCTTGTTAATAATTCTGCACTATAATTATAGATGGTGTTGCATATGACAGTTGTAAGGCCAGGTTTGGAGTGGAATCCAGAACTTATTATGAGTAGTTACTTCATTAGATTAAACTATACAAATCTGTCTAATGAAATTAATATTCTAAAAATTCAGTTAGATGAAAATGAGTGTTATGTTGTAAGCTACACTGGGACCAAATTTTCAAAACTTAAAAATAAAACATAATAAATAAATACACAGAAGTTTGAAACTGTGGGGGGGTGGTAAATAAATAAAATGCTAGGTCTACATTAAATGTAGACCTGCATTAAATGTAGACCTACATTAAATGTAGACCTAGCATTTTATTTATTTATTCAAAAACTGGATTCCTTGTTCCCCCCCCCCCCAAAGTTTCAAACTTCTGTGTATTTATTTATTATGGTTTTTTTTTTAAAGTTTTGAAAATTTGGTCCCAGTGTAGCTTACAACATAACACTCATTTTCGTCTAACTGAATTTTTAGCATATTAATTTCATTAGACAGATTTGTTAAGTTTAATCTAATGAAGTAACTATTCATAATAAGTTCTGGATTCCACTCCAAACCTGGCCTTACAACTGTCATATGCAACACCATCTATAATTATAGTGCATAATTATTAACAAGGCACTTATATATATTTATTTATTAGCATTATCAGTTTGTTTGTAATAGCAGGTAGTTTCAGTTCCCTAGTTATATCCAAATTTATTCCTTGTTTTATCCTCCACACATTGTATATTCTTGTACTACAGTTTAGTTTTTAAGTTCATAACTGAACTAACACAATGTCAAAGAAGTGTTATACTATGTATGTCGATCTAAGTGTAGTCATTTGTCATCTCTTCCCATACTGTATCTAAACTATGTAACCTCTTTGCCACAACAGTAAATACTCTGAAGATGGCCTAATAAGCCGAAAACCGGTTAAGTAAGCCAAAATAAACTTGTAGAACACACACAAAATTGTGTTTTTAATTTATTTGATTATGTTCTACCAAGAAGCGACGGAAGAATCAGTAAAAAAAAAAAAAAACTTTCCTTTCCTACATAGGGACACACGATCATCGTAATAAAATTAGAGAAGTCAGATAGAAGATTTAACGATTTAGATGTTTCTTTTTCCTGTGCGCTAGTACAGAAGGGCAATATAAAAAAATATATACTAGCAGTTCGATTAACACTGTTGAACGCACTTTAGTGTGACTTGCAGAGTATTTGTTGAGATGTAGATATAGGTCGTCTCTATGATAATTCCGTTTCTGAAACTTCGTGTGTCGTCGACAGTTACTTATAATACGAATTACTCGTACTTGTCGACAATAATAAATACAGGTACAAGAATCTATTCTTTATCAGGACATGGATGATTACAAAAACCTAAGAGGGTCAAAAAAGTAGGAACGTTAGTCCTACATACGTGCTGTAGGAATTGGTTCTTCTGCGTTTATTTTCCAGGCTAATTCTGTTCGGGAGAAAGAGCCGACGCGTTGGGCAGGAAACCGTTGCAGCGGTACGAAAGGCTTCGCTTTGAAGATAAGAAGTTTCCTTTCTGAAACTAGGAGAAGACTCTGAAATGTATTCATTTCTTAATTATATAGTATTGTTTTTAAAGTCTTTTTGTTTTAGATTATTTTGCAGGAATTTGTCAGCATTTACGATTTAAGTTATGCCTTTTCCCACGACAGTTCAACAAGAATGTTTCATGCTATATCGCTCAGGAAGACAAAATAAAATATTTAACGATGGAATTGTAATGTGATGAGTTGCATTATGCAGAAAATGTAAATATTAGATATATAATATACTCAAAGACGAATAGGAAAATAAAAATCTACTAACTGAATGCAGCAAAAGGGCAGAATATCTTTCTAATTTAGACAGGACAGTCCATTCATAGTGATCGGGCCAAATGTCTCAATAAGTTAGCATCAAACGAAAATAATAATAAGAACAAAACTTTTCGAGCTTGAAAGGGAAAAAAGATGGCGCTGTGGTTGGTCCGTAGATGGCGCAGCCCTAAGTAAAATTGATATAAATGGTACATTTTTTAAATAGGTACCCATATTCGGAAAGCATGCAAGTAGTATGAAAGTTTTATTTCGTACATTTCTCCGCTTTGTGACAGATAGCGCTGTAACATTCAAAATCTTATTTCTCTCAATTTCACGAGAACAGTTGGTAATAATTTGGTTTCTAAATGAAAACACAAAAAGTAGTTATGTTTGGACATTTTATTCCAGAACTGTGTCATTTCTGGCAGGAAATCACGAATCCAGTCACACAGCTGTGGCAATATTCCATAAGCACTCAATTTGATTAGAAGACACAGTGTCAAGAGCCTTCCGGAAATCTAGAAATACGGAATCTAATTTACATCCCTTGTCGACAGCATTCATAACATCACGTGGGTAAAGAACTCGCTCTTTTTTACAAGAAGTAAACTTTCTGTATCCGTGTTCACTATGAGTCAATAGGTCGTTCTCTTCATCATATTTGAACATATGTCCTAAAATGCTGTTGCAAACCGACGCCAGTGATATAGGCCAGTAATTTAGAGTATCACTCCTATTGCCTATCTTGAATATTACAGTGACCTTTGCAACTTTCCAGTCTTTGGGTACAGATCTTTCGCTGAGCGAGCGGTTGTATATGACAGTTAGGTATGGTGCTATTGCATCAGCATACTCTGAAAGGAACCTAATTGGTATACATTGGGCAACGGGAGGCTTCCTTTTGTTAAGTGGTTTAAGTTTCTTTAGTACTCCAGGGGTTTCTACTTCTAAATTACGCATGCTGGCAGCTAGTCTTGATACGAATTCTGTATTATTTACTTTGCCTTCTATGGTGAAGTAATTTTGGATAGCTGTGTTAATCAATTCTGCTTTAGTAGAACTGTCATCGGTAGTATCGCCATTGCTACTGTGTAGTGAAGGTATTGATAAGTTTTACCGCTAGTATACTTTACGTACCCGTACGACAAAAATTTCTTTGGATACTCTCCCAAATTACGTGACTGGATTTCGTTGTGATAACTATTGTAAGCCGGCCGCGGTGACCGAGGGGACTGAGGCGCTCCAGTCACGGTCTGCACGGTAACTACGGTTGGGGGTTCGAATCCCCCCTCCGGCATGGATATTTGTGCCGTCCTTAGTATAAGGTAGTTGATAAGTAGTTTGTAAGTTTAGGGACTGATGACCCCGTAGTTAAGTCCCATAAGCTTAACAAACATTTGAACTATTGTAAACTTTCTGCATTGACTCTATTTTCTATTTTCTTTACAAGATTGCCAGTATGGAGATTTCGTATCCGTTTTATTTTGGCATGCTTTTTTCTTAGCTTTTGCAAGTGTGTTCTAACCTGCTTTGTCTACCACATTCATTTTATATTAATTTTACGCATCTAGTGGACCAACCATAGTGCCATCTGGTTTCCCCTTCAAGCTCGAAAAGTTTTATTCTAATTATATTCTCGTTTGATAGTATTTTCTTGAGATATTTGGCTCGGACACAATCAATGGACCACCGTGTATAGGAGAAGAATTGTAATCATCAAGCACCTTTGCTACGATTTTAGTTCTTTATAGACCTGAGAAGAAAACAGCCATTTTCTAAGAAGTCATAATGTTAATACGAGGACTCGAAAAATGAAGGCATTTTCTATGTAAATTATACAAGTAGGCTAATGAAACTTACATAATCTGAAATTTCTCTTCTGCGCACAAAAGAAAAAAAAATCTGAGAAAGTAATTGTTAAGAGCTGTGAAAGTAAATGGATGCTTTCATACCTTTTCTCTCTGATGTTACCTTCTCTATCACGCATTACAATCGCCAATTATATAAGTAAACACCGAAATTGTAATGCTACCCACGTCTGACATGCCTGCTGATAAGATACTAAATTATAAATAATATACGGAAGTGAAACAGCATATGTAGATTCTGAAAGTAGTTCATCTGCAGTAATATAGACATTCCGGGAAACTATAGTGTTACAACTGGCAGATCGATGATGCTGTCAGCAGTGGAAATCAAAACATTGAAGGAACAAAGTCTAATTTAAGACCGAAAGAAGGAAAGGAGATGATAGAGAAGGGCGATAGACAGAGGCAGAAGGGGGAGCAGGAGGAGGAGAAAATTGACGTAGAGAGTCAGGTGGGAAAAAAAATCAGTACATTAGATTACAGCATATAAGAAAAAATTAAATACGGCGCACGTTCCACAGTCGGTAAACCACCTGACCTTTATGTTTACGCAGAAAAATAACAAACAGTTGAGTTGGTGAATCCACTGGTTTTACAGTAAAAAAATGTTCTGAGAAAACATCTGATTTCTAACATTCAATCTGCATTGCCACTGCAGCACAAAACAGGGTATGAATTAACTGTCCCCTTACGTCTCAGCAATTGATTTAAGGTGTTGCCCGCTGTTGATCTGCATCTACATAGGTGTTCTGGAAATCAAATTGAAGTGCCTGATAATATCTCTGAGCAGGCAAGATGCATCGCTTGCCGTGGCAGTAGCCGATCCTGGTGAGAGATCCGGACATACGCATAGCCTTGGTTTGCTAATCGCCAAGCCGAGCCGAGCGGACTACGGCGCGCCAGTCACGTTTTGCACGGCCACTGCGGTCGGTTGTTCGAGTCCCCCCTCGGGCATGAATATTTGTGCCGTCCTTAGTATTAGCTAGTTTATAAGTAGTTTGTAGGTTTAGGGATTGATGACCCCGTAGTTAAGTCCCATAAGCTCTACAAACATTTGAAACATTTTTGCTAATCGCCAAAGTTAGTGCAGGAAGGTGCACTCTGTTTGCTTAACGGGGAGTCTCATCACCACCACCTAGAGAGATGACCGCGGCGATCTCGTGTGTAGGCAGAGTAGGCTGCGCGCGCATAGCTGACTGGCTCACTGCTTCGGCATTAGTGGACCGTGCCCCAGCGGCTACCCAATCAGCTATGCGCGCGCAACCTACTCTGCCTGACGTCACAAGAGAGCGCCGCGGCCTTCTCTCTAGGTGGTATTGGTCTCATCCGAGATGTGGAGGATGCTCCGGCGGCGACGATAGAGAGCACGTGGTGCAGCCGGCTGCAGATCGTTGCTCATGCGGCACCAATCACTCCTGCCGCCTGGGTTCAGAGGCCATCCTCGACTCCTTCAGGCGGCGGGCTGATTGGTGAAGAAAGCTAGCTCTGCTCACGGGGTGGATGTGGGGCCACAAATATCACCTACCATAATTATTTCTCTGTTTCTCAGCCTCCCTGTTTGTGAAATCAATTCCCAAACTGAATAAATATTACTGTAAACTATTCTCCATTGGTTTCCGTAGCCTAAATTGCTTCTAAAGATATGATTCTTTGAGTTATTACGGAAAATTTAGATAGTACTGAAAGAAACATTTCCGAGAGTGGCTTCCTAATACCAACCAACCTTCTTCCTGTTATAGTCTACCTAGCGAAATTTAGAGCACCTGAAGAAAATGAAACAGCACGTACTAGTTAGTTACTACGTTGTTTCAGCCACCACTCGTGGGAAGCTTGCAAATAGTGATGGATGTGGCAAAAGCTCATAGTTACTGCAGAAACTCATAGATGGCATGCACAGCAAGTTGGGAATGCGAGTAGACGATATGAGGCGTAGTGACTAGGTTTGAGACATCTACTCTGCGTTTTTTGAAATATCCGTAGCATCCCGCCCTCAATACCGGGTGGTTATTATTAAACCTTCCCTATTTAACACGTTATAACACAGAAACTATTACTGTGCTAGTATCAAAGTTGGTATCATTAATGCCAAGGTCACGAGGAAAAAAATTACTGCAGAATCAATTCAATTGCAACACTTTAAAATGCTGCTACGATACAGATACAACTACATACCGGTGCCATTACTGCTAGAAGAGGGACTCGATATGGCACCCACCAGTGTCCAGAAGAGTCTCAAAGCGGAGTATTTAATTTTGCACAGCAGCCGTATGACGGTTCAGCCATATGACTTGTGAGAAAGTGTAGAGCGTAATAAACACATCGTTGTGCCTCCTGTGGTGCAAGATGCTGTACGATATGGATCTTGTAAGGATACCATTTGAGAATGGTTCGAAGCCCCTACCTTAAGCGGACCTGATCGTTAAAATGGCTGAAAAACCGAAAAAAAAAATTTCTCCGTTTGAAACACAATATACTCCATTTTCCAAAAACGTATCGTTTATTTATTTTTAAATAGTTATTATAGTGTTAAACGGTATTTGAAAAAAAATGTCTGCACAGTGGCCTCGCTGATGCTTCAGGCAAGGAGTATCACCATAGACATCCTATATCTTCCGCAGTCAAGGAAATAATGAAGGCAATATACACTCACCTTGCAGATAAAAAATTACTTAGCAAATGTCTACATGACCGAACACAAAATCCTAGTGACTGTTTCAAAGCTGCGTGTGGCAACGAGTACCGAAAGCAGTGTTTGTTGGATGAGCAATATTCAAAATAGGTGCGATGAATGCTGTTATCTGTTTCAATGATGTAATTATTAGGACAAAAGTAATGGACAAATTTGGCATCCAACCAGGAAAGAATATCATAGCTGCTCTGACTGCCATAGATTGTCAGCGATTAGTTGAAGCTGAACGGGCTGCGGAAGCCACCACCAAAAAGTCCAGAGTAAGGAAAAGACTCCTGAAAAATTCTGCAGAGATAAAGAAGCAGCTGGCCAGCAACATTATGCCACTGGAATGTTCTGAAGAAATCATACGGTGAGTCAATAACACTGTGAACATTCTTTTCGCATTTTCTCGAAACTACATTTTCAGAAGAATAGGTATATATGTATTCAGATTGGTTTTAGGTATGTTCACCAAATTCCCTCCAGTTGAATAATGGGACAGTATCTTTGTAGTATGCCTAAAACATTGCAGACATGATCTATGCTTCTGATTCTGCATATAATTTTAATGGTAATTTTTAGACAAAATAGTAATGAACAGTAATAACAAAAGTTTTTCTATTTCCTCATATATACTCCAAACTACAAAAAAAAAATAAAAAAAAAAATAAAAAAATAAAAAAAATAAATAAATAAATAAAATAAAAAAATAAAAAAAATAAAAAGGCATAATGTGTTCCTACGAATGTTGACAGTAGCCTGCCACAGTCTAAAAGCTATTAGAAAAAAAAAGTTCAAATGTTTGTATAGCTTATGGGACTTAACTACGGGGTCATCAGTCCGTAAACTTACAAACTACTTATGGACTAGCTAACACTAAGGACGGCACAAATATCCATGCTCGAGGGGTATTCGAACCCCCGACCGTAGTGGCCGTGCAGATCGTGACACGCACCGCAGTCCCCTCGGCCACCGCGGCAAGTTATTAGACTGACGATGCACCAGGCAATGGTTCCAGAATGCGAACGTCTATTATAAAAACAGCTATTAGGTAAAATATTGTAATTCTTAAACTATAACAGATATGTCAATAAATTTCCCATTACAGCTTGAGTTAATGTCGTTCAGTGTTGGTACAAAATCGCAACTTCCTTCTCATTGTAGATCAAGAGTAATGAGCACCGAAAGCAAGCTATGAAAAAGCAGCCTGTTCACGTCCAGGTCCCTTTAAACCACGGGACGTTTAACTCTAGTGACACCGCACGCACACTGCTTGACGGTCGGGAATTGGGCGCAGCTATGTCTGCCATAGCAACAACGCTTTAATTAACCACCTTTGGAGCATATGTCCGCAGAGACGCCCAGTTCTCCAGTTGATTCGAACTTCTTTATCATGCTCCGCTGAGCAGGTGCAGAAAAAGGGACCTTCCGTAATCGTTTCAGCCGGCGATATTCCCCATGTGCAGTTGTAGCACTGCTCTTGTTTTGATAATAGAACTTCACGAATAATGAATGCCCTGCTCCTTTCGTCCAAGCTCATGTTGACACACTAACAAGTTCACTGCGACTGGTCAGACGTGAGACCATGACCCACGATGAGAGCTTACGGCACCTGGTGGCCGTAGTTGAAAGTGGAGTTTGGCGCTGGGACGCATAGAAATCATGCACCACCAAGGCCCCAAAACACTGTAAGTGGTCTACTGCGAACAGCGGACAATTTGAAAGGAGCCTACTGTGATGTTAAACGCGCTATTTTTATAACACATCTTCCTATAAGCTATGTCGCAAAAATAATACTTCATTTAAGTATGCGCTTATCATATTTGTCGAAACAGCGATTAGCCGCCCTGTAACGATTAATTGACGCCCCATGGGAAATATGCCGTAACTAGTTGCTAACAAGTAACTGCAGTTCGTTGCGTTAGCAAGAGCAAGAATTTTGTAATTTAAATGTTTTTGAAGTGGAATGTATTTAGCAGCACGTGTACAGCATCATGTGCATTATAAATTGAAAACTAACAGCCAGGTATTCTTAAGGGGAGTCGTACCGTCCAAAATGACAAAATTTCACATTTTTACTGTTGTGGTGTAGTCTTGTGTAGTTCGCGAACGTGCTAGTTCGGAAGAGCGCTCCTCGCATCTTAGTTTGTCCGCTCCTTTTCCGAAGACTGACGGGGAACAGCGAAAGGACACGAGAGCGCGCAGAATTGCGAGATTCCCTTCTGCCAGTTACCGCCATTTCAAGCTGAGATGCAGCTCAGCTGTAGTTTCATAGTTCACTGCCACAAGAAATCTATTTTAAAAATAAAGTACTACGAGTACTCTGTATGCAAAGTAGCTGAATACCATTATATCACCCATTCGTGTAAATAACTGGTTTATTTACTTAAGTATTTGATGTTTAATTGCCCATACATATGGGTAATAGCACACGCTTTGGCAACACTGATTCATTATATAAAAAACCTGTCATAACAAAACAAAGAGCTCTTTTAGTAGCGATAGCAAAAGCCAAAAAGAGCGGACGAACTAAAAAGAGTGGACGATCTAAACGAGCTAACGAACTAAAAAAACCAGACGAACTAAAAAGAGAGGCCTATTTCGCGGCCGAGTTGCGAACTAAAAGGAAAGCTACCGGTCGCGAGGTAAAATGTACGCGTTAGCGGTCGCAAACTATTATACCAAACGTATCTCGCTTCTTAGTTCATTGGATTCTTTTCCGAAGACCGACGGACAATAGCAAGAGGGCGCGTAGCAGAATTAAAAATCACGTGTTTGCCTTCTGCTGATGAGCTATTCCGAGGTGAGTGCCTGCCTGCTAGATTACATAGTTCAGTGCTACAAAACTTCTGTTTTGAAGTATTCTGCACTCTGCAATATCTGATTAACAAATTCCATAATGCCAAGATAGATAACTCTAAACTTAAACGCGAGAAAATTATCAAATCAAATGTTCAAATGTTTGTTAAGCTTATGGGACTTAACTACGGGGTCATCAGTCCCTAAACTTACAAACTACTTATGAACTACTTACGAACTAGGACGGCACAAATATCCATGCCCGAGGGGGGATTCGAACCCCCGACCGTAGTGGCCGTGCTGACCGTGACTGGAGCGCCTCAGTCACCTCGGCCACCGCGACCGGCAGAAAATTATCCACAAACTGTTTCTTTTGGTTTGCGTGATAGCGGCTCAAGCAGCAAGCGCATGGAGCAGCTAGGATGGACGAATTTCTCCTTCCACCTGCATGCGCAGACCACGCCGCTCAGCCGTCACTGGGAGCGGACGAACTAAAAGAACGAACAAGTACGCGGCTAAGCCGCGAACTAAGGTGAGCGCTCCCGATCGCGAACTATTATGCGCAAGTCTATTGCGGTGTTGCCATTCGCCGTAACGCTGGCGGTCCGCGCAAGTCGCCGCGTAAGCAGAAGACGAGCGAAGATAACTCGCTCCTCAGTACTTGGGCCAGTGGGGATGCCTCCAGCCGCGTTACCGTCTTTGCCTGGTCCGTGAGCCGGCCAAACGGAATAAGAGGGCTCGGCTAGATAGGCCGTCGCACCAGAGCCACGCCAGTCAGTACAGCGCAGGAGTAAAGCCAGACTACGAGCCTACAGATCCAGCAGTTCAGTAAACAGCGAGCCAGAAGTTAACATTAGCACAAGCCAGAACATTACTGTAGACTGATGTATTGCAGAAGTGTTTTGTACTTACCACAAGCACACCTTATGTTGACGATTATCTACAATAGTAATAATAGTACACTCCTGGCCATTAAAATTGCTACACCACGAAGATGACGCGCTACAGACGCGAAATTTAACCGACAGAAAGAAGCTGCTGTGATATGCATATGATAAGCTTTTCAGAGCATTCACACAAGGTTGGCGCCGGTGGCGATACCTACAACGTGCTGACATGAGGAAAGTTCCAACCGCTTTCTCATACACAAACAGCAGTTGACCGGCGTCGCCTGGTGAAACGTTATTGTGATGCCTCGTGTGAGGAGGAGAAATGCGTACCATCACGTTTCCAACTTTGATAAAGGTCGTATTGTAGCCTATCGCGATTGCGGTTTATCGTATAGCGACATTGCTGCTCGCGTTGGTCACGATCCAATGACTGTTGGCAGAATATGGAATCGGTGGGTTCAGGAGGGCAATACGTAACGCCGTGCTGGATCCCAACGGCCTCGTATCACTAGCAGTCGAGATGACAGATATCCCCATGGCTGTAACGGATCGTGCGGCCACGTCTCGATCCCTGAGTCAACAGATGGGGACGTTTGCAAGACAACAACCATCTTCACTAACAGTTCGACGACGTTTTCAGCAGCATGGACTATCAGCTCGAATACCATGGCTGCGGTTACCCTAGACGCTGCATCGCAGACTGGAGCGCCTGGAATGCTGTACGCAACGACGAACCTGGATGCACGAATGGCAAAACGTCATTTTTTCGAATGAATCCAGGTTATGTTTACAAAATCATAATGGTCGCTTCCGTGTTTGAGGACATCGCGCTCAATGCACGTTGGAAGCGTGTATTCTTCATCGCCATACTGGCGTATCACCCGTCGTGATGTTATGGGGCGCCATTGCTTACATTTCTCGGTCACCTCTTGTTCGCATCGACGGCACTTTGAACAGTGGCCGTTACATTTCAGACGTGTTACCACCGGTAATTCGGGTTTCTCTGTGCTACGAGTTGTAACATCAGCGAGACAAGTTTCCTGTAGGGCAGTGCGGGACGAAAGAACAAAGTGTGTAGGAGAACGAAATACAGAGGCCAAGAGATAACTCATGCTTAGTGTGGCCTGCGTTCCAGGAGGTGCACGTCACCAGGATTAACATCGGCATTTCCTGGTCTTCTCCTCTGAAAACACAGCGCGCTAGATACACATGCATATCGGTAGTGTTTCGGAACCTAGCACTTTTGCCAAAGCAGATGAATTGCGAATATATTTAAGCCCTAACCTTTCGTATCTGTTTCCGGATGTTCGGTGAATATGTGTTTGCTAACACACCAGTAGCTCATATTCAGACGGCTATGTTGTCCTTGTGTTGTACACTCACTGAAAAGTATAATAAATAAATTTTAGTAAACTGTTTAACATCATAAAAGATATAATATTTCTTATCAAGGTGGGTTATTTGCTAGCGAACCCTTTCACAATGGGTAGTTCGAGTGTTATACTTCCTGAAAATCTCCCAGTAAGTTCAGAGACAAGTACATCCATGTATCGAAGTAGTGTGCCATCCGTTACAACAACTGGCATTGTAATGTACTAAAGACCTGCCTCGGGTTTGCACAGGCAGCACCAATCACTGTAGTCAGATAACTCCCGGTGGATGGTAGGAGAAAATAATGTGACGAAGTTTTAGCAGATATATCTACATGTAATACAGTGCCCTGCACTACACACACACACACACACACACACACACATACACACACAACAAAACCTTTTTCATTTATGATACGTGAAAAATTGTATTTCCTTTATTAATTCATCTTAAGGACGGCGAATAGATAATATTTTTGTTTCTCTGTATAGGGTAAAAACGTATAAATTTTTTGGTGTGCCTACTCGAGAACAAACCACATACAACTGTTCCAAATTTAAGCCAGCAATAGTCAACAATCGTCCTTGTACGTCGTTTATGGTAATAACCCAGTCTAACATACACAGTCGCAACACTCACTGCTGTGAAAGTTATTACCAGCTAACAGTTGCAACATCTACATCTACATGGGATACTCTGCAAATCACATTTAAGAGCCTGGCAGAGGGTTCATCGAACCACCATTACACTATATATCTCGCATATCATTCTCGAATAGTGCGCGGGAAGAAAGGACATCTGAATCTCTCCGTTCGAGCTCTGATTTCTCGTATTTTATTCTGATGATCATTTCTACCTATGTAAGTGGGAGTCAACAATATATTTTCGCATTCGGAGGAGAATGTTGGCGATTTGAGTTTCGTAAGTAGCCCACGCCGCAGCGATAAGCGCCGTTGTTGTAATGATTCCCATCCCAGATCCTGTATCATTTCCGTAACGCTGTCTCCCCTGTATCATGACAATACGAAACGAGTTGCCCTTTTTTGGACTCTTTCGATGTCCTCCGTCAAACCCATCTGATAAGGATCCCACACTGGGCAGCAATACTCCAAAAAATGGATGGACAAGCGTAGTGTATTCAGTTTCTTTTGTAGTTCTGTTACATGGTTTAAGGGTTCTGCCAATAAAACGCAGTCTCTGGTTCGCCTTTCCCACGACATTATCTACGTGTTCTTTCCGATTTAATTCTGAAGTAATAGTAATTCCTAGGTGGAGTTTACGGCCTTCGTGTTTGATCGATTTATCTTGTAAACAACATTTAACGGATTTTTTTTCGTACTCATATGGACGACTTCTCACTTCTCATTATTTAGAGTTAATTGCCAATTTTTACACCATACTGATATGTTATTCAGATCGTTCTGCAGTTGGTTTCGATCTTCAGATGATTTTACTAGACGGTAAATGACGGCGTCATCTGCAAACAACCTAAGAGACAGATTTTCCCCTAAATCGTTTATGTAAATAAGGAACAGCAGAGATCCGATAACACTACCCTGTGGAACGCCCGATATCACCTCTGTTTTAGTCGATGCCTTACCATCGATTACTACGAACTGTGTCATCTCTGACAGGAAATCCCCTATCCAATCGCAAATTTGGGGCGATATACCATAAACACGCAATTTGATTAAAAGTCGTTTGTGAGGTGCGGTGTGAAAAGCCTTCTGGAAATCAAGAAATACGGAATCGATTTGCGAACCCTTGTCGATAGCACCCATCACTTCGTGTGAATAAAGAGCTAGTTGTGTTTCGCACGAACAATATTTTCTAAATCCGTGTTGACCTTGCGACAATAGATTGTTCTGTTCGAGGTAATTCATAATATTTGAATACAGGATATGTTCCAAAACTACACGAACTCTCCTAGTGGTGGGCAGGGAGCCGTAAGAGTAATGTTTATTTACATTTACTATTCTACGTAATTAACCAAATTGTTTCTGTACTGTTTTCGTCACAATCACTACTAAAATATCGAGAGACATAAATAATCGTGAAATAAACGTAAAAACGGCCGAATTTGACTGATTCAGCCATATAAACAACTTATTCATGAGGCAATAGTCACTAATATGTGTTATTCCGCCGAAAAGGTTATTCCGCAGATTATTCCGTTGAAAGTAATAGAATATAAACATTCAATAAATATAAATTGCTGTCAATTACTGTTTGTTGTTACATGACAAGAACTTTCTCAGTCGTATTTCGTATTTCTTTTTAACGCATATACTTTTGAGTGTAACTACTTTCCCTTATAAAAAGAATGTCTTGAAGATTCTTTCAGTTTGTGGTTCAGATGTAGCAACAATTGTAGATTGGATTTGATTTGTTGGGAATTGTTTCTCTCTCTCTCTCTCTCTCTCTCTCTCTCTCTCTCTCTCTCTCTCTCTCTCTCTCTCTCTCTCTCTCTCTGCTTTCGACGTTTTATTGTCACGTTTGTTTTTCCTTCAGTAACAGCTATGTTGGCTGATCTCCTACATTAAATAATGAAGCTATTGTATTCCATTCTTACGTTCAGTATTCACTGATTTAATTGGAATTGTAGTGAAGAAACCTTGACGTTTCTAAGTAGAAAAAAGGTCAGGTCCTCTGTTGTTTATTAACCATTTTTTGTTCTTAATGGAAAATAAAATTCTTCATTAAAAGGTCGTAGGTTTCAAGGGAAACTTAAGTAAGCCGTCTTGCAATGTACCGTTTCATACCTTCGTGTGGTTCTAAGGAAACCTAATAATGACAAATATGGAGTTATTTTGCACTTACTACCCATTTTTATGCTACAACATACCTTCCCTATTATAAAAAGAAAAATACTAATTTAAGCGATACTAGTGAAGGTCATTCGATATCGTATTCAGAAATGTATCTTGCCGGATGCTTGGAGCGCTACTGTCGTGGCGTACAACAAAAAGCAGTGGGAGTGTGGTGACTGTGGTAATAGCAAAGGCAAGACGCAAAAGGAACTGCAGCCTCTTGAATTCGATTTGTAAATCGCTGAAAATCTTCGGTATGCTTAGTTCAAACCGTCTCCGACTTCGTAGCTATTGCCTCGATTAAACTCTTGTTTCGGTGTTTTGATTGCCTATAAACCGTATGTTACTAAGTTTTTCCTATTCGTATTGGAAAATTCACCACTACGCCAAGTTACTGGGAAATACAGTAATAATAGCATTAATAATAGCGATTTTTCCCTGTATATCATTTCATTCTTCTGTTACGGCAGTGCTGCCGCTCGGAGCGCTAGTATCGCTTCATGTTGGCTTTTTCTCCACAAGGGGCGCTACTGTCGGTCCAAGAGCTGACATAAACTTTTACTTTCGACTGTGATATTAGAATGTAGACCTAAATACGAATTAAACGCACTGAGGATTGTATAGCCATTCACACTGTTGAAACATATTACATAGAACATATAAAATCAATTTTTCAGTTGTGAGGAAGGTGATAAGTGAAAGAGTAAATAGATTTCTCAAAGAGTAATTATTGTTATTACGCGTGAGAGTCTTCAAATCAATAAATATTTTTATCCGATAGCCACACAGTGGCGCATCCAGGATTTGGTTGTGGGGGATCTATTTTTTTTATATATAAATCCTATTGCATTTATTAATCTATGACTCAATTTTACATTTTTATAATGTAAACAATTTTACTAAGAAAAGGAAATAAAATGAGTAGGCTTGCATTAATTAGAAAGTGGAAGAGGAGCGAAGTGGTGGATATGGAGTGTATACAATCACCTCGTAACAGTGGCAGATACAGAATTTTTATTTTTCTGTGAGGGGGGAGGGGGCATAAGCCTGAGGTGGGTGAACATGTCCTTCAGGGCTTTGTGAGACTAATTTTAATACACGCACACACACAAATATACCTATATTAAAAAAATTTATTACAATTATTGTCACATATAACTGCTATAGGAAACATACAAAATATGTTCCAAAGCCAGAGTCGGTTCAAGTAGTACATAAGTAATAAATCACAACGTAAGTATAATTTACCTAGCACTGAGAACGTGTACTGCTGTTAGTGTGAATAGTTTTAATGCCGCCACGACCGGCTTTGATGCTGCCACTATTGTCACTGCTATGCTGAAGTTATGAGCCGATTGTTCACATGCGGCGACCCGCTGCTTAGCAGGTCAGCGGCGCCACCGAGTGGAATCTTATGAACAACAACAGTGTTAATTTAGTTCAATTTTTACACATAGGGTCTCATGTTAATTAAACTGTAAAGACCTTTCTCTTTGGCTAGTAACAGAGAAGCTCTTTAATTATTTCACGAGCTTATTATATACACTCCATTTCCACCACGTTGCACCTCTTCCACTTTCAAATTATTGCCTACTCATTTTATTTCTTATGCAATTGTTTTCGTAGTATAATTGGTTGAATTATAAAAAACGTAGAAATAAGTCATAGATTAATAAATGTAATGGGTTTTATTTTTAAAAAGTTAGCCCCCCACAGAAGCAAATCGTGGCTGCGCCACTGCATTCGCGCTTTTCCTTGTCACTTGCTTATCTCTTTGCTAAAGTCATGTCTATACAATTTTAACGCCAATAACACCTTCCTTCATATTTGACACACCGGCATATCCTGTTAAACCGCTGTACTACCCTCGAATCCCTTACATCATTGTTCTGCACACACTCGCGTGTACCTTATTTCTGTTCTTTCAAATCCCGCTTGTAGCTCCGTCGCAACTTTTCGTGGAACGTACATAATCTGCAGATGGGTGTTTCGACAGAAACGCTGCTGCCTCATTTCCGTCTATTTACCCAAAAAGATACAGCGGAGCCGCGGGCAAACAGTGGCATTACGTGTTGAAGAGGCTGCGTTGCATAACCGTCACTGTCTGTCGCAGATCCCGTGAGATGATTTGCCTTAAAACACGCTAAATTTGCGTCTCGCCGACAAACAAATAGTCCAAGAGTCTCCCATTGTTTTGAGAACTGGTCTCAACCGGTTTTGGTTAACGTCATCAGCGATCGCTAACATTGTGTTTGTTCGTACAACAATTTATGAGGCGCACAAGGTAACTCTCCCACATGAGCGGCTTGGCAGGCGGCAGACAATGGGCCCGCTTTTCGCTGGCACGCTCGATAAACAAAGCAGTTTTCAGGGCGCGGAGGGCGTACCGCGCGGTGACCGCGCGCGCACACGCGTGCTTATCTATTGTTCCAATGTTTCTCTTTATGACGCGTCACGGCTGTTATTTGACCCGTGATGTTTTGTCAGAAACACAACTATCTCTCTCTAGCCTTTATTTCTGTACGTTTGGAAAATTATTCAACATGTTTTTGTCCCATATTTGCTACTAATAGGGTTGAAAGCTATCTCACAAAATCTGACGAAAATTTTCCATTGAAATAGGAAAAATTATTTTTTAAAGATACATTGGGTGGTTCGTCGGTACATACCTCAGCTCAGTGCCGCTAATAGTGACACCGAAAAGACGAAAATAAATATTGAAACAAGCTTTCGGAAAACGAATTTCGTTCATCATGTAGGAGGGAAGCGAAGGGTTATGGAACGGAAATTGGTTTTGCGTTACAACCTAGACCTGCGAGGTAAAGGTAAAGTTAAGTGTGGTAGAGCGAAGTAGAATATATTGTGTGATAAGCAGCTACCCGTATCAGTACCAAAAAAGAGAGGACATATCAAGAAGTAAAGAGAAGTGATCCCATTAATTTTGAGCGGGGGGGGGGGAGGAGGGGCAGAGGCTTATCCTTGCGCACAATTATTTCACCTATAGAGAACCACACCTATAAAAAATTAGGGGACAGCTTTGCCAACAAGTTTGGCCACTTCCTTTTCATGTATCGCATGGTAGAGGCATTCTCTAAGATGGTCATCGGCGTGTGTGTTGACGTTAGCATAAGTTAGTTTAACTAGTATGGATTCATGAGCTCAGCAGTTTGATCCCTTAGGTTTTTGAGTACCACTTCTCTTGGCATATATTCATAGATGACATCTTTCTGGCCTCTTCTCATGGTGAGGGGAATCTTCTGAGCTTCCTTCAAGACCTCAACTCCTTTTCTAACCTGAAGTTCACCTGGTCCTTTTCTAGAACCAAAGGCACTATCCTAGATCACCTCCACCTTACTGAGACCCATATCCCCACTTCAGTCCATATTCAACCCAACTAATAGCTGCCATCCCTTCCATATTAAACGCTCTCTTTTCTTCAGCCTAGGCTGCACCTTCCCCACCTACACTAACAACTTGTCCAATGTTTTCCTCTCCGACAACTATCCAACAGAGCTAGTCCGCAAACAAGTCTGCCGAGCAGCCCATTTTCCTGCTTCCAATAGCAAACCCCAGACGAACCAGAAGCATCCTCTTAGTCACTCAGCATTGAATGCCTTAACAAATTGCTCCGTCAGACCTATGACTATCTCACATTAAGTTCTGAAATGGGATCATACCCTCACCACCCAGAATAGCCTTTCCCCATCCTCTCAACCTCTGCTACATCCTCGACAAACCTTCGTATAGCCACAAACCAGCCTCCTATCCCACTGCAAAACCTGTTCCATGCATTCTTCCTTAACCACCTACCTCAGACCCATTACAGGATATCCTACACCATTCAAGGCAGGTACACATTCGAAACAACACGTGTCATTTACCAAATGGCATGTATTCACTACACAACCTCCTACACTGGAGTGACAACCAAGAAACTGGCTGACCGCATGAATGCTCACAGAGAAACTGCCAATATACTGTGATAGAGCATGTTCTGCAACAAGACTGTAGGGAGCTTGTCACGTGTTACACCACACGTGTAATCTGGATACTCCCCCCCCCCCCCCCCCAGCACCAGTCCTTGAGAGTTGCGGAGATATGAACTTGCCCTCCAATACCCGCCGTCCTCCTGGACTGAACCTACGTCGGTCTTTCATCCTCCGCCACATTTAACTCACTTACTCATTTCTCACCCCTCATCTTCCTTCCTCTCGTTACGTATTTGTGTTCTCTCTTTTCTTACAAGTATAATTTCCCTCGCTCCCACCTACCCACACACTCAGCATTATTCCGTTCACTACTCTTTATTCCTTGATCTGTCCTCTTTGATATTCTACCTGGCATGGGTAAATGCTTACCCCGCAATATCTTTGACAACCGCCTATTATCTTTCACTTCATACTTATATCACGGTTTACGTTAGAAGTAATCCAAAACCATTTTCCCCTCTATTTCCTTTCTCCTTCCTCCTCTCACTTATTTGATGAAGAAAATTCGTTTTCCGAAAGCTTGATTCAACATTTATTTTCTTATTTGGTGTTACTATCGGTGGTGCTGAGCTAAGTACTGGCCACTCATTATATCTATTTTGAATAATAATTTTTCACAAAAAACCCTCTTGATAATCTACGCCAAGACAATCATTTCTGATTGTTTTTAATGCGTGTATCACAAGGCTTGGCGAGGAATGGTAAATTTGTTTTATTTTTGTCCAGAAATTTTTTTGTATTTTCTGTTAGTCCGTTTCCTCTTCCTAAGTCTCTCTGTCCATGCCCTCCGTCCCTCCTCCTGATATAAACATTGGTACGTGTAATTCACGGTAGCATTACGTTTAATACGTATTTATCCCAACCTCACATTACTTCATCTCCTACGTTTCCTTCATCTACACTTCCTCTCCCCTCCCCCCTCCTCACTCTCTGGTTTGGTTCCTCTTACCTCTCTCTACGCTCATCGCCTCCTCTGCCTCTCTCTTTTCGTCTCTTACTCTCACCTATTCATTACCTACGTTCCTCTCTATCTGTAAATCTCCTCTCCCTCCCCTTCTTCCGGCTACAGGTCTATCACTTCCCCACCCTCTCTCTGTCAATTTTTTTCCTCTTCCATCTCTCTCCATATCCTCGTTCCCTTAATTAATTATACGTGTGATTCACAGTAGATACTGTGCGTTGCGAAATACAGAAACGTTCTCCACGAAAACATTACATACATATGCCTCAATTTTCAAAAAGTTCGATCAAACGTAATCGAAGGCTATTCTGCTGCACCCACCATTCCACAGTTTACGGTGTCTTGTGCAGTGTAAGAACCTTCTCCATGAAAAATTACATATACGTGCTCAATATCATCGTGATCTGGCAAACATGTCATTGTTATATACTCCGTTAACCGAGACGAGAGACGTACTGTAAACACAATGTGACACGTGACGTGGGGTCGACAAATCAGGGTCGCTCGCTCAATTTCGCTGCATCCGTTTCATGTGGAAGGTCGTTGTGTGTGTTGTTATATAGCAGTGATAATTGGTGTTGACTGACAACTTCATCTTTAAGGACCAGTTGATAAATAGTAACGTAAGTATTAGTGCTCACAATAACACTCAGCATTCATAGTCTATGTGTCTCTTTCTCTCTCTCATTGGTACTACGTAAGAGTAACCTCATTATGTCATCCTTCAATTTGAGTCCACGAAAGAAGCGTGCAAAAAAGGAGTAATAAAGTTCCTTAGAGAAACACATGGTTCCTAGTGCGTATAAAACGCAGCTGTTGTGACCTGAACAGTCAATGACTGATGTTGTTATGAAAACAGTCAATAAAAAGCCACGCACTGTTTGAAACCTCCAAGGAAAAGAAAAAAAAATAGACGACAAAGCTTTCACAATATCTTGATGACTGACTGAAACGCGATAGAAAGAATTTTCGTAAGAAATTTCCAACCCTTGACAAAGTGCTTGTTGTGGTAAGCGAAGATGCAGATTTGGGAAATTTTCGGAGAAAATAACTTCTTATAAAATACTAAAAGAAAGGAATATTAAATGTTAAGCTTCTAATAGCACTGGTATATAACAAAACACAGAACAAACTTACACATGAAACGGATGCAGCGAAATTGAGCGAGCGACCCTGTTTTGTCCACTCCTGGTCACGCGTCTCATTGTGTTTACAGCACGTCTCTCGTCTCGGTGAACGGCGTATAGTGATTTATAATCCAGAGTGCATTCAAATCATACAATTTTTTTTTTTTTTTTTTTTTTTTTTTTTTTTTGCATTTTGACTTTATTTTTGGACTTTAATTCATAATTATCCCGAACTTTGTTTACGAGAAAACTTTTCCAGGAATATAATGAGCAAAACAAAACAAGAATGACATATATCCATTGAATCATGAATTATGACCTTTAATTCACAAATAAATTCCATAAATATCACTTTCAGTTTTACTTGATTTTTCAAATTTTGCGGGCATTTTTCCGAAGTTTACGAACACACACACATTCGCCCAAACTCACACACAAATCTTCCAAGTCGCTCGAGCTGTTCTCAAGTGATGATCTATCAAACAATCGCCAACTGGATTTGATTTACAGAAGGCTATGTATCATTTTCGGTGAGCAGTGAGTTTGAAAATTAAGGTTATTCAGATTCGTGTTTCCGACAACATTATAAGTCGACCAGACAAAGAGTCATTCGTAGAGGAAACAATGCAAGCACCATTTGACACCATGTATTTCTCCTTGGTCCATTTACAAGGTTAGTCTACGAGATCATGCTGGTACGTCGCTTCCAGGTTTAGCCGCTAGCTAAGTATTTGACGATGCAGTTGCACCAGTCTGTGCGGTTGCCAATGACGGCGTCTTACTCACCATTCTAACGTGTCTCACAGATTCACTGTAGAGTTCGCTCAGCTGAGCTTGCGGGCCAGTTGAGATGTAATAAGGAATCGTGTGATCAGGGAGGTTGTCACGTATTCCTCCAGGCTGCCGATGGACTCTGCTGTTGTTGCCTTGAAAAGCAGTGAAACCCGACTCTCTTTGTCCGATCACAATTCTGACGTCATTTTGCGTGGCTACTGCTTACTTGTCACTTAAACAGTTCGCCATGAACACCAACAAATCCAGTAACTTCAGATCACTGTACCTGCTCATAGGCACGGCCCATAACTGTTCTCATTTTTATTTTATTACCTTCTCACTTCCTTACACTTCCTCATGGTTACGTAAAATGTTGCCTGCAACATATGAGTGGTTGAGCAATTGAACTGATAGCTGTGGCATCTGTAAAGGCTAAAAGATTCTTCTGCGCATGCTTACTGGAGTGAATAATTTTTTTACCGGTGATTTTACTACCCTAATTTCAGCTTAAAAAAAGAGTTCACTAAGAAAAATGCATTTTAAATAAAGCGCTCTAGAAATATATGCCGACAAAGTGTATTAAGGATGGAAAGACTAACCGTGGTATAATAGTAATATTCGAAATATGCTGAGAAAGCAAAGTCAGTTGCACTCTCGGTTAAAAAAATCAAGCAAATCAAATCAGACAAAAGTTAGTAGAGATTCGCGAGTCTATAAAAAGAGCAAAGCGCGAAGCATACAGTAACTACCACCGTCATACCTTACAAAAGATCTTGCTGAGAACCCGAAAAAATTCTGGTCCTACGTAAAATCAGAAAGCGGATCAAAGATCTGGGATGGTAAAGAAGAAAGCAAAACGAAGGCCAAAGTTTCAAATTTAACATTTCAACAAGAAAATCATTCACGCGGGAGGACTTTGTAAGCATACCTGCATTTGATGGTCGCACCAACTCCCAATTGGAGGACATAGTTATAGCTGGTGTAGAGAAGCAGTGGAGATATTGAAAACAACCAAGTCGCCGGGTCCATATGGGGTACCAATCCGGTTTTACAAAGTGTTTAAATGTTGTAATCCTATGGGACCAAACTACGTTGGTCATCAGTCCCTAGTCTTATAAACTACTTAAACTAAGTTAAACTGACCTAAGGTCAACACACACATCAATGCCCGAGGGAGGATCCGAACCGCCGAGGCGGGAGGCCTCGCGATCCGTAACGTGGCGCTCCAGACCGCTCGGCTGTTACAAAATGTACTCATTGGCATTGGCCCCTTACTTAGCTTGCATTTATCGCTAATCTCTGATCCAGCGAAAAGTGCCAAGAGACCAAAAAAAGGTAGAGGTAATTCCCGTGTATAAGAAAGGCAAAAGAATGGATCCACGAAATTACAGACCTATATCATTAACATCAGTTTGCTGTAGAATTCTTGAACACCTTCTCAGTTATCATTAATATCAGTTTGCTTGAACATCTTCTCAGTTACCATTAACATCAGTTTGCTGTAGAATTCTTCAACATCTTCCCAATTCTAATTTAGTAAATTTCCTTGAGACGGAAAAGCTTCTGTCTATGCATCTGCACGGCTTTAGGAATCATCGATCGTGAGAAAACCCAGCTTCCCCGTTTATGTCGTGTCTTCTTGCTTGCTATGGATGAAGGGCAACATGCAGACTGCATATTTCTCGATTTTCGAAAGGCATTTGACACGGTACCGCACTACAGACTGCTAACACAGGTACGTGCTTATGGAATAGGTATCCAAATATGTGAGTGGCTCGAAGTTTACATCAGTAATAGAACCCTGTACGTAGTCCTCGACGGCGAGTGTTCATCAGAGACTAGCGTATAGTCTGAGGTGGCAGTAAGTGTGATAGGACCGCTATTATTTTCTATCTACAGAAATAATTTGACGGACAGAGTGAGTTGTAATCTGCGGCTGTTTGCAGGTGATGCTGTGGTGTACAAGAGGGTGTCGTCTTTGAATGACTGTAATAGGGTGCTGGATGACTTGGACCAAATTTCTAGGTGATGTGAGGAATGGCAACTAGCGCTAAATGTAGAAAAATGTAAGGTGAGTAGGAGAAACAATACCGTAATGTTAGAATACAGCATTAGTAGTCTGCTGCTTGACAGATTCGCGTCAAATACATATCTACGCGTAACGCTGCGCAGAGATAAGAAATGCAACGAGCATATTAGGAGAGTCATAGGGAAGGCAAATGGTTGACTTCGCTTTATTGGGAGAATTTTGGGAAGGTGTGATTCGTCTGTAAAGGAGATTGCATATAAAACGCTTATGCGACCCCGTCTTGCGTACTGCTCCAGTGTTTGGGATCCCCACAAGATAAGTTTAAAGGAGGGCATAGAGATAGTTGAGAGGGTTCAGAGGCTGGCGGCGAGGTTTGTAACAGATAGATTCGATCAATGCGCGAGTGTTACCGAAATGCTTCGGGAACTCAAGTGGGAGTCGCTGTAGGGATGGCGACGTTCTTTTCGAGAAACACTGTTGAAGAAATTTAGAAGGCCGGAATTTGAGGCGGCCTGTAGAAAGATTCTACTGTCGCGAACCTACATTCCGCGTAAAGACCACAAAGACAAGATGAGAGAGATCAGGGCACGTACGGATGCATAAAAGTATTAGTTTTTTTCTCGTTCTATACGGAAGTGGAACAGGAAATCAAATAACTGGTAGTGCTATTGAGTACCCTCCGCCACGCACCTTTGGGTGGATTGCGGAGTATGTATGTAGATGTAGAGATGTAGATAATAAATATACGTAGGCAAACAAAGCGGTTATGACATGGAGACGTCTATGCTCTAAGTGACAGGTAAAAATTTCAAAGACAGTAAAACGTGATAGAAGTGACATCCTCAATCAAGTGACCGGAAAATAGAAATATTTATCCATGAAATTTTGTTGAGTGCATTTGAGTGGCCTGACTGCTGTTCATAAGAAAGCTACTCTGAGATTCCAGAATGAAACTTTCACTCTGCAGCGGAGTGTGGGCTGATATGAAACTTCCTGACAGATAAAAATTGTGTGCCGGGAACGGGATTCGAACCTGGGACCTTTGCCTTTTGCAGGCAAGCGCTCCACTTCTGTGAAGTTTGAAAAGTAGGAGGCGAGGTACTGGCAGAAGTAAAGTTGTGAGGACGGACCGTGAAGCGTGCCGGGATAGCTCAGAGGGAAGAGCGCTTGACAGCGAAAGGCAAAGGTCCCAGGTTCGAATCCCGGTTCCACCACACAATTTTAATCTGCCAGGAAGTTTCAAAATATATTTTTTTCTGGCTCCACCGTAAAGTCTATTAATTTGAACAACTGGGTTTTGAGTAAGCTCTATATTAGTGCAATACCAAGTGCTAGTGGCACAGACACTCTAGGTCTAGGATCATCTTCTCAAAATATTGTAGTCCAGCACGTGACATTATACTTTAAAATTAAAAAAAAAAAAAAAAAAAAAAAATGAATGAGGTCTTCTATCAGGTTTTAATTTCCTCAGCTACATCTGACCCAAAAATATCAGTATTAGAAGTAAATGCGAAGTTCATAATGAACATCATGTTAAACAGATTTAGGTTCGGGACCTTATATACAAATCCATATCTCTTTAAAAAGTATATTGTCAGTAAAAGTCCACAACAATTAACGAAAATTGTTTTTATTTTTAGTGTTGGTCGTAAGTTCCGCCTCGTGGTAATATACTCTATAAAAGTAATTATTGATATTAAGATATTTCGAATTCATGTATTTTCGGCCGTTAATGGTAGCCAATAGTTTCTATTCTTTCGGACATGTCCGAAAGAACAGATACCATATCTATAATTGTATATATGTCCCAACAGCCAATTGACAGTTTCTGTGCAGATGCACAAATATGCTCGGGGAATACTTTTTTTTCTGCAAGAAAGAATAAGTGATTGGCAGTGGGCATTGCCATCTTAATAATAATGATAAATAATTTTATTCTTATTCAGATCTTACATCAATAGACAAAGTCTGAAACATATTTATTTTATGCTTCTATTACATCAATGTTTTTTGTATTAAACAAAATAGGTAAAGTACAAACCACAAGTTACAGACAGTAATCAATTTCATCTTCAGAAATTCTCCAACAGAGTAGTAAGGATTGTTTACCAATAGTTTATACATTCAAGTTTTGAAAATATTTAGAGGCAATTCTTTAAAATCTGCTCTTAGCTTATTATACATTCTTAGTCCAAGAACTATATAAGGGTTTTGTGATTTTGATAATCTGTGATACGGCACATCTGCACATATTTTATTTCCAGAACAATAACTTTGTGTAGCACTTCTCAATACAAGATTAGAAGCATTGTTTTTAGTATACAGTAAAACATTGTAAATTTATAAATTTATTACAATCGGGCATTGCGATTTAACGAGAAGAGGTTTACAATCTTCTGTTTTATTGGCATTATTTATTATACTAATTACTTTATTTTGCAAAGTAAAAAATCGTTTGCATAACTGTTACTATCCCACAATAAAATTCCATATGTTGTGATTGAAAGAAAGCAAAATAAGCTGCTCTTATGTAGTTATTTGGAACATGTCTTTTTAAATTTCTAATTAAATAAATAATTCTTGAAAGTCTCGCGTAGTGTGCTGTAATTTGAGAATTTCGGCAGTAGGAGAAGCGTGCCTGGATAACCTGACTGGTTAAGGCAGCCGCTGGCCCGAAGCGGGTTCGAATCCCGGTGAAGCACCAATTTTCCAACATTGCCGTTGTACTTATTTCACTGCCCTCAAACGATCGATAAAAGTCAATATTTTGATCATTTAAATTTCATGGGTGACATAGTTCCGGTTTCCTTACACCACTCAGTTTTGTCATCCTCCTGATCCGTCCAGTTAGCAGCATTCTGTAAAGGAGATATGTGTCGGCCCGGTTCGAATCTGCCCGCCAGATTAACCTAGTGGGTCAGGGTCTCGGTTAGTCTAGATGTGAAATTTAGGCGGTTTTCCTTGTCCCACTAGCTGAATACGGGGTTGAGATCCCAGTCCCGGCTCATTTACAGGACTCACAAACATTCAGAACATTCGAACGTTTTCAAATGTATAACGTTATACGCATTCATACAGTGGAATTAGTGGATCAAGGAAGATATCATACGCAATATACATATTGTAACATATTTTATTCAGATAATGGTTGCAATTGTAATTTATGTGCGATATAGTGAGAAGTTTTGCTGTTCAACTTTCAACTTCAAGTTTACAGGGCATTTAATTAGACAGAGGCCTCATAATAGTGCCATTTAATGTGGTGTGTGATCACTTCGAACGGCCAGTACAGTCACACATCTGCGTTGCATGGATAGTATGAGGTTATCATCCAGCTCTTGAGAGCTATTTGGCCATTCTTCCGTAAGTGCAACAATATACAGCTCTGCAATCGTTGTGGCAGGTGCTGGTCTGGCTGCAATGCGACTGCCCACTGCATCCCAGTCATGCTCAATCCGGGTTTAATTGTGGTGAACAAGCTGGTCACACTGTTCGTTCAATTCCCTCAGCTTCAAGGATGCCATGTAGCTGTGCAGTTCTGTAGGGACGAGTGATATCTTCCACCAGAAGGAATCCATCTTGTATGGCACCAGCGTAGGCCACAACAAAAGGTCGAAGGATCTCGTTTCTATACCTCTGAGCCCTCAAATCGCCATTCCGAAAGGCATAGAAGTCCATTCGTCTGTCAATACTGACACCTGCCCACACCATTTGTCCACCACAATGATATCGTGATGTTTCCGGCACATAAGCAGGATTCTCCCACGTTCTCTCCAGACGAGGGAATGACGATTGTCCTGATGAACACAAAACTTTGATTCATCTGTGAATGGAACCAGTCGCCGTTAGTTACGACTCCAGGGCAGTTTCCGCAAGATACATGGTGTCGTGGATTTAAGGGGACACACACCATAAGCCCCGTTGGCCCGTTGCGTAGAGGCCACATTCCCAAAGGCGATTTCGAGTGTTTGTGTTGATATTGCGCATCCTGTTGCTGCCTGGAGGGTGCGTTGCAGCTGAATTGCATTCAGCCTCCTGACTCGAAGGGCTGTTAGCAGAAGATAACGGTCATCTCTTACTGATGTTACCAGTTGACGAACTTGGCATTGCCTTCTTTTAACGTTTCTTATTGCCTGAAATCTCATCTAGGTCCTGGAAATTACACTTGGATACACTCCAATAGCTGCAGCACGTCCTCCTGTGTCTGTCCCTCTTCTAACCTTGCTATAACTCTACATGCCATAGCTTTGGGTAAGTCACATTGTTGTTGCATTACACTACCTACTCATTACACTATCTGAACCCAACTGCTTATGTAAAGCATTTGGTAGAGTAAACTCAAGTCAACTCGATTCCCTCCCCCATCCACCTCTGCAGCAAGTTCCTGTTACTACTATATCGGTTGCTGTACTGTTGTGTCTCCACTTCGTGGAACAGACAGAAAGACGTCGAGATAATTAGTTCATTCTGCCGACGACAGTACTTCAGAAGCCAGATTAGATGTACTTTTCGTTCCGGTAGATCCGAAATGAGGAAATCCTCTTGGATGTAGAACATGTAGGAACAAAGTACACAATATATACTTACAAAAAGAGAGCATATGTGCTAATGTATCTTCCACAGATCCCAAATGTAATTGCCCTTGTGGATTTGTGGATGTGGAACTGGTCAGGAAAAACAATTATCTTAAGAATATTTACATTTAAAGGACTTAAAACTTATTACTAGATACTAATATACTAGGCGCATATTACAATTCTTAGCATTTTTTTTCTTTACGACCGTGATTTACAATGATCACATTACTGTAGAAAACTTGTACTGAAGTCAAACTGAACACAGTTTTCATATTTGAACATTATATACAATAACTTACATCCATCACTTCTGGTAAGAAATTCATCAGTGGAGTAGAAGAAGTTGGCCACCAAAAACTCCTTTAGACTCTTTTCAAACTGTACTTTATTGTGAGGGGCTTTTTTTTATGGCTGCCGGCATCTTATTGAAAATGTGTGCATATTTATGCAAGTTATTCTTGTTTCTAGTATTGACCCCATGAGCTATTGGTTTGAAACGACAAATTCCCTTAGAGAATAAATATATTGGGAAGCAGTAGTAAGTGTCCCCAGTTCCTTAAATATCTCAACTGATCCCTAATTGTTTTGACCAATGTATTTCTTCACAGGAAGTAATTGGGCATTCATTTATTATGTATTTTATGATACCAAAGATTGACCCACCATCTTGTAGTCTAAGATGGTTCGTGTACTGCTAAATGTAGTGGCGACGTCTTAATTTGTGACCGCACTACGCATCCCTTGTGTTGTTACTTTTAATGCTAATTATAGTTTACTTTTCTATTTTTGGAAATATTTTTAATATAAAGAAAAGGATACGATGTACACACGTATATAGTATTGTATTCTATGAACTTGTATCTTCTCAATTTATACATTTATTGATTCATTTACTGTAAATCATAGAAATCAAGAGGTTAAAAATATGCTACATAACATAGCGTTTATATATTAGAATAAGTAGTAATTTTTCTATGACAGTTTTATATGATTTTAATATTTTCTTTTGAAATATACTACTTATTATAGCATCTATGTATAAAAAGTTAGGATTAGTTTCTTCTATAAAAGGCTTGTTTCGACACTTAAGAATTGTTATCCAATGTTATCTAAAATTGGTTTTTCAGTAAAATTTATATATTAAGGGATGTTCATGGGTTAGTAATACATGGTGAAATACAATAATTGTTATTGTGTTTAACATTTGTTAGAGTTTCATTACTTGATATTCGATGCAGTGCTTTGTTATGGTAATATAATGATAGACTTAAATGTTATATAATCTGCAATTAAAAAAGTAGTATAATGTAGTATAGTCTAATGTTATGATGAATTATATATGAATAACAGTGAAATACACAGTATAGTACATCTTATATGGTTTATAGTGTAATAGTGTACTAATGACGCAGCAAAAAAAACGGAGAATGTTTTATCCTGTATTATATTCTAGCTACAATTAATAATGATAATTTGGTAGGCGCAGCGTTGGTAAGGGCACGAAAGCTTGTGCAAGTCTAAACATTTAGACACCTAGTTTTGCAGTTGTTACAGGAATCTGTATAATAACTTACAACTTTGTTTCGCACTGACATTTCCACAGATGTTAAGGCCTATTTTTAAATATATGTTACAACATTATATACATGTTGTAATGGTATAGCAGCAGGAAGGCCATCCGGCCGGCCCTTAAACTATAGATTCAGTCCCACAGACCTGGAGCAGCCCATTAAGTACCGACCAGCCGCCGTGCCATCCTTCTCTAGAACGCGTCAATGGATGCGGTATGGATGGGAACATAGTCAGCGCCTCACATTCCCAGGCGTAGTGTCAGTCTTCCTGACGGGAGCCGCAACTTCTCATTCAAATACCTCCTATTTGGCCTTGCAGGGGGCCAAGCGGTATGTTTCCAGCTTTATGTCAGGATGAGGCGTGAAAACTGGTGGAGCGGCAGAGGACGCTAGAAAAACAGCATTAGAGTTTACAAGTTTATTCAACTGAAAGAAGCCCAACGTGCACTCGGTGTGTCTGCCGGGGGCCTCATCCGAGATGTGGAGGCGGCCTTGCCGGCGGCTATCGAGGGTGCGTGGTGCGGTCGACTGCAAGTCGTGGATCACGTCGGCACCAATGACAGCCTCAGGTCCTACGGGCGGCTGGCGAAAATGGTGAAAGCTGCTGCCTTCGCATGCGGGGTGCAAGCAGAGCTGTCGATTTGTAGCATTGTTCCCAGGGTTGATCGGGGTCCTTTGGTTTGGAGCCGAGTGAAAGGTCTGAACCAGAGGCTTCGCCGACTCTGTGACAGTCATGGCTGCAGATTTCTGAATCTGCGTTATCGGGTGGGGAATTGTAGGGTGCCCTAGATAGATCAGGGTTGGACTACACTAAGGAAGCGGCTACTCGGGTAGCAGAGTACTTGTGGAGTGCACAGGATTTTTTTAGGCTAGGCGCTAACTCTGATGAGCACTCGCCTGTCAACATTCAAACAGCGAATTCAGGCCACATTCGGCTCAAAAATTCGAATATCAAAATATTAGCCGCGAACTTACAAAGTATTAGAAACAAAGTTGCCGAATTTGCCGCACTGCATGGAAATTATTGTGCTCAGATAGTTTTAGGCACCGAAAGCTGGCTAAATCATGATGTGGCTAGTTCAGAAATATGATCGGAAAGATAGATCGGATACAACTGGAGGAGGAGTGTTCATCGCTGTGGACAAAGGTTTTTTTTCTACTGAGATCGAGGTTGAAAGTAACTGTGAAGTTATCTGGGCACGTATAATAGGTCTAAAAGAAGTAAATTTAATAGCTGGGTATTTTTCCGCCCCCCGTCCTCTCCCCCCCCCCCCCATCCAGTGCTGCTGTAGCAGTTTTAGAATCGTTCCAATAATGTCTACACCAGGTAGTGCATAGGTGCATAGGTATCCGGGCCATGTAATATTAGTCGGGGGAGACTTCAACCTTGAGAGTATATATTGGGACCTCTCTAGTTACATTTCAGGCGGTACAGACAAGCAGTCTTGCGAGCTACTTTTGGATGTTCAAATGTTTGTTAAGCTTATGGGACTTAACTACGGGGTCATCAGTCCCTAAACGTACAAACTACTTATCAACTACCTTATACTAAGGACGGCACAAATATCCATGCCCTAGTGGGGATTCGAACCCCCGACCGTAGTGGCCGTGCAGACCGTGACTGGAGCGTCTCAGTCCCCTCGGCCACCGCGGCCGGCTACTTTTGGACACATGTTAGAAAGCTGCTGAGAAAGCAAAGACTGTTGCACTCTCTATTCAAAAAAGAACACGCAAATGATGACAGGCAAAAGTTAGTAGAGATTCGTGCGTCTATAAAAAGATCGATGCGCGAAGCACACAGTAATTACCACAGCCATACCTTACCAAAAGATCTTTCCGAGAACCCTAAAAAATCCTGGTCCTATGTAAAATCGATAAGCGGGTCAAAGCCCGTGGTCCAGTCACTCGTTGATCATTCCGGGGCAGTAATAGAAGAAAGCAAACGGAAAGCTGAAGTTCTAAATTTAATCTTTCACGCAGGAGGACCGCACAAATGTACCATCATTTGATCAACGTACTAATTACGAAATGGAGGACATAGTAATAGGTAATTCCGATGTAGAGAAGCAGCTGAGAAAGCTAAATACGAAAAAGTCTGCTAGAACGGATGGAATACCAGTTCGGTTTTACTAAGGTTATTCTGCGGCATTGGTCCCCAACTTAGCTTGCATTTATCGCAAATCCTTAATTCAGCCCAAAGTTCCTAGTGATTGGAAAAAAGCGCAGGTGATTCCCGTTTATAAGAAAGGAAAGAGAACTGACCCACACAATTACAGGTCAATATCGTTGATATCAGTTTCATGTAGAATTTTGGAGCATATTCTCAGTTCGAATATAGTAAATTTCCTTGAAACGGAAAAGCTTCTTTCTATGAATCAGCACGGGTTTAGGAAACATCGTTAATGTGAAACTCAGCTTGCCCTTTTCTCACATGACATCTTGCGAGCCATGGATGAAGGGCAACAGGCGGATTGTATTTTTCTCGACATCAAATAGGCGTTCGACGCGGTGCCACACTGCAGACTGCTAACGAAGATACGAGCTTATGGAAGAGGTTCACAGATTTGTGACTGGCTGGAAGACTTCCTATGTAATAGAACGCAGTACGTTGTTTTCGACGGCGAGTGCTCATCCGAGACGAGTGTATCGTCAGGCGTGCCCCAGGGAAGTGTGATAGGACCGCTATTATTTTCTGTATGTATAAATGATCTGATGGGTAGAGTAACTTGTAATTTACAGCTGTTTTCTGATGATGCTGTGGTGTATGGGAGGGTGTCGTCTTTTAACTGACTGTAATAGCATACAGGATGACTTAGACAAATTTTCTAGTTGGTGCGAAGAATGGCAGCTAGCTCTCAATGTAGAAAAATGTAAGGTAATGCACATGAGTAGGAAAAACAATCCCATAATGTTCGAATACAGCATTAGTAGTGAGCTTCTTGATGCTGTCGCGTCGTTCAAATATCTAGGCGTAACATTGCAGAGCGATATGAAATGGAACGAACATGTAAGGACGGTTGTGAGTAGGGCGGACAGCCGACTTCGGTTTATTGGGAAGATGTACTTCACCTGTATAAAACGCTTGTACGACCACGTCTTGTACTGCTCAAGTGTTTGGGAACCGCAGCAGATCAGTTTAAAGGAAGACATAGAGGCAGTTCAGAGGCGAGCAGCTAGGTTTGTTACTGGTAGGTTCGACCAATGCGCGAGTGTCACGGAAATGCTCCGGCAACTCAATTGGGGATCGCTGGAGGAAAGACGACGTTCTTTTCGTGAATTTCTGTTGAGGAAATTTAGAGGGCCGGAATTTGAAGCTGAGTGTAGTACGATCTTGCTGCCGCTTGCTTACAATTCGCGTGGTGATCACAAAGACAAGATAAGAGAAATTAGGGCTCGTAAGAAGGCATATAGGCATTCTTTTGTTCCTCGTTCTATTTGGAATAGGAAAGAAAATGCCTAGTAGTGGTACAGTGTACCCTCCACCACGCACCTTACGGTGAATTGCGGAGTATGTATGTAGATGTAGATGAATACAAGATTCCGTGGTGTAGGCGATAGCTCGGCAGGAGTAAGATCAGCAGGTGACATCTGCTTCGGCTGCGTTAGCTCGCCGTCTCGCTGCGTCTTCTGTGGGCCTTAAGCTGTGTTTTTCGGAGGTACCAACGCCGCGGCGTCTGGGAGTTGAAGCAGAGACTGCCAGGAGAAGTCCTCGGTCCTTCTTCCGGTCTATGCTGCTGCTCATGAGTCCAGACTTGGAACCAGGGGAGCCGGATGCCGTGATGACAGATGACCTCTCGATACCGCTGGCAGGGTGCTAGCTCGTCGGATGGATCATTGGTCTTTAGGAAACCAACCAATGAAAACTGTGCTGCCCTCAGGGAGCAACCATATTCAGCGTTTGTGAAGACGGTAGACAGCGGTTCACCATCTCCCCGGATGATGGTCAGTTCGAATTTTAGTAATTGTCTCCGGACTCCATCTCCTAGTTGCGACTAGTGCCTACTAGTCTGTACTGCCTTATCTGAGACATAAGCTGAATACAGTTATTAGATCATTGGATTGCCGACTACTCTCCTAAGCATGATCAATTCCAAAGACCAAGTGACTACACTTCTAAAAGCGGGTGTGGTGCAAATCTTTCAGTTGGACGCTACTTCGGCGACTTGCCTGTCTCTAGCCTACCCCAGTTATCCAAACGGATAAAGGGAACCAACAGCTTAACGTAAAATCGGGACCACGTGTCTTTCTGGCGACTCCTCACATCGTTGAGAGGTGAATGATGGATTAAAACGCAGACTGAAAAAAAACGATGTCTGACGGGCTTCCGAACCCGTGACCCTTCTGTGTCCAGTCGAGTGCTTCACCCCAAGACCAACGGGTCCGATATATAGAGAAATCGGCTGAAGCCATGCCGTATGGAACGATTCGGAATGACTGAATGTGTCCTTCTTTTGAGTGCAGCGTTCACTCAGTGAGCCCTTTAACCGGTGACGTATCCTAATTCACTTTTGTGACAGAGTTACGTGTAGTTATGAAATGTTTACAAGCTAAGAGATATACCCTCTCGCTCTCCTTGTCGTCCGTCGCAGTCAACCAACTGCTGACTATAGACTATCTACTCGCCGACGCAGCGACTGCTGTCGTCGCGAGAGACTGGCGTCGCATTTACGACAGAGCCGATGACCTGCTTCCGCCTAGCTTGGCTGGCGATTGCTTGAGCAATCTAAGATTTTAACAAGTTTCTCTGACACAGTTTGTCACTGTAACAGCCTTACAAGGGTTGAGTGTAGTGATGGGAACAATCGAATGAAAACAATCGATTCATTCGGTTGTTGGGAAAAAATCGATCATTCGGTTGTAGTTTCTCGTATCGGTTGAATAATTCATTCGTTCTTCTGAGTGAAACCAGTCGGTGGGACCAACCGAATGAAACAACCGATTCAGTCGATTGGACTATTCATTCGTTCTTCTGAGTGAAACCAGTCGGTGGGACCAGCCGAATGAAACAACCGATTCAGTCGGTTGGACTATTCATTCGTTCTTTTGAGTTAAACCAGTCGGTGGTATCAACCGAATGGAAAAATCGACGCAGTCGGTTGGACCACTCATTCCTTTTCTTTTGAGTTAAATCAGTCGATAGGGCCAACCGAATGAAAAAATTGACACAGTACGTTGGCCTTTTCATTAGTTCTTTTGAGTGAAACCAGTCAGTGGGAGCAACCGAATGAAAGAGTCAATCGGTCGTAGTTATACTTTATTTTATTTTATTTTATTTATTTTTTTTTTTTTTTCGAATGAAAGTAGTCTGTGGGAACAACCGAATGAAAACATGCGACACTTTTGCAGTTTTGTACATTGACTGAATTATCATTCTTTCTTTTAAAGTGAAAAGAGGCAGTACGTTTTTCGCGGGGAGTGGGGACTCGAGAGGGGGTGCTGCCTCGCTTGCGTTTTCACTGCTGACAGCGCCAGCAGGCGCGCGCCAAACTCCACACAACAGTGTCTGGCGGCGTCGCAGGGCGTGCCATCGCCGATTGTTGTCGGTTACTTACTGTCTCAATAAAGAAGCGTCGAAACTACAGGGTGTTCCAAAATGATTGCTACAAGTTTAATCTCGCATACTATATCTCCGAAGTGGGAACAGGTAGAAACGTGCGGTTTGCGGCTTATTGTTCATACATATCTAAGGTACTAGTAGGACAGAGTTAAGTATTTTAACTTTGAGCATATTTGCTAGATCCAAATTCGAAGATCACTAAAACATAAGATATTGTAAAAAAAGTTTATTAAAGTATTTTGTATAAAAATGTTTCTTATAAAAATATTTTCGTTAATTCCATCTAATTTGAAGGAGTACGAGAAGACATACAATATTATCAGTGCTGTAAATTTCCTTCAGCGCGTCTGTATTCGTCAACGGTGTATGAAAGCATTCATCTCAAGTTTCATAATTATTCACTCTTGTCACAGATATTTCTGTGGTTATCGGTGAAACGGTGTAGAGGTTTATTCCATCCCTGTGCCATGTACCATACAAAATCTTAGATGCCACTTGTTTTGAAAGTCAAGTGTGCTAAAGTTCATCAGGATCGGAATAAACTCTATATTGGCGTCGAATTCTGGAATACCTTCTCTCATGCATCGAACTAAAGTAGATGTAGACGGTGACAATTCTCTTTCTTTGAAGGTGAAGAGTGAAATATATCATTAAAATTCGAATACAAACGGAATTTGTTTAGGTTAGTAGATAAAGTACCCTCCGCCATGCACCTACGAAATTTATTGTACACAGTTACCTTCGCCTTGTTTTAAAGGTCTAGTGTGCAAAATTTCATCAAGATCGCAGCCAAATTGTGGTTTTTGTCGAAGTTAGTGTGTAAAGTACCCTCAGCCATGCACCGAATTACATTTGATGCAGGGAGTGACGTTTCTCTTGCTTTGAAGGTCAAGTGTGCAAAATTTCATCAAAAAGATTGGAACAAAACTGCAGTTTTGCATGCAATAGAAACAGACACACGGACACACTGCTATATTCTTAAAATTTGTCTTTAAGAATGTTTCATGCTGATTCACGGTTCATTTATACCCGAAAAGGCTGAAGGAGTATGCAAATAAAGTCACACAAAGTCGATGAATTAATAAAAACATCCATATAACTGCAGAAACCGACAAAGACTTTTTCCAGTCGGTTGTATCGCATCAAGTGAAACCACTCAATGCCGAGAACATTCATATAAAGGACAGAGACTTGTTTCATTCGGTGCTCCCGCATCGACTGACACCACTCAAACCCACTGAATGAGTGAAAACATTCATATAGCGGCTGCAACCGACAGAGACTGGTTTCATTCGATTGTTTCGCATCGACTGAAACCACTCAAACCCCACCAGTGAGTGAAAACATTCATACAGCCACAGAGACTATATTCATTCGGTTGTTTCATTCGACTGAAAAAACCGACTGCACGAAAAAACAACCGATTGACCAATCGGTTGTTAAAAACAGTCGGTTGTCCCATCACTAGTTGAGTGCACCCCGATTGCTAACAGCGCTCGGCAGAACCGGGCGGTGGCGCATCCAAGTGCTAGCCAAGCTCGACAATGCTTAAGTTCGGTACTCTAACGCGAACCGAAGTATCCTCTGCGGCACTGCCGTTAGCTCTACTCCTGAAACGAGCCAGCCCAAATTCGATTAGCCACGTCGACTCTGAACATGCGCGACAAAGGCGGAATGAAAAGAAGAAGAAGCTTGCTACCTTTTCCTCTTACTGTGCTAGGCCATGACTCGCTACTAGTGATGCTCCAGCCCTGTTTCCTTATCAAACACGTAAGTCGCGCTGTCAGCCGCGCAGAGAACACACAGCGGCGCTTCACTAACAGTAAATACGTCCCGGTGGCAGCTTTAATTCGGCGCTGTTTGTCGCGGCAGCCGCTGCTGGTGAGTTATTTAGGGACCTTAGACGGCGGTGACGCCTCGCGATCTGCCCGCATTAGCGCGCCGTTAGCGTAACAAAGCCCCGCAAGTGCGGCCGGCCGCCCGGAGTATTGACTTTCGGGTCTGATGTCTTAAACACGCCAGCCAGCCATCTTGTTTACCGGGCCGTGGCACAACACCATTACACAAATCCTGTTTGCCGAGAATCCTCTCAAGGATCTTTCTAATACAGCACCAAACAGAGTGTTCTTTCTTAAGTGTGATGTCGTCAGAGGCCAGCTCCTCGCCTGGCACACGAGGTTTCTGTTCATTTATAAGTATTCCCGCGAAAAACATTGCAAGGAAGCACCACGCCTTTCTCATAACGTTGCAGGAAATCGGTTATCATAACTTTGCGGGAAATCGATTATAAAATGCGGGACAGTAGCTTACAGTCGGAGGTTGACAGAAAGTTACTTGGCAATTTGGCCCTTATTATTTTAAACCTAACTAAACTAGCTAACTCTCTGCTCATACCGGACTTGAGAGTCCATTGCCGCAGCAACATGTTTTCGCCATCTGCCCCTGTCTTGCGCTATTTTCTTCCAGTCGCCTTCAGTACCTAGGCTCCTCAAATCGGCATTCACATTGTCCTTCCATCTACGCCTCGGTCTCCCCACCGAACGTTTTACCTTTAAGTGCCCTACCAATACTCTGCGCGCTACCCCGCCTTCATCCATTCCAGCTACGTGACCCGCCCATCGCAGCCTACGTGATTTAACAACACGATTATGATAGGCTTACATTAGCTTAATACTTGTTCCATAGATCATATATACGACATTTCGTAATGATGTGGAACGTCTCAGTTTAGTACATGTTGTCTATACATGACAATCTACATTTTAAGGATTTTTTAATTGCATATTATTTTTATTTATTTATTTATTTTCTTAAGTTTTATCTAAAAATTCATCTACAGTGTAGAAAGAGTTGCCATTCAGAAATTCCTTTAATTTCTTTTTAAATAATAGTTGGCTATCTGTCAGACTTTTGATGCTACTTAATAAGTGACCGAAGACTTTTGTGACAGCATAATTCACCGCTTTCTGTGCCAAAGTTAGATTTAACCTTGGATAGTGAACATTACCCTTTCTCCTAGTGTTTTAGCTATGCACACTGCTATTACTTTTAAATTCGGTCAGATTGTTAATAACAAATTTCACGAGTGAATATTTTTTATTTTGTTTTTATTTATGAATTTGGCCAGCTATGGACCGCATATAACTTAAGACTAATGGTGTTTCTTTTTCTTCCTTTCTTCCTAGTACTTCTTCATTTTCTCTCCAACCGCTCGTCTCTGGTCATCTGCCCACACTCCCTTTGGTAAAGGTTTTGGCTTATCTTCTTCATAGGTTGCGTTTACTATCAGTAGCCTGAAGCGATTCCTGTCACATATTATTTGTTCTGTAACACCTATTTTGTTTACATCTTTTTTCACTGCTTCTATCCATCCTACAGTTTTCTTCAGTTTATTAACACAATTAAAAATTTTCTTTGTAATCCGTGTGTCTTCCATCCTTTTTAAATGTCCATAAAATTTTAGCCTTCTTTTCCTTATTGTATTTGTGATTTTTTTCTGTATAAATCCTCATTTCTTCTTTTCATCCATATGTTCTCATTGTTTTTCTCGGGACCCACAATTTTTCTTAGTATTTTCCTCTCTTTTTTTTCCTAGTTGTCTTAGTTCACATTTCTTACTCAATGTGAGGCACACTGAGCCATATGTAGCTTGTGTCTTAATAACTGAATTATAATGTCTAAGCTTCGCTTGGATGTATATTGATTTCTTATTGTAGTAGTTTTGTGTTAATTTGTAAGCAAATTCTAGCTTCTATAGTCTGTCCTTATTTGTTGTGTTATCTAGCCCGTTGGCTTGGATCCATTCCCCTAGGTATTTAAATTTATCAACTCTTTTAATTTTCCCATACTTTGTTTTCATAATTATTTCTCCATTATGTTTGTGTGCTACTATATATTCGGATTTTTCGTAAGATATTTTTAGTCCGGTCTTTTCAGCAGTCTCGTGTAATAGATCAAGCATAACAGTTGCATCTGCCTGGTTTTCAGTTATCAGTGCAATATCATCCGCAAAGGCTAAACATTTAACTTCAAATTTGTTCTTTCCTTGTTCCATGTTTATAACTTTTATACCTCTCGTTTCTAGTGTGTTTTCCTATGGTTTGACTATTTTATATAGAACCAAGTTAAAGAGAATTGGGGAAAGTCCGTCTCCTTGTCGTACACCTGTTTTGATTTTGAATGGTTCAGAAATTTCGCCTTCAAACTTAATCCTTGATGTTGTATCTATGAGTGTTTGTTCAACAAGTCTACTGGTATTTTCATTTATCCCTGATTCGTACAGTATCTGAACTAGTGATTGTCAACTGAGTCGTAAGCCTTCTTGAAGTCTACGAAAGTAACTAGCTCTCATTCTCAAAATGATTTTTAAATTAATAATCTGTTCTGCACATGATATGCCTTTCCTAAATCGTGCTTAGTATTCTCCTATATTAGATCCTACTTGTTTCTCTATTCTATTTAGAAGTGCTTTCGACAATATGTTGTATGTCACTAGTAACAAGGAGTTGCCCCTGTAGTTGTTGATGTCTTCTGCAGGGGATGGATCAGTGCTTGTTTCCAGGCACTGGGTATGCTTCCTGTTGTCCAAATGTCTTTAATTACTGTGTGAATTTTATGAATATATATATATATATTGTGAAGATACAGTGAATCTCTAAATAAATGTCTGCATGATGATCTTGGGTGGGCTCTAGCAGATATTCTAATTACACGCTTTTGCGCAATGAATACTTTTTTACTCAATGTTGAATTTCCGTACATTATGACCCATATGAAAGCAGTGAATGAAAACAGGCATAGTAAACTAATTTACTGAGATGAATATCGCCAAATTTTGCAATGACCCTGATAGCATAAGTAGCTGAACTCAAACGTTTCATCGGATCTTCAATGTGTTTCTTACCATTCATTCCCTCGTCAATGCAAACACCTAAAAATTTTGAATATTCTACCTTTGCTACAGATTTCTGTTCAAAGTCTAAATTTATTAATGACGTCATGCCACTTACTGTATAAAACTGTATATGCTAGGTTTTTATCAAAGTTTAATGAGAGTCTATTTGTAGCGAACCACTTAATAATTTTCTGAAATACATCATTTACAATTTTATCAGTTAATTACTGTTTGTCAGGTGCGATAGAGCTCTATACTTGTACCATCAGCAAAAAGAACTAGCTTACCATTTTCGTGAATGTAGAATGGCAAGTCATTGATATATATTATGAACTTTTCAAAGGACCCAAGACAGAACCTTGTGGACCCCATTTTTGATAACTTCCCTGTTAGAGGAATTAATCGTTTCTTCTATATCAACTGAACTGCTTATTTCAATTTCCTGCACTCTTACAGTTAAATATGATTTAAACCATTTGTGCACTGTCTCACTGACACCACAATACTTAAGCTTATCTAGAAGAAGCCCATGATTTACACAATCAAAAGCCTTTGGGAGATCACAAAAAATACCAACTGGTGATGTCCGGTTATTCAAAGCATTTAATATTTCATAAGTGAAGGTATATACATATATATTAGGGTGGGCTGAAAAAAGTGAATTTTTGAGTATCGAGTTGTAATAGGGCTCGAAAGTTGCGTATTTATGTGCTGATTAACGAAAATATAATTTAAAAATCTAACTTAATATCTTCAGTTCACGCAAAGGGCTTAAAGTTTCTAAAAACCGATAAATTTATAAAATTTCTGAAAGGTCATATAAAAATACATCTTTCAGTATCACGTCCTAATAGGACTCAAAACCTGCGTATCCATGTATACTTTAACATAAAAATATTTTTGATAGTCCTAGCTTATGTAATCAGTTCGCGCTTAAGACCTTAACTATCGAAATATGACAACATTTCCTAATGTTTAAAATGTTACGGAAATTTGCTATTATCTCGTATTTATAACTATATTTTAAATATGTTAGGTTTTATTTATTGTAATTTGATTATTTAAAGAGATAACATCATAAATTTGCAGCTCTTAGCCCATTTCACCAGCAAATTTGGTTAAATGACCCAGAACTCACCACGAGGAGGTGGCTGCAATTCGAGTTCCAACCACACGCTGCCCAACCAACCAACCGCCCAAGGTCATACTAATTATAGATTCATATTCACAATATATACATTTATTTACATTTTTATACCTTTATTTGCATAATAGTCAAAGATGTAGTTGGCTTGAATTCTGATTTATGTCCAAATTTTGGCATTATTGATCTTGACAGCAGAGTCGTCCTAATGAATCCATCTCTGTTATCTTGCCCACATACTTTTTCTGCAGCCCTTTGCGTGAACTGAAGATATTAAGTTAGATTTTTAAAATTATTTATGCGTTAATCAGCTCATAATTACGCAACTTTCGAGCCCTATTACAACTCGATACTCAAAAATTCACTTTTTTCGGCCCACCCAATATATATACATCATTTTCTGTTGAAAAGCTTTTTTGAAAACCAAACTGACATTTTTAGAACTTTATTTTTACTAATATGTGAAGCAACTCGAGAATACATAACTTTTTCAAAATTTTTGGATAAAGCCGTCAGAAGTAAGAGGGGACGATAGTTGTTGACATCAGACGTAGCCCCTTTTTTATGCATAGGTTTAACGATAGCATATTTCAGTATATCCGGGAAAATACCCTGCTTTAAAGAGCTATTGCATGTATCACTGAGACGCCTACTTATCTCCTGGGAACAAGCTTTTAATACCCTGCTGGAAATGCCATCGATTCCATATGACCTTTTACTGTTGAGAGAGCTTATTATTTTCCTAATTTCTAAAGGAGAGGTGGGTTTGAAAAGAGTTCATAAACCTCTTCGTTATGCAGTTTTCGCCAATCCCAGCTAATTTCATCCCTTTTGCTCATAACATTCTCGTCAAAATATTGTTTTCAAATACTCGAAACGGTTTTTTCATTTTGCAAAGTGAGAGACCAAGTCTCATACCCATGCAGCATAACTGGTAGAATAATAGTTTTTATTGTTTAACTGGATACTTTTTTCTGTCTTGGTTGGATTCACATTTGATTTACAGTGAAGAATTTCAAACGTATTCGTTCATTTCCAAAACATTACTTATGTTACAAGTACTTACGTTGCATTTTGTTACGGTTTGTGAAATATATGAACTTTGTTTGTTGTTGTGGTTTTCAGTCCAAAGACTGGTTTGATGGAACTCTCCACGGTACACTATCCTGCTTGAACTTTTCATCTCTGAATACATCCCTTGCTTACTGTATTCGTCTCTCGGTATCCCTCTGAAATTTTTTACCTCACACACTTTCAGTCAGTGTTAAATTGACGATTCCTTGATGGATTAGAAGTGTCCTTCCTTTATTCATTGCATGTCAGAAACTTATTTTCTCCATAATTCTACTCAGAACCTCCTCATTAGTTACACTGTCTACCCGTCTAATCTTCAGCATTCGTCTAGCCATCCCATTCAGAATTTTATATTCACTCTACTTGAACAATCAAAAATTATTTTACTCACTAAATAAAAAACCTCATCAACAACTTCTATTGCCTTGTTTCCTAACCTAATTTCTTCAACATAGCAAATGCAGCAAGATATTTGGAGTGGAATTATATTGCGCCACAGTAAGCCACTGGTGATAGTAAATGACAATCAAACGGCTGTAAATACGGCGATGACATCTCCCAGCAAATTGTCATAGACTAGATTCCGTAACACTTGTTTTGCTCTTGTTGAAGTTCATCTTGTTCAAATGTTTGTTAAGCTTATGGGACTTAACTGCGGGGTCATCAGACCCTAAACTTACAAACTACTTATGAACTAATTTTTACTAAAGATAGCACAAACATCCATGCCAGAGGGAACGGCCTCGTGCATCGTAGCATAGCGCCTTCTCTTATATACTCCTTTCAAAATACTATCCATTTCAGTCAGTTGTTATTCCAGGACCTTTGGTATATATGACAGGATTACCAATGTCATCGGTGAACCTGAAACTCTTTATTCCTTCTACCTGAACTTTAATTACGTTCTTCTCCTCCCTTTTCTTGGCAGCTTTCTCAGTGTACAGATGGAATAACATTCGGGAAAGGATATCCCCATTTCACAATCACTGCGACCCTTTCGTGTCCTTCGAGTCTTAAAAATACTTTGTGGTTTTTGTACAATTTGAGTACAATTTTCGTTCCCTACCTTCACAATTTGAATATAATGTATTCCAGTCAAGATTGTGGAAGGCTTTCTCCATATCTACAAAAGCTATAAACGTAGGTTTGCCTTTCCTTAACCTATCTATTAAGATAAGTCGTCATGTGAGTTTCGCTTCTCGTGTTCGTACACTTCTCTTAAATACTAAATGATTAATAAAAAGTTTGTACATCTATGGGACTTAACTGCTTGGTTATTAGTCCCCAGCTTACAAGCTACTTGAACTAAGTTAAATTATATTATTATAGTGTAGATAATTAGGTTATCCGTCTATGCAACTGATTTAATAAAATATTTTATTGTCATATGTATTTCGCCTTTATTTGGAAGACATCATCCGTGGCCTGTAATATATACATGATTATGTTTTACAATATTTCACATTTACGTTTCTTAGTATTTTAGGTTATAAACAGTTCTGGTGCGTTATTTAAGTATAGTTACTGATATTTGGATGTTGTTATTTACAATATTTCGTGGATATTGCTTTACATCTATTGCTCATTGGGAAGCAGAACAGCCGCAAGCTGGTTATACTTAAATAACGCACCAGAACTGTTTATAACCTGAAATGCTAAGAAACGTAAATATGAAATATTGAAAACATATACAGGCTACTGATGATGCCTTCCAAATAAAGGCGAAATGCATATAGCAATAAAATATTTTATTAAATCAGTTGGATAGACGGATAACCTAAATATCTACTCTATAATAAAATAATACAGCAACTGTGGGAAAACAGGACAAAAAGTAACTAACAATGTAAGTTAAATTAAACTACGAACAAAACACACATCCATGCCCGAGGGAGGACTCGAACCCCCGACGGCGAACAGGCGCGCGCACCGCAGCACGGCGCCTCAGTGTGCACAGCTATTCCGTCGCAGCTACAGAATGACCTTTTCTTTTAATGGGACACACACCATAGGCCTCCGGAGTTAAAGCGACATCCTCGAAAGCGATTTCGGATTTTTGTGTTGATGTTACACGTCCTGTTGCTGCCTGGTGGGTGCATTGCAGCTGAGTTGCATTCAGCCTCCTGTCTACACTGTCTGTAAACCGGAGATAACGGTCATCTCTTGCTGATGTTAGCCGTGGACGATCTTGGCCTTGCCTTAGCTTTGCTTTAGCACGTGCCTGAAGTCACGTGCAGGTTCTGGAAATTACATTTTGGGACACTTCAATAGCTGCAGCCACCTCCCTCTGTCTGTCCCGCTTCCATCTACATCTACATCTACATACATACTCCGCAATTCACCGTAAGGTGCGTGGCTGAGGGTACACTGTACCACTACTAGGCATTTCCTTTCCTATTCCACTCCCAAATAGAGCGAGGAAAAAAATATTGTCTATATGCCTCCGTACGAGCCCTAATTACTCTTGGAACTACACTCATCTTCAAATTGCGGCCCTATAAATTTCCTCATTCACGAAAATAACGTCATCTTTCCTCCAGCGATTCCCAATTGAGTTGCCGGGGCATTTCCGTGACACTCGTGCATTGGTCGAACCTACCAGTAACAAACCCAGCTGCTCGCTTCTGATATCAGTTGAGGTATCTACGTTGTGAAGTATTTTCATCTTCCTTTAAACTGATCTGCTGCGGATCCCAAACACTTGAGCAATACTCAAGACGTGGTCGTACAAGCGTTTTATACGCGGTCTCCTTTACAGATGAAGTACATCTTCCCAAAATTCTCCCAATAAACCGAAGTCAGCTGTCTGCCTTACAACTGTCCTTACATGTTCAAATGTTCAAATGTTTGTATAGTCTATGGGACTTAACTACGGGGCCATCAGTCCCTAAACTTACAAACTACCTATGAACTACTTACGAACTAGGACGGCACAAATATCCATGCCCAAGGGGGGATTCGAACCCCCGACCGCAGTGGCCGTGCAGACCGTGACTTAAGCGCCTTAGTGCCCGCGGCCGGCTGAGGATACGAGTAGATGGTCTCATAGGCAAGTTGTACACGAGCAGTCGCTTGGCTGTTGTGGTCGGGTGAAGTTGATTCTAAATGTGAATTAATAAGTCCCAAACTATTTTGCATAATATTATGACAAATATTGCTGACATCATACAAATAACTAATAAAGTACCGTATTATCTTATGCTAGTGACGAACTGAAGATTTTTCTTTGCTCTCCATTACCTCAAAACCCTCATTCAATTCGCAGGAAAGTTATTTCAATGTATCTCTAGTCGCATTTCTATCTTCAAACGGATCCAAAATTTTATTCCTCAAAACTTATCGTGCTTCCACTACCGAATCTCAATCATTTAATCCACTAGAAACGCATGCCTCAAACAGGCAAATGACCATTTCCTTGTGGGTGTAGAAAGGAGTTCGATCCTTTGTGGGAATAAAGAAAAGATAAAGCTGCGAGAAAATAGGTACAAATGTTCAAATGTTTGTTGAGCTTAAGACACTTAACTGCGTAATCATCAGTTACTAAACTTAGAAACTACTTATGAACTAGCTTATACTTAAGGACACAAATATCCATGCCCGAGGGGAGATTCGAAGCCCCGACGGGGAACGGCGTCGCGCATTGGAGCATACCGCCTCAATGCTCTTGGTCACTCCGCCGTGGTGAGAAAACAGTATAATGACACTAGTACGCGATAGGTTGACGCTTTGGGCAGTGCTAGAAACGTTTCTGTACAGCCGATCGCTCAGAGGGCTAGCCACCCTCCATAATAAAACAAAGCGGAGATCTCAATGACATCATAAGACAACGACACGATCTACCCGAAAAATAAAAAAAAAGGGGAAAAAACTCAAAAACGAGTACGAGTCCCAGTCTGACACAATTTTGAAGATATTACTGATGAATTGGCACGAAAATAAATAAATAAAATAAAATAATCAAGGAAAATATGTTTCATGTCAAGTGTGTAAAGCAGAGGACCCTTAGTGTTTATAACCTCCAACAAATTTAATTTCTTTTAAACACAGATCATGTCAGGTACTGAGCCGGCCGCGGTGGCCGAGGGGACTGAGGCGCTCCATTCACGGTCTGCACGGCCACTACGGTCGGGGGTTCGAATCCCCCCTCGGGCATGGATATTTGTGCCGTTCTTAGTCTTAGCTAGTTCATAAGCAGTTTGTAAGCTTAGGGACTGATGACCCCGTAGTTAAGTCCCATAAGTTCTACAAACATTTGAACATTTTTTTCAGGTACTGAAAACATGTATGCCCTGAACAACACTTGTGAACCTTTTTCGATTTCATTGAACTGGATGGATTCCGATAGCTAAGTTTTTTTTATTATTATTATTAATATTTTAGTAATTGCCGTATTTAGATTCCTTCTCCGGTTAATTATTTTCCTATCATAACGGTAGGTCTGCAGTAGTAAGTCTTTTTATATATTGGTGGTATGTCAATGACGTAACTTAGAATTCTTTTGAACGTGACGAAGGTGTATGACCTCTCCTACAGGGTCGGAGAAGAAGGTTTGGGTTGCGGAGAGGCACGCGTGGAATTTTTGCACAGGGCAAAAAATGTTCAAATGTTTGTTAAGCTTAACGGACTTAACTGCGGGATCATCAGTCCCTAAAATTACAAACTTCTTATGAACTATCGTATACTAAAGACGACGCAAACATCCATGGACGAGGGGGATTCGAATCCCCGACGGTAGCGGCCGTGCAGACTGTGCCTGGCGCTCCGCAGACCCCTCGGCCACTGCGGTCGGCTTGCACAGAGCCCCGCGCAAGCTACGACCGGCTGTGCTTGGCAGTATACTGCGAGGGCGAGTTGCAAAATAATTTTTGCCTTGTAGAGTTCTTCATTTATCCTCATCTTCCAAGTCCCATCGGCAGTCTTCTGTGGTCCGAGTATTTTTCTCAAAATCTTCCTTTCCTTCTTTCAAATTCTTCAAGCTCTCCTTTCTTATTTAAAATACGACACTCTGAGGCATACAACGCTTCTGGTTTGACGACCGATTTGAAATGTCTGATTTTGGCCTCGTAGGATAATGCGCGTTTATTATATTTGTTCTGGGTTAGTTTGTAGGCGAGGTCTAGTTTTCTGGCTCTTCCTTTGTTGGCCTCTTTATCCAGTTCGTTGGGTTTGATCCATTCTCCCAGTTATTTAAACTTACCAGTCCTCTTAATCCGTGAATCTCTCACTTCCATGTCTGTACTCCGTATATTCCGTCTTTTCGAAGAAGACCTGAAGACCCGTTTTCTCAGCACCTTTCGGGCATCTTCTCTGTTATTGGCTAATAGAACAAGATCGTCGGCAAAAGCTAAACACTTGATTTCCGAGCTCTGTATTTCCCTCCCAAAGTGTATCCCTCTTATTCCTTCCGAATTCAGAGCCTTTTCCCAGGTTTTCATTACCTTCTCCAGAACTATGTTGAAGAGGAGTGGAGATAATACACTTCCCTGTCTAACCCCTGTGTTAATTTCAAACGGCTCAGAATTTTCTCCTAAAAGCTTGACTTTTGAGATGGTACCTGTCAGTGTTTGTTTAATGACTTCCCTTGATTTTTTTTTTTTTTTTTTTTTTTTTTTTTTTTTTTTTTTTTGTCAATTCTAAAATCTTCCAAAGTAGTAAATAGTGTTTGTCTGCCTGTAGCGTCACATGCCTTTTCACAATCGACAAATATTACTATCTTGTTCGTAGAATGCTTTTTAGAATGACTATCTGCTCGGCACATTATCTTCCTTTCCGGAAACCAGCTTGATATTCCCCAATTAAGTGATCAGCCCGTTTTTTCACTTCGCTCAACAGAGCTTTAGAGAGTACTTTATATGCGGTTGGAAGTAGAGAAATTCCCCTTAATTATTTGGATCCGTTCGATTGCCTTTTTTATGAAGCGGATGTATGGGCGCACAGTTCCAGTCATTTGGGAATTGTCCATTGTTCCATATTCCTTCAAGAATGTGATGGATTTTTTCTGCAGCAATCTCTCCTCCGATTTTCCACGTTTCTGCCACAATGCCATCTTCTTCTGGGGCTTATTATCCTTAAGCTCTTTGATCATTTGTTTGACCTCCTCTGGACTTGGTGGTTTGGAATCTGGGTTCTCATGGGTACGTTTCTTAGCCTCCAGTCTATCTAGGCTCTACGCAGTTTAGTAGTTCTTTAAAATATTTCGCTAGGAGGTCACAGTTCTCATCATTGCATCTACATCTACATATCCCAGCGGGGGTCTAACGGCCAACAGTGCCACACGAAATCATCATCTACATGGGCTACTCAGTAAATCTCATTTAAGTGCCTGGCAGGGGGTTCATCGAACCACCGTTATACTATTTATCTCCCATTCCGTTCTCGAATAGCGCGCGGGAAGAAAGAACATCTGAATCTCTCCGTTCGTTCTCTGATTTCTCGTATTTTATTCTGATGGTCATTTCTCTCCTTGTAAGTGGGTGTCAACAGTATAGTTTCCCATTCGGAGGAGAATGTTGGCGATTGGAATTTCGTAAGTTTCCCACGCCGCAGCGATAAGCGCCGTTGTTGTAATGATTCCCATCCCAGATCCTGTATCATTTCCGTGACGCTGTCTCCTCTGTATCGTGACAATACAAAACGAGCTGCCCTTCTATGGACTCTTTCGATGTCCTCCGTCAAACCCACCTGATAAGGATCCCACACTGGGCAGCAATTCTCCAAAAAAGAACGGACAAGCGTTGTGTATGCAATCTCTTTAGTAGTTCTCTTGAATTTTTTAAGGGTTCTGCCAATAAAACGCAGTCTCTGGTACGCCTTTCCCACGACATTACCTACGTGTTCTTTCCACTTTAAGTCTGAAGTGATAGTAATTCCTAAGTATTTTGTGGAGTTTACGGCCTTCTTGTTTGATTGATTTATCTTGTAAACAAAGTTTAATGTATTTCTTTTCGTACTCATGTGGACGACTTCACACTTCTCATTATTTAGAGTCAATTGCCAATTTTTGCACCAAAGTTATATCTTACTTAGATCATTCTGCAGTTGGATTTGATCATAAGATAATTTTGCTGGACGGTAAATGACGGTGTCATCTGCAAACAACCTAAGCGAGCTGCTTAGATTTTCTCCCAAATCGTTTTTATAAATAAGGTACTGCAGAGGACCAATAACACTACCATGTGGAACGCCCGATATCACCTCTGTTTTAGTCGATGCCTTACCATCGATTACTGCAAAGTGTGTCCTCTCTGACAGAAAATCCCCTATCCAGCCACAAATTTGGGCAAATGATTAAAAGCCGTTTGTGAGGTACGGTGTCAAAAGCTTTCTGGAAATCAAGAAATACGGAATCAGTTTCAGAACCCTTGTCGATAGCACTCATCACTTCGTGTTAGTAAAGAGCTAGTTGTGTTTCGCATAAATAATATTTCCTAAATCCGTGTTGACCTTGGGTCAATAATCATTCGAGATAATTCATAATATTTGAATGCAGGAAATGTTTCAAAACCTTGCTGCACATTGACGCCAATGACAATACTACCATCTGCACGTTTAAAACAAAGAGTATGTGGTTGATATCCCAGTAAATCCTCTTTGAAGGTTCGATAAAACTCCCTAGTGTTGTTCTGTTAAATATTCCTCTTCTAATTTTTCCACCCTAGATGTCTCATATCTTCTCTTTTCAGCTCTTGTGGTCCTGGCTGCTTTTTTTTCGCAATTGTCCTCGGTTTTATTGGAATTCTATCTCTTCCAGGGTTGTAATTTTTTTTTTTTTTTTCGAGTTCTTCGTCACACTTGTCATTCCACCACCTGTGCTTCCTATTCCTCGGGGGTTTATCAAAACTTTCGGATGCTTTGATCAAGCATTCTCTGATCTCTTCTCAGGTTATCTTTATCTTTAATGATTCATTTTTTTCTTTATTGTATTTTAATGCTCCGCGGGGCAGTCTGGAAGCAGCCTCATACGCTGCTGTTCAGCCCAGGGTACATATGTAGTTGACAACAGAATTGGTAGGTTAAAACAGGAGATAAAAATTGTTAATTTTAACGATAAAAAGGAGAGAAAAATGTTGAATTTAACAATAAAAAGGAGACAAAATAGGCGATCTAAATACAATGAAATTAAGGCTTTAAAAGACACATAGTCAGTATTAAAAACTGCCACGGTGGCTATAAAACACAGACTTTGCACAGTGAATGGCGACGATAACAGAGACAATTAAAAAAACATGGCAACACAGTGTTCTGCCTTAGCGGCGGTTCCTGACGTTTTAAAAACACACGTACACTTGAAGCACTGCACACTGCACACGTAACATCACTGAAACACAATAATAACACTGAACAGGCCACTCAGTGGAGAGGGAGGGGGAAGGAAAGTACGTTGGGGAGAAAAATAGGGGAAAGGGCGGAGTGGGGATGGGAGGAGATGGGAGGGAAGGACTCCATGGGAGATGGTGATGGTGATGGTGATGGTGATGGTGATGGTGATGGTGATCCAAGCGGAGGAAGGGAAAAGGACGGGTGGCGGGGGAAGCGGCACTAATCTACAAGTAAGGCTAAAGTTGATAGGAAGGGTATATGTCAGGAGAGGAAGCTGGTGGAAGTTACCCTCGGATAGGATATGGAGAGTATGGAGGTAGAGAGAGGGTGGAACATGCTGGCAAAGGCGTGGCAGAGGACCAGGATTCAGGAGGAAAGGAGAGACCAGTGGGTGAAGAGATACCATTTTGCGGGAGGTGTATAGGATGAGGAGATGTTCAAGGAATTTTAGAAGGTAGGGGAAAGGGATTAGATCATATAGGAAGAGAAATTTGCTAACATCGAATATTAATTTAAGTGTAAGGAAGTTTTTTCTGAAGGCATTTGTGTGGAGTGTTGCTTTGTACGGGAGTGAAACATGGACGATAAGCAGTGCGGACAGGAAGAGAATAGAGGCTTTTGAAATGTGGTGCTACAGAAGAATGCTGAAGATTAGGTGGGTAGATCGCATAACTAATGAAGAGGTACTGAACAGAATTGGTGAGGAAAGGAATTTTTGGCATACCCTGACTAAAAGAAGGGATCGTAAATTTAGCATTGGAGGGAAGTGTGTGGGGTAAAAATCGCAGAGGGACACCAAAAGACGCGTATAGTAAGCAGATTCAAGTGGATGTGGGTTGCCGTTCTTATGAGGAGATGAAAAGGCTTGCTGAGGATAGAGTAGGGTGGAGAGCTACATCAAACCAGTGTCCGGACTGAAGACCATAACAACAGGATTCGCGTTGGATGAAATGTTCAAATGTTTGTAGAGTCTATGGGACTTAACTACGGGGTTATCAGTCCCTAAACTTACAAACTACTTATGAACTACTTACAACTAAGGACGGCACAAATATCCATGCCCGAGGGGGGATTCGAACCCCCGACCGTGGTGGCCGTGCGGACCGTGACTGGAGCGCCTCAATCCCCTCGGCCACCGCGGCCGGCCGCGTTGGATGATTCATATATATTATTTTTTATTTTATTTTATTTTATTTTATTTTTTTTTTTTTCATACACAACTCTACCCACAGTCAACAGGGGAAACGTATTTTCCAACTCTCCCTCGTATCAAAGTGGTAGCAGGTATTATGTATGCCCATGTTAATCAGTTTTTCCATCTCGTACGTATTCGCCTCATCGCTGTAAGCAGGGGACAGAGGGCTCGCGCGTGGTGCCCACTTTCCCAGACGCCTCAATGGGGCTGTTCTCGTCTGCGACTCGCCAATGGAGCGAGGTGTGGCAGGCAGTTAAGGAGTGAGAGGGCCAGGTCAGCCGGTGAAGTGAGGAGCGTTATTTATGTATGGCGGCGCCGCGGGGCGCTGTTATTAGGCCGTGGTGGGCTGGGGTGGGGGCTGTTATTAGGGCGGCTTGCGGCGGATTTGCGGCCCCTGCGCCCCGCCGGCCAATAAATAGGAGGGTGCGACCTGTCGGCCGGTAGTTACCAATTAGGCGCTAGCTCCTCCTCCCAGCAGGGGCGCTACCAGCCCGCCGCGCCCGGCTCAGCGCAGCGGCGCGTGGCCACACGACACGACACCGGCGCCCCACGCGGTCGCCTAATGACGCGCTACCCAGCCTCAATGGGCGCCACCCGGCTCCATGTCCAAGTTCCGCTCCACTTGCCTCCTTTCATAGAGGTTTTGTGTAATCAACTGTCACATGGGAACACACCCACTGAGTCCTCGCTCGTGGAAGTAGAAACACAATTTTCTCCCGCCATTATGAGAAGGTTCTCCGAGTCTTTATATCAGCGGCGAATCCAGGATATCATCCTGGAGGAAAAAAAAAAAAATTCTGTCACCGTCCCGTCTCCAAATTTTGTAGAGTAAGCGAATATATCTTCTCAATCAACTATAATACAACGAAATACGATTTCCGAGACTATACAATCTCCCCCCCCCCCCACCCACCCTCTCTTTAGTTTTGTTGTTGGGTTGGGTTAGGGAGACTAAAATAGTTAGGTTATCAGTCCCCCGTTGGGGAGGGGAAGGTGTGAAGATAGGAAAGTGGGCAGGGGAAAGGAAATGCAGTCCGGGAAGTAAAGAAGGAAGGAAGACTGTATTGGCTCGGGGCTCAGTGCTCGCCACGCACGTACTCACGAAAGATCCGGGAGCCCCCTAGGGGAACACTCTCTCTCTCTCTCTCATTCTCTCTCTCTTTTTGTCTTTTGTGTCCCAGCCTCGTCGCCGCTTTTGTGTCTCGCTTCCGTCGTAAGTGTCGGGGACCGAGTAGAAAGAGACCGACACAGGAATAAAGGATGCACGCTTGTGCAGGTACGAAGGTGAACAGCCAGTGGGACAGCAGAAACTAGAAACACTAGAGTAAATTAGAACGAGATATATATTTCACAGAGACTTAGTAATACTTAACTTTTACTGTACTGCAGAATGCTGATACATAGTTGAGCTAGAGGCCTGCCTAGTGCCTATCCGATAGTCAAGTCTTCACTGGTGCCTATCTGATTCCGAAGTATTAACTGGTTCCTATCTCAGTCCCAAGTGAACGATGTCGTTCAGTGGCGGCCACGAGCGGGATCGCAGCAGAGGGCGCTCGTGGCTGACGTAAGAACTCCGCGCCGTGCGTGCATGGCGGCGCGCGGCGAAAGTAGGTGGCGCGCACTTTAGACTTATGCGACACCACTCTCTCTCTCTCTCTCTCTCTCTCTCTCTCTCTCTGTCTCTCTCTCTCTCTCACACACACACACACACACACACACGCATGTTCCTTCATTTTTTTTCCTTTATTTACTTATTTTATTTTATTTATTTATTTATTTATTTATTTATTTTTTGTGATTATGGGCAAATATGTGCAGTTCTGGGTACGCTGCAGCACCATAATCTGACCCCTGTTTAGCGTATGCCTTGTATAATACAACAGTTGAAAACTCGGCGTTGTCCGGATATTTATTTACTTATTTATTCAAGCTTTGAGTAACTACTTTTCCTATCCTTTCTCTCTGTGTCCATCTCCTTTTTCCTAAAAACATGTTATATTTATGGGATCTTATGTAAGAAATAAGGCAGTCTTGGACAATGTACAAAATTATAATTGCAGGATCCAAACAAAGAAAGGTAGTAATCAAAATACCCATGATACATAACATTCATACATTCATTTAACTCAAAACTTCCTTATCAACAATACTTCTGGGTACTTGTTCGGGATCTAATGTGAATAAATTCTTTGGTATAGACATCTATATGAATTCTATTTATAATTTATAATTTATAATTACAAATTGTAGCCACAGGAAATTTTCCAGACGGTATACACACATATAGCTGAATGTACCTTCGAAATTGTATCACAGTACGATACGTAGTTCATGACATATGTGTACATAAACAGCAATATTCATGCTATATTTATCGCAAAACAAATAACAAATAAGAGTGTCTAGCATAATGAACAAAATTATTATAAGTGCTGTATCCAAACAACAAATAAAGATAGTAGGCAAAATACAAATGAGATATAAAATGCGTACGATCTCATATTTATTGAGTTGTGTGAAATACAACTGTATAATTTTTCAGGTATATATTAATTTGTATAAGTGCTGTATGTCTGTAAAATCTGTTGCGAATACAATTAGTAGTAACGAAGCAATAGATTAAAACTTCGAACGTGATGGGAAGATTTTTCATAAACATTACTGTTTATGTGCCCATATCTCATGAACTACGTGTCGTACTGTGATACAATTTCGAAGGTACATGTAGCTGTGTGTATGTATAATGTCTGCAAAATTTCTGCGGCTACAATTTCTACGTTATGCTGCGATGCGTGAGGCCGTTCCCCGTCGGGGATTCGAATCCCCCCTTGGGCATGGATGTTTGTGCCGTCTTTAGTATAAGGTAGATTATAAGTAATTTGTAAGTTTAGGGAGTGATGACCCCGCAGTTAAGTCCCATAAGCTATACAAACAGTTCACAATTTCTAGCGCAGAAATTATAAATTGTAACGTCATCCCGAATGTCGTAGTTTTAGTCCACGAGCACCGGAAAAGTAGTAAGCGAGAAAATTTTTTCCTTTCATTATATTGGTGTGGTTGTCAGCGAGAAAAAGTTTAATAAAGGTCTGAAATTATGTTTGAAGTTTGTTGCAAGTCGATAAGCACTGTCATTCTCATATAGAGTATTTATAAAGTTTCGTCGTATTATGTGGCAGTTTCTTGCAACTCTTATTGTATATGATGTTATATATCCTGAACTATGTGTCTTATGTGGTTCGTACTCCTACAGAAATTGTTACCTCACGTAAGGAATATATGTAGAAAATTTGGTTGAATTCGGTCCAATGGAGTAGGAGAAAATAAGCAGCATTGTCGCTTAATGCAGCAGTTCTCCGCACATCTAATTGTTTATGACGTCATACTTCGTGCACTATACATTGTACGTGATTCTTACAATTACGTCGACCGTCCTCACAGATTGAAGCTTACGTGTACAAAATCTCAAAAAGACTGGAATAAAACTGTAGATTTGTTTGCAACACGTACACACAAACATACGGACACGCTGCTTTATATATAAGAAGAAGATTTACCTGACGAAAATTCGTGTCTACATGTCGATTTCTACCACCGTGTTCAAACTCCAGGGAGGAGTTTTGCGATCTACTTTACCTTTGCCTGTGATTTTTTATGATTTTTGCAACTATACATACTACTGGCCATTAGAATTGCTACACCAAGAAGAATTGCAGATGATAAACGGGTATTCATTGGACAAATATATTATACTAGAACTGACATGTGATTACATTTTCACGAAATTTGGGTGCATAGATGCTGAGAAATCAGTACCCAGAACAACAACCTTTGGCCGTAATAACGCCCTTGATACGCCTGGGCATTGAGTCAAACAGAGCTTGGATGGCATGTACAGATACATATTCCCATGCACCTTCAACACGATACCACAGTTCATAAAGAGTAGTGACTGGCGTATTGTGACGAGCCAGTTGCTCGGCCACCACTGACCAGACGTATTTAATTGGTGTGACATCTGGAGAATGTGCTGGCCAGGGCAGCAGTCGAACATTTTCCGTATCCAGAAAGGCCTGTAAATAGAATCTGGATTCATCGGAAAAAATGACGTTTTGCCATTCGTGCACCCAGGTTCGTCGTTGCGTACACCATCGCAGGTGCTCCTGTTTCTGATGCAGCGTCAAGGGTAACCGAAGCATGCTGCTGCAAACGTCATCGAACTGTTCGTGCAGATGGTTGTTGTCTTGCAAACGTCCCCATCTGTTGACCAAGGGATCGAGACGTGGCTGTACGACCCGTTACATTCATGCGGATAAGATACCTGTCATGTCGACTGGTAGTGATACGAGGCCGTTGGGATCTAGCACGGCCTCCTGAACTCACCGATTTCATATTATGCTAACAGTCATTGAATCTCGACCAACGCGAGCAGCAATGTCGTGTTACGATAAATCGCAATCGCGATAGGCTACAATCCGACCTTTATCAAAGTCAGAAACGTGATGGTACGCGTTTCTCCTCCTAACACGAGGCATCACAACAACGTTTCATCAGGCAACGCAGGTCAACTGCTGTTTGTGTATAAGAAATCGGTAGGAAACTTTCCTCATTTCAGCACGGTGTAGGTGTCGCCACCGGCGCCAACCTTGTGTGAATGCTCTGAAAAGCTAATGATTGGCGTATCACAGCATCTTCTTCCTGTGGGTTAAATTTCGCATCTGTAGCACTTCATTTTCGTTTTGTTCCAATTTTAATGGCCAGGAGTGTATCTCACAAGCAGGAAAGAAAAAACTGGAAATTTACAAGATACCCTGGGTATCGAAGTACAACGAACGATATGTAACGAACGCCTGAGTGTCGAGTCGTTCGCAACATTGACGACAAAATACGAACTTATTACTAGGGTTGGAACTTAAATAGTGGCAACACCGCTGTAGAGACACTAAGCAATGGAATCTACTATTGCAGCTGATAGCACTCGTTGTTGACATACCTATCTTACCTCGGAGCAAATGGACTCGCCAGTCCAACGTCACAGGCGTTCGCGGATGATGCTGTCATTTATCGTTTAGTAAAGTCACCAGAAGATCAAAAGCAACTGCAAAATGATCAGATAAGATATCAACATGGTGCACAAATTGGTAATTGACCTCCAACAATGATAAGTGTGAGGTCATCCATATGACCACTACGATAAATCGGACAGACTTACACACCGTCAGTTGGACTAAGTACCTGGGAGTAACAATTACGAACAACTTAAACTGGAAAGAACACTTACAAAATAATGTAGGGAAGGCGAATACAAGACTACGTTTCATTGGCAGAACACTTAGATACAACAGTTCTACTAAAGAAACTGCCTACAGTACACTTGTACGCCCTATTTTGAAATACTGCTACGCATTGTGGGATCCACACCAGGTGGGGCTGACGGACGATTAGACAAAATTCAGAGAAATACAGCTCGTTTGGTATTATCGCGATATAGGGGAGAGTATCACGGAAATGATTCACGGGTTTCGGTGGAAATCATTAAAATAGAGGCTTTATTTGTTGCGGCGAGATCTATTTGCGAATTTATTTCACCAACTTTCTCTTCAGAATGCGAACATATATTGTTAGTACCCTACTAATAATGGAACATGATCAACGCAATAAAATAAGAGAAATCAGATCTAAAACAGGAATATTTAAGTGTTCTTTTCCCCGAGAGCTGTTTGAGAATGGAACTACAGATAAAATCATGAAAGTTGTTCGATGAACTCTGCTATGCACTTCAGTGTGACTTGCAGAGTATCCATGTACATGTAGATGTAGACAATCGACAACATGTGAGCGAGCGGCCTAGCGTAACCGTGTTACGTTTCCTCCACTGCACACGTCTCTGCACAGTATTACTGTTCGTTTTTGGAGCATCACCTGCGACCAGTTTTGCGAAAGAAGCGGAATAACTTTCTTCCCAACCCACCCATCATTTTGCACGACAATGCTCGGGCGCAAACAGCGCAAGCTGTGACTGCTCTGTTCGGTCGATGGATCTGGGAAGTACTGTATTAACCACCATACTCCCCGGACTTACGTCGTTGTGACTTTGATTTGATTCTGAAGATGAAGGATTCTACATGAAGTAGACCGCTCCATTCCCACCATCAACAGATCAGGCTTTGATAACGTTATCTACATCTACATCGATACTCTGCAAATCACATTTAAGTGCCTGGCAGAGAGTTCATTAACCACCTTCATAACTTTTCTCTACCATTCCATTCTCTAATAGGGCGCGGGAAGAAAGAACACCTAAATCTTTCCGTTTTCGATCTGATTTCTCTTATTTTATTGGGATGGTCATGTCTCCCTAAGTAGGTGGGTGCTAGCAAAATATTTTCACATGCAGAACTAAAAGTCGGTGATTGAAACTTCGCAAACAGATCACGCCGCAATGTATAACGTCTTTCTTTTAATGATTTCCACCCCAATTCGTGCAACATTTCCGTGACGCTTTCCCCCCCGTAACGTGATAAAACAAAACGAGCTGCCCTTCTCTGAACCTTCTCAATATCTTCCGTCAGTCCCACCTGGTGAGGGTCCCACAAGGGGCAACAGTACTCCAAGAGAGGACGCACAAGTGTGATGTAGGCAGTCTCTTTGGTGGAGCTGGTGCATCGTCTAAGCGTTCTCCCAATGAAATGTAACCTTTGGTTCGCCTTCCCCACAATATTTTCTATGTGTTCTCTCCAGTCAAAGTTGTTCGTAATTGTAACTCCTAGGTATTTGGTAGAATTTACGACCTTAAGGTTTGACTGATTTATCGCGTAATTGAAGTTCAGCGGATTTCTTTTAGTGGTCATGTGTATTACTTCAGACTTTTCTTTATTTAGTGTCAATTGCCAATTTTCGCACCAAGTAGAAATTTTGTCTAAATCGCTTTGCAGTTGCTTTTGATCCTCTGTTGACTTCACTAACCGATAAACGACAGGATCATCCGCGAACAGTCTAAGGGAGCTATTCAGATTATCTCCTAAATCGTTTATAAACACGAGGAAGAGTAGGGGACCAATAACGCTTCCCTGTGGAACGCCAGATATCACTTCTGTTTTACTCGATGACTTACCGTCAATTACAACGAACTGTGTCCTTTCTCATAGGAAATCGTGAATCCAATCGCACAATTGGGGAGATATTCCATAAGCACGCAATTTCATTAGAAGCCGCTTGTGTGGTACAGTATCAAAAGCCTTCCGGAAATCCAGAAATATGGAATCGATTTGAGATCCCTTGTCGATGGCACTTAACACTTCATGTGAATAAAGGGCAAGCTGTGTTTCGCAAGAGCGATACTTTCTGAATCCGTGCTGACTATTGGTTAATAGGTCGTTCTCTTCGAGGTAGTACATAATATTCGAACAAAGTATATTTTCCAAAATCCTACTGCAAATCGACGTCAATGAGATAGGCCTGTAATTTTGGGGATCACTCCTATTGCCATTCTTGAATATTGGAGTAATTTGGGCAACTTTCCAGTCTTTGGGTACGGATCTTTCGCTGAGTGATCGGTTGTAAATTATAGCTAAGTACGGAGCTATTTCATCAGCATACTCTGAGAGGAATCTAGTTGGTATACAATCTGGCCCGGAAGATTTATTTTTGTTTAGTGACTTAAGTTGTTTTACTACTCCAGGAACATCTACTACGCCTTCCACATCGCTGGCAAAGGGTTCTACACAACGCTGGTGACTACTTTGGAGAACAATAAAGGGTGCAAACATCTAACGCTTTTGTATCGGTTGTGAATAAATAGCTGCCACTATTTAAGTTTCAAGCCTCCTAATACATCAATGAAATAAAGAAAGTAGTAATTGCACTTACTTCATGTTTGTCACTGATGGTTGCCAGGAAAATCTGTTCCGCATGACTTTCTCTCTCTCTGCTCTTAGTTCTGAGAGACACTTCTAAAGCTCATCCTTACTGCGGAAGGAAAGACAGGCTCCCAGGTGCCTGTAGCCCTAAGGATGCATGCCGCACGCGGCATTGGCAATGCTCATGTTGTTGCTGACGAGTAAAGTAAGTAACGCAGCTATTTTACACATTACATTGCAGTAATAAATGAGTAAAATTATAATTTATTTTGTAATTACTCTACATTGTTTTCAAAATACGGCCTTCTTATTTCGTGAATGTAGTCATCGCCTCCATAGACGGTCGTTAGATGTTATGTCGCTCGCAGAAAGGGTGCTACTGCCGTACCCAAGGCTTCTCACAAGTCATCAACACAGACACACATTGCTAGACTGGCAAACGTGCCTCTGTGACTGAAGCCTGATGCCGCCATCTTGCTTCACCTCACGTCGAAAAGTTTGGGTGATTCCATTTACACTTCGGTAAAATCAGACGTGACGTCATTATGACGTATCCACACTATCGACGTCCAGAAGAGCGACGCATCGACTTTTGGGATTGTTCGAAACGCTGGTTTTGGGTGGGACAACATACTTAATTCGACATTCTTTAAGAACTGCATACTTTTTTCCTTCGTAGTTTAGTGACAAAACTAAGCTTTACTTAATATTGGTATCATGTTTTGGAAAGCACTGACGGAAATTTCAGTAAATGTAAATGGAAAATTATCTCAGAAATAACGCAGACCGAGCCTTAGAGAACGACAACTTCACACATTTTCAAAGAAATGAACTAGCATGTTGCAGCAACTTGGCGCTTGATGAGTACCCAGTTTTACGAAATGTTTTACCTGATGTTCGCAGAGCCTCTGTAACAAATGACTGTATTAATATCCAGCTCATTTGATTTACAGTTTCGTCGAAAACATACATATACCTACGACGACTATATGTTGTTTTTGTACGTCGCATATTTTGACATGTCCAAGTACACATTGTCGCTTCATAGCCTGGTAACCTATTTTGTCCTCTTAGTTTAACGTAGACTCCGTACTACAATGCAACTCTGTAGCATTTTTCGCTTAGAGAAAAAGTTTCCATTAGTTTTAAACACAATCTTCACAAAATGGCCACTATGACAACATCAGATTTGGCTGAATAACGTTTCAGAGCTCACAGTGTAGGTACTTTTTCGGAAAAGTTTATAGCTTCTTACTTTCAAAAAAAGAAAGCAAAGTTATAGCTTCCGAAACTGTAATGAATATTCCATTACCAATTGAAGATATTATCAGCTACTCCTTTAATTCATCTGCTACAATTGCAACCGCAGTTTTGCGTCTAGAACGACCACACAAGTCGATCGTGGCTCCAGTCGTCTTCGATAGTGTGGATACGTCATAATGACGTCACGTCTGATTTTACCGAAGTGTAAATGGAATCACCCGAAAAGTTTCCGTATACTTCTACTGTGATCTGATAGGATATGGAATTGTAAGCTTTACTACTTCGTTTGAACATGATTTGTAATTGAGCTAATACTTTCGCAATAGTTGAATTTAGCACATACATTGGCGAATCGTGTTATGATGAACGTGTTACGTACGGTTGAATTTTACTTAACGTCCTGGCGGCCTCGGGTGATTATGTTGGCAATTATGTGTCGTTGGCATTAGCCAATCGCGTGGCAACGTAAATGTTTTGCCATGAAATCTTCGTTTTACGAGGACAGTTATTTTTACTGAGTGAACGAGGGCACATACAAGATGCTTTCAACCATAGAGAAGGAACAGCATTATTTATTTACTTCATTGTCTTTACGAAACAGTAATCAAGTCACTCTAAGTGGATTTCTAAGAATATTAACATCTTGACAAAGAATTTCTACCATTTTGTTGATGTTGCTAACATAATCATGCGAAGCCACCACGATGGTAGGTAAAATTTTACCGGAAAGTAGCGGTACAGTTAAATCAGACTGTACTTATCTGGAGGCATTTAGAATAATAGACATGTGTTATCCACGCCAAATATCACATTTATAACGGTCAAACTATTAGGATAAAAGCCGAAGTTGATCGAAACTGGTATCAGATTAATAAAAACAGGAAACGCGACTCATTAGCGTATATGTCAAAGCAGACTGAAGATTCGCAAGAACTCTCAAAAGAATAAGGATACGTGTTATCTAAGATATACAACATTTTTATAATGACCCTAATACTGAAGAAAATCCGAAGCTGAATGAAATTGATAAGAGATTAATAACAACAACAAATCGATGCAAGTCATTACTGTATGTGTCAAATTGGTAATTTGGAAGGACCTTTGTATATCGCTTCGGACGGCGTATTATCGATATGTATCGAAGACGCGAGTATCGCAGTGTCGTATATCGAAGACACGAACGTCGCTGTGTCATAAGAAAAATATGTTGGTGGACAAATGAAAACAGATATTCATTTCGACGTATATAATGAAATTAAATAATTAATGCTGTTGGGTACATACAAGAACCTGTCAACCATAGAGCAGGTATAGCATGTTTTATTTATTTTATAATCTGTATGAAACCTTCGGTTGATAATGGATTTATCGTGGTCTACGCTATTTCACTTAAAAAAGATTTAAGTAAAACAATTTTTTTAGTACGTGAATCTCAGGTTCAGAAAGATATTATCGTGGTCTAGGGTAAACACTACGCAACTATCGATAGTCCGTCATTATGGATAGCAGGCCGTCCGAAGCGATATACAACGGTCCTTCCAAATTACCGTCAAATTTACTCCAGCTGAAAAAATTACAGCCATATACAACACACGATTATCCCGTAAGTCAAAACTCTAATGACAGTGTAGTTACGTCAGTTCATCCGTATTTTACGACTGTTTTCTGTAATAGCACGCACGACTGCTCAAACGTTTATAGCAGTGAGCTCAAAGATAATCTGGAGTCAGTACTGTCTATTACGAAAGCGCGACGCTTGGCGCCATATTGGTGAACGTATATCTGTCGCACTCGAACTAGTTGTTAGTAGTATTTGCTTAGACAACATTCTGACATTTGTAATCGTTAGTTCAAATACAAGGATAACTTCTTCTGAAAATGTTAATACTATTCACAAAACAGTTGACACGTGGAATAAACCGTGGGCCTACTCATGAAAAGAAACAGCAGTAAACGGCATGTGTAAGACGTATAAGAGAGGCTTGTTTTTTTATTTATTTCCAGAACTAGTATTTCTACCACATTGCATTTAGAAAGACAAATAAAGGTGTAATAACGACCAATTCGAGGTCTCTGATATAAGCATCATTTTCCGTAGAGTAATTTCCAGTCAGTGAGCTCAAACTAAAATCTTTATAAACAAGAGACAAATATAGAACTGAACACAAGAAGCAGCGTATACAGCAGTGTAATTTATTATTTAAATTAATTTTGATAGAAATACTATGTAGTTCTGAATAAAAATATAGTTCATGTATGGATCTGAACACTACATGGTTTCTTTTGCGTTCTCTACAACCATAAACAACTCAAACGACCTTAATGCATTTATGAAAGTTATTAGTTGTTCTTAACTTAATTTTAAAGGACGCAGAGCACGAAAGTACAATACGACTTATACGTACGGAGTTGCCAACTTAACGGAAATAGTGTGTCACGAATTTAACAGATTCAAAGCACTACAGTTGTGTATCCAGTGTTAATAATTGAGATCACTGGTTTATAGTACAGAAATATGGCGGCGAGACATCACTGACACCAATGCTACTGTATACAGCATTGCGAGTCTAGTAATACATGTCTGTGGTCACCAACAATATTACAATCGGAAGAAGTTACGATAAAAAAGTTACACCACAGAGAAGTGATGCCACAGAGCAATGAGTGGGCCTACTATCTTAGGTGCAGTGTAAAAAGAAAGTCTTTGGCAATGTTTGATTCCATTAGGAATGTATTGCACATCATATTTAGACACCTCTTTGAAGTGCAGCATGAAAGAGGAAAGACAAAAAATATTAACGAGAGGTAAGTTCAAGTAACAAACGATTGTTATTTGTTATACTAAGAATATTCGTAATTTGAAATCTGCTACAAATGAGTTACAAATATTTTGAGATTTTCTGAAAAATAAAATAACTAATTAACCATACCGGCAGTACAGATAGTAGTTGGCTGGTGCGTTTATTCCAAAAGATAAATCACTGTCTTCTATTTCGTTGTTTTTAGGTTAATACTGACTTACTAAAAAAGGAAAAAGATCTAAGCGGAAGACATCGGTCATCTTCAAGCTACCGTACGACATTGATATTCAAGACGGAATAAACAGAATGCACCATGGAAAATAAGGATTTGTAAGTAACGAAAACCATGAGATTAAATCTCTCATAGAGCTTTAATAAGTGCAGTTATGTGGCTGTAATGATTTACAAACAGTGAAAGAAAAAATAAACGCGGGTGATAATTAGATTTTATATCTGAGCAAATGATATACCATTCTGTGCTTCGCCCAATTTATCGGCAATCCCAATATTTTCACCTATGAGACAGAAAGCATTCGTCATTCATTCGCACGATGTAATCGAAGCTTCCATGTTGAGTACTGAGTAAAATGTTTTAATCTTACATCTTATAAAATTGGCTGTAAGTGTATATGTATGTATGTATTTATGTATGTATGTATGTTCCACATCTCCTCCTAAACTACTGGACCGATTTCAACCAAACTTGGTACACATGTTCCTTAATATCAGGCAACAATCGCTGTCGGAGTAAGAATCACCTATGACACATACGTAATGTGATATGACGTCATAAACAATGAGCTGCGCGAAAAACTGCTGCGTCAAACGACAATGCTGCACATTTCCTCCTAAACCACTGGACCGATTTCAACCAAATTTGGTACACATATTTCGTGCGTGAGGTAACAACTGCTGTAGGAGTATGAGCCACGTACGACACATGGTTCAGGAGATATAACGTCATTAACAATAGGAATCGCAAAAAAACTGCTACATAATGCGACGAGACTTTATAAATACACTGTATGAGAATGACAGTACTTGGCGACTTACAACAAACTTTAAACATAAATTCAAACCTTTATTAAACTTTTTCTCGCAGACAACCACATCAAAATAATGAATGGAAAAAAAGTTTCTCGCTTACATGTCTATCTTTCTCTTTCCTCTCCAAAACTAATAGACGAATTTTCATGAGTTTTTCACAGGAAAAATGAAGGTATCTTGCGGTTACAGAAACGCTTCATTTCACAAAATCGGATCAGGAATAGTTAGGTATCACTATTTAAACATTTCTCTGAAAGCAATCACATGTGTCTATTTGTAGAGAGTAATCTTAAAAAGTAGGCTACTAAATAAACATTCTTGGGGGTATCACAGGGTACATAGAGCAGCTCTACAAAGGAAATGAACTGAGAGACGATGTTGTAGGAAGGGAGGAGGAAGTAGATCGAGATGAAATAGGAGATACTATACTGAGAGATGAATTTGACAGAGCCCTGAAAGACCTAGGTCGGAACAAGGCCCCAGGAGTAGATGACATTCCCTCAGAACTACTGAAGTCTCTGGGAGAGCCAGCCATGACAAAACTATTTGAACTGGTGTGTAGGATGTATGAGACAGGCGAAATACCCTCAGACTTCAAGAAAAATGTAATAATCCCCATTCCAAAGAAATCAGGCGCAGACAGGTGTGAAAATTACAGAATCATCAGTTTGATAAGTCATGGTTGCAAAATTTTAACACGAATTATCTACAGGAGAATGGAAAAGCTGGTAGAAGCTGACATCGGGGAAGATCAGTTTCGGTTCAGGAGGAACGTAGGAACCCGGGAGGCAATACTCACTTTACGTCTTATCTTAGAAGATAGATTACGGAAAGGCAAACCTACATTTTTAGCTTTTGTGGATTTGGAGAAAGCATTTGACAATGTTCATGTAACTAGATTCCATTTTGTGTGCCAGCCCACCACAGAATTATAATGAAATAACAGGTTTTCGCTTGGTAGGCGATGTGAGATGTTTCTTTTATTTAGCTTCAAAACATATCGATTTCGTCCCTATGATGGGACATCATCAGTGCTGTTAAAAACAAGGTACCTTGGTCAGACATTGAAATTACAATAAGATTACATACACCAAGAATGTTATAAAATAGAATTACATACCAGAATTGCAAGTCATGATGACCTATGTGCTCTGCTTAAAAACATTTAAAGGTCTTGCCGGTACAAGTCACAACAATAAAATCAGGTAGCCGCTTACGTACACCTACGCAGCTTAGCTTGTACATAGATGGTGCCTGGCGCCCTCTTTGTTTAAATCAGTTACATTGTCACATTTTTAAAAAAGAAAAGGGTTCAAACATATTAAAAGCTTAAAAAGATAAAATGTTGATTCTAGGTGAATTAAAGTTTAACAGCTAACATACACAGATTATGCATTATATGATAAAAATATGCGACAGTGTCGCAAAAAAACATGATCAATGCAATAAAAATCAAGATAGTCTAGCAGTAAAACAGCAAAGTCAGTATGTAACGTTGCCATATTCTGGTGTAATGAGTATCAGGATTGCGGGCATTTTTAAGAAAAGGAACATAAATATCGCGTTTTCCATAGACAATAAAGTTGGCAGCCGTTTGATCCAAAACATTCAAAAATTTAACCAACATCAAGAATCGGGGGTTTATAGATTATCATGTTCTGACTGTGATGCTGTCTACATCGGACAAACTGGAAGGAAGCTTGAAATCAGATTCCGCGAACATGTGGCGTTAGACAGGCGTGATATTGCTGACAAGTCCAACTTCGCAGCTCACCTTATTAATTCCGGACATACCCCTCCCGACCTGACTTCACAGTTGAAACTTTTGCACAGAGGAAATAAGGGGAGGTATCTCGATCTAGATTCCATTTTGTGTGCCAGCCCACCACAGAATTATAATGAAATAACAGGTTTTCAGCTCACCTTATTAATTCCGGACATACCCCTCCCGACCTGACTTCACAGTTGAAACTTTTGCACAGAGGAAATAAGGGGAGGTATCTCGATCTAGATTCCATTTTGTGTGCCAGCCCACCACAGAATTATAATGAAATAACAGGTTTTCGCTTGGTAGGCGATGTGAGATGTTTCTTTTATTTAGCTTCAAAACATATCGATTTCGTCCCTATGATGGGACATCATCAGTGTCCTGACCTGACTTCACAGTTCGGGGCAGCGATCGGATTATTAACCATTGAAAATACTACTTACTCTCTGACTTTTCAAATTTACCATACTTCTGAAAATCGTTTTCTTGGTTGCTATGTTCTACGAAATATGATTCAACACAGTGAATATAAAACTGATACAATCCTCGCCGTCTTTAATCCATATAGTTACATACAGATATCACAGTCTAACGTATATGTACAACAGCTATGGAAGTTTAAGTTTCACGCTTGGAGCGACAATAGCGTATCTAACAGAAAGAGAGCGAACCGTAAGAATAATAATTATTGTCAGTGATATTTCTACTTCATTCATGAAATACTTATTATATTTCAGATTTCCATGCGTCAGCCAAATACCCAGAGATATGAATGACCGTTAAATAAATGTTTTAAATGGCGAATATAACTGATGTATGATGTGAGCTACATCATATTCATGAAGATATGCCTATTTATAACACGTTTCGCAAACGTATTAAAAAAAAAAAAAAAAAAAAAAAAAAAAAAAAAAAAAAAAAAAAAAAAAAAAAAAAAAAAAACTGACCCATTTTCAAGTGGTTTTCACAGGAAATCTGAGTTAAGATTGGGGCAACATAAAGGCATGATTTCATCAAAATCAGATCACGGAAAATAGACACATCGCAGTCTTAAGTGTTTTCAGTAACTGTCTGTTCATCTATTAGAAATACCTAATCTCCTAAACTACTTCACGGATTTTCATGCATCAACTTCATAAGGGAAATTGTTTTAGATGTAGGTTATGCTTGAAGTATGAATTGCGTAGTACAGCAGACATGCGATAGAGGCGCTGTAGTGCACTAAAGAACTAATAAACACCGCTGCTGCATAATAAGTAGGGGTAGTAGGCCTACATCAAGGAAGCGAACGTCTATGACAGAATTAAGCAATCTTATGTCTACGAATACCAACAAACATTGAACATAATGTTACTGATTTCTCCTTGTGTATTAAATACTTACCGATATTTCTTTGCTTCTTTTGGCACGTTTCACTTTTTGTATCTAAAACTTTATGAAGATAAATCGTTTCGGACAATGACTTTTTACATACATTTGACATCTTGGCTACGACAACTGAGTTTCGATCCAACAAAGATTCTGTTTTTACTGACTAAGGTCCGGAACCCTAAAAAATCAGCTGTCCTTTAACAACCGTAGGGAAGCTTGGGCATATAAGCTAGTGTGTAAAATATTTGATTACCAAATCACAGTCGCGAGGGAACAGACAAGTGGTTCTACACACCTTGTGAAGGGCTGAAAGGCTGCTCCCGCCGCACGTTCGAGTCCTCCCTCGGGCATAGGTGTGTGTGTCTTTCGGTTAGTTTGTGTTAGTTTAAATAGTGTGCATGCGTAAGGAGTGATGACCACAGTTTCATAAGTTTACAAACATTTGATCGTTTTCGAACTAAAATATGGACTAGAAGCTAGAACAATTTGTGCAAAAGTAACAGTAAAAAGTAAGCCAATTTTTGTGCTTCCTAATTTCAACGAAAAAAAGAAATATAAAGTTTCATTTTGAAATAAAGGCTGCCTTTGTTGCAGAGTAGTTTATTAATACTTAATGTTGTGTTTCGTCCTAACAGCAACAGATTATCTGCCGAACAGATGTGACATAATAATTGCTAAACAGAACACAATTCTTGTGTTACAGCTGCCGCGCAGGTAATCTGATAATTCCTGGCTGTCATGACGAAAAGCGTCATTAAGAATTAATAAAATACTCTGAAACCAAGACGATTATTATTTCAAAAGAAAATTTTATTTGTTGCTGTACTAGCCACACCGCGCTGCATTAAGGAAGGAAATTTTCGTACACTCTAGAAAAATGTTATGCGTGTAGTTCTAACTACTATTCAGCGATGAAAGTCTGTTAATTATTTGGTCATAATCCCTTCGGAAAGTTTTTCACGTAAACCAATGGGATACATATTATAGCTCTGAAAGTTTAATGTCTTTTGTGACGTGTTTTCAAGTGTAGATTAAAGAGCATTCTCCTTGACAGCTTCTGTAGCACAGAGGAATTCTTAAGTAGATGTGGTTAAACATTAAAAAAACTAGAAATTATCAGCATGCAGGTAATCATAGATATTTATTTATTTATTTAGAGGGATACAAGTGTTTTTCTGCTTGTGTTAAAACGTTTCATGTCATGGCGTTTATAGTGAGTTTGATTTATGTTACTAGTTAATAGATAACCAGAACACAAGATTTCAGAAATTCACCGCCCGTGTCCTTGATATATTTCAATAGCGTGAGGCCATCCATATGACCACTAAAAAAATTCGTTGAACTTCAGTTACAAGATAAATACAGGCCGTAAATTCAACGAAATACCTATGAGTAACAATTACGAACAAATTAAATTGGAAAAAAACACATGTAAAATATTGTAGGGACAGCGAACCAAAGGCTACGTTTTGTTGTCAGAACACTTAGAAGAAGCAACAGTTCCAATAAAGAAACAGCCTACATCACACTTGCGGTCCTGTGTTGGAGTATTGCTACACTTTGTGGGATCCCCACCACATGGGACTGACGGACGATTAGACAAAATTCAGAGAAGGGCAGCTCGTTTCGTATTATCGCGATATAGGGGAGAGAGTGTCACGAAAATGATGCACGAGTTGAGGTGGAAATCATTAAAAGAAAGGCTTTATTTGTTCCGGCGAGATCTATTTGCGAAATTTCTTTCACCAACTTTCTCTTCAGAATGCGAACATATTTTGTTAGCACCCACCTACATAGGAAGACATGATCATGAAAATAAAATAAGAGTAATCAGATCGAAAACGGAGAAATTTAGGTATTCCTTTTTCCCGCGAGCTATTAGAGAATGGAACTGTAGAGAAATATCAAGAAAGTGGTTCGATGATCCCTCTGACATACAGTTCAATGTGTCTTGCAGAGTATTTATGTGAATCTAGATGAACAGCCGTATCATATTTGCCGAAGCTTGTAGCCAATTGTTATGTATTAATTGACATTAATCGCTCATTATAACCAGTCTCTCTTCTTTGTCGTAACAGTGTGGAATAGGATCCTAAAGAAGTTCGTCGAAAAGAAGTAGACGGACAGTGTCGGTTAGAAATCCCGAGAACTTTGCATCAGTAGAGATACTAATTGTTTGAACAAATGTACGAAGAATTCATGCAGTGAGTTGCTGCTGCCAAAACACTGCAGATCAGTTGCCCGGTTGTTTGGACAGCGTGTTCTGCACAGTTGTAACTATTTCTCGGCTGTTACAGAGGACGCTGTATGTTTCGCTAGCCACATCGCGTGACGTCTGGGAAATTGATCACGGAACTCAGGAATGTGTGCTATCGTCTGTCAAGAAGTGGCTGCTGGCGTGATTTGTGGCGCTGAACGCGGCGGATGACGCGTAAATCATATCGTGGGCCACGAGCCAAGAGTCTGGCATCGCAGCGGTACTCACATGGGCGCATCATTTGCGGCGTTCTCCATTATACTGTACTAGCGAACGTGTCAGTGCCTAGCAATTGATGAATATCTATGACAATTAGATATAGACAAGGTGATTGTAATTAAAGGTGCACTTTAAAAGTCGGCCGCGGTGGCCAAGCGGTCTGCGGCGCGCCAGTCACGGTCACTACGGTCGGGGGTTCGAATCCCCCCTCGGCCATTGACATTTCTGCCGTTCTTAGTATTAGCTAGTTCATAAGTAGTTTGTAAGTTTAAGGACTGATGACAAAGTACTTAAGTCCCTTAAGCTCTACAAACATTTGAACATTTTTAGCACTTTAAAAACGCTGGAAAAATATCAGCACTCATGAGAATTACGTCAAATTGCAACGAAATGTTGTTGGAGAAGAAGAAAAATAAATAGTGCGAAAATTGTTCAATAGATGGCGCTCTACGCGTCAGAATATACAAATGAAAACACCTGTCATATGCACGACTCAACGAAGTTGGGATAAACACGCGGGATACACGACTTTTCATCATTCCACGTCTGACAAGGAGATCACTTGGGTATCGAATTTTAGAACGGTTTGATATTTATCGTACGTGAAGTTCAGAACTCAAATAACAATCAGCCAGAGCCATTCGACGCAACTCTCCTGGAAATGCTCCAGGAAATCGACTTTGAAGTTTGTCTTTATGGTTATCCACTGATTCATCTTAATTTTTATTTTACAGTATTGATAACAACCAAAATTCATACAGGTTTGTGATCTCGTGTGAAATTGTTAGCAATGTATAGTTGTTGAAATACTTAGTTAAATCTGAGAGAATGTTCGTTGGTTTACAGTTGAGCAAGGTTTCGCTTTTATGAAGAGGTTTGATTAAAATCCCAATTAGTACTTTTTAAGCTTTCTTTTTAGTTGTTGAATCAGCAGTAGATGTGTTGCTGCCGATGTTAATCTTGGTAGCGAAATGTTTGTGTCATTCTTTGTTACAGTTTGAGGAAATGATTTTTCATGCTTCTAGTAGACCTAATGAACCTCTTTCCAGAATGATATGATGTCTCTGATGAGGTGTTTTATCCTTCCTCCGATTTGATCTTAAAATACCATATCCACCTCTATATACAGAAAAGGTTCTTTCTCATTGTACATACTGTATTATTAATTGATATTAGTTTATATTATCAGTGAACAGTCTTTGTAATGATGTAGAAAACATTTTAATGTGAAAGTGTTATGTTCTGAAGTGTTTTTACTGTGATCATTGTATAATACAACTAAATTTGCAGCAAAAATCTAAGCAATTAAGCTATTTTCAAAGATTTTAAACTTGGCTCCTTCTTTTCAGCGACCGTTTATGAATTCAAATGGTGGTAAGACAACCCTCTGCGACCGAGGGCTGTCTTACGACTATTTGAAATCTTTTGAGATATTCATTACAATAAATGCATATTTCTGTACAGTGCTACTTTTCGATACCTATTTTCACTTGCCCACCCAGCAAACGAACCTTATCACACTACATATAAATGTAAATATAAAGCATCTGATGCATGCTGCTTGATGCTGATACACGCAATTGTTTATTGTGAAACAATAAATGAATATTCGAATTTCTGCTACCAGTCACTTTATTTGCTAGTCTTTAATCTAACATAGCACAACGCGTTTCGAGCCTGTTATTTTCGAGTGCCAAAGAAACGTCACCTATTAATCAACATCGATAATATCGCTGCAATGCGATGATCGATACTTATTCATAAACAGTCCGCCATCTTGTTTTGTGAAACTGTAATTAGATGCTTGTGAAGAGTTTATATGTGGCAGTGTGTGATTAAAGCAATTAGTGTGTAAGAAGCAATTTACAAGTGATTCCAGATGCAGCAGCTCCACCAGTGCACCAGAGATTCAGAAGAAACCTTGGAACACGAAAATCCTAGGTGTGCAACTGACTATCAACATAAGTGAATCACTCAGCCATTCCAGCACAACACGTGATGCATTCCTGTCTACACCCCACACTGGTGATGAAGCAAATCGCACCACATAGGAAGACCAGCAGAAGACAGCACTACATCTTATTTTATGTCCATCCACTGTCCCCCCCCCTCCCCAACTACCCCCAACCACCAATAATATCAAATAGGCTTTAAATAAATAAATTATAAGTAACATAAGCATTTTTGTATGTATAAAAAGCGCCTGACGATGAGCAAAACATGCTAGAAATACTTTGTGTTATGACAGATTAAACGCTAAAAAATAAAGTGACTGGTAGGAGAAATACGAATACTTATTTATCACGCCATTGTTCATTAAATACTTGTAAAGTGCTAAAGCACTGATCATTCATACATTATTAACCTCAAATATTTCAGTATGGCATACATTAATTCAAATAATACATAACTTAAGCAGTTCTATACTGAACTGACCTTCTCTTCTGAAGTCTAGGGAGATCTTTTATTTTTATATTTTTTTATTTACAGACTACCATTTTGTTGAGTAGTTAGTTTGATTGTTTCATTTGGCCTTAACATGTAACATATTTAGCTGTAATTTGTTTACGTTTATATAACTGAGCGGCAATCACTTTGAACGAAAATGTTTTAATAAAAGTGGGAGCAAGGGGTGAAAAGGTATGATGTAACTGACCATGATCACAAGTTTCAGACGATGATTCAGTATCGCGTTAACGGTTTTCATCTACTTCTCCTTTCTCTCCACATTCGTAGTTACATATGGAGTGCAGTGAGAAGTAATCACACTCAATGGATCGCAATAAATATATATTGCTACATGTTTCAGTATCATTCAAAGGTTCGAATTAGGCAATAATAAAGAGATAAAGAAAACTTTAACAAAAGAAAAAAGAAGTCTGATATTTTCTAAACGTCTAAAGCGCAAGAGTGCGCTTTATCATATGACTTTTACCAGTTTTTTTTTCGACTTAAATACAGTTACCAACGCCACTTATTATTTTCATCTCAGTGAGAAGCGGGCTACGTTCGTCCCATGTTCTGCCTTTATGAATCTGGGTGTGTGAATGTGTCGGCAAGGGATTGCGAATGCTGTGCCGTTTGCTTTGGCAGAGGAATCTGACTTCTGGTTGTTGTAACCTCTTTTCATTTCGAAATGCTGTTGATGAGTAAGACCACAACTGCCTGTAGACGTTAAAGTATCCACAAACAAGCAGCCCAGTACTACACACCAGGTCCGTAAATTGTTCTCGTCAGTGGCAGTAGAATAACACGTTATTTTCAAGGGGAGTTCTGCCACATAATTGGTATTCGTGCTATCAATATGTTTTACTTCGTACCGTCCTTTGAGCGATATTGCTGGGAACAGCTCATAGAGTATGTCTACGGTATTGTGCTGTTGTTAATCTTTTGAAATTGGATACGTGCAATAAATCGCATGAGTGTCTAAGAGCACAAGTTTAGGAAAGAAAAAGTCAGAATTGAAAAAGATATACATTAAGAACAGACTCTGAAGAAGCTATTTTTACCGTTGGAATGAGTCTTTTTCTTCAGTACCTTTGCTGTAAACCTGCAGCTCTCAATTAAAGTGGCCTCTGGATATTATCCGTTTATTCTGCTTCCAGAAACTAAACTCAACTTTCGAATGTACCCTCTAAATTACACCAGTGAAGATAAATTAGAAATATTAAAAACTTAAATACGTAGTATTTTTGTTCCACAATATTATTTTTTTCCTTGTTATTAGCAGCTTTCGGCTTCTTAGGCCATCGTCAGACAACTTCATACTAAAAAGATAGTCCACACGTAACACTGAGGTTACATATACAAAGATGGTTTTTCAAAGATATGTGAACTGCAAATTTCTTATGTCTATGAGTCGATAATACATGACAAACGTACTGCGACAAAACAAAATCTCTCTTTCTTGATAGGTTGACAGCAATCAGTAGCGTAGAAAGTCTGTTGACTTTTACTATACAATTTAATTGAGCCAAAGAGCGAATCATTCGGAAGATAGAAATGATCAGAAATCATACACATTACCTCAATGGCTTCTGTATTTTTGGGTTTAGTCATACCTAGCCTCAGTAAATTTAATACCAATTTCCGGTTGTGTCTCGTGCATATTTCGTGGTATAGTACAATATAAAATATTGTTTTGTGTGACATAGCATGTACTGACTTCCCTCTAGATCCTGCAGTGGTCTTGGGGTAAAGTGCCCTACTGGAAACCGAAGGGTCGTGGGTTCAAAACCCGATCAGATTCCGGATTTTTTCAGTCTGCACTTAACCCATCCTTCACCTCTCAACGATGTGAGGAGTCGCCCGAAACGACACGTGGTTCGGATTCCACGTTAAGCTGGTTGGATAACTGGGGTAAGCTAGGGAGATGCAAGTGGCCGAGTGGCGTCCAATTGAAAGACTTGCACCAGGCCAATGAGTCACACGACATTATTATTATCTGACCAATACATGTAACCTCGTCATGAAGAGAACACTTGGCAACCTAAGTCATATACGTGTAAATTACGCCGCGGTGGAGTAGCCGAGCGGTCTAAAGCGTCTCGCTGCGGAGCTCGCGGTTGCTCGCCGTGGAGGTTAGTTTAATTAGGTTTAAGTAGTTTGTTAGCAACGTACTGATAACCACGCAGTTTGCTCCGATAGATTTACAAACTTTTTTTTTTTTTTTTTTTTTTTTTTTTTTTTTTTTTTTTTTTAAATTACGTTTATAATAAATGATTCGGCGTGGAATACATTCAATAGCATGTAGCATTCACAGTTGAATGCATAAATTTCTGCTGCTATCAGTGGCGGTGTTTAGGGGAATAGGCGCTACACCACTATTTCTGAAGTAGGCTTTCGACATTGTACCTCACAAGCGTCTTCTAAACAAACTGCTTGCGTATGGAATATCGGTACAGTTGTACGGTTGGATTCGTGATTTTCTGTCAGAAAGGACACAGTATGTTGTAATTGACGGAAAGTCATCGAATTCACCAGGTAAGTGTTATAGGTCCCTATTGTTCCTTATTTTTATAAACGATTTAGAAGAAAATATGAGTAGCTCTGTTAGACTGATCGCGGATGAAGCTGTCAGTTATCGGTTAGTAAAGTCACAAAAAGACCAAAACCAACTGCAAACTGATTTAGATATGTGCATGGTGCAAAAACTGGCAACTGACCCTTAATGATAAGTGTTAAGTCATCCAGGTATACACTAAAAGAAACGCGTTAAACTTTTACACGATAAATCAGTCAAAAGTACAGATAGTAAAGTCAGCTAAATATCTAGGAATAACAAACAACTTCAACTGGAAAGAACACGTGGAAAATACTGTAGGCAACGCGAACCAAAGACTACATTTCGTTGGCAGAACACTTAGAAGATGCAACACTTCTACTGAAGAAACTGCCTACACCATACTTGCGGTCCTATTTTGGAGTATTGTGGGCTAACCCCACCACGTGGGACTAACGGACTATTTAGAGAAAGTTCAGAGAAAAGCAGCTCGTTTTGTATTATCAAGATATAGGTGAGAGAGTGTAAAGGAAATGATGCAAGAGTTGGTGTGGAAATTATTAAAACAAAGACTTTACTCGTTGCGACGAGAGCTATGGAAATTTATTTCACCAACTTTCTCTTCCGAATGCGAATATATTTTGTTAGCACCCACCTACATAGTAAGATATGATCATCAGAATAAAATAAGAGAAATCAGCTCGAAAACGGAAAGATTTAGGTGCTCCTTCTTTGCGCGAGCTATTAGAGAATGGAACTGTAGAGGTACATCTTAAATGCGGTTAGATGAACCCTTTGCCATGCACTTCAGTGAATTGTAGAGTATTTATGTAGATGTAGACGTAGTCTCAAATATTGACATTTTGTTTCTAGCATTAACGCAAATTTATTTAAAAGTGGAATTGCGCCACTTTGGCTTTAAAAGGCTCAAACGGGTTACTGGAAATTATTTAATAAATAACATTGAAATGATGGACAGTGGTTTCAATTTATTCCAAAAATTACTATCGATAGTTGTAATGCAAGGAGAAATTTGGAGAGGTAATTAAAGTCCAGGGAGAGGGAATGAAAACCTTGTGGTTTGCTGACAACATAGTAATTCTGTCAGGGAGAACAAAAGATCTGGAACAGCAATTAAACGGAATGGACAGTGTCTTGAAAAGAAGATATAAGATGAACGTTAACAACAGTAAAACAAAAGTAATGGAATGTAGTATTAGAAACTCAGGCGATGCTGAAGAAATTAAATAAGGTAATGAGACAATCAAAGTAGTAGATGAGTTTTGTTATTTAGGTAGCAAGATGGGCGAAGTAAAGAATATAATATAATGCAGAATGGCTATGGGAAGAAAAGCGGGTTAAGTCCCTTAAGCTCTACAAACATTTGAACAAGAAAAGCGTTCTGAAGAAGCGAAATTTGTTGACATCCAATATTAGTTTAAATGTTAGGAAGTCCTTTCTGAAAACATTTGTTTGGAGTGTGGCATTGTATGGGAGTGAAACGTGAACGATAAGGAATTCAGACAAAAAGAGGATAGAAGCTTTCTAAATGCGGTCCTACAGACGATTGATGATGGGTAGATCACGTAGCTGATGAGGAGGTGCTCAACAGGATTAGGGAGAAAAGGAGTTTTTGGCATATCCTGACTTAGAGAAGGGATTGGTTGGTGGAACACATCTTGGCACATCAAGGAATCATCTTAGCATTAGAAGGAAGTGTGTGGGGTAAAACTCGTAGAGGGAGACCGAGGGATGAATACAATAAGCAGATTCAAAATTATGTAGGTTGCCGTAAGTATTCTCACATGATGACGCTAGCACAGGACAGGGTAGCGTGGAGAGCTACATCAAATCAGTCTGAGGACTGAAGACCACAACAACAGTTATAACCCGAGCTTTTCAACTCTGTTCCTCATTTGGCCCCACATATCGCGATATGGACCCTTATTCAATGTTTTCGAATATTATGTTTGCCGAACAAGCAGCCCGCCATTTGCATAACAGTGTGCGTTCGTAATCCCCGACAACCCACCTGTGAGCAGAGCGCTACTTTGTCCTCACCTACAGCCTTTGTTCCGCGACGTGTGAAATGGAATGGCTGAAAGAGATGGGGCAGCGACACAGACAACAACAGCGGGAGGAGGGCGTGTCCTGACTAATGGGCGGGAGGACAGCCGGATCCGTTGCCAGGTAGCCGCCGACGCTGCCAAAGCTCAGACGCCGAATGGTCCGACAGCGGGACAGCTCCCGCTGTTCTGTAGTCACGCGAGGTTTCCGATGGCCGGCTAAATATCTGTATGACACGGTGGCTACAGCCGACTGCGGAGCCGCAGTTTACAATCGCAAGTTGTGACTTCCCCCTTTTGCCCTTCCCTTGTTCCATGTCCACACTAGTAGTGCTACTTGTAAACCATAGCCTATACTAAATAACAGTGACGGCTGGTGCTTCAGTTGGTTGGAGGTTCACTTCTACCAGTTGCAGATCTTGATAGTGGCGCCACGCCCCCCCCCCCTCCTTCCCCCCTCCCCCCTCCCCCCCCCCCCCCCCACACACACCTCTGCGAGTGGTGTCGAGGAAAAGCGCAAAAGCGCCCAGATTTGCCCACTGCCCCCCCCTCCCCCTCTTTAGGTATATTTTCGTTAAAAGATCTACAGAATGTCCTACCTCGGCTGGTTTGCTTTTACTTCAACTCTAGCTGAGACGTTGGCCTACCAAGCTTCTTTATTTCACACTTTTGTTCCAAGCTTAAAGCTCAGTAATTTTTTTCTAAAAGATACTGAACGTTGTTCACTTTTCTTTGATAATAAACACGAAGAACATATGAGTATGCACATGAACACTAAAACACAGTAAGTAATAGTTTACACTGTTAAGTGACTGTAACAAAAGAATCTGTTACAATGAAGAGACAGGCTACCTTCGGGTCACGTGACACTGTAAGCAGCACCCCGTCCTAACCTTACGGTTACGCAAAGGCTGCTCTCCCCCACATCTTTTCAGAATCGCGACACATATGCTAAAACGTCCAAAGATATGTGGCAAGTAACAATATAGAAGTTACTGTTGTTCCCGTATCTCTTAAAAATAAGATTGGTTTTGAAAAAATTTGCTTGCAGTCAGTCAGTCTCGAACCCACTACCTCCGACAGCGCAGCGCCACACGGCTATTCTTGGTAGGTGGAGAGTAATGACTGCATTATTACAGATTATCGGATATTCTGAAGACTTTTACAGTTGATGCGTCTTTAATTTATAGTTATAAGATATTTTACTAAATATGACGTTTTTCATGAATCTTCAATGCGCCAAAAGCAAATATGAAGGGCGCATGTTGCCTTCATGGAGGATTTGCCCATGCGCAAGGGAAAGTGCGCAGTAGCTCCGTTGTCTTGCTCCGGGACCATTCATGCGTAACCGCCAAGGCTCGAGTAGCCAGAAGCTGGCGTCTCTACCAGCTCCAACGCCAATGTTACAAGCGGCGTTTCCCTTCACCCCTTCCTGCCGAGGGAGCGGCCATATGCTTCCTCCAGGGGGTTCAGAAGACAATTTGAGCCTCAGCCGCGCATGCGCACTGCAAAGTTGGGGGCCACTGGCACTTATATTAAGCGGCCGCGCTACGACTCGTATATATGCGGTAGTCGCGACGTCAAACGTTTCTCATGCGATAAAAGTAGTTTGAATGTGTATATAAAATGATTTGATAGAAGAACGTAACGAAGAACGACAGTTTAAAAAACTTTTTCTTTTATTTATTTATTTACTTTTTTTTCACGACGAACATTTTTCCGGGGGTGCACTGAACGAGTGAACACATAGGCCACACCGCCACTGGTTATTACACGAGTACAAATAGATTTACTTATCTTTGATTCTGCGGCCAGCTAGTGATCTTCTTCAATCTTCATTCATATTTCACCTGGTTCTCAATGAAAATATGAAAGTTACTCATTAAATAAATATAATTAAATAAAGTGTGTGTGTGTGTGATTGCAAACTGAATTGTTGAGTGATTGACTGTGTGTGAAACAGATTAATTTTCTGTAAGGCTGTCTGTTAAATACTCATTTAAAAGTGATGAATGAGTGAGTGAAACATAACAGGCTAACTACTCTGTGTGAATTTACACTCTGTGTCATCTAACAGTAACTGTCCATTATTAGAAAGCTCGGGCTGAGAACCTTTACTGAATTTAAACCACCTAACTGAACCTGAACTCAGTGAAAAGATTGTTACAGAAAATACAGTCACTTACCTCGAGAAGAAACAGCACGCAGAGTAGTACGATAACAATCCATGATCAGTAGAAAAAAATTACGTAATATTTGAATGAGATTGTGATCATTCCAAAATAATCTAAGTATTATTCTTATCACTGGTACCCCTGTATAAAATCTCATTGCCTAGTACCAAAGAATGTGAACAGCTTGTTTGAAACTTGTGCTGCAAATTAGGGTGTGAGCAAAACTTCCCATTGTCAAATATAAATAAATTGGGAAAAAAAAAAAAAAAAAAAAAAAAAAAAAAAAAAAAAAACAGATTTCAGGCAAAACTATATCTACGCAATTATAGGTACGAACGGATAACATTACTATGCGGGGACTGATGACCTTGTAGATTGGTCCCCTATAAACAGCAACAACAACAACATTACTATGCACTACAAAGCAATCAGTTACCAAGTGATGTAATTACATTCCTCGACAACACTATGTTAGTTCAAGTATTGACTTTTGTCATTTGCAGCACTCAAAGATGTAAAGAGGAACATTTTGGATATGAAAATGAAAAAGCATTATCAAGAGAAATTCAACTGTGGGAATGAACTAACAGAGGGCTGATTACCGTTTCTTTTCAAACCGCCTTTTACATAAATCATATTTCAGATTAAATCGTGTAAACTTTATTCCTTTTCAAAGAATGTGAACTACAATCGAGAAACTGACCAGTACTTCACACATATATCATTAGATTGTCAATACGACACCAACAAGGACAGCCACAAGCCTAACTGAAGAACAAGACTGCGCGAACAAGGACCTTAGATAAATGTACTCTTTGGTATCACTGATTTAAGTCAAAGAGGCTAAGAGGAAATACAATATACATAAAATGTAGGTGGAAATGAAATTAAAATATCGGGAATAGACTCCTTACAAGAATTGTAACGTGTTTCAGGAGCGGGAATGAGGCTTCGATTTAAATAATCTTTACGAAGAGTTTATTTATACTTTTACTTTCGGAAACAATAACCACTTTACAGTTTGATGAAATACGGGAAACTATGTTACGTAAAAAAAAAGCAGCCATACAGTATGACGGACGGTCCAAGAGTGACTTATCATGGCTTCTCGTTGGACATTTGCTCAAAGACTGCGTAAACATGGAAACAATTGCAATATGCAAGTTTCATATATATGTTAAACTAACATTTCAACTAAATTAAAATTAGTGAAATCAAAACTTAAGACATATAAGTTATATTGTAAGTAAAGCAAGTATATAGAAAAGCTATTATCGGTTTTAAAAGGATATATAGACAGTAATTAATATTGTGTCTTATAACATTTACAAATTAAAGTTACTCAATAGAACATACTTTACGATTTTGACGTGTGTAGATATATAGTTGGGATTTAGTGTTTCGGTAAACTGTTAATTTAAATGTGTTTCAATTTGTAATTTAGGAATTCACTAAATACATAATTGATTAGTGTCGTAGTATTTTTGTTAATTTCAGCAATAATTTCTTAGTATCAGACAGATAGTTGAAATGTGTGAAAACATCATAATATACATTTGATTTAGGATCCAGTGATATATGTCACATGGTCTGCCCTAATTTATTTAAATAACAAGGTAAATATGTAATAATGTAGTGCAATATTTACGGCGTGTAACGTTGTTGTATGTTTATTGGTAAATGAATTTTTGTGAATAGCATATTCTGTAACTGTGCTAAGGTATTCTTATTAGTTGTGTTTATTATTTACGACAGTATAAATGCGTAATATTAAGTAACGAGATACAAAAGATTAATAAGTTCTTTAAGTAAACATTCAAGTTTCATGGTACATGTATGTGAATCATAGTAGTTCAAACACAGTAAGTCAATATTACAAATTACACTACCGTTGGTGTTGGTAGACTTTTACTTAAGGTTTCTACTGGTTACGTCGGTAATGTTGACAATATACCCGGGGCCTAAGGAATGTGAAAATAGGAACGTTACAAAGTACACTAAAGAAACTGCATAATGTCATGTAGGGCCCCCACAATCATGTGTAAGTGCCGCAACAGGAACTTGCATGAACTGCATAAACGCCGGAACGCTACCACCTGAGACAACTCGACATATGCTACGACTGTTTTAATTATTGGTACTTATGTGTAGTTGCAAAACTTCAAAGTCGATTTTCTCAAGAATTTTTTAGAGTTGCGTCGAATGGTTTTGGCTGAGTGTTGACCTTCACGCACCATAAATTTCAAGATACCCACGTGGTCTCCTTGTAAGTTCACTGAAATCAATTGCCTCTAAATACGAACGTGGCGACCAGTCATCAAACGTTTACAAAGACACAAAAACTACCTCTTCGCAAAATACGGAAAGCAAAGAGCTCGAAGTAGAAGATATTTTTTCACATTAGCAAAGATGAAAAAGTCTCACTGGATTGTATTTCGGGACATGGGTTCCTGATCGAAATATGATATAGACATACCCCTCTACAAGCCCTCTATCAAGGAAAGTACTCGGGCTCGAACAAACACAAATATACCAAAATAGTGTGAGACATAATGTAAAGGTCCGTTATTGCACTAGTGATAGTCTCGCATCTGCAAAACTTCGCAGTCGGCCATTACAGGCCTCTGAGTGTGCCACGCCGCACTGCACATTCAGCTGCTGGTACACCAGTCGGGACCAGTAGGGACGGTGCAGTGTGCCTCTGAAGTTGCGTTTTGTGACGTCATTTGTATAGTGAAGTGTCAGATGGGTCGGCGATTGGTAATCAATCCTGATAATGTATTGCGATTGGTTGAGATGAAATTCCGAAGAGCCCTTCTTCGTGAATACTGTCTTGGTGTAGCAGATGAATCATTCACATGTTTTATGATATCTATTATAGTGCAGAAATGTGAGCATAGATTAGAAACACTATAATAGATACCAGGTAACATGCGGATGATTCATGTTCTACACCATTACCATCTTCACTAAGACGGGTAACTGCATCACAACTAGTCACACTATACTAGCAGGATTGATTACCAATCGCCGACCTATCCGACGCTACACTACACAAATAACGTCACAAAACGCAACTTCAGAGGCACACTGCACCGTCACTACTGGTGTACCGGCAGGTCAATGTGCAGTGCGGCATGGCACACGCAGAGGCCTCTAACGGACGACAGCAGAGCTTTGCAGATGAGGGAGGCTCGCTAGTGCAATAAGGGACCTTCACATCTCTCACACGATTTTCGTGTATTTATATTTGTTCGAGCCCAAGTACTTTCCTTGTAAGTCACTAATAGTAATTTTCGAGCAGCCTATATGCGCTTGCGGACGCATCTAGCAGGAGTGGGGGAAGCTAGGGCAAGAAGAGTATATATAGCTTTTTGCTGCCCTCTCAATAATCATCTCGACCAACCCCGTGTTCTTCCCCAAGCCGCCTCAGCCTATTCACTTACAAACATGTCTGTCAAGCTTAATATTTCAATGCAACACGTACGTTTTCATAAAAGAGGGTCTCATTCACAACCTCCCTCCTTAAGGTTACGTCACGTTAATAGAGGTTTAGTGACCTCGTCGACAGAACGTTATATCCAGAGGGAGAAGACACCGTAAATATGACAGGCAGAGGAGGAGGGGGCAGAGTCACGAAAAGGGTGCGCGAGGGGTCGCTCCCCGCCTTTGGAGGGCTGCTCCACTCTCAAAGGCGGGTGTTAAACAGTGAGGGCAGCGCTTAGGCATCGTGGTCGAGAAAGGCACTGTCCTGGAACAGCGCCCACACTGGACTGAGTCGCGAAGTGGGCGATTGTAAAAACTCTACTATATATTACCTACTAATAATAAAACTATAAACGTACGTCTAGCGTTGTACACTTCAATCGTCAACACCAATAACCAATTTTTCGTGCACTTTTCAAAGGAAACTTGAGCAAGTAGTCATCATACAAGCTTTTTTTTTTTTTTTTTTTTTTTTTTTTTTTTTTTTTTTTTTTTTTTTTTTAAATACGGAAGTTGTAACTTTATTTACAACCGATACAAAAGCGTTACATGTTTTCACCTGTTACTACTCTTCAAAGTAGTCACTAGTGTTGTGTAGAACCCGTTGCTAGCGATGTGGAAGGCATAGTATACCGTTAGCAGAGCCTGTTCTGTTGATGGTACTTATCGAACGGTCTACTGCCTATCGAATCACTGGAACAGTCCTGAAGCGAACGCCACAGAGTGGTTTCTTCGTCTTCGGGATCAAGGACTTAAGTGCGGGGAGTATGGTGGATGGTACAGTACTTCCCATTCCCATCGACCGAACAGAGCAGCCACAGCCTGTACTGTGTGCGCCCGCGCACTGTCGTGCAAAATGATGGGTATGTTGCGCAGAAAAACGAACAGTAATACTGTGCATTGACGGTCTGCCGTGGAGGAACATAATGCGTTAGGATAACACCATCACAGTCGTACACGAGAATCACCATAACTTCCATCATACTGGGGATCTAACGCACTTTCGACTTTCGCGGCGAGCCATAATGACTCCATTCCTTGGATTGGCGTTTCAGTTTTGGCTCGCATGATGTGCCTAATGTCTAATGTTAGGATACGGTGTAAGAAAGCCCCTCCTTCGCGCTCATATTGCTCCAAGTGCGTCTGAGCAGCGTTGCAAAGCAGCCATTTCTGCATTTCCGTCAATTCATTCGGAATCCATCGTGGTGCAATTTTTCGCATGCCAGGCGTTCCAGTCGTATGCCCTAATCCTGTTTCGTGGGTAAGCTCACGAATCGTCTGGCGTCGATCACTGTCCACTAACGCGGCAAAAGTATATACTTCCTCTTCTTCATAGACACGAGGAGGACCTGCCCGATGCATGTCTGCCACGGTTTGCCGACCTTCGTTGAAGGCTTTTACTCAACGTGTCACTGTTCTGTACGGCAATGCCGATTCGCCACACGCCTCTTGAAGATCTTGATGATTCTGTCATGCTGTACGATCTTGAGCACATTCAATCTTGATCCAACTCTGTTAAGCTGTTTCGGAAACACAGTGACATCGTTACGTGCATGCCGTTGACTTAGGGCGGGTGAGTCCATTTGCTCGGAGGTAAGGTAGGTACGTCAACAACGTGTGCTATCAGCGACAATAGTAGATTTCATTCCATATTGTTTCCACAGCAGTGTTGCTTCTATTCAAGTTCCAACACTGGTATAGTGTAAACTTTGGGATAAAAGACAATTATTCATGGATGTAAATGAAGTTTCCTTTCCAATTTACTGGTCTGTGGCTACAATAATGCAATATTTGTACGAAGTCTTCTTTCCGACTTTTATCACCTTGTCAAGTGGAGACTTCATTTTTAGTAGAAAGCAATGAAGCCGCGGCGGAGCGGCCAAGTGATTGAGGCGCTTTGCTATGATGCGCAAGACCGTTTCCCGTCTCGGGTTCGAATCCCCCATCGGGCATGGATGTTTGTGAGGCCTTTAGTAAAGCTAGTTCATAAGTAGTTTGTAAGTTCAGCGACTGATGACGCCGCAGTTAAGTTCCTTAAGCTTGACAAACATTTGAACATGAAATGTGCAGACACTTGTAATTTTCATACACAGGGGCAGGGGAGGGAGATGAACAGAGGGCACAGGAGATGAATGGGAATAAGAACGGAGTAGGTAACGACAGAGGAAGTATGATTGATGGGTGCAAAGAGTGGGGAGGATGAGGAGCCAGAGGTAGGTAGACAGAGACAAAGAGAGGCGCTCTAAGCTAACTGAAAATTTGAGTAAATAAATCTGATCAGTGGCATGTTTTCAGCTCGATAATAAAGAGTTACGCTGCAGAGAACAAAGAGGCAGCTAAGAAGTAGGCATATAGATGGAGGAAGTGATGGGCAGAACGATTAAGAGAATGAGTATAGGATGTATATCCGATTCCCATGCATATTTAGCGAAGGCAAAGCATTGCCGGGTTCGCTAATCAAAATTAATAAACAAAAGGGCCATTAATACTGCCCTTTCAGCGCAAGTAACACTACTGTTGCGAAACTTGCAGGACTATGTTCCACAACATTGAGATCAAATGTATTTTGTTGTAAATATGGAGCAAACCTACTGATGTCGGCGTTTGAAAACAAAAATGGAGATTATGACAAATAACCACTTTCTGACATATTAAAACTTTGGGATGTATATGTGTACATAAAATAACATTTAAGAAGAAGAAGTATTATGTAACAAAAAAGATGGATTTAAAATATAAAGCTTTACTGAAAGACAGAGCGTAGTCCACTACAGCTGTAATTTAATGGAGTCTTTTGACTCCTACACGACCGGTTTCCCAACGACGATCAGTTGTATCTTCTGGTGTATTGCATAAAATTCCTTGTCAATTATCACATAAAGTTACAAAAAGTCTGATTACATTGAAATGCTCAATAAAACAAAAAATGAGTCTTGGTGGACTAATTTATATTATATTAAAATACCTAATTTAAGGGACGATTATGATTGCTATTTCAGAACTTGTTTTCCGGTTAGCAAGGCATACCGCATACCGCGTCGTCGCCTAATGCCCTCATTTATTGCCAGGTAAAAGAATTAGGTGCCTACTGGTATTTGTTAAAATTCTTACAAATAGTTGTGAGACAGAACCGTAAATTGATTCGTTTGACCTAAATCTAGTGACAACAGCTGCGGCTGAAAGAATAACTTTGCCTCGTCTGTGTTCTTAGTACTATTGCCAAACAAAGTTTACATTGTTATTATTGGAGAAGTTTAATACAAAAAAACGTTGCAATATTGTACTACACACAAATACTATAAAGTTATATTGTTATTTATTCACTTACTGGTATCGGAACAATTTTTTTTTATTACTTCTTTATGTAGCGTCCTATACATAAAAAAGAAGAATTGATTTATTTTATGAAAATTTTATTTCCATGTTTTAAAATATACTGCTTGATATAGCATCAATATATGAAAAGAACGATTAATTTCTTCCATAAATGTTTCGATTTAATACTTGAAATAATTATGAAAGGTAATCTTAGATTTATTTTCAGTAAAACTTACATATTAGGGGATGTTTATGGGTTAGTAATATAATATGAAATACAGTAGCTGTTAGAATGTTAAACATTTGTTACAGTTGAATTACTTGATATTTAATACAATGATAGGATTAAATTTTACATAATTTACAATTGTAAGAGAATCTTGTTGTACACTACGTTTTATAGAGTTTATAGTCTACTACTGTCGTAGTGAATCATACATTGTTAACGGTGACCTACATAGTGAATATTTGGTTTGTTATACATGTTCAGGAGTATATATCTTACCGTGATAGGGGTTCTCAAAAAAATGTTGGAGTAGTTTTAAAAGATACTTAGTATCCTATTGCTGTAAGTGAGATTTTTACGATTAGTATCAAAAGATAAGTGTGTAATGCCATGACAAAGTTATAAGAATTTACGTGCAGTAAAAATGTTTTGAAGTTTTAGTTTCTAGTCTGTTGTATTACTTCCCATGCTTTGTTCCTTGTATACGGTATATTTTAGTTTATTTACAATTAATAGTGATTATTTGGTGGGCGCAGCGATGGCAAGGACACAAAAGCATGTTACAAGTCTAAATATCTAGATAGTTATGCAGGTGACTAATGGTTAATACAGGAAACTGTTTAATAACGTACAACTTAATGTTAAATGGTTTCATGTCGCAGTTTACACATATGTTAAGCTACTGTTCTGAAGGATATATAAATTTTATGCATGTTTCCATTCACGATTTGTTTGCCTACCATTTTAAATTAATATTATAATGATAAAATATGGCCAAGATCGCTAATTATTTTATTGTATTTGTTCAGGTGACCAGTTTGAACAGATTTAACTGACATCATCGGACCTGAAAGCTCATGTCAGGTTTATCAGATCATTTTAAAATTAAAACATCTCTAATTTTTATATAAAAATAAAATAATTAGCGATATTGACCATATTTTATTATTGTAATAATCAATCAGATCGCCCCAAGTCACAATGGCGAATTTCTATTAAATTAGTGTGTTGTGAAATATTATAGTAAGAAAAGTCATAATGTATAAAGATTTGTTACATTTTGTCATTGCAGTGGTTCATGCTACCATCTACATGCGCGTTAAGAGAGCGGGCAGAAGGCGACGGGCATAGGAGTCTTACATAAGAAGGGAAGAAACACATGCCTGGGAAAAGCAGCGGGTGTAATTAACATAAAACAAACAACAGTGTTGTGTGGCAGCTTCTACAAGGCGCAGCAGACAGGACGAACGCATCGCTGCGCCGTGGCAAGTCTCCATTCAGTGCCACGGGAGGGCCACAGCTTTCTTGTACAGAGCGAGGCGTAATGAAGAATACCGCCGAGTGGTCAACAAAGAGGTGCAACTGCCGCGCCGAGGTGACTGTAAGGCGATAGGCAAACATTGGCCGCCCCGGCTGAATAAAGCGTGCTGCACGGAGCTCTCGGGCGACTGCAGAGGCGGGAGTCTGCGGTTAAGCGGCGGCCAGGACCAGGGGGGGGGGGGCGAGCGTCATTATTTATGCAGGCGAGGCAGATGACGTCAGCTTGTCACGGCTGCTGGGCCGCCGCCAAGACTCACTCGCCGCCCCTTCCACGGCGCATCACCGCCAGCAGCAGGCAGGCCGGACCACTACACTAGGGCCCAGCACCGACGGCGCTGTACCACTCCAGGGGGTGTCGCGAAGTGTTTTTGAGGGAAGGGCCACTGTCAGAGAAAGCAGTAGTTGCAGCTAAAGCCCTGTACAGAGAAAGTAGCGACAACTCAGCGCCGGTCACCATCGTTGGGCCATGAGGCTGGTGTGATCCCGTAGCGTAGCACAGGGCCGCTGCATTACAACGAGTTTATAACCATCAGTTTAATAAGTCATGGTTGCAAAATATTAACACGAGTTATTTACAGAAGTATGGAAAAGCTGGTAGAAGCCGACCTCGTGGAGGTTCAGTTTGGGTTCACGAGAAATGTAGGAACACGGGAGGAAATACTCACTTCACGGCTTATCCTGGAAGATAGATTAAGGAAAGGCAAACCTACATTTCTAGCTTGTAGATTTGGGGAAATCTTTTGGCAATGTTGATTGGAATAAACTCTTTCAAGTTTTGAAGCAAGCAGGAGTAAAATATAGGGAGCGTAAGGTTATTTACAACTTGTACAAAAACCAGACAGCGGTTGTTAGAGTTGAAGGGCATGAAAGGGATGCAGTGGTTGGGAAAGGAGTAAGACAGGGTTGTAACCTTTCTCCAGTGTTATTCAATTTGTACATTGAGCAAGCTATAAAGGAAAGCAAGGAGAAATTTGAAGAAGGAATTAAAGTTCAGGGTGAAGAATTAAAAACATTGCGTTTTGCCGACGACATAGTAATTCTGTCAGCGACAGCAAAGGACCTGGAAGAGCAGTTGAACGGAATGGACAGTGTGCTGAAAGGTGCATATAAGATGAACATTAACAAGAGTAAAACAAGGGTAATGGAGTGCAGTCTAAGAATATCAGGTGATGCTGAAGGAATTAGATTAGGTAACGAAACGATAAAGGAGGTAGATGAGTTTTGTTACTTGGGCAGTAAAATAACAAATGATGGTCGCAGTACAGAGGATATAAAATGCAGAATGGCAATGGGTAGAAAAGCGTTGTTGAAAAAGAGAAATTTGTTAACATCGAATATTAATTTAAGCCTAAGGAAGTACTTTCTGAAGGCATTTGTGTGGAGTGTTTCCTTGTATGGGAGTCGAACATGGGCAGTAAACAGTGCGGACACGAAGAGGATAGAGGCTTTTGAAATGTTGTGCTACCGAAGAATGCTGAAGATTACGTGGGTGGATCGCATAACTAATGAGGAGGTACTGAACAGAATTGGGGAGAAAAGGAATTTCTGGCATATCTTGACTAAAAGAAGGGATAGATTGGTAGGACACATTCTTAGACATCAAGGAATTGTTAATTTAGCGTTGGAGGGAAGTGTGTGGGGAAAAAATCGCAGGGGAAGACCAAGAGATGGATACAGTAAGCAGATTCAGACAGATGTAGGTTGTCGTTCTTATGTGGAGATGAAGAGGCTTGCTCAGGATAGGGTATTGTGGGGAGCTGCGTCAAACCAGTCTCCAGACTGAAGACCACAACAACAACCACTTTCGACGGAAATGACAGTGCAAATGATATCGAAATGGTAAAAATATATAGTGTAGCACAGTACTGAATCAGTGAATGTTAGAGGTACAGATACAAGCAGTCAACACGACGGCATTTTTAATTCGTCTGCTACAGCAAGTTCGTAGACATAGGTTTTAATTTGCTTGCTGGCAACAATGAAATCATAATTACTTTCTGTCCAAATAAATATTTAACAGCTTCCTTAAATATTATTAATAAGCATCTATTATTACCTTGAAATAACGAAAGTCAGGATAACCCTTAAGCCGTCCTCACAGGGGACGTGTTGTCCCTACGTGGCACAGGCCAGACGTGCTGTCTACCTAGTCTAGCTACAGCACGCTCTGAAACGACCCGCCACATCCCGCGGAACGTGCTGCTCATTGTTATTTGCCTTACGACCGCAGCGCTCTCCAGCGACCGTTGCGGGCTGGCGCATAGATCATTGTGTTTACAAAGATGGATGTGCGTAAAATTACATGGTATCTCTGTAAGCGATCGTCGAAAAAATAATAATAATAATAAAAATATACAAAGGTTCGAAATGCGTTTTATGCTTGCATGTGGCATGCAATACTCTTACAGAAATTGTGTTTTTCTTCAAGAAACACAGAGACGGTACATTAAATACGGGAATCTTTAAAACTATGAAAACGTTGTTTCTGGTAATTAATTGTAACAAATCATATATAAAATGACGCGTTTTCAAAAGTTCTTCGATGTTCTGACGCCTTAAAAAAGTTTATATTAATACATCGTACGCTACAACGAAAGAAGTCACGAAATACGGAGTTTCGTTTGCAATATGGCGACTCAAAAGTACTGATTCTCACATGAAAAACTGGTCGCCGGCCGCGGTGGCCGAGGGGACTGAGGCGCTTCAGTCACGGTCTGCACGCCCACTACGGTCGGGGGTTCGAATCCCCTCTCGGGCATGGATATTTGTGCCGTCCTTAGTTGTAGGTAGTTCATAAGTAGTTTGTAAGTTTAGGGACTGATGACCCCGTAGTTGAGTCCCTTAAGCTTAACAAACATTTGAACATTTTTGAAAAACTGGTCGCTTCTCATTGGCCACGTTCCACTCCACGAAGCAAAAATCTAACATGCCAGATCCTTTATTCGACGCTTCGGAGGTTAGTGGAACGGTACAGTCCACGCTGCAGCGTCACCACTTCCTCCTCCATGCGCGTTTCCACGTCCCGTGAGACGACGGCTTTAGGACGTGTCCTACGTGAGCGACAAAAGCGAGCGACAACGTGCGACATCCAGCTACGCAACATTCGGCGACATGGCAGGGTGTCCTACGTCAGCAAAGGTGTACATCAAACTATCACTCAGCAAATAAAAAAAAAAAAAAAAAAAAAATAAATAAATAAATAAAAAAAAAAATAAAAAAAAATAATAAAAAAATACAGAAGACTGGTATATTAGAAACAATTTAAAAATTTAACTTCAGTCGTCTATAAAAGCCAAAAGGAAATTTACGAAGTATTTATCCAAACCAAAATTCTTCACTATATGTGCAACTTTGGTTTTATTTTCTGTTATTTCAGAAACAGTTGCAGTTTCATAAACTTTGAGGGATCATGAGCTCGCAGAATTCTTGCGACATCCTTTATAGCCTCTACAAGCAGACGATTCTCAAACGAACATCGACACTCTGTAGCGCGTGAGACAGCGACGAGATTCAAGCAGGTTTGATCTCAAACGTCGCCCGTTGTCGCGTCTGTCGCGCGGCGCAGCAGATGTCGCTCGCATAGGACAGACCAGTAACCACGCGTTAAAGTCGAGATTTGTCGCTTGAAGCTGCCGCGCGCTGTCGCTCGCTTCTGTCAGTCACTATGTTTATGACAAATACGTCGATGAAAGATCGGAATGAAAGGTACAGATTACGATTATGTTAACGCTTACATTACATATTACTAATAAATTAATAATAATGATGAATTGTAAAACCAAATAATTATTGTGATGTTATGGCACCTGACTTTATATCAATTTTAAAACAGTTACGATTTTGCATTTCTCATGCTCGTACCCTTGCTCCAGTAGAGTAATTCTTTGTTCTTGTCGTCTAAGCCGGTTACGTTACTTCGGAATTATGTACTCAGCCCACGTAGAATTTCACAGGAAGCATTTGCTTGATATGAACCATTAGCTCAGGTCGTGAAATCATGCCTTGATACAATAATAAGAGTATTACAGAGATGTGGTGCCTTAGATCACACAGTTGACTGATTCATATGTGAATGATTTCAAACACACCCCGCAACACTCGGTATTGCTATCTCCTTATGGGATGTTGAATTTTTTGTGTACACAATCTGGAGTTGAGCTATAACTAACGGCGTGACACAGAGCCATTCATTATTCCTGTAAAAGTATTAAGAGTGCGGAAAAGGTCATATTACCGCACCGGCAAGTGTAACAGCTGTCTCTTAAACACAATTTTTCCTAGTTTTCTTACGAGAAAAATCTGATTAAATAAAATCCCCATTCGTCATGATGTTTTATTTGATTGCAGTGTTACGCATCGACAAGTAGAAAAAACAGCTATTCATGTATTCAAGAATCATGAACGGTACCAAGTACGCTGTGACAACCGTACGACTGCGCGACATACACACAGTCCTACTTGGCAGTGCAACGATGGCTTTGTGTGAGTGTTATTAAATGAGGCGATAGAATTACACACTTATATGTTTATTATATTAAACACCAGGTAGACGTGAGTTAAGTAGAATTTTCCTCAGACACAGAAATACGAACGATATAGCTCAGTGCGCCTCAGTAATTTAAATACGAAGCTGCCTTGTGTAGACTTGAATTCTTTAATATAAACAGCTTATTAACATCTTTACTTAATAGAAGACGAACTTTTGTGATACACAACCTTCGTACAGAGAAATAAACCTTAAATTAGTACATTTCTGCAGTATACATAATGGTCATGTTGGACCAGGAATGGCTGCCGAGTAGCACGTGACTTGCAACTGACCAATGGTAAGACGCGGTTGTTGGCAATCCACACACAAAAGGTTGTCACTACTTTCTGTATACAGGGCTTTAAGGCGATAAAAGCACCTGGGCCAAACTAGTGTTTCTTTGGTGAACTACGAAACTAACAAGCGCCTTGAATGTTACCTAGCAGTATTACGCCGTATTTACAAGCATAGCATGTACCTAAATTATGATATATTTTCCCCCCCCTGAACCTATTTTGATAAAACGAGGCCTATAAACCTCTTATCACTACCAGCCGATGGTTCAAATTGTACCACGCCTGCAGCTAGACGTAAAAGTCTAGCTGTTTTTCAACGCATTTGAGTCTAACACAAACAGTCACGCAAGCGACAACAGCGCTACAACGGGCAGCATTGCTGTAACCGAGGAACAACGATCCCACGAACAAGATACAACGGAAGACTTTGCAGCTTATTAAAAACACCATGACATCTGCTGTTGTGGCCAAGAGACTCCGCACCCAGGCACCAGTACCTCCCAGATTGTACGGACTGCCTAAGATACATAAGGATTCCGTCCCTCTTCGACCGATTGTAATATTGGGGCGCCTTCATACAACTTGGCGAAATACCTGACAGCGCAACTGAGTCCTTTGGTAGGAAAGTGTATCACATCCGAAAATCTGAAGATTTCATCAGTCGCCTCAAGAACTTGCGGCTTTCCCCATCTGATATTCTCGTTAGTTTCGACGTGGTATCACTTTTCACTAGAGTGCCATTACAGGAATCATTGTCGTTCATTGGCGAGCAGTTCGAAGGGGAACTTGATTTGTTTAAACATGGGTTCACCTCGACTTACTTTTTATTTAATGACCAATATTTTGAACAGACTGACGGTGTCGCAACGGGTAGTCCCCTGTCACCCATTGTGGCGAATCTTTTTATGGAAGACTTCGAGGAGAGAGCACTCCAGTCAGCAGAGTTGAAACCTACCTCTTTTGGCGATATGTCGATGATACGTTTGTAGTCTGGCCTCACGGTGCATCGCTGGATTCATTTCTAAATCACCTAAATCCTCTTTATCGGAACATCAAGTTTACTATGGAGATGGAAAGAAACGGCGAACTACCTTATCTAGACGTTTTGGTATGGAAGAAAGAGGATGGCACCTTGGGTCACGCCGTGTACCATAAATCAACGCACACGGATTTATACTTACAGGCTACCAGTTGTCACCATCCTACATAACGAAGTGGTGTGCTTAGGACGTTGCACCACAGGGCACGTGTCATATCAGACTGGGACATCCTGTCTGATTGGTTAAGCCACTGCCGTACCATTTTCTTAACTAGGGATATTCTGAACAGAAGATTCGCCGTGCATTACGTCCGGCGCATGTCAAACAGACTGAGGAGCAGGAAGAAACCGAAGACGAAAGAGGAATGGTCATCTTGCCAAATGTCGGCGATGTTTCTTCAAAAATAGGAAGATTACTGAAGAAACCTAATGTTAAATGCGTCTTCCGCCCGCCAAGGAAACTAAGAGGTCTTCTAGGATCTGTAAAGGACGATCTTGGTCTGAGAACGTCCGGTGTTTATAAGATTCCCTGTAGCTACGTTAAATCTTATATCGGGCAGACGTGCCGCACTGTGAACGGCATTTGCGTTGGACATCGACGGCACACACGTCTGGACCAGCCAGAGAAATCTGCAGTGGCTGAACACTGCCTCCGTACAGGGCACAGTATGGATTACGAAAACACCAAAATTAAGTTGTCGACGTGCTCGTACTGGGGCAGTGTTGTTAAACAGGCGGTGCAAATTCGCAGCTCTTCGAATCTGCTCAACAGGGACACCGGCTACCAACTCAGCACAGTATGGGATCTTGCACTGAATCTGTTAAAATCACAAAGACCACCGAGGTAGACGACTGTGTGTGCAGATGAAGAGGCATCGGTAGCGACGTAGTTTTATCGGTTGACCATGGCGAGATGGACACAGACCAGCATGAACACACAGTATATCGGTATGCGGCTACTAGCGGAGGGCGTTGGGGCAGTCGGCGGCAGTGCTTAGCATGTGGACAGTTCTGCGCGATGTCGAAATGTTTACCTCATTGTCCAATAGGTGGCGTAACTGGCTCTTTCATTTTTGGATGCAGTACGAAAAATCTACAATATTATTACCATCAGATATAGAATCATTATATAAATACGGTAAATGAAAATTGTGGTGCAGATAACTAATTTACTCGTACAAGAAGGCCTTAAGTTACATAATTCGAAAGATTGTTTGTCGTAGATTTCACGAATATAAATATTATGTGTGCATTTAGCCATTAAAAGTGGTAAAAGGAAGTAGAAATTTTCCTGTCTACAGCTTGGATCAAGTTCTACATTCTCCAACAATTAGCTCACTGATTGGCTATTTGCCTCGACTAAAGACGCTGTAATGCAACGCACCTGCAGTATTAAAATAACGTATTAAAATAAGTGAATATTGAAACATGGAGTGCTCCCAACTCACTTTCTTGTGCCGTTCAAATGCTTCGTTTTCGCAGTGATTAAGAGTGGTTAAAGGAAATGGATGTTTTCATATGAATGCCGATATAAAGGATGATGCGCGGGAGAGGCATGTAGCGGTGCACGGGTGGAACTACGAAGACTACATGTTGCCAGCTCTGGAATTCTGAATATCGCAGTATCGTAATAACATTATTTCTTAGCGTTGTATAAATATATGAACACCGAAATTGTAGTTCCATTTCAAATATTAGGCTAATGAAGGTTATATAATTCGAAAATCGCATGAGAAGTATATACTTCCGTTTTTATTTGTTGTTATTGTATCAGGCAATATCCTAGAAGATAGATTAAGGAAAGGCAAATCTACATTTCTAGCTTTTGTAGATTTGGAGAAGGCTTTTGACAATGTTGATTGGAATAAACTCTTTAAAGTTCTGAAAAAAGCAGGAGTAAATTATAGGGAGCGTAAGGTTATTTACAACTTGTACAAAAACCAGACAGCGGTTGTCAGAGTTGAAGGGCATAAAAAGGATGCAGTGGTTGGGAAGGGAGTGAGACAGGGTTGTAGCCTTTCTCCAATGTTATTCAATTTGTACATTGAACAAGCTATAAAGGAAAGCAAGGAGAAATACGGTGAAGGAATAAAAGTTCAGGGGGAAGAATTAAAAACATTGCGTTTTGCCGATGACATAGTAATTCTGTCAGATACAGCAAAGGACCTGGAAGAGCAATTGAATGGAATGGACAGTGTGCTGAAAGGTGCATATAAGATGAACATTAACAAGAGCAAAACTAGGGTAATGGAGTGCAGTGTAAGAAAATCAGGTGATGCTGAAGGAATTAGATTGGGAAACGAAGCAATAAAGGAGGTAGATGAGTTTTGTTACTTGGGCAGTAAAATAACAAATGATGGTCGCAGTACAGAGGATATAAAATGCAGAATGGCAATGGGTAGAAAAGCGTTTTTGAAAAAGAGAAATTTGTTAACATCGAATATTGATTTAGGCCTAAGGAAGTCCTTTCTGAGGGCATTTGTATGGAGTGTTGCCTTGTATGGGAGTGAGACATGGACGATAAACAGTGCGGACAGGAAGAGGATTGAGGCTTTTGAAATATGGTGCTACAGAAGAATGCTGAAGATTAGGTGGGTGGATCGCGTAACTAATGAGGAGGTACTGAACAGAATTGGGGAGAAAAGGAATTTCTGGCATACCTTGACTAAAAGAAGGGATAGATTGGTAGGACACATTCTTAGACATCAAGGAATTGTTAATTTAGCGTTGGAGGGAAGTGTGTGGGGAAAAAATCGCAGGGGAAGACCAAGAGATGGATACAGTAAGCAGATTCAGACAGATGTAGGTTGTCGTTCTTATGTGGAGATGAAGAGGCTTGCTCAGGATAGGGTATTGTGGAGAGCTGCATCAAACCAGTCTCCGGACTGAAGACCACAACAACAACATTGTATCAGGCATTTTCCTTAACACATAAAAGATACCCTTTCATACCTCCCAGTGCCGGTTAAATTTTAGCAAATATCCCAGCGGCCTCCTATGATAATGTTGGAAACAGATGCTGAATAGTTAGAATCCTCTGAGTCTTCATTTTAACCAATCGCTTGACAACGCTGATGTTTTCTCATCGAATCTTCCCTTCACGAAGGCAATTATTTTTACTGAGCGGACTAGGGTACATACAAGAACCTGTCAACCATAAAGCAGGAACAGCATCATTTTTTTACTTCATGGTCTGTACGATACACTAATTGAGTCTTTCTATGTGGTTCGAACAAATGGGCAAAGATTTTCTATCGTGTTGTTGATGTTGCCAACATACCCACGCGAGGCCGCCGACGTGATACGTAAAATGTTACCCCCAGTTATCATTGGAAACACATTTGGTCGATTTTCGACCACATGCAATACTAGTAATAAAAAAATGAACATTAATAAGAAGCTTTTAAACCTGCTAATGATAATTAAAATAAAAATAAATAAAGAAATATCGCAATTGTTCATCTTAAAAGAAACTTTCAAAAATAATTCCTTGTGCGCTGTAGGCCAGCGTTTTTGGCGCGATCACGCATGCGCATTCCCTTATTTGTACGTTTTAAATAGGAATTCGTCGGTCACAGCGCAGCAGTGCGTCCATCGCACCTGAAGCCATCAACCAGGTGTGCTGACGAAATATTGTCCAGTTATGAAAAAACAGCCGACGTCTCGTCCGAGATATTTGGATGGTACTACCGGATAGCTCTTTCCCCATTAGCTCTCAGTTACTATCGCGGGGTCTTTTTTGACCCTAGAATAAATATTATCTTATTTATCTCTACAATGGTGCCACTAATGCGCCAAAAATTTTATGTTTTCTCTTAGAACCCAGTTGTCTTCAAGAAAACATGGTAGTGTAAATTGTGTCGTTGTTTGTTACGGAATAATTTGATTTTGGGGTTGCTGAAGAGCCCAGAATAGTACTTACGTGCACATTGTTTTTCAATATGCATGTGTAATTTAACAATGAGTTGTAAATCCATTGCATCGACGTAATAGGTATGATGGCAGCAAAGGTCATGGACTATTTAGGTAATATATGAAGTGAATCTGCAAGAGTAGAACGAAGCCAGGAACGTAAATCCGATACAAGTGATTGTGAATGTGAACACAGTGCTCACAATACAGACGCAACAATTTCTGATTTTGATGTCTCAGAAGAGGAAATGTTGGAAAATGGTTTTAGTAGTTACTAGTACGAGAAAAAAGGCTCAATTGGTGGTATAACCCGCCCAGTACGTCTAGAAAGAGAAAATCTAGTATTATTGTTCATGCCTGTTAATATCTTTACTATGCATTAAAAATTGCATTTTTCCTTTCAGAGGTTAATTTGGACCTTAATCAACAAGGCAGATGAAGCAAAAAGGAAGATTTATTACTAAAATGAAAAATTTGTTACTTTAAAATTACCTATGCATTGGGAAATGTAGACATTAAAATAAACATGTTTTGTATGAGTGTCCGGCTTTCTTATAGTCATATTTAGAGTAATGCAGCTGCAAACAAGTTGAAATGAATGTGTGTAAAACAACTACCATAAAAATTGAATTCAAGAAAGTAGAAATACTGATAATTTTGGGTCACTAATGACCCCACTTAGTAGTTGTCATAGTGAAAAATATCGATAGTATACAGAGCTAGGGCTGCTACTGTCGAACCCATTCTTTCTGGAGATTGCAGTGTTCCCTTTTTATAACAGTCAGACATCTCATAGTATAAGAAAGACTGAAATTATTATTCCATAAAATGTACCGAGTAAAGGCAAAGTATATACAATAATAACTTTTATGAGTATTCATTAGAACATCAATGAAAGTTAGATAGCAAAATCTCAGATTATTTTGTGAATAATGTTTGATAGCGAAAAGTCTGCATTCTTGTCTGCCTTGCTTTGAAGTGTCAAGAAAATAAATGCAGGTGCAATTTCAGTAATTCCATAAATAAAGTGATTACGTGTTTATTCCAGTACCTTCCAGTGGAAGTTTAGCGTGCTTTTAATTATGATTAGCCGATTAAATCGACTAATCAAAATATACACAATTAATAAAATTTCAACCCGTTTTTATTAATTTTAAGTCCAACGCTGATTCTATGCAGAGATTAATTTTACGACTTTCATGAATTTCCTATCGCACGTAAATCCACTTCACCAAACTGAAATTAGGCCACAACTTTGGCTTTGATTAGAAACTTACTGAACATCCATTTCAACATCAGTTTCATGTGGAAGACGTTTTATTTGCAAATATATATTTCACATGAAATAGATGTTGAAATGGTTTTTCAGTAAGTTATTAGCCAAAGCCAAAGTTGTGTCAAAGATTCTGTTTGGTGTGTTGTATTTACTTACGGTAGGAAATACGAGAAAATCGTAAAATTAATCTCTGCTTGCAACCTATGCTTTGTGATAGCATAGCTAAAACTTTAAGATTTTGTAATTACTTTTCAATACTCCCCATTTTTGTAGTACGTTTTCGTCAAGAAATCTTGAGTTTGAGAATCAGATCATTTCTTTGGAAACAGCGTGTTTCCAAACAGCGTGTTTATTCCCTGACTTCTCTGAGTCTATCAGGTCCACATCTAGTGTCAATAGTCAATTTCACCTTACATAGAGATCTAACTTCCACTGCAGTTTTGTGCGAGATTACTGGACATTAGGGAACAAGAATAACATTGTTTTGCTTTATATATTTAGATATTATATCAGGTTTCTAACTTATTTCGCTTACCTGTGTACTGATGACAAATCTTGGCTGTGGCGTTCCTCCCGGCGCACAGACGAATCGTAGACTCTGTGACTCGGTCAGCTGTTTCCACACAGGACTTCGTCCCCTTGTACTGATCTGCGTTATACGGTGGGGAATCCCATCCGTTGTAACTTCTGAGGCGTGTCATTTTTATTTTTATTTTTTACTTTTTTATATTTTATCAAGAAGATAAGTGTAAATTTAATGGTCCACTGTTTCATCAGACAAGGAGATGAATGAGAAATGTGTTTGGAACTTTTTGTACTGTCTGGGTTCTAGCTACCAATTTTAACTTGGAGTGTTTATAGTATTTTGCGGATTCGATGGTTTATCTTTTTTTCTGATTTTTCGATAAGGGATCAGCTAGGCACACACATAAAATGTTGTTTCCTCAGGAACATATCTGAGTGTTACCTAATTTTATTAGATTGAAGAAAATGTTTACAAAATGACACGGCATATCGGGTATACAGAAACGATCAATAATTGAGGCATCGAGAAGCCAAGGGGGGTAAATGACACGTTTCACGTTCTGAGAAAATTAAGTTTAAAGTTTAAAGGTTATAATTAATTCTGCATAAAAGTTTCATACTGCAACTCTATTTTTCCATGATCTTTAAGCCTTACTTTATCTGTTTCCAAAAATGTATCGTTATTCAAGTAATGGTATTGATATAGCAGTATATTTCCTGTAATATTCACACTTACCTCCATTGGCCTCTAAGGGAAAGTGTTGAATTGAAAGAGAAACAGTCAACGCATCAATATATTTTAGAAAAATTTTTACGATATTAATATATGAACAGAAAAGCTTAATCACAGCAATGTATTTCAATAATTACTTAAAATATTAATACATGACAAACAACGTTTGTCTTTCCACTTCTCAAAAGTCATTTTATTCTTGATCAGAATAAGTCAAATAAAGTTGATCTGGTTCCTCCCATTCCAGCTTTTCTTATTCATTGTGATTCCCTTTGTGTAGCTTTTGTTTGCCTTCTGTTTCTTTCTTTCATGAATTTCCAATTTTAACGTTTTGTAGAACCGAAGATGAATCGGGGGGATGAAATCCTGAAGCTTTTGAAGATCATTGTATTTTGCTAATTTGATAGGATTCAGTGTGGTTTTTCGTTCAAGTTCTGGAAATCTTTTACGCTGTCTGCCCAATGAGTCCTTAGGTTTAAGATCTCTTCTGGCAAATTCCAGGGGTACAATGAAATTAAAAAAAAATAATAATAATAAATAAATAAAATAAAAGTATCTTCCTTTTCCAGTCTAAGCCATGTCAACTTTCGTATTCCTGGCACCTTTTATAAAGAAAAAATTTGTCTAAAGCTTCTTCCAAGTTAATGAAAGAACCCTGCATATCAACTACCATAAATTTGCAGCTGGCCTTTGCTACAACTCCTTGCCACTGTTCTAGGACAAGCACCTCATTTTCACATTTTGTTTCCTTGCATTTTGAATAACAGCAAAGTCCCGGTCACACTCCATAAATGAATGAGCTGGTACAAAAAAAAAAAAAACGGTGATCAACACATTGGCTACTACATAAGACCAAAATAAGATAACAGCACTCTTATTTTGTCCTCCGCAGTTATCACTAAATGCGAAAATTCATTTAAAGTCAACAACACAAAATTGTCAGTATGTTACTACTGCACTTCACGAAACATCTAAATTGATAGAAACCAATGGATGTAAGTGCTTCATCTACCCCTGTTAGCTTCCGAAGATATCTTTTTTTTTTTTTTTTTTTTTTTTTTTTTTTTTTTTTTTTTTTTTTTTTCAACTTTAAAGTTTAAAAGTTCGTAAATCTATGGAACTTAACTGTTTGGTTATTAGTCCCTCGCTTACAAACTGCTTAAACTAAGATAAACTAACCTATGGACAGCACATACACCCATGCCCGAGGGGGGACTCGAACCCCCGTCGGCGAACGGCCGTACGCACCACAGCACAGCGCCTCACTGCGCACGGCCATTCCGCTGCGGCTACATTAACTGTCTGCGATTAGATACCAGCACCTGTTGAATTCTCACGTATACGCTTCGGCCACAGTTTTTACGTACGTAAACTATATGTTTCTGCACTGAACTCGGATTTTTTAAAAATAGTACACTTATCCCCCTTGGCCTTTCTATGTCTCAGTTACATTTGAACCGGAGCCGCAGAGGCTGTCTGGTACTGCAAAATGGCGTTAGTCACATGTTACAAGTGGGCGCTCAATGCAAGAGATGCTCAATGTTTTGTCCACATGCATCGAACACCTATGACGGTGTTTGCCTGAAATTTTGCAACCTCGCTAATTCGAAGCCATCGCAAAACTGTACGATGTTAAAGTAAAGCACGGTGACGCTCCACTGAATGGTGCACCGTCTCCAAGGTAACTGGCGCTGTCTCGAAGATATCCTGCTGCTACAACTATCCTGCCCTCTGGTCCTCCGGCGATGTAACAGGTGTTTCATACACGATGTCTTCTGGTACCACCACAAAAGAAGTCTATTGGGGACATCGAGTACAGAACGGTTGATCTTGATGGTGAGTGACACGCCTACTTCGACCAACCAAGTGGGCCGAAAAGTTTGCCTGCCGATGTGCCCTTACTTATCTACTGAAATCGAAGGGGCATAAAATGGGCATTGAAGCGTTGTTCAGCATGTTCGTTAGAACGTCTCGCAGAAATGTAAGATACTTGCGACATTATATCTGTCCGAGAGAATCTGCGGTCCAATTAAACAGTCTCCAACGACACCAGTGACCATAGCTTTTGTATCCCATCCTCGTCGCCACTTTTGTATCCCATCCTCGTCGCCACTTTTGTATCCCATCCTCGTCGCCACTTTTGTGTCCCAACTTCGACGTCGCTTTTGTGTCCCAGCCTCGTCGTAGGTGTCGGTGGCCGAGTGGAACGAGACCGACACAGTAAGAAAGATAGCACGCCGGTGCAGGTACGGAGGGGAGCAGCCAGAAACTACAAACACTAGAGTAAATTAGAAAGAGATATATATTGCACAGAATGTAACAATACTTAACTTTTACATAGTACTGCAGAATGTTGATACATAGTTGTTAGAGGCCTGCCTAGTGCCTGTACAATAGCAAAGTCTTCACTGGTGCCTATCTGATTACGAAGGTCCTAACTGGTTGCTATCTCAGTCCGAAGTGCCGATGTCCTTCAGTGGTGGCCACGAGCGGGGTTGCAGCAGAGGGCGCTCGTGGCTGTCGTCGTGAGAACGCCGCGCCGCCATGCATAGAAGTGCATAGAAGTGTATAATATGGCGTGGTTTTGTCAGTGTTTTCTGGTTTTCACCTGAACTGTTACCTCACTTACAAAAATTACCTTTCTTGCAGTAGCAGATGCTTAAGTCTACGTCGTCTTCATATAAGCCACGCTATCACCTGTCCAAAATGTTCTGAAACTGATATTTTACGTGGTATACAGGTGATTCACGAAGATTTGTGACTATTTTAATATACAAGTAAAACTAAAGAAGTAAGTTTTATATAAACATAGGTCACAAATGTCTAGGTACGGAGTTACGGCTAAGAAAAGATTTTGCTTGAAATTTTGCAACCTCGCTAATACGAAGCCATTACAAAACTGTACGATTTTTTTTCCTTATTGATCTGGTGAATGTAATAAAATATGTTGCAGACGTGTATCTGCAGTAACTTCACAGCAATTGCAGAGATGATACAAGAAACTTGTCTATTTTCCATTAAGAATGTTGGCAGCCGTACAACGTCCTTAACACTGACCTTTGTTTAACATGAATTCGCGTGCGCTATGGTTTTAATAAAAGCAGATTATCTGATACATTCTTACAGTTTTAGTTAGCTTTACTACTATAATTTTCGAAATTTAAATTCTCTACAACTCCTGTTGAAAACTTTGTGGAATTATCTGGAATTAAAAATAAAAAAGGAAAAAAAAGAAGAAAAATGGGCGAAGTAGTTAATAAGTTACAAATTTTCCCAAATTATTTCTTTGCTTCTCTGGAATTTCTGAAAAACTACTGCAGATACAATTTTCCGACATGTTCTCTTAGATTCACCAGATCAATAACAACAAAATAAATGGAAATCGGGCTTTACTTTAAGGTTTAACAGTTTTGCGATGGCTTCATATTAGCGAGGTTGCTTAATTTCAGGCAAATTCTTTTAGTTGCCGTAATTCCGAAAATTAACATTTACGGACGTATGTTTATACGAACTTTTATCTTTAGTTTTACTTGTAGAATAACGTGTTAAAATATTTGCATATATTCGTGAATCATCCTTATAAGTAGTTGCTACTGTGACATATTGTACGAATAACTCACGTGTATTCGACCAGTGATTTCTGCGTAGGGTGTGTTAAGTAGTAGACGTGCAGCATTAGTGTCAACATTGTCGTCTAGCAAAATGTAACGGAGTAACAACTGTACATCAAGTGTGTAAGACATCCTGCCAAATATTGTGAAGAAGAGAAATATGTGTAAAGCTTGTCCCGCACACCTTGAATGTCAACAAAAACAACTAAGGGGTAGTAGCATGTGCCGCAACTTGATGCATAAGCAAAAAGCGAACAATTACTTTCTCGAAGACAAAAATGTCATTGGTGAAGAGTATTTGGTGGTATCAACATAATGCGCTAAACAAGATAGTATAGGAATTGATATGAAGCGTCAATGTCTCGACAGCATAATCGACATTCAAGCCAGGGTGATACTTAACTTGGACTCAATAAAATAAGAACCGTCTATATCGCTAAAATTGTATTTATTTATAACGTCGATTCGTCATCTGCCATCATCAGATCTAAAAACCTCTGAACTTGCAAATTACAGGGTCAATAATAAAATATCTACCTCGTAGGACGCCCCTAAAGATGCCGAAACGACGTTATAAATAAATAGTTTTAGCGATCTAGACGGTTTTTATTCTTATTGAGGAAAATCAATTCGTGGACTATTATATGAAATTCGTTTCCTACAAAAATCTCAAGTTGCACAATACAGAGACGGACTTTTCTTTTTCACATGGTTGTATGAAGGTTATGGACATTGCACAATGACGTAGAAAATGTCACGAGAGAGATATCTACAATTGCGTACGATCTCCTCTGGCCATAAGCCGTGGAAGTGAGTCTCCACTTCCCTCGTACTCCTCTGGACGCTACTGAGACCAAATCGTTGGCAGGACAGCAACCAATTTCCGTCTGTTGATTGACGCAGAAACCCTGGCACGGTGACAGCCCAGATATCGTTGACATAGTTCAAATCTGGGCTCCGGGATGGCCATCTCATTCTTCGGACTTCCCCTGCATGTTCCTTGAACCATTCCCGGCAGCTTTGGAGGAATGTGGCAGCGGCGCAGTATCCTCTCGAAACACCCCAGGACAGTCACGGCGTCGGAGATTGGTGCAAGGAAATTCAGCATACCACGGACCATTCAGAAACCATTCCAGAACAACTACACTGCTCAAAACAGTTGAGCGCCCTAAAGCTCCAATAACAACAACAGCTCAAAACAGTTAGAATATCAGTTAAGATATCATACACAATATACATATAACGGTAACGTATTTTACCGTTCGTTACAGTTGTAATTTGTGTGGGATACAGAACGATATTTTCCTGTCTCAACTATTTACTTGAGGTTTACGTATAGCGAGGCACCGAGGCGCTACCATTATAAGGAAAAAGTCATTCCCATTGCCCTGTAATATGGTGTATGATCACCTCAGAAGGCCAGACAGTTGCACAGCTGCGTTTGGCTCAATGCGTCTGCCAAGTAAATCCCAGACGTGCTAAATCGGGTTTAAGTCCGGTGGACAATCTGTCACTCCATTCGTTCAATTCCCTCAGCTTCAAGCAAGTTGCCCACCAGTGCAGCTCTAAGGTACGACCGTTATCGTCCACCTGAAGAAAACCATTTCCTAAGGCACTAGCGTAGGGGCAAGAAAAGGTCGAATGATCTCTGTACATCTGAGCAGCTCTCCACCCTATTCTATCCTGAGCAAGCCTCTTCATCTCCTCATAAAAACGGCAACATCCATCCATTTGAATTTGCTTACTGTATTCATCTGTTGGTCGCCCTGTGCGACTTTTACCCCACACACTTCCCTCCAAAGTTAAATTCATAATTTCTTGATCTCTAAGAATGTGTCCTAACAATCGATCCCTTCTTTTAGTCAAGGTATGCAAGAAATTCCCTTTTTCCCCAAATCTTACAAACTACTCATGAACTAGCTAACACTAAGGACGGCACGAATATCCATGCCCGTGGGGGATTCAACACCTGACCGCAGTGGCCGTGCAGACCGTGACTGGAGCGCCTCAGTCCCCTCGGCCACCGCGGCCGGCTATGGACTGACAGAGCAAAGTAAACTATACCGTACCGTTTTAATTTTGATGCGCGCTGTAGGTAATCTAAATAACTATGCTGTTAGTAAACAATGTAATAAGGACAGTTGACAACTCATCACAAAGGCGCAACGACGAGCTGCGACAGGCACATAAAAAAGATACACACATACAACACGTAAGTTATCGGCCGCCGGCCGCGGTGGCCGAGGAGACTGAGGCGCTCCAGTCACGGTCTGCACGGCCACTACGGTCGGGGGTTCGAATCCCCCCTCGGGCATGGATATTTGTGCCGTCCTAGTTCGTAAGTAGTTTGTAAGTTTAGGGACTGATAACACTGTAGTTAAGACCCGTAAGAAATAAAAAAAAAAAAAAAAAAAAAAAAAAAAAAAAAAAGTTATCGGCCATGGCCTCCTCCAGAAAACAGGGCAGTCGTGCAATCACACAGGCACACAACCGTCATCTCCGCCTACTGCACTCCGAATTCGGAGATGCACGACTGCTCTGTTTTCTGAAGGAGGCCATGGCCGATAAGTTAAGTGTTGTATATGTGTGTATTTTTTATGTGCCTGTCGCAGCTCGTCGTTGCTCCTTTCTGGTGAGCTGTCAACTGTCCTTATTACATTGTTTAATTACAACCTGGACTTACCATCATTAAAAAGGTAAGTACGTCAGGAGACTTAAGTAGCACGATAGGAAACTTCACAAAACATCAGAGGCGAGTCATCTGACTTGTCTTCAGTGGAGATTGATTGTGTGACTATTACGACACGCACAAATACTCGCAACCAGCAACCCCCTCCCTAAACCTTGCAGACACAAGCAGTATCTGCACTAATAAATCATTCGTCTATGCTGTATTTGGAGTTGTAATCATAATGTTTCATTTTACTACTCTACCACTACACGGGCATCCATCGAGGAGGAAGAACGCTTAGACATAGAAAGACGCCGACGATTTTGATCCTATGATTCATGATGTGAAGTGGGCTTTAGTAGATGGTTTGAACGTTTTTCGTAAAGGTATAGCATAGTGATATCGCTGCCAGAGCGCCATCTGTGTGTGGCCTTTAATAGGGAATGTTTACAGTCAGAAGGCTCAGTGTGATACCAACGTGTGAAGCAAACAGGTGCCATGCTTGGATGCTTGGAAGACATTCTTGTGCTTCCTACAGTCAACTATAGTTGGCGTCATGTAGGAAGGCGGTTTCACGCTTAAAGGTGGAGCGATAGGGCAAGTGTTGAGGGGATGAGCTAAGGCCGAGCGTCAACAGTTGTGCCTGCGGGAGAAGCAATGCGTAACTCGCGGCCAGCCACGCGCCTAGAGAATGAATATTATTGGCTGGTAATGAAGGGAGATGCGCAGAACGGCTGAAAACTGAGGCGGCTACTTTCGTGACGTCGACTATAAGAGCGTTTGATATGGGCGGGACTGTCCTTTTAGGAGAACTGCCAAATAAGTTGAACTTAGTATGTCAGTTCTACAAAGATGCTGGTTCCAATGGTCACGTGAACACTGTCACACTCGTAGACAAGGTTCTGGACGTCCAATCAACAACAGATGCCCATCAAAAACGGCGTACTGTAAGGGCAGCAGTGGCAGATCGTATAGCTGGCACAGCACAGACCAGTTCTCGATACGTGCTGAATGTTGTATCACTCGTTCTTTTGCCGTTCTTACAACAGGAAAGTGATGTGTTCTTCAAACAGGATAATGCTCTACCGCCACTACACGTGAAAGTCAACGTGCTCTGCAAGACGTGCAGCAAATCCAGATCTCTGGACATGTCTCGAATCGAGCACGTGTGGCATACAATGGCACGACATGTGACGCGAGCGACTTGCCAACCCACAACTCTTGCAGAACTGCGTGAACATGTCGAACAGGCGTTCAATAGTCTATCCCAAAACGGTATTGGCCACCTGTTTGATGGTATGTATTCCAAAACCAGGGCCTGCATTTTCGCCATTTGACGCTACACAACGTAGTGTTACAGCGCAAAATTGTAACAGAGAAACTTGTTAAAATCTTACATTTCTCATTCTTGTCACAGAATTTGGCAAATAGTCTTTTGACAAAGACTCATTCCACTTAAGCCCTTTGAATATAAAGAATGGAGGTAATTTGGCAACAACACGAACAGTAGATTAGTTAAATTGGCACTAGAAGGTTAGGTAAATTGGCAGTAGTCTTAAATTGGAAATTCTTTATGGAAATGTGTGTAACATAATTACCTTCGATAATATTTATAGTGAAAGGCTCGTCGAAACACGTAGAATTTATGTACCAGCGACGTCAAAAGTCGTCCAAACGCATTAAGCAGGATGGAGCCGATTCATCGTAACACCAAGAGCTGAATTGCTAAGGTCCCTGCCTTCACACACGTATCAGAAGAAATAAACTAAATAATTCTTGTTACATGTCTTACACTACGTATAGCGCACAAATAAAATGTATGTTACTTGCTCCTTGTAACTTTAAAATGCATTTAGAACTACAACGGCACAAAACATGCCGCTTCCTCAATGAAACACGGCGCGCAACAAAAGACTATTTTAACCCTGCAACCCAGTTTAACGTGCAAGAATAATATATCGTGCCACCTGCTGACGGAAATTGAAAGCGTTACCTTGGAAGGTGTCTGAGCAAGGAGCTTAGAATAAAATACTGCAGAATTACCTATCCAGCGAAAATACCTCACTTTACCATACATGCTTCTCTGAATTATAATAATAACCCGGTATACACGGAACAACGCCTTCCTCGTAGCGTATCAAAGGGAAACTTTCCGCATACTTCCGAGAAACTCTCTTGTCTAATAAACAAGCCCACGTGAGATTCCGTGGCTCCTCTTCGAGCTGTCTCTGACATTTCCGCTAATCCAACTCGTTAACAGTCTCAAATTAAACAACAGTTCTCTGGAATCGTCGAACTGGAGATCAGTAAACCGGTTCCCTCATTCTTTCGAGTAATATGAAATCTTTTACCTGCGTTTCTCATAAAATTTGGTTATCACTTATATCGCTTTCTTTAGGATTTACTTCAATATTTCACAGTTACAAAATTCCAGTGACGGAGCTTCCATTAAGCAGTTAAGTAATGTCGGGTTATTCCGTCAAGTGATGAACACTGCGTTAGGTTTGCATACTTTGAGGGCCAGCTGTCAGACTTTCGACGGATCTTAATTGCCTGCGGAATTAATAAATCACGGAATTTACGAACCATTGAACTGTTGTAGAACTGAGTTAAGATCGGACAGCCTCATAGACGAGGAAATGTTATCCTCAAGGTAAAGTGTGAGCCTATAGACAAACGGATATCTTTTTTCTGCCGGTGGCCATAGATCAGTAAACACTTCCGGGCTGAGTTGCCGTTTTGTTCTCGACTACGGAGAACATTTTCAGAGGTTGAGTCGTCGACTACGGTAACTCAGGCCGGAAGTGTTTACTGATGAAGACGCCGGCCGTGAAAGCCTTCATGGAATGAGTGGCCATAGTATTAAATCTATGAGAAAAGTTGAAAATTTGTGCTCAGGTGAGACTCGACCTCGAGTCTTCCTGCCTACGAGGCAGTTCCTCTGACCACTACGCTACCATGATCGGACCTGGTATGGAGTCGCACTGAAGAATTAAATTACGGCGAACCTTAAGTGATATGCCATCCTGTCATTTTCAAGGCATACATTCAGCAAGAAGCCAATGTTCAAGCCAATATCAAAGCACACATATGAACGCACACAATATAACCGCTAGCGTCATCACACAACCAAAGGTGACCGAAGTCAGAAGTAATCGGTATCGCATATTAACAACCGACAAGTGAGGTAGCATTGAGTTTGTCTCTCTCCTATTGCAAAACAACCTATGAAACATAACAACACGAAGATTTTGGAATGCACCTCTAACTGCTGAGTTATTGTGTTAATAAGCAGGAACTTGAAATTAAATTAACAAGTGGCGTGATCAACTGGGCCGGAGTTTTTGTTTAAATTCTGCTTGGAGTACTGCTGCCTCCATTGTCAAAAAATAGAGGGACAGAGTTATTTTTATTAGTATGCACTATCGATAACTTCTGTCGTACGTCATCTTTGTGTAATGTCGTCGAGATATATTGACTGGCATCCTGCATCTGTGCCTTGAAAATGGGAGGGTATTCTTCTGTCGATATATCGCCGGTTGTCGAAGACGTTACCCGTCTCATTCCTCTAAGTCGTCATCCTCGGCACCGTGTGTGCCAATAGCTACCATACAGCACCTAGTGATGAAATGTCTCAAGTTCACATAGAAAAGTATCTGAAACCAACGAAACACGATGTTTGTCGAGTGGATTCAGACGAAGTGTTGTGGTCACCATCAGACAAAAAGTATCAAGACAAGAAACAGATACAAAGAATAAATAAATAAATAAAAGAGAAAGGTAGAAGTAACTATAGCGGTTATAATTCCTCAGGTGTTCTACATAATTTTTCCTAATTTGGGTACAGCGCACAGAATGCTTATAAATCCGTGTAAACTGTCAGAAAAGGTTTTTTTTTTTCTTGTTGTTTAATTCGCTCGCTACAATCGCTTGAATGTCGATTAAGCCATCGAAATATTGACCCTTCCTATGATTATCTGCACTTTACCGTTAATGGTAGATTCGTTCTTATTCTCAGATGAAGAGGCTTGCGGACAGAAAACCACAACAACAACATCTTGCTTCGTACTGCAACTGCGTGACCACATACTCATCACGCGTTTGCTCTCCTAATCAGTTCTATGTTACTCATATTAAGATTCATCCGTTCTATTTTGCTTCTTTTCTCACAGTGTCGTATACCTTCCAGTGTGTTTTCCTGTGTTCAGTTTTTACGGGCTATCCATTTGCCGATCTTAACACTATATTTTAGGAGGGGTTGTGAAATTAGGAGTTTCCATTGTAAGTGTGGTTTCGTGCTGTTTGGCGTGTTTGAGGTAAAAGATGTCCCTTGCAAGAGACATTGCTCCATTACACTTTGTCGCACAACGCTGGGCCACTGCTACCTCATGTCCACTAACTGGTCCGATGCGTATCTGTTGTTTACAGTTGTTTGCTCAAGTTGGCACCGTGGTTACTCTAGTTATGTCGCTTACACACCAGGAATGAAATCAGCCTGTGAAAGTTTTCGACGGACAGTAAGCGCTATTTGAAACCTCCAGTCATATTATAACTGTTTGCCGGACAGGGAGTAAAAGCCGGACCCTTTTGTTTCACAGCCAGTGCTCCCACCGATGGAAGAGAAGGGGCGCTGACAAAACTCGAACTGTGAGTTTCACCTCGATAGCTCAGTCCATGAAAAGTTTCTCGATGATTTCGAGAGTGTGGGGTCAGTTCCAGGCCGTAACAGGGCGCAAATCCGACAGGAAAATTCACACAGCGAAAAGTTTATTAGTAAAATATTGTGCATTGATGATATACATGGGGGAATAAGGAAAAGGAAATGCAAGAGCAATTGGATGTATGGGAACAACAAGTACAAGAATGTGGCATGAAATTTAGTATAAGCAAGAGTGAGATGATAATCACATTAAGAGCAAAAGAGAGAGGAACAATTGGAGTAACAATCCGTGAGGAACGACTGAGGAGAGTGGAGAGTTTCAAGTACCTAAGAAGCCTGATACAGGAAGATGGGAATAACGACAGAGAAATAACGAGCGAGGGAGAAAAGCAGAAGCATTTTGTAAGAATGTCAGAAGCCTGATGTGGAACAGGGATGTACCCCTAAGAAGTAAAAAAGTTATATACCGGTCATACTATGTCCCGATCTTGATATATGCACCTGAAACCTGGGTTATGAAAGGAAGAGAGAAAAGCAAATTACAAGCTAGTGAAATGAAATTCTTGAGCAACAGTATTGGAGTGACAAAGATAGGTTAAGAAATGAGAGGATCAGAGAGTTAATGAAGGTGGAACCATTCCAATAGGAGATAGAGAAATCGAAGCTGAAATGGTATGGGTATATTAAGCGAATGGAGGAGAGGAGGATACCCAAGAGGATGCACGAGATGAAACTGGAAGGAAAGAGACCAAGAGGAAGACCGATAGACAGATGGCTGAAAGGGGTGGAAGAAGGTGTAAAGAAGAAGGGAGAAGACTGGACCAAGGTGAAGGCGGAGAGATGGTAGGAAGACAGAAGACGATGGCGTGACTTATGTTCGAAGAAGATCCGGCCAGAGGCTGGAAACTGTCCAAGATGATGATGATATACATGTGCACTTACGAGAAATTATAATAATACAGGTTACTGTAATAAATTGTTCACATTGCTCCTTTCTACTACAATTTTGGCACGGAGACTCATGTACAACGTACCTGCCACTGGATTATGAATAGTACATTAATTGAATTGGTTGAGGGTTTTTTTTCTGTACAGTTGGAGAAGTTGGAGATACCGAGTAGATCTGTGAACGGTGGAAATTGTAGTACCAAGTGGAGAAAACGGAACGTTTCCGTTATATTCTTCTAAGGTGGAGACAGTCACAGACTTTTACGCCGTGTACTGGGATAGTACTTACCTTTGGACAGAAAATGGTTTTCTCGTTTTACGGAGGATCATTTTGACCATAGTGACTCTCCACGTTAATGGAGACCTTTGGAATGTGATGATCGTTTACACTCACCAATCCACAGTCATCCACATCAGTCTCTGTTGTTTGTAATGAAGAACGCTACGAACTCTTGTACCAACGTAATATTTTCATCATTTAGGTGTTAATTTTTCATGTTTCTTTGACCTGACTGCTGTTCATTGTTCGTAAAAGAATCTGATAAACGCAAAGTTCGACCACTAATAGTCAAACTATCAAGTCTTTACCTTGAAATATTGTTCTGCTGTACATGCGTATTGCTTGCTCTGTCTTACCTTCAAAATGAAGATGAGTTCTGCATGATGGCGTCGATTTCTTCTCGATGTTTAGTCGTACTTAAGTGGTTAAATGAAATGTCATATATGTTACTTTTAAGTTATCACTTATTATTTCAAATTTCTTTTCAGTGCCACCTGTTATCGTACAACTATACTCATACAGTTGATTGTACATTATTTCACTCTGTTTGAACAAAACATGTTCGTTGGTTTTATTATTTAAGTGTCACACGATGTTTTACACTCAATAATCTTTCTAAATGTGTCTATCAGCTCAATATACCTCCAGCACTTGCACATGTTCTGCCGTCATTCTTACCTCCAACACTCACCTCTCCGTACCGTACTGAGGCAACTGACTCTGCTCATGCCTCCCCTCAGCAGTCGGTTTGTGTGGCTGTTATGCATTTCGCTGTGTTACATTATACTTGACTTCATATCGTGTGTGTACGAATACATGTGCGTATTCACCAAAGCAATTTCCTTCACTGACAGATTCTTTTTCGTATCGAATTTCTACTCTACATTGGGGTTGGTTTTATGGTGGATTTACTTACCTATAAAAACGTTTTAATTGTTAATATCATGACTGGAAAAACATACATTCATCTAAAACAGTATGGTTAATTGGAAATGGCGGTGTGTCATGTGTCATGTGCTTGTCACAGGAAAGGAAATAACATACCCTCACACTTACTGCAATGCGTTACTTTCAAACATTATGTCACGTTTAATAAATTATAGGAATATTATGATTTATGACTGTGAACTAAAGGTCTCGTTGCTGACTAGAAAGTCTTTAAAATATGAGTAAACTTCCAGGCCGACTTAGTAATTTCGTAGTTGAATGAAGTTATTTAGTACTTCGTATTTGTTTTATCTGTCGGTATGTTAAAATTCTGTGTTATGGAGACAAAAATCAATATTTGACTGTGCTTTCCTACAAAATTTTACACAGAAACAAAAAATTCAGGGAAAAATAATACGAAAGGTGTAAAAGAGTGCTGATGGGTAAAATAGAGTGACAACTTACCAGAAGTCCTTCAGACAAATACTCGTTACTTCGCTGAAAGTTGATGAAGTACTGCCAAGGATAGTTTAGGACATTTCCCTTTTGCAGGGACACTGTAGTCCTTCCCCCGCCTTCTCTCTCTCTCTCTTTCTCTCTCTCTCTATATGTGTGTGTGTGTGTGTGTGTGTGTGTGTGTGTGTGTGTGTGTGTGTGTGTGTGTGTGAGAGAGAGAGAGAGAGAGAGAGAGAGACTTTCTGTTTGTAAGTTAAAGATAATTTGTGTACATATATGATCGGGTAGATATTTATTAATTTCTTTGTTATTTGATCGATAGTGTCGATTATTCGTCAGTAGATGACAATTGCCTTACACGATGACTACACGTAGGTTTTTATTAGAATGGATGATTCTGTTGTTTCTATTACGTACTTTTTGTTGGTTGCGCAGGGTTCTGAGAAAACAACACCCGAATGGAAATTGCAAAATAACTGCGAATAAATAGCGCCGGCCGTGGTGGCCGAGGGGACTGAGGCGCACCAATCACGGTCTGCAGGGCCACTACGGTCGGGGGTTCGAATCCCCCTTCTGGCGTGGATATTTGTGCCGTCCTTAGTGTAAGCTAGTTCATAAGTAGTTTGTAAGTTTAGGGACTGATGACCCCGTAGTTAAGGCCCATAATCTATACAAACATTTGAACATTTGAATAAAGAGCGCGTATTGAACGAAGTGCATGCGGTTGTCGTCTTCACCTGCCTGTGCAACAACGTCTGTGCGCCTCCGTGCTGTGTTTTCACTTGTCCCCTGCTGACGTGTGGGTTAGCTTCACTATTGTAATCTAAATAGAGACATTAACTGCCGTAGTTACACCACCATTAAGACTCACAAGGAAAGTACTTGATCTCGAACTAACACATATACACCAAAATCGTATGAGAGATAATGTAAAGATCCCTTATTGCACTAGTGATACTCCCGCATCTGCAAAACTCTGCAGTCGTCCGTTAGAGGCCTCTCCGTGTGCCATGCCGCATTGCACTTTTACCTGTCGGTTCGCCAGTAGGGACGTTGCAGTGTGCCTCTGAAGTTGCTTTTTGTGACGTTATTTGTGTGGTGAAGCGTCAGATGGGGCGGCGATTGCTAATCAATCCTGCTTATGTATTGCGATTAGGTGGGATGAAGTTACGAAGAACCGTTCTTCGTGAAGATGGTATAGTGTAGAAGATGAATCATTTGCATGCTTTCTCGTATCTGTTATGGTACAGAAATATGAGCATAAGTTAGATACTGTTGTTACAAGCTCATAATAATGATAATAGGGATGATAATGACAAACAACTCATTGCAAGCGGTAGTGCTACGGTAAGTGCGGGAAGAGGCGATGGAAGCAGTAGCAGTGAATACCAACAGTCTTTCGGGAAGAAGTTTAAAGTTGCAACTATTATCACGGCTTTTGATGACACTTCGCTAGAGAACATGTACGATGATTATTACACAACTTATAGTTAAGATATCTGCATTACGTATGGCATCTACAATTACATCTACAGTGCTATCTAGAGCATGGTTGCAGAGTTTTGCAGAAAAACGACACCCACCAGCACACTGAGGTGTACGTAGAGATCCTGTAACCAAACGTCCATACAGATATGTTTGTTCGAGCCCATGTACTTTCCTTCTTAGATATAAAACTTACCCGAAATGCGAAAACCTCGTCAGGAAAACATGTAAAAATAGCAAATAAATATTCGTTTTTCTGCTACCAATCACTTTAGTGTTTAATCTAACACAGCACAACGCGTTTCGAGCACGTTTTTCTCATCATCTGACGCTTTTTATACATACAGAAATGTTTGTAAGTCTAGTTTACTTATGTAAAGTCCATTTCTTATTATCGGTGGTTGGGTGAAGTTTGTGCGGGGAACGGGGATAGGGCAGTGGATGGCCATAAACTAAGAGGTAGAGCTGTCTTCTTCTGGTCTTCCTGTATGGTGCGACTTGTGTCTCCACCTGTTTGGGATGTAGACAAGTTGAGGTGGTCAAACAAACCGACCCATACAGGAAGACAAGCAGAATACAGCACAACATCTTAGATTATGGCCATCCACTGCCCTCCTTCCTCCCCTAAGTACCCCCGACCACCAATAATAACAAATGGACTTTAGATAAGTAAATTATAGGTAACACGCATTTCTGTACGTATAAAAAGCGCCTAATGATGATGGGCAAAACATGCTCGAAACCAGTTGCGCTATGTTAGATTAAACAGTAATAATAAAGTGGCGTAGCAGAAATTCGAATATTTATTTATTGTTTCACACAGTCACGGTTTCTGAACTTAGCCATCATGGCTACAATTAATAACGTAAAAACAGGATGTCTTCCATTCATAAAAATACCCAAAAATGCTTACTACATTGTATAACACTGTACATTTTTTGTTAATAATATTTGTATGAATAAAAAAAATTACATTCGTTGCTTTTCCGATGACACGGTTGTGTTACGGATCAGGTATGGGGGGATTCGAAGAGTTGAGGATCACTGGTGTGGAATAACTGAGAGCTCGTTTAATCATGGATATTAAGAAGGACCGGCCGCGGTGGCCGAGCCGTCTGTGGCGCGCCAGTCACAGTATCCACGGCCACTACGGTCGGGGGTTCGAATCCCCCCTCGGGCATGGATATTTGTGCCGTCCTTAGTTTTGGATATTTCATAAGTAGTTTGTAAGTTTAGGGACTGATGACCCCGCACTTAAGTCCCATAAGCTCTACAAACATTTGAACATATTAAGAAGGCTGTTGCCATTTTGAAAGTCAGTGGTGAGTGCGGTATAGTCATTATGCAGAAGAAAGGGGAACACCTAGTTATCTTCGATGATGAAATAATTTCACAGCCACGGTGGAGTGGACGAGCAATCTAAGGCGCCTTGTTACGGAGCGCGCGGTTGCTCGTCGTCGGGAGTTCGAGTTTTCCCTTGGGCATGGGTATGTGTGTTGTCCTTAGTTTAGTTTAACTTAGTTTAAGTAGTTTGTAAGTCTAGGGACCAATAACCAAGGAAGTTAAGTCCTATACATTTCCAAACATTTGAAACATCACACAGTTGTGTTACGGCTCGGGGATGGAGGGATTCAGAGGGTTGAGGAATACTTGTGTGGTGTAGCTGAGGACTCGTTCAACCAGGAATCTAAACAACATTGTTGGCATTGTGAAGTTTGTGGCGTGTACAGTACAGTCATTATGTAGAGGGAAGGGCAAAACATATGATCAAATGTTTGTCAAGCTAAAAGGACTTAACTGCGGGGTCATCAGTTCCTAAACTTACAAACTACTTATGAACTACCTTATACTAAAGCGACACAAACAGCATGCCCGAGCGGGGATTCGAACCCCCGACGGGAAAGGCCTCGCGCATCGTAGCATAGCGCCTCAATGCGCTCGGCCGCTCCGCCGCGGCAAACATAGTTATCTTTGATGTTGAAACGAACATAACGAGTTAATGTAACTTCCTGCCGGATCAAAACGGTGTGCCAGACTTGGATTCGAAACCGGGAATTTTGCCTTCTGCTGGCATTTGTTACGTAGACTAAGCTATCCGTGCACGTCTCCCGGCACCTCCTCTCACGTTTACTACTGCCAGCACCGTATAAACTTCGCAGTAGTTCTCCTGCGAATCTTGCAGGACTAGCACTTCCGGAAGAAAGGACACTGTGGAAACATGGTTTAGCCTCTACTTATGAGATGATTTACAGATTACAGCTCTCAGTCTGGATCGGAGTGTGAGGTGATATGAAACTTACTGGCATATTAAAACTGTGTGCCGGATGGAATTCGAACCCTTTGGCCGGCAAGCTCTCTCCTTTTTTCCAGGAGGGCTGGTCCTGCAAGGTTCGCAGGAAAACTGCTGTGAAGTTTTGAAGGTAGGAGACGAGGTACTGGTGGAACTATAGCTGTGAGGATGAGCCCTGAGCCGTGCACAGGCAGCTCAGTCGATAGAGCGCTTTCCCGCGCAAGCAAACTGTTCAAATGTTCAAATGTTTGTAAACCTATGGGGCTTAACTGCAAGGTCATCAGTCCCTAAACTTACAACTACCTTATACTAAAGACGGCAGAAACATCCATGTCCGAGGGGGGATTCGAACCCCCGACGTGGGAGGCCTCGCGATCCGCAACATGGCGCTCAAGACCGGGAAAAGTCCTTGGGTTCGAATCCCGGTCTGGCACATAGTTTAAATCTGCCAGGAAGTTTCATATTACCACACACTCAGCTGTAGAGTGAACATTTCATTCTGCAACACTTAGATACACTGCTTGTCTCTGCCTTATGGCAGATTAATAGGTAATTTTCCAGTATAAAAGATATCTAGAGGAGAGCTTTTCGAAATAACTGTTTTGAATAGTAGGAAGAGGAGAACTTACGGAATGATGACTAACCAATGTGTGCATCAGGTACAGATTCAATTTCTTCTGCTTTCCCGTACGGTGCAACGCGCTGCATGATAGGGAGGTGGTTTCGAGTGTAATACAGCCGCCGCCCTCAGGACAGCTGCCCCAGCACAGCTGCCTTCCTGGCAGTGGCTTCTGCGAGCTGTCGCACACCTGCTTACGCGGACACGGGTTTGGTTCCCCACTTCGGAAACATACACTGTGGACACTTATAACATCAAGCCTCACAACAAACAGTTTACAGGCTATCGGTACACACGAATTGACTCTAAATAACGAGAAGTGTGAAGTCGTCTACATGAGTACGAAAAGAAATCCGTTAAACTTTGTTTACAAGATAAATCAATCAAAAGTGAAGGCCGTAAACTTCATAAAATACCTCGGAATTACCATTACTTCAGACTTAAACTGGAAAGAAAACGTAGATAATGTCGTGGGAAAGGCGAACCAGAGACTGCGTTTTATTGGCAGAACCCTTAAAACATGCAACAGAACTACTAAAGAGACTGCATACACTACGGCTGTACGTCCTTTTTTGGAGTATTGCTGCCCAGTGTGGGATCCTTATCAGGTGGGTTTGACGGAGGACATCGAAAGAGTCCAGAGAAGGGCAGCTCGTTTCGTATTGTGACGATACAGGGGAGACAGCGTCACGGAAATGATACAGGATCTGGGATGGGAATGATTACAACTACGGTGCTTATAGCTACGGCGTAGACTACTTACGGAACTGCAATCGCCAACATTCTCCTCCGAATGCGAAAATATATTGTTGACTCCCACTTACATAGGTAAAATGATAATCGGAATAAAATACGGGAAATCAGAGCTCGAACGGAGAGATTCAGGTGTTCTTTCTTCCCGCGCGCTATTCGAGAAGGGAATGGGAGATAAATAGTATAACGGTGGTTCGATGAACTCTCTGCCAGGCACTCAAATGTGATTTGCCGAGTATCCCACGTAGATGTAGATGTAGAAAGCGACGTTGTGATTTGTCCTGCTGGATGGTATTTGATCAGAAAAATAACGGACAGATGTATGACGAGCAAAATCTCACCAAATGCGCATGTTGCAATGGGTACTGGATCGGGTACCATAACAAAAAATTTAGTTACAATAATTTGGAAGCCTGTAGGGAATAGCCGCGCGGCTGTGGCGCAGTATCCACAGATTGTGCGGCCGTTTCTGCAGGGCGTTCGTGTCCTCCTTCACCGATGGCTGTCTTTGTTGTCCTTCGCATAAGCTGTTTCAAGTAGTTTGTAAGGATAGCGACCGATAACCTGAGTAGTTTGCTCCCTTAATTCTCACAACAATTAATTAATTAAAAATTAGTAACGTTTACAACATTCTTAACTATCGTTTTAGACAAAATAGAATTGAAATACGTTTTTACAGCAGCAAAACCGTTTCTTTCTGTTCGCAACACTATTTTCTGTGACCTGAAACGAATATATTCTTTGTCATTTCATACAAATGTTCAAATGTTTGTAATTCTATGGGACCAAACTCCTGTGGTCAGCAGTTCCTGGACTTTCAACCTACTTAAATTAAGTTAAACTAACCTCAGAACAACATACTCGCCAATGTACGAGGGAGGACTCGAACCTCAGACGCGAGAGACGGCACGATCCGTGACGTGGCGCTCCAGACCACACGGCCATTCCAGCATGGCCATTTCATTTTCAACGTGTTCATTTAACAGCGCAGTTCGCTCCAACATCCTGAAGGACGTGCTGTTCCACAAATGCAAATTGGTCAGGTAAACCACTATCAAAGAAGACAGTAACTGTAACGTGTACGCGAATCATGATATGAGTGAGGAACACACGCAGATTATGAATGTGTGGGATCCTCATTTCATTGTGCGACAAACTTTTCCTCATTTTATAGAATAATTAATATGAAAGGATCAAGCAATTTCTGACACTTCAGAGGTTACGTTCCGAGATGGAACTAAATACGTAGGATAATGAAAGAATGAATTCACCGGTTTCATGGGTAGTATTTCAATTACAACATAAACGACACAGAAACCACATGTATCCGTTCTGTTCTATAGTCTCTTTTACCCTTTTTCGTTTTTATCTTTTAAACACTATTCTACACCTTTTATACTGCCATTTTTCTTTGTTCAGAGACTGCAACATGTATTAAAATCTTGTGTGTTATAGTAACGGAGGCTTATGTGGAACTATGAATGTCACTCGTAGTTTGATTGCTTCTTCTATTACTATAATGACTGAATACCTGCAGTAATTAATCCATTATGTTCACTCCTTTTATGTAACCAGTATTTATAGTTGAGCCTTCGTCTCTGCACTTTTCTGTTCTCTTCATATAATTAATCTATGAAACACTGATTATTACTAATTGATATTACTGTCACAAAATTATAGTAATTACTCATTTTAATATGCCCCACACCCTTATTTTTGTCTCCTTCTGCTAGCATACTCCTACGGCTTGCATTTCAGTTTCCTTATTTTCTATTTAGTAACTCATTTTAAATTACTGTATAATATTCCTAGGTATTAATACATCCAAAGTCGTCCAAATTCGCTATTCCACTTTTTATTTCATGTCAAGGTCCGTAAGGCAGTTAATGTCTTAATGGTTTTTGAGTTTCGTTAATAAAATAAAAACTAACGTCTGCTTTACTGCATTCTTTGACGCAGGTCATGTAAAGCAACAAAATTCGTGGGTTTCTTTGTCCGTCTCATTATAAATCTGTGTAGTTTTAAAACGAAACTGAGCTTATATTGTATCACTACTATTAGTACAGGGCAGTACGAAAGCCAAAAGAACTATTTTTCTTGTTTGTTTAGTAGAAATCTTTATGACTACCTTAAATTATATAGAAAGTATCATTACTATTCAACCATCAATTTATTTGAAGTGATATGTGGACAACAAGTTAAAATATACATATAACACTAATTTCAAGGTAATTTTTTGTGGGACATACAATATTTTACTAATAGTGCCTAACTTGCATTATAACTAGTGTACTGATCATTACGTTCGATATCAGTTTTAAAGTATGACGACTATTTCTTCAATGAAGCGTAAAACGGTGCAAAAGATTATCTGATATGGTTTGTTGTGTTATCTGAAAGATGGGTCTTTCTCAACGCATAAGGAACTAGATAGTTAGATACATACAAAACAGATTACACACGAAACAAAACTTTAGCACAATCTTGAACTATGTATGGCAGTTCGAAGTACGTTACTTAACCGTAACAGCCCCAAGTCTCGTAAAACGTTTCAAACTGAAGGGTAAAGGGTTATGTCGTAGGCTAGATGAAGACGAATGCGGCAGGACACCAACGCACGACAAAATACTTATCATGAAGAATCAACCAATATTTTGTCATTTGCAGTTTCGTGTAACGAAAACAAGAAAAGAGACTGGGTGCGTAACAGTATGTTCCAATTGTAACTTGAATGTCACAATTTCTCTGATTTGTTTTTACGGGCTAAAAAGACGACATAGAATATAAAATTTTGATAAGGACCTATACCCGTAAATGAACCGTATGGACATACATTTGAAGTCTGCACCAATTTCATAGGTGAAAGTGTTGTATGTGTGTGTCTTTTGTATGTGCCTGTCGCAGCTCGTCGCCACGTCTTTGCGGTGAGTTATAAACTGTCCTTATTACTATATTATTAATTCCAACCTGGACTTTCCATTATTATATTTATTGTTATCTTATCAATAAGATGTTACAGAAAGGTGTCCAGGTAGTTTACACATTCAAATTAAATGTTCAGATGTTTGTAAACCTAAGGGTCAAAACTCCTGAGGTCATCGGTCACTAGACTTACAAACTACTTAAATTAACTTATGTTAAAGACAACACACATACCTATGACTGAAGGAGGACTCGAAATTCCGACGGTGTAGGCAGCACTTTCCGTAACAACACGCATTAGACAGCACGGCCATTCCCACGCAGTCGTATTCACATTGATAACAATAATTTGTAACCGTTTTCAAATATGAAATATATTTTCACCAGTTCACTGCTATAATATTTATTTCATACTATGGACATTTCGGATATAATGCCATCTTCAGGTTATATGCAATGGTTTGTTAAGAATTCTTGTGTTATAATACAAAACATGACAGCATATGATAATGCTTTTACATAAAATATTGTAATAAAACACGTAATTTGTAACAAACCATTGCAGATAACCTGAATATGGTATTATAGCCGAAAAGGCTATAGTATAAAATAAATATTAAAGCTGTGAACTGATTAAATGTCATTTTTAATATCTTGTCGTTAAAAGACATTTACGGCGCTGCAGCACCGAAAGATTGCATTTTGAAGTAAATAACAAGTTTTGAAAATCTGGAGGACAGTTGAACTGTTAGAAGTAGCTTTTAGGGCACATTATTTCGAAAAAGTTAGTAGCTAAAAAAGGAAAAAGTTAAAGTGATCAGTTGGGGAAAAATAGCTAACCTGTCTCCCACTGAAACGATGTTAATATAGTGGAAAAATGCTTCATTTTTTACGCAAGACGACCGGTTTCCATGCTCAACAGTGTCGTCTTCTGGTCTATGCTACAATTGGCATTTATCTGTTAACTAAAGCGCTCCACACACTATTTTGAAAATATACTAGTGGATAGTCAAATATAAAATTGTTTTGTGCTGATGGAATCTCAAACATAAGATAAGGAAATAGATGTGAACTTTGCTGGTTGAGCGCCTACATAAAACTATATTTCACTAACCACTAGTACATTTTCGAAAAAGTATGTGGAGCGCTTTAGTAACTAGATAAATGACAATTGTAGCAGAGACCATAAGATGAGATCACTAAGTGTCTAAACCAGTCGTCTTACGTAAAAACTAAAAAATACATATTGCGATCTTGGCATTCCTTCGTTATATTACCGTAAAAACATCGCTACCTATGATGAGCAAATGAAACGATGTTAATAATTGTATTCTACCATGGAATCAAACTGGTTGTAGGCAAAGAATCTCTAGCGCGGAAAAGGAAAAAACAAAAAGGAAAACGGAGAAGTGAGTAGGCACACATCTTGAGCAAAAAGTTGCGGCTGAAACATAACTTTGTGCCGTGGTTGGCATAGGGGCGGTCGGCGCGCAACGTAATCATGTTTGCGCTGGTAAACAGATTGTCTGGCGAGCAAATAGCGCAGTAATCGGCCGGCCGTGCGTGCCTAGCTGCTAATTATCAAAGGGGAATTAAAACGCAACTTTAATTGCCGCCAAAATCATACTGGGCGGTTATTGGATTAACTTTTGAATGTTATTAACGAGCTTTTAAAACACTCACTGAGCATTATTTAACCGCCACAATGGGAATCACACAAAACAGAAGCCACGCGCCGCCGTGTGGTGATAAAAATGGGGCCGCGCTCGTCGTTCTTTTTCGATTTTACCGCCGCACGTTTTTTGTTGCGCTGCACGGCAGATGCAAAGTGGGTGCGATACACGTGCATGTGGTCTCCATCATGTCTAAGAATTAGAGTTCTTTGCCAAGTTATTGACGAAAACTTCGAAAGCGTCTTTTAACATTGTTCAATTTTAATCCGTAGAATCGTATTACATACAAAAACATCAAAACAATAAGAAATAATTAAATTTTAAACAACAATAGTTTTTTTTTTCAGCGTACTTCCTACTCTGACCTGCAATAGTAAACCTTAAATTTGTTTCTGCAAATGAATCAGAAAGAGCGTATTCAACGAATGCAGACAGGGTAAGGATATTTAATTATCTGTCTTTGATTTTGTTATATCGTAATTAGCTTTCTGTATAACTGCAGTATAGGCTGAGTTACAATTGTTAAATTGAACACAAACAGCATAAGTACGTCTTTCTCTTCAGTAAAGGCAGTGCTATGCTGTTAGCTGTTAACTTGCGACGATGTGTGAATTGGTGTAATAGGTTAATTTGTAGAAGGTAGTTACCAACATAGCATCAAGTTTTCTTCATGAAACTAGCCGGATGAGCATCAGTAATCGTAACGGGGCGGATGTGGGGGGGGGGGGGGGGGGGGAATCACAATGACGTGTTTTACAGCCCACTCTAGGTGTTCCAGTACTTTTATTACTTATTTGCAAACATTTCGAACAAAAAAATATAAATAATATAAAATTAAATAAAATTCAGTATTTTATGTATTTATATATTACCAATACACTTTATATTTTCCTTTTTTGCCAGTGCAATTTGTTTATTTTTTATTTCATTTTTTTATTTTATTATTATTATTACTTTTTAACAAATCGGGTTGTAACTGATTTCTGGTCTTAAAATGTTCATGGACGATACTAATACTATTGTGATAATATATATAAACCCAACACGTAACATTCACAACTTAACACGCAGGCAAAATTATTTGATATTTCAGCGTTTAACTTTGACAAACATACTCTTTTTTTCGAACTTTTACATCTTGTAACTATTATTCTTTTCCATAGTTTAATTACCTTTTACTGTTAAAATATTATATCCTGCCTTACTGTTGCTGTTTGTCCTTTTTTGAAGTATATTATCTTTGCCTGTACTTGTCTAAGTAAAATCCAGAGACAACGTCAAATCGCCATAATTCTTACAAATATCACTGAAACGGTGCGAGATACGGACAAAAACGTAAGAGAGTAGAGTCGTAGAGAATCTCGTTCTCTATAAATTTGTTTAATCAATTTTCGTCTCAGCCGAACTGTTAAGCTGTTATTTTCGTTTAAATTTCGACTTGTGATAAGGCAATCGCAAAGGCCCACTGTTAGTGTTACTACCATAAAGTAAAGTGGGCCAAAACTTATAATTATTGCTGTATCACATAGAACTGTGAAATGGATACAAATAGCAGATATCATATGTCATTGCTACGTAAGAATTGTCAAAACTGTCAAGCATGGCTTAATAATATCAATTTACTACACTAAAAAGTTTGACAGTTATAAGACAGTTTATAACGATAATGTACTTAACGCATTCAACCTAGACGTCACTTGAAAATAGCAATAATGTATGCCGAAACGTCTGTCGTGAAAATAAAATAACATCTCAACATAGTAGCAAATTTGGACCATTTTACAAGCAATGCAGCAGACCAAAAGGAGCAAAAACTTAAGTTTGATACATTACGTACTCATCAGTTTCTTAATTTCTAGAGCTATGAAAACGATTAGTTCATCTGTAACAACGTTTCCCGTAGCACTGTCAGCACAATATGTTTTCTTTGTGATGTTTTGTGTTTCTTCACCCGAATGTCATTCATTTTCTGAACCGTATAGGCTTGAGGATTAACGCCTGGATAGGAACAGAATCTTATTTACAGGCAGTACAGACAAGAGAATATAGATGTCTCAGAATGTTGTAAAGTAAAGCCAACAGTGCGAAAACGAATGTAAATGGAAGGACATGTTGAAATTTCCCCTATCAATGACTTTCTTTGCCCACTTCTCAAAAACAGTGTATTTTTCACGTATTAAATGCTTCTAATTGTCGGGTGTGTGTTTCTTGTATAAAATAGACAATTAGCCTAACAGATTCTTGTTGACGTTTGTTTTAAATCACTTTTAGAGTTCTTAGTATTCAGCACGAATGAAATGGCAAAATACCACTCAGATTATATTTAAAAAAATGTAAATCACCATAGTGTAATGAATTTTTACATAAACATTCCAACGCAATTGTAATAGATTACATAAAAATATTAAACCCATAAAGTATTACTAACGTTTCTTCATCAACAACAAATAGTAGATAAGGTTAATAATCTAACAATACTTTAATCACAGGAGAAACGTTGACATGAAATGATGGAAAAAGATACACGTATTTTTTTCTTCTCTTGGAGGGACTGAAGGGAGTAATATCTCGATAAATATCGCCATTATTTGCAGTGCGCAAGTGTAGCTGTTAGCATGTGTGTTAGACGTATAACATCCAACGGTAACCTCAAGTGAAATTACAAAAGCCTTGACTGTTGCTTTGGCTTCTATAAACTCCTCTTCTTTCACTCTTGGCAGCAGAATTCAGTGTGCGATAAAACAGCGACAGTTGCCTCTAACAACCGTGACTCTTTGGAGCGCCATTTCCGTACTAAGATAAAGCTGTTTATTCTGTGGCGTGCTTCACATAAAGGAATTTTTTGCAGTGGCTAGCAACAGCAGATTTCTCTTTCCTTTTTGCGAGGGGGTGAGGGAACGGGAGAGCTGCATTTTCAGTGACTTTCTGTATCTCAATCTATGCTCCCGCAAGCGAATATTCTGTCAGTACATATAAATTTTCCTTTGTAAAGAGATAACAGAGTGCTACATAATTAGTCTTTCCTATCTACAGGTCCATTTTAAAAGTCGCTGTTATGGAATTGACACGGAACCTAGTTCCCTCTTAGTTGTATTCAAAGAAGCTCTGAATTCCTTGGCAAAAAGCAATTTTTACTTGACAAAGACAGAAACTCAGGTTTCAGATTCTTTACACACATATAAAGAGATGTCATCCTCCGTAACAAGTAAAAATCATTACACCTCTGCCACAATACTTGTGATCGAGTCATAAGGAAGTCGTAGTGGTTAATCGCACGTAAACGAAACGGATGTCAACTGAAGTTTTATAATGCCACAACATTACGAATCCTTACTTACGGAAGTGAAGCGTGGGTGATACAAGACGGCAAGAAAACGGAATACAAAATCAAGAAATGAGGTTTCTTAGAAGAGTGAAAGGATGTACATGGAAACAACGTAAAACAAATACGAATGTGAGAACAAATTTAGAAATATTTAACCTAAATTAAAAATTACAGAAAAGAAGGAGAAAATTAAAGGAACATGTGGTTGATATCGGTGGAAAGACTCATGATAAAGGCTTTCAATTATAGTTGCTCCGGGCATAGAAATGCAGGAAGAGCATACAAAAGAAGGAGTACCGTAACATGATATTTGCCTAATACATCAAGTGAAGAAAAAGAAGATTTTGAACATGCAACAAATTTGCTACTGCATTAGATATGCTGAATCGAAATTAATTTCCAATGAACTGCTGCTGAAGGTCTGTCACGTGTGAGTTTAACAGAGATTCGTCTGTAACTAGTGCAAGTGCATGAGTACACTTCGGTCATAACTTTGCCTTAGCAACAAATTTTTGTTTTCGGTTTCCAACAGGATACGTCTGAAAACTAATGATACTGAGCTTTGTCCCTCTCTCCGGTACTAGTATAAAAAAAATCGTGGTTGAAAGAGCTTTCAATACAACTTAGGTTGTAAGAGTGGTCGAGTTTTAACAGTAAGTTAAGTTATAACCTATTATTTAATTGCGTAACTTTTTCAAATGCATAATGAGTGAGTGCAGAAAATGAGAAAATGGAAGCAGCGAATTAAGAGTGATAGCGGTCTCTTCATTTAGAGCACATAGTTTGCCAAGTTGTTACCAAAACAACCTGAAGAATAATACCACAGATTATAAAGTGAAGATTTGTCAAAATGGAGAGGTGCTGGGTAGAATAACGGATTTAATAGTGTAGCAAACATTGTCCTCTAAATTACCTGAATGATGTCAGACCTGTTAATCAGTCATTTTTATGAGTGTTAGGTAGATTCTAGAGTGAACCGTTCTTAGTACCTGGCTAACGGCATTTTACGCAGTGGCGCCTAGTTTTCGAGAAAATCAATAATTAAGGTTCGTGCGTAGCCTCTAACCCCGTAAAATTATTGACATTTCGATAAGCCGACACAAGCTCGGCCGCCTAGTATCATGGCTGCGAGCCTAATGGTATGGACTCAAATCTTGTCAAGGCATGTTTCGTTTCTAAATTTCATCGCAGAGAACATAATTAAATAGTGTACATCTTTCAGAAGTATTCAGAAGTTATTCTATCAGAATTTACTTCACTTCGCCAACTTTGAAAAAATTACTTCGACAGAAGACTCCATGAATATAAATTCTTCAATCGCGCATTGTTTTAGAGTACCTGATTTTACAGAAATGATAAAAATGCTTGTTAACGCTTAAGAATTTGCGTATCGGTTACTACTACAGCAAATACTGTACCATCCAAAATTTTTTCTAGCACACCAAGAGACGCTAGCCGTAAAAACGATTCTTTAACTTAGTCAGTAATAAACGGAATACTTATTTAAAGGAATTTTACTGTAATCACTGATTTATTAATGAAATTACTACTGATTAAACGATTGGTTTAAATAATTTTGAATGACATAGGCCTATACTACGAAAAACATTCATACGGTAAAATTATCAAAAAAATGGACAGTATTTCGGTTCCCTTTTGAAACTGGCGTCCTACATAGTCAACGAACGTTAAACGTTCATTAACGTTTTTCAATTAAGTTAATCAACAGTCTATCACATACAGTCACGACACTCCCTCTGATTTTTGCTATACACTACGACGGATCTCTCCAGCGTCCGGCAAGCTATATTTTTGAAGACGATACCGGATGAGTGCGAATATTATCGTTCATTTTGCTTTGAAAATACTTTTAGAATAAGGAGCGTATGTAGTGCTGCATCCAATCAGTCTCCCGACAAGACCACAACAACATGTAGTGCCGTAAAAATCGGTAGTCTAATAATTAAAAAATATCTCCGTAATTTTCTTTTTAGTATTTCATAAGAATACTGGAAAGGTATGAAACGGTACACTACGGCACGTTCTGTTTATGATTCTCCTCTAACCTAAAGGTTTTTACTGAAGAACGAGAATGGTTGGCAAACGCCAGAAGATCTGACCTGTTCCAGAAGGACGTAGCTTTTCTACCCACTACAATTTCATTCGACACAGTCAGACTGGAACGTAAGAAACATGGAAACATATCGAATTCAGTACCTTCATTTTTCAGTATACCAAATCAGTCAACACATTTGTAGCTAAAGAAAAAACCTCACAGAGTGGGAATAAATATCAAAAGTAATAATCTGTTTCCCAACAAAGCAGAAAGTAACTCTTTAATAGTTGCTACATTTGAACTGCAAAGGGTAACAATTCCTTAGGATATTTTTTTTTTTAAACGAAAGTAATTACATCCAAAAGTATATGCATGTATAAGGAAGACGATGAAGCGTAAATATATCCGAATATTATTAGACTAAATTCTGAAATATTAGGCGCCAAAGAGAGTGCCTGTCATGGTAAGAATAGGTCACACCAGAAATGTATATTTTTCCTGTGTTTAGCCGCGGCAGAATAGCCGTACGCATTAATGCGCCAAACTGCGGTGCGCGCGGCCGTTCGCCGTCTGAGGTTCGAGTCCTCCCTCGGGCATAGGTACTTGTGTTGTCCTTAGCATAAGTTACTTTAAGTTAGTGTAAGTAGTTTGTAAGCTTAGGGACTAATGAACAACGTAGTTAAGGCCCTTAGATTTACAAACATTTGAACATTTGATTTTCTTATGTTAATATTCTACTTAGCTTTTACCCGCGGTTTCGCTCGCGTTGATGCTACTGCAAACGCGTCAAAGACCATTGAAATTTCTTAAGTTATGACCAGAATGATCAGGATAAAGGAAAAGTTTCCAGTTTTCTGGTTTAAATATAAACCGTGCGTAGAATGGCGGTAAATACTGCTTTTGTTTATCGAAATGAAAATAAAGATATTATTAAATAGGAAAAGAAACTCTGTTACATCGTGACTAAATCGCTGTCTGAAGAAACTGTACTTCGTACTACATAACGTGTAAATTTTAAAGGGTTCAAATGACATAGAAATGGGTTCGACGGTCAGAAGACGTTGTCGTGTAAGCAAATTCAAATGTTCAAATATTTTTAGAGCTTATGGGACTTAATACGGGGTCATCAGTCCCTAAACTTACAAACTACTTATGAACTAGCTACTACTAAGGTCGGCACAAATATCCATGCCCGAGGGGGGATTCGAACCCCCGCCCGTAGTGGCCGTGCAGACTGTGACTGACCGCCGTGTCGTGTAAGCATTGTGTTCACTATGTTGGATTGTATTACGTACAACTTATCAACTATTAAAAGTATTTTAATAAATGTGATAAATTTCAAACGCCAGAAATAAATAGCTGCCGCGGTGGAATGGCCGTGCGGTTCAAGTCGCCTTTCTGCAGAGCTCACTATAGCTCCCCGTCGGAGGTTCAAATCCTTCCTCGGGCATGGATGTGTACGTTGCACTTAAGTTAAAGTAATTTGTAAGCGTAGGAACTGAAAAACACAGCAGTTAAGTACCATAAATTTACAAACATTTGAATAAATAACTTTTCCAAGGAACTTCAAGCGTGTCAGTTGTTCTATATTTCGAGTTATATCTTCGACCATAGATACTAGTAGACCTAGCAAACGTTAGCTGGTTGTAAATAACTGTTCATCAGTTTTCAAGAAATGAAATTATTTTACACTAACAATACCTACACGTGAAATTTAATATTATTTTCATTCACAAAAAGCTATACTCATAAGCACAGCTGGGCCGGTCCCATGTGCTTTTCCCACAGAGATGTTGGTGCCAGGAAAGTGATATTATGCCCTGTCTACTATTATCTATGGTCGAAGAGTTATATACTTAAAATCAACAAAGCCGCGCTAGAGTAGCCGCGTGGTCTAAGGCACGATGCTGCAGACTAGGCTATCGCCCCCGACGGACGTTCTAGTCCTCCCTCGTGCATGGTTAAGTGTGTTGACCTTCGTGTAAGTTAGTTAAGTAGTTTGTAACTCTAGTGACTGATGATCATAGCAGTTTGTGTGCAATAAGTATACAAATATTTGAATATTTCTTGAAAATCAACAAATGTCTTGAATTACACACTTTCCAAAGTAGCCCAATTTCTTCTTCAGCATTAAAGCTATCTCCATACCCAGTTTCAGCAAAATCGGTTAAGTGGTTAGTTGTGAAAGCGTAAAATATAGAGCTTCTTTCGCATTAATAATATTATATGTATATTACATAATATTATTAGATTAGTATGGATTACTTTCAATGGGGTAAGCTGCAAATCTGAAGATATTCCTGAGTATGAGGAAGTTGTTTAACTTTCAAAAATACAGCTCATCGGTGGCAAAGCTACTAGTTGATTACTTAATCATGGTTTCGGCTTCACGTAAGGAAGCCTTCATGAGAAGTAAAAATTATTAGTTACATGAAATGGACATTGTTCTTGAGCAACAGAGCTCATGTTTAAGGTACAAATGTAAAATTACATGCGTCACACGTGTGACACACGCAACCCATAGCGGCGCGTTTTACTCAAATGAAATATGTTCTTCGTTTTAATACTGACGCATGCAATTTTATATTTGTAGCTTCAACGTGAGCTCTGTTGTTCAACAACCATTGTACATTGCATGTAAGCAAAAATTTTTATTTCTGATGAAGGCTTCCTTAGTTGAAGCCGAAACCATGGTTAAGTAATCAACCTATAGCTTTGCAACCGATGAGCTGTATTTATCTCTCTCTCTCTCTCTCTCTCTTTTTTTTTTTTTTTTTTTTTTTTTTTTTTTTTTTTTTTTTTTTTTTTTTTTTTTTTTTTAAATCTTTCACTAACGGTTGCTGTTTCAACAGCCATGTTTAAACTTGTTAGTAAGTTGTTTTTGTTATTGTTGTGGTCTTCAGTTCGGAGACTGGTTTGATGCAGCTCTCCACAATATCCTATACCGAGCAAGCCTTTTCAACTCCACATAAGAACGGAAACCTACATCTGTCTCAATCTGCTTACTGTATCCATCTCTTGGTCTTCCTCTGCGGTTTTTACCCCAAACACTTCCCTCCAATGCTAAATTCACAATTCCTTGATGTCTAAGAATGTGTCCTGCCAACCGATCCCTTCTTTTAGTCAAGGTGTGCCAGAAATTTCTTTTCTCTGTTCAGTACCTCCTCATTAGTTACGCGTTCGACCCACCTAATCTTCAGCATTCTTCTGTAGTACCACATTTCAAAAGCCTCTATCCTCTTCCTGTCCGCACTGTTTAGCGTCCATGTTCCACTCCCATACAAGGCAACACTCCACACAAATGCCTTCAGAAAGGACTTCCTTAGGCTTAAATAAATATTCGATGTTAACAAATTTCTCTGTTTCAAGAACGCTTTTCTACCCATTGCTATTCTGCATTTTATATCCTCTGTATTGCGACCATCATTTGTTATTTTATTGCCCAAGTAACAAAACTCATTTACCACCTTTATTTATTCGTTACCTAATCTAATTCCTTCACCATCACCTGATTTTCTTAGCTGTTTTTTTTATTATTTTAATAATATTGCATTAGTGAAATTGGGCTTTTTTTACATTTATTTCACGTTTATTTAGATACTTCGTTTGATATTTCCTTAATTTTTGGAACGATAACATTGTAGTATCTATTTCGTTAATAATACCTATTTAGTTAATTCAAAAAACGTTCAAATGTTTGTAAATCTTATGGGACTTAACTACGGGGTCAACAGTCCCTAAACTTACAAACTACTTATGAACTAGCTAACACTAAGGACGGCACAAATATCCATGCCCGAGGGGGGATTCGAACCCCCGACCGTAGTGGCCGTGCAGACCGTGACTGGCGCGCCGCAGTCCCCTCGGCCACCGAGGCCGGCTATTTCGTTAATTACTTAGGAAAAATATAAACAAACATTGTTCTTACGGCGGCTTACCTACCGCTAGGAGCGCTAGTGTCATTGCAACTATTAAGTCGGTGAAAACTTTGACAGTGTCGCGACTGTGTATATTAGACTGTGTGGCTAATCCGTTGCTCGTAAAGTTAATTAAAGGATCAGCGGTCTTACAGCCGGCTATGCTCGGCAGCGCATGTAAATCAACGGTAACGGTGTAGGCGCTTCGTCGCTACTGGTAGGTGTAGGCAGCGCCGGGTTTGCACAGCAGTTGTCGGCTGAGGAGGCGGGTGACATCAGCAGCCGCTGCGGCTGCGGCGGCGTCTGCGGGCGCGTAAATCACGCGTGTTTGCCGCCGGCTACACAAACTGGCGCTGAAATACTGGCGCCATATCTCAGCGGCCGGCGCGACCGCTCGTATTTGCCCGGTACTCGCCACTCGGCACTCGGCAGCCACCGCGCCGTTTCCGCCGACCCCTCCCCCTCCTGCCCCTCCCCCCTTTTCCTTCCCCCCCTCCGCCCCCACCTGTCACCGACGCCTGCTCTCGGATGTCTTACTCGAGGGCTTCCGTCACCTCCGCAACAACTGAGGGCTGAGGGGCCGTCCATTAATAACGTGACGCGCTTACGGCGGACGGGGGTTGCCAGCCAAATCTCACTCGGAGGCAGAGGGGAGTCTCGGCAAATATCGCGTAATTATTTTTCCCCCCGAGGAACAAGTGTAAAATAGCGAGGAAAGTGGCTCGAAGTAAGTGAAACATTTGTCTGTAAAATATCGCTAGAAGATCATACACGATAGCCGGCCGCGTTGGCCGAGGGGACTGAGGCGCTCCAGTCACGGTCTGCACGGCCACTACTGTCGGGGGTTCGAATCCCCCCTTGGGCATGGATATTTTTGACGTCCTTAGTATTAGTTAGTTCATAAGTAGTTTGTAAGTGTAGGGACTGATGACCCCGTAGTTAAGTCCCTTAAGCTATACAAACATTTAAACATCATACAAAATATCCTACAAAATAGTGATTACCGCGTTTCGGCTGACGCTATGTAGTAGAACTGTAGGGAAAGGTGGTACAATTTCGATCATTTCGGACAAATGTAATTATAACTGGAAATAAAATGAGAAAAGGAATAATTTTAACTATGGCACTTGTTCTTGGATGTTTAATGAATATGTAACACAAATATTATACAATTACAAATGTTGGTATAAACACAAAAAAAGGTTATGGAATTGAGAAAAATCGATCGAAAATGTACCACACTAGGTACAATTGTGCTCACTTCCTCGTACAATTTTGATTACGGGTATCTTCCAAATGAAAAGCACTTTTTATGTCATGCACCAACGCATACTTCGTGGTACCAAACATTGCATTTTTGGTAGCGAATCCAGTCACCCTTAACTAGATGATTTATAAGAGCGAGTTAGAATAAGTAGCTTCACTTACCTCAGTAAAGGGAAAAAAAATATATCTCCTTACCGCAAAGCGGTGTATTCTTGGAAAAGACAGGAGGAACTGGAGAAACCTGCTACTCTACAAAGCGACACAACGAGACACTACGAGACAGACAAATCGCGCGAAAACTTATGTTGATCGGAATTGTACCTATATCGAATTTGTACCACCACGAGGTATGTCCACAAAGTAAGTTCCGTTTGGTTATATAAAACAAACGCGTACAGATACAGAAAAAATATTTATTGTACAAAAATATAAAACTATTAAACTACTTTTCTACACAGCTTCCGAAATTTTGTAGGCATTTGTCACAGCGTGGCAGAAGTCTTTGTATGCCTTCTTCGTAGAAGGTTGCCGCCTGTGTATTCAACCATGTGGTAACATGTTCTTTCAGCTCGTCATCATCATCGCTGAAGTGTTGACCACCATGGATAGGTTTTAGGTGTAGGAAGAAAGTCGCTAGGAGCGAGACTGTACGGAGGATGATCAAACACGTTCCAGTGAAATTCCCGTAATAGTTGTTTGGTCACATTCGCCTTGTGAGGTCGGGCGACATCGTGAAGGGAAGGAGAAGACTCCTTTCATCTCTTCTTACACCTAAAATCTGTCCTTGGTTGTCAACACTTCAACGATGATGACCTGAAAGAAAATGTTTGTCACATTGTTGAATACACCTCCTATGAACAAGGCACATAAAAACTTGTCCCACGCTATGACAAGTGCCTACAAAATTTCGGAAGTTATGTAAAAAAGTAGATGAACAGTTGCAGATTTTTATACAAGAAATATTTTTTCTGTGTCTATTCACGTTTGGTTTATATAACCAAACGGAACTTACTTTGCGGACATTCCTCGTATAATCAAGCAAATTGTGTGTTCTAAATAAATTCAACGCGATCAAGCACAGATTAAAGTATTTTCACTGAAATACGCATTTTGAAAATTCGCGCGTAAGATTAACTGTGGGGATTAGGGCCACATCTCACCAAGGACGGGGCGGAAGTTCGGCAGGATCGCTTCACGTAGTAATGGACGCAGGGGCGGATCCAATGGGAGGGTCATGAGGACACGCCCTCCTCCCCCCCCCCCCACCCTACCCAACAAAAAAATCACTGTAGCTGAAACTTTTTCACTTTTAGATACGAAGCCTGTACAACAAATAAGAGACATTTATTTTTGTAATTAATTTATTTATATATACACGTGGCGTCTGTTCCGAAAGAACAGAAGTCACTTCTGATCCTGCAGTTGTTACTGTTTCATATTCACAGAATATATGACATTAACTGCGAATGGGCAAAGCTGAAATTGTGTCCGAGCCGGGATTCGAACTCGGGTCTCCTGCTTTCTAGGCAGTTGCGCTAACCCCTATACCACTGGGGACACAGTGATCACCGCACCTGCAAGGACTACTACCTAAGTACGTCTTCCGTCAGATACGAATTCCCAGCTTCACCCTGCCCACAGTACTCAATCTCGTAGTTATGAAACTAATTCCCGTAAGAGTAACGGCCACAAATTGCACACCCGTCCCCACTAACGAAAGGATCATTGCCCGTCACCGGCATATTATATATATACATGGGCGTCTGTTCCGAAAGAACAGACGGGAGGTGTACTTAGTTAGTCCTTGTAGGTGCGGTGATCACTGTGTCCCCAGTGGTGTAGGGGTCCGTGCAACTGAGTAGAAAGCAGATGACCCGGGTTCGTATCCTGGCTGGGTACACATTTTCAGCTTTTCCATCCGCAGTTGATGTCATATATTCTGTGAATATAAAAAAAATCTCTGTAGTTGAAACATTTTCATTTTTAGATACGAAGGCTGTACAACAAATACGATTTTTGTAATTAATTTATTTATTCTTCTACATACATTAACCACTTCAAATATCTAATTGGATATTCTTCACTTATACCAACGCCTTCCTCCTCCCCACATATGTGACAAATAATCAGCATTCACCCTCTTCAAAACACTCGTATAGCCACAGAATGCATATAAAATTACAGTCATAGTGCTGAGTGCGCTCTTCTGTTTCACACTGTGCAAATTAAGAGGTTATCGAAGATCCTATTCTAGTTCGAAAAGTTTTAGACACATAATATTCAAAAACAATATTTTACGGAATTTCAGTTTATTTATTAGGCTATTAACAGATTTTAGATATTATTACTATGATTAGTATATTAAAATAACATATATGTTATGAAAAACAATTTAAAATAGTTGTATTATAAAATTAAATATTTTACCGTTATTTAAATCGTACAAATATGGGATACGTTGAAAGTGACGACCCTGTATATTTTTTAGATAGGTTGGGGGCGGTGGTGGGTGGGTAATGACAACGTCCGAAAACACAAAGAGTGAACTGTGACCCCCTCCAGAATCGAACCCTCGATCCGCCCCTGAATGGACGCCCGTTAACGTCCTAGGACACAGAATGTGTGACGCTGCTGTGTTGTACATAATGTCGTCCCGTTGCGCAAAAACTAGTTCAAGTCTTTTGTCTTTGCACTGCAGGTGAAAGGAGAGAATCAGTTGCGTAGGTAATTTTGAAAAGAAATTCGTACAATATTCATTGATATTCAGTCCACAGGTAAGCATATGTAAAACGATATCATTTTAAGCGGCAGGTCTGTAATACTTTAATTCATAAACTTTTATATATAAAAGTACGTGGAAGAGTATGAAAGATTTATTTCAAATACGTCAAAAACTAAGGAATTAGTATCGCCTGTGCGTCATGCAGGATACCACATGTTTTTAATAAGCAGGACTCTTTTCTTGAAGTAATGTTGCAGTAAAGGCCATCCCCTATAAACGCGCCTGAAAAGAACGCTCGTAGTTATGTAGCCAAGCGGACTGGCGTGGGCTTCTATTCATGCAGCATGGAGAGACTGCCGTGCGTGTTGCAATCAAATTCCGACCAAAACACGCATGTAAAAAAATGGTTGTGTACCGTTAGAGAAACTATCAAGGGGCTACTGTGTTACTACGTGATAACTGCTTATTCGCGATAACTATTATTGTGTAGCATAGACCCATATTTTGGACGTGAAATATGTTTTACTTAATTTAACCCTGTTATCTCGCAGTTTTACACTCTTGGGGGAAGAATACGTGAGATGTATCGAGGCCCCCTTTCCGCCAAGTGAGTTCTCTAATCGTCTTTTTAAGAAGATAAACTGACTGCTATGTACACATCTTCATCATAAACGTATGCACCCTTTCGTTGTACCTCTCATTTTAAACCCACAATTTTTGCGCATTACCGTCCTATAATTAAATTTCCCATTAGACTAGATTAGGAGCTTTGCGTCAGTTTACTAGTTTCACTTGTTAAGCGTGATGGTATGTTCTTCTTATAGAGTTAAAATTTGTTTTATCCCCGCCGTATAGCTTACTGCAATACTTCTCCATCTACCTCCCCAGTGGAAAAGAAAATTAGTAGTTTTTCCTTCGCTTATTAACGGTAGGGCAACATATCTTCATAATATATATATTTGACAATTTTAACTAACGAATTTTTCTTCTTAAGTACACGATTTACAAACGAGGAAATGAAGATCATATTTAATTTTTTTTCATTATTTTTTTTATCAGCCCCATTTTACGCAAACGACTGCCTGCTGATTTCAGCCAAACTTAGGATTTTAACAAATCTCCGTAGTTACAATCATATTAGCAATTTCCTTTTCTCTATTACTTGAAATAGGGGTATTTTAAAGTAAGAATTGATCAGTAATGTGGTAACAAAGACTTTGTTTACCGCAAACTACCATATGCGTATCTTTTTTAAAAAAATTATCAACTTATTCACCATGCACATTTAAACATTTGTCAAGGTGTGACTTCAGTTTTTGGATCCCAGTATCAAGGAACACTGCCGCCCGATCATCACATTTTTTGTAGTGAATTCTGAAGAACATCATTTCGCCGTATATTCAACTACAAACCGATGCGACCTTTTACAACAGACTCATTTTGTTTTATTAAACATCGTATTTGGTCTGCAATTTCAGATATCGATACAATTTATTTTGTTTCCTCCGATCGAAAATCGTTGCGTTATAATTGAGTAAAATGTGCCGTTCTAGCTCGCACTTCACTGTATCAGTCTGCTGTCGTTCTGCTTCAAGCGTCGCGGTCGCACCCTGTCGTCTACTCGCAGCGTCTGCGAATATTGGTGAGGAACAGGCCGAACACTGTCTTTGCTTGGCTTCGGTTCTTCACCTGTCATACTGAAACACAACCGCCGGTCATCAGTGCATTGCGATGACGCTTGCGGCAATTCCAATCGTTTGCAGAGTGTTTCCAACAGCTTTACAGTTGATGCCAGATGTGTTTTGACTACTCTGAAGGCCAGTAAAGGCATTTTGTTTACTTCATTTTCTGAAACCATTCCACGACATTTGAAAAGCAATTCTACACCATCGCTGTCGAATTTCTCCAAATTGTAGCCACTGTAAAATAGTTAGGAGTAAGCGTCTTTATCCAGCCTAAGCAGAATGACAATATAAACCAAACTGTTGGAAAGGCAGACGTTAGACTTGAGATTCACAGGCAGATTCTTAAGCTAATATAGTTCATCCACTCGTCCACGGAAGCAGTGGCTTAGAACACACTCGTTCAAATGTTCAAATGTTTGTTAAGCTTATGGAACTTAACTACGGGGTCATCAGTTCCTAAACTTACAAACTACTTATGAACTACTTATGAACTAAGACGGCACAAATATCCATGCCCGAGGGGGGATTCGAACCCCCGACCGTAGTGGCCGTGCTGACCGTGACTGGAGCGCCTCAGTCACCTCGGCCACCGCGGCCGGCAACACACTCGTTCGACCGATTCTAGAGTGTTGCTTATCAGTGTGGACTATTACCAAATCGAAAACGGCAAGATTTAAGAGTTCCTTTTCCCCATGCGATATTATAGAATACAAAGGCAGAGAAATATTGAAAACTCGGTTAAAGAAACTTACTTCAAGACACTTACATGTGATTTGTAGAGAAAATACGTAGATGCAGATGTAGATTAACTTAACCGGAGAGGAAGCGACGATCCAAAGAAGAACGGCGCATTTCTTGATTTGATCGTTTAGTAGGCGTGACAGCAGACGCTGATAGAGAGGCGTTGCGAATCACGCAGTGATTTTCTATTCAAATTCCGGTAGAATATGTCCCAGAAAGACTAGAACCGCATATCACTTTCTCCCACTTGCATCTCGCGAAATGTCCGCAGCGGAAAAATTTGAAAGGTTTATCTACAATCATTCTTCTAACGTGCCATTCGAAAATGAAGGAGGAGAAGAGTTGTATAAATTACAGTTCGCCACGCACCGTCGGATAGCTAGATGAATGTAGCTTTAGATACACGTAACTATTTAAAGATCTTCACAGTCAATTACACCTTAGTTGAGCGAAAATTTCTCATCCAGTGGCGGACAGATGGAGTCAATCACTACTACCGTTCTCTGATACCTCGAGCCTAGCAGCTTGGATTGAAAATATTTTAGTGGAACGGGAAAACGTTCGAACATTCTATCAATGAGAAAAGCTAGAGAGGGACAGAAATTAAATTAGAATACAGTTCGGGTATAAATAGCTGCCAGTTCCGATTTATTGTCTGTAACTTGTTTATTCCACCAGAAGATAGCTTCGGGCTACCGTCAGCTCGTTATCAGGTGGCAGTACTGACAAAAACTTACATTTCGAACGTTATGTATATCATCGTTTTATAAACTGAAACTACTTTCCCTCCCGCTGTTTGATATTTATCCGTGTTTCAGACTCGTTTCGTATTTTACATTAATGCCGTCTTAAGCCGATTTAGTAGTTACTTGAGTGTTTCGCAAAAGCTAGTTTTGGAATGTAAATAAAAAGCAGATTTTAACGAGGAAACATCATTATAAATTATAAATCGAATATTAATTACACACTACAGAGAATTGTCACGTCAACAAAAATGCAATATGTAGTTCGTTTCACGCTAGATCCTCGTCCGAATTATGACTCTTGCAGACGTAATGAAATTTAAAATGTGTCCTTAAAATGGTACAAATGAGCTACTTTACAAGAGTACCAAAGACGTTTTTTCCTTGTTTCGTGTCACTGAATTCGACTGGTTGGGTAAGATTCTGAAATTTCTAATGACAAGATACGTCCCATATCGAAGAGGTGTTGGACATAATGTTTAAAACATATTTGTACCGAGTCTCTTTAAATAGTGAAGAACGTAGACCTGTGGCAACACATTGTGGATAGCTCACGAAATAGCCCCACTAATTGAAAACGCGTATACAATAGTTAGAAGAATAAGGCATAAAATATCTTTTAAGACAGCAAATGACAACTGGTAGGATTTCAGGTGAAACTACAGTCGTACCGTTCCATAACACCCTGGCTGCGCTAAATAAAACTGAGCTATAGTTTGACGTTTCATCTAAGTGGCATTCATTTGAGACGTAACATTTCAATCACATGGATCAGCATACGCAGCCTACACTTAAATCGTGCAATAAATATTACCGGTAAAGGACATAGTTGTATTAGAAGGTGGCTGTAAGTTGATACAAGAGATGTCAATTCAATTCTACTTGTTGTATTGATACCTTTACCCGCACTAATGAAAAAACAAATCTTGGAAAAGTTACTACGTTAACACTAGTCTTATGAAAACAGGTGTAAGAAAAGAAAATAGCTAGATCTAAGAATATACACAAAAAAGGAAAGATGTGCTGCGGAAAATATACCGAGTGTTCGCCAAAGCTACAAAATGTGGAAGCTAAATTTTTGACAAGTTGTGTTCTTCGACGGACGTATATACGTAAGTTTTTTACTTAGGACTCATTAGAGGTTAAAATGCGCTGTGCCAACAGCCTTCTCCTCCCCTTATAGTGAATTTCTCGATTACATTTTACTAAAATTGACAATAGGCCTACAAGCCGTGCGGTGCTGTACACGTCCGCATTTCCTAAATAAAATCATTCGTATTAAAAAAATGTACATTATCTTACTCGCTAAAAACGTTTCTTACAGAATACGGGTAGATGAGGAAGATAGAAATACTAACCACAAAGAGAAACAGTTTGAGTGATATTAGTTGTCCAAAAATGTTTATTCTGAATTACTGGATGTTAGATTACAAGCGACTCTATGTATGTAGAAGGGTCGACATAACGAATGCTATAACTGTCTGAAACTTCCCTTCGTAAACTTGCTTATGCAGTGTATACTGAATAGGGACGTCAGTCTCATCCCTGACGTGATTACGAACAAAATACGGATTGAGGTCATTAATCACTACGACTTATACTGTACATTGAAAGAACTGTCACTGACATTTTGTTTTTGCTCATAAACCAATATTCTTGAATACAGAAATAATTTACAAGAGATCTAAAAAGGCTCACAAAAACTGGTTATTGGCACAATTACCAAGTACTAAACATTAGTAAATTTGGTGAGATCTCTTGTTTTAATTACTGTATTTGTGACTTCTAGAATCTTACAATAACAGCCTGCGAAAAATACGAGTCCACGTAGCCTATGTAGACTCTAGAACTACCCGCAATACACTGGCACTTAAGTAAGAAAAACTTGTTGCTACATCGAGAAGAGCGAAGGTTCAAATGTTTGTTAATCTTAAGGGACTTAACTATGGGGTCATCAGTTATTAAACTTACAAGCCGCTTATGAACTAGCTTATACCAAAGACGACACAAACATCCATGCCCGAGGGGCGATTCGAACCCCCGATCGTAGCGGCCGTGCAGACTGTGACTGACGCGCCGCAGACCGCTCGGCCACTGAGGTCGGCTGAGAGCGAGAGATACCAAGTTTTGTTTTTTGCGAATTACTAAATCATTTAAGGCGAATCCATGGTTTTGGGTTTTCTGTGGGTTCCGTTAATCAGTTAAGGCGAATTCTGGGTCAACTACTCAGAAAAGAACATAGTAGATTTATTTCCTCGGCATTGTTCTGTACGAACTGCGTCTAATGACCACGTTGTCAACAGGACGTTAAATGGTAAAATTTACGATCTAAGACCGCTACAAAAATGTCTTTGAGATCATTTACATTCATCTTCATTTATCGAGCGTAGTAACAAGGGTGAGTGTGGTTGGGTGTAGGAGAAGGGGAGAGAAGGTTGAGGGAAGCGGAGAAGCCATTAAACAGTGTGTTTACTACACGCCTGGGAAAGAAGAAAAACACAAGACAGTCTTTCCAACTAGGTGTTGCCCGTCAATTCCTTAATTTTCGTACGAATCATTCTAGTGGGATATTTCTTCTCTTCACTTCACAGAGACTAAAATTTAAGAGAGGAAACTGCATGACTACAGTATGGCGATACGTTTGCGATTTAATGAACGGCCGTTCAGGTTCTGAACCAATACGACTGGAAAATTTTAACGTAACATGGAAACTGAATTTGAATGCTATAAAACTGAAACAACATCGTTACATCTCCATTACCTTTAAGAATATAGCCGGCCGCAGTGGCCGAGTGGTCTGCGGCGCGCCAGTCACAGTCTGCACGGCCGGTACGGTCGGGAGTTCGAATTCCCCCTCGGGCATGGATGTTTGTGTCGTCTTTAGTATAAGCTAGTTCATAACTAGTTTGTAAGTTTAGGGACTGATGGCCCCGCAGTTGAGTCCCTTAAGCTTAACAAACATTTGAACTTTTAAGAATATAAGGAATATACACTGATGTCATCAGATTTTGTAATTAATTTATATTCACAAAGTGAGTGAACAACTGCTGGTCTCTTGGTTTACGATTAAAATATGGAATGAGCACAGAACAATTGTACGTAGGTATAAATTTCACTCGTGCCGTAGCATAGTAAACTTCAAATCTGTGCTGATCGTTTAAAGATTATCAAGACAATTGGTGTACTACTTGGATATATCAGAATATAGTGTAGTGAAGTGCGGTTCATATATTATCTGAATAATCGGGGAAGACCAAATTGTAGGCATTTCCAGGAGAAATCGTACAGTTCCGGGAGGCGAACTGAGGATTTATGTTTAATCAGGAAAGTTAGAAAATAGGCCGAACCTTGGGGAACCGTTTTCGGACATTTCGGTCGTACTCTAGAGAATCTAAAATTTTACTTTTGATTTTAATTCTGGATTTTTTTTCAAGAACCGAAAATTTTGCAAATTTTTTAATGTGTCTCCTTCATGAACATAGAACTACGTACAGAGACGATGCGCATATGTCTTTCTGGTGGTGTATGTGTGGGTTCTTATGGGTCAACGACAATTACTGAAGCGGGCGAAAGAGTATCCTCTGTTATTCTTGGGTTGAGCTCTGTACATTAGTACACTATGCAACTTGGATTTTTCAAAATGTTCAAATGTTTGTAAATCTACAATAGCTAAGTCCCTGAGACGTACAAACTGCGAATACGCTTCTTGTATTTAATTTGACAGTTACAGTAGCCGCAGTGTCGGTTCCTTCAAACGTGCGCACATATCTGTACGGCATTTGCATTGGTTCCATTGGTAAACACTGGCACAGTAGATCGTGTTTAAGGAGGGATTTTGTGTCACGCAAGGATTAATGCAGCACTGCAACTTATCGCACCTATTGATTAATTTCTATGTCAGGGTAATAGTAGAACGCTTCAAAGGAAATTTAGAACAAAGGACAATGTGGAAAACCGAAAGAAAAAAAAATAGAACGCGGTTAAAATCAAGAGCGCGTTAAACGTTGTGTAGAACTGTGCAACGGACAAATAAACGTATGGCAAATACGAATATGATGACGAACAGTAGAAAGGAGATAAGATTGCTTACAATTACAATTTTGAAAGATACAGTAAGAGACACAGAAGTAATTCTCCCCGCTTGGAACCAATATTAAATAAAAACCCGGAAGCGTACAACATCAAAACCGAGATGAGGCAGGCGAAATCAATTTTCTTGTTATGAAACTGCTCTACCGGTATTTATTCCAAGGTAAGCGATCGTTTGGTGCTCCTAATGAGATCAGGTAAAATAGAGAAATAAAATAAATGTGATACAAGGAAGAGTTTTGCGTGAAGCTCATTCTTGTATGAAAATTAACGGCGGGAGTGGTAAAATCGCAGAAAAAGAACCGCGACGTATCTGTAATGCTAATATAGAGAATGTTAAATTTTAAACCCGGTTAGGAAGTAATAACTATGGATGTCCTGGTATTAACAGTCGAGGGAAAAAAATATTTTCGGGAACTGCAGCCGACAAAGGGCGTCATAGGGCCACACGTGTTAACACATTGATGATAAGAGATACAAGAGCGGCGAATAACAGATGGGAAGAAAAAATATGTGGCGAGCTGTATTTGAATGTAATTAAGTGTCAACGATTCATACTATTTGATGCTCCATAGTATCTCTTTTTTAATCTGGGTATCTAGCAACTACATGAAATATTGCGTAAAGAAGTTATGCAATGTTGACTTTTTCCTTGCATTTCTGTAGGCGTTGACCGGGTGGGAAGAAAACAGTATTCACAGCGACATGACATCTAATGAATATTTACTGCTTCGCACAAAATCATTAAGTTTCTAATTACAGTAAATAATGTTACGAGAAAAAATAAAGCATTTCAAGCAATGGAATCTGACACATTATCGTCGTTACCGCTGATTAGTATTCACTTTTGCTTATTTTACTGCATTTCCCGTTTTGTAAAAGAGAACCCACTTTATATCGCCAAGGAAAAAATCTAATGTGGCCACCAGCGGTACTGGTTATAGTGAATCTTCATGCACCTATATATTAGGTAGCTTTCTAATGAGCGAAGGCGGTCCGTATCTTTGGAAAATGAAAACTTTATCTCAATTAGCGAAGATTAACTTTCAAGGTGGAAAAATTTGCATATTGTACAGTGAGCTTTACAACTGCTGCATAAAAGAGCACACACGAGCAGAAAACAAATGTTAGCCATCGTTTCACACACGCGTGTGAAAACGACACAGAGAGCGGAAGGCAATAATAAAAGCACGGCTAGCCCTTTGCGATCTTGCAGCTTATATAGATTCGCAAACAGTTGTCACTGCATCCGACAGACAGACATATAAATAAGTAAGGAGAACAAAAATACAAAGAAGGGACTTTGAATTTGTCGCGTCTCCATTGAAGTGCTTGACTCGAGGTTCATCGACATCTGTCGAGAGTGCCTACAGTAACTCCTATACGGAATCACTGTCACGGTACAAAACGACTATTTGAAGACAAAATGTTAATGCACCACTGATCTGCATGTATTAGAAAATCGAAACGAAACAGAGACTTTAGGTAACACGAGTGAAGAACTATTCTGAAAACGTCATCCTAAAACCTGTGCCAATTATTCCCCTATTCCTATTTTTCGTTTGCCTTTCCTCATACTGGATGTCACAGATTTGTGTTAATAGCTGTTTGAATCGTCATTATTTCATAGTAAAAGGAAATTTTTTGTTTTGCCGGGCTTCGCCCTTACGTTACTTTCGCGAATATTTTTCTGGACGTTGAATAACTAAAATGTAAAATTGTATGAAGAAAATCAGTCTTTACAATATTATTTATATCTAAAATTTCAGCCATAGGCTTTAGTTTATCTAAAATACAACGAAGTGATAAATGCTATTAGGTAGCGATAAATTTTTTAATGATAATTGGAAGAATGTTTCAAGCTCTTACATGTTTGAGAAGACAGCAAACGTCTGTCGGAGAAAATTTAAATAGGATACACAGACAGTATTTACTGAATTTTCCTTTATGTTAACTCACACTCGTGTAAAAAAAATTATTTTTTATTTTATTTATATATTTGTGAATTTATTTCAGCACAATCATGATTTCGTATCCCGTAACCAATTTCAAATGTCTTATTCAAATATAAAATTGTCTGATATATGAAAGCTTTATGTAATCGTTACATCAATATACGTTTGGTTTTATAGAACCAACTGTCAGTTTAAAAAAATCTTCAAAAATTGAAAACACATGGTATTTCTGCATCCGTGTACAGGGCTTAAGCATGTTGGAAAAACAAAATATATCCATTAGAGAGCGCCTCTTTTGCTTAAGTACAACGTAACATGTTCGACCCTCCATAGTGATGGAGCAACACATTGTATTTTTAGTTTCTCATGGTTTTTATAATTTGACAACTGGTTCTACGAAACCAAACCTATAATGCTCTGTCGATGACACGCATTTTAGGAATATCAAACAATTTTAAACTTGACTATGACACATGAAAACGGCTTTGCGGCCGAAATCTTAATTGTGTTACAATACATTAACTACAACAGTCAAATAGCGGTAATTTCACTAAAAACCTGTACTGTTTATATATATGCTTCGACTTAAAGGTAATGTTACTGTGATTCGTGAGACTCACAGTATGTCGTTGATAAAGAAAAGATAATTTTAATGGAAGACCTGGAATACGAACGAAGTCGTGAATCACTGCGTATCTCCATTCTGCAATAACTGAGGTGACTTTGGAACTGTTAACAACTTTTGTGCTGTACTCACATTCACAAAGAAATTTAGTTTTACCTTTCATCGTGAAGTTAGTACTACTGTCATGATTCATGTATGTGCCGTTACAAATAATTAAAAAATGTTGATGTTTGGTCCAAGTATTCATTCTGTCGGTGTGCAAATTGTTTTGATTAAAATTGTCTGCATAGGTGTGAGATTTAGGCAGAGCTGAAGAGTCGAAATATTGACTGCATATTAAAAAAAACTATATAAATTATAACTAAGACCTGTGAAATATGTATGTATAGTAGCAGTTAGTCACTGTGACTTGCACTATCTTACAGTAGGGAATGACCTTCGAGCTTTGCCTACTGATTAGCTTCCTTGAGTAATTTGTTTGCTCTCTCAGTGTTACCTGTAATATTTCAGTCGCCTCCATCATTATTTTTATGATAATAAAAATGTGTTACAACGTAAAATAATTGGCCATGCTCTGCATGTGGCAGTTATATTCTGTAAAATAGGTGTGTGCTATGTTTCATCATTAGCAATTTATAAAAACCAGATTTTAGTATCCTGAAAACAACAACGTATTGATGGTAGTTTTAAGTGTGTTGCTTATAATTGCCAGTGCAAACTTTTGACGAAAAAGACGTTTTTCTTGAAATTTACCGTCACATTAACAAACAATCCTAAATCTCATATCAACTACTGATGTTTAATTATAACCTTGGATATTTATTACTGTGCAAAAAAAATGTGGAAGCTTCTTTTCTCAATACTATGCATATTCAGGAAATGACATAATTCGCCTGAGTACAGAAAATGGTAGAGAGCTGTTTTTAAACATTCAGGAACGTCGAACAGGCAACTTCTGTAACTCTAGTCGTGATGCATCTATTATTGAACAAGCTGTAAAAGAAACTTGGAGTGGACTGGGTCACGGTTGCAGAAATAAAAAGGCGAGACCCTTTTTTCAAGTTTCGAATAAGAAATGTTTACTAACAAAATCAGGACTTACAGGAATTATATTACAAGGCGAAAAAGGATGAACAACATAAATAAATATTTCTATGTATACTGATATATTAACACAATAATAAACTTGACAACTATATATATATTTATATATTTAATATATTGTACGCAAACAGCAGTCTTTACAATATACACATAATACTGAGCAGTGTACACCGAATGTCGTCTGTCTACTCACTGATAGCTACACGGTTGGCGCACTTGAACGGTGCGTTCGTATACACGAGTCCTTGCGGCATAGTTTGTGCCTGAACCGACAATTGAACAGTCTTGTCGCTGGTTGTTAAGAGTGCAGAAACATGTAAATATTTTGTCCTATGCGAGGGCGCGTCGTATTGAACTGTCAGCTTTGTCACTCTTAAGGGACAACTCGGAGGGGTGAAAGTGTTGGCTTCGTGGGGTGCAAGTATGAAAGTACGTACCCAGCTATTGACATTGCAGCACTTTATAAATTGCTCTTTTTTCTGTATTCGCTTTCAGCGTTTCACTCTATACGGAAAAGTCGTTTGAAAGGACTGATTGAGTGCGAATCATCGAAACGAAAAGACAAACTTACACTGAAACTGAAAAAAATATTACATATCTACTAAAGGTAAAGCAGTCAACAATCCGAAGATTGGTTTGAACACCACAGTGCTTTACTAGGCATGGTCCTGTTTGGAGGTGGTATGCCGTTGCCTTCCTCCGACCTTCGAACTGACTCACCCAGCCAGTTATAGGGGGACCTACAGTTTAACGTGGGTTCCGAACCACGGCGCTACTTGGTATTTTTCACATGAGCAATACTGCCAGAGGTGAAAGAAGTGGAAAGTGACAGATAAAAATCCTAGGACCTGGCGAGGATCGAACCCGCGACCTTTGGATTTGTAGTCTACTACGAAATGGAAAATCGTGTCAAATGAGAAACATTGAAACTATCTGAATTCTTTTCATTTTAGCATAGCACGAAACAAATTAAATGCAAGAAAACACTTGAAAACCACCATAAATGGAACGACCGAAGAAATGTAAAATAACTATTGAACCCCGCTGAACAGATTTGCAAATATATTTATTTCAATATATGAGGTCCTTTTTTTTCTTTAAATGATAATCTTTGGCATACGCCAGAATAAAGTAAATTTCTGACTCTACATCTGTTAAGTAATAACGACATGCATTATCATAAACGTCAAAATTTTGCTTCAGGGATTAAGCACATAAATTTAGATAGAAATGTAAGTCAATCACACGACATAGAAAAGCTTAGAAATGTAAGACGACGCGTCGACAGATGTATAATAATAGCATCTGTGAATGGAAGCAGCTGATACATTTTGGAACCTAAATCGACCTAATATGAGACACTGCAAGGAAGACTAACGCCGTTACATATTACAAAATATTTACATGTTTCCTTACTTCTTTTTTCCACACGATATACACCGGTGGCATATTCTCGAGTTTATCGTCCTACGATTTAGACACAGACAACAGTTTTTTTACGCCTTACGCACACAACAAATCTTCTGTCACTCCCGTGAAGAATCACGTTCATGTCCTCTTAATTTTAAATGCACAATTAAGTAAAATTTGCATCGCTTTAGTGATTTAGTTCAGCGGTTTCCAGAAGTACGACGTGCAAGGAGGCAAAAATAAAATGTTAATAGTAATTGTTTTAAGCAAAGATATTGAAATATCAAAACTTACTACAACAAGTAGTCGTCGAGAATTTTGAGTGAAAGCGTTTAGCAAATCGAGAGGGAAAGACTGGAACATCGTAACCGTTGGGAACCGCTGACTTTTGACATGCAGATAGTTGTCGGCTGTGCAAAGGTAAGAACTCCCGGGAATTTTTGTGCTACTCGAGTTAAAAACATAAAGGGAACTTTTCTGTAGCAATGACTAGTTTATCCGCGCAGCTGGCAAATGAACAGGTACTGAAGGGGTTGAGCCAGCGTCGACGGAGGGCGGAAACTCTTAGCGTCGCACAGCCGACGGAAAAAAACACCGACATTAATTTTGTGCTCATTGAGAAGCACTGAACAGGGTTTGCGCGCGACCTTGCGTGTGTGCGCACTGTAGTAGGATTTTACATTAACCTCGCAATACCAACGTATTTTTCGTAACAGGTTTTGCCAAGGGGGTGGGAAAGAACAAATACTTTATGCCCACCCTAAAAAATATACAAAAATGACAATTCTAGTTGATTTATCGTGACAGTGTATTTTTTAAATGTTAATTGTATTCAAGTATGGTTAAGGACTAGAAAAAAATCTTTTAGCACAACATATGAACACCAACAGACTTTCAATAACGTGTAATACCATAAGGTGGTAGAAAAAAGAAATTTTAAACAAGACAATTTTCGTCAGATGTTGCCGATTTTCAGGCAGAATAAAATTTTTCAAGAGATATTCATACATAGATATCGTTATGAATCAAAAAGTAATGAAAGATACAGTAACTGCGAAGATCGCGTTTATACGTTAAAATTTTATGAGTAAAGATTAACAAAGAAATTAATTTATTGAATTTAGTAGAAGACTTCAGAAGGTGCGACATTGTCGCGAATTGAACAGTGGTCCAGAAGCGCAGAATAAATTTCTTCATTTACGTCAACAATCAGAAAATTGGGTCTTTATATTAATAATAATATGAGGTGTAAGGCAGCTATGATGATGTTACGTTTATCTTGTGACGATACCACCCTGTCTCGAATTTATTAGGACATGTCCGAAAAAAAAAAGAGAGAAAAGATTGATGATGGCAATCACTGACTTAAACTGTTAGTTTTAAGGGATAAATTTTTTGATTATTGACGTAAATCAGAGGCTCCCAACATTTTTCAGAACAGGTAGGCTACACTTTGATTCCTTGGTTGTGAGTCAATGAAAAGTAAACTGCATCAATCTAAAAATACACTTCAGTCACAGCTGTTAATATATTACTGTCAATAAAATTTTTCTTGTCATTCGACCGCATGTCAACAGATCAAAATGCACCGACGTTTCGGCCAGTCTTACAAGCGGCCTTCTGCTGAGTGCCGTGTTTACTTCTTGCAACAGTGGCCGAACGTCGGTGGATTTTGATATACTTTACTATACAAAACTGACAACATCGCTTGTAAATTTTATTCACATGTTCTGTGTCGGCAAGTTAAAAATGTCATCTTCGAATCTGTAAGTGCGCATGTGTACTTACAGATCCGACGACGACAGTTTAATCTACCGGCAAAGATCATCTGAATAAAGACTGTTAGCGGTCTTTGCTGTTGTTCATAGTAAATTAGTAGGATCAGATCGTACCCCGAGTGTAACAAATTTATTGACATTACCTGACATTGTCGGTTTAGGTGGCGAAATGATAATTTTGTATTCTTCAAAAATGAAACGTCAAGACCGTGAATTAATAATTTATTTAATGACGGCCTGTTTCGGAGGACTGTGCCAGCATCATCTGGTCATATATATTTTATAAGCAGGTCATCTTATCTTATTTAAAAAAAATGTATATGAAATACTAAGTGCAACATGTCACTTAGTCGTCATATAAAAATACGTAAGTTAAAACATGACAGCTTTCGAGTATCTTGAGTATCTTGTAAGCTGTAATGTTTTAACTTATATATTTTTATATGATGACTAAGTGCTATGTTGCAATTAGTATTTTATATACATTTTGTAAATAAGGTAAGATGACTATCATATAAAATATATATGTCCAGAAGATGGTGACACAGTTCTCCAAAACCGATCGTCATTAAATAAATTATTAATTAGCGATCTTGGCGTTTCATTTTTGAAGAACATAAACTTATTGACGATTGGGTCGAATGCCCAAAATAATTATATTGACGATTGACAGCAGGCACAGGAGACTTCGTTTACATTTAACATACTAGTTCTTCTAACAGGACTATTATAATAGAAACTTAAATGCTCGACTGACTACGCAAGAAGGAACACATAATTAAAATGAAGAAAAAAAGTTTTAAATCTTTCGCAAGCCTTACTTCAGGTGTAGGGTAACCACCTGTGGTTGGTGGAGAACAGGTTGTGAGCCATTTACGAAGAAATTTATTCTGGCAGAATACGTCTTTAGAAGCAGTAAATATATATTAATTTTAATTTTTATATATAATTTATATGACATGCAAGGTGTTGGTATTGCGAGGCTTAGAAATTGGTCTAGTAATGCAGTTGTCCTCTTAGAGAGGGGAGCAGTGACAGAGTGGAGGAATGATGCAGTAGAGGTGTCGGGGCAGGAGAGTGTTGGTCCCGGTGCCTCGCGAGACCAGACTAGGAAGAGGAGGCGGTAGCTAGCCTAGGAGAGTCGCCGGCCTACCGTGCGGCCCACGCCAGCGGCGAGAAGGCCGAGTCGAGGCTGCGCGTCACGCCGCCCAGCGACAGCCCCAGGCCGGCGCCGGCGGTCACCGCGGGGGCGGCGGGCTCGGGGGCGGCGGTCGCCGGCCGGCCGATCAGCGAGTCGATGCTGAAGGCGGCGCCCACCTTGCTCTTGGTGACCGGCACCGGCTTGCAGGGCAGCGTGGGCGCCGGCGGCGGCGGCGGGGGCGGCGGCGGGGGCGGCGGCGGGGGCGGCGGCCCGGCGGCGGCGGCCACGGGCGGCGGCGGCAGCAGCCCCAGCCCCAGCGACAGGCGCGCCAGCTCGGCCGGCGGCAGCAGCGGCGGCAGCGGCGACAGGTACGGGTACGGCACCGCCGGCTGGTGGTGGTGGTGGTGGTGGTGGCGGTGGTAGGCGTCCAGCAGACCCGCGGCCACCGCCGCCGCGTGGTGCTGCTGGTGGTGGTGGTGGTGGTGGAACTCTGGCGGCTGGCGCTTGTAGCGCTTGCGCCGCCGCAGGAAGCTGCCGTTGTCGAACATGTCCTCGGCCATCGGGTCCAGCGTCCAGTAGTTGCCCTTGCCCGGGTTGCCGGGCTCGCGCGGGATCTTGATGAAGCAGTCGTTGAGCGACAGGTTGTGCCGGATCGAGTTCTGCCACGCGGGGAACTTCTCGCGGTAGTACGGGAAGCGCGCCATGATGAACTCGCAGATGCCGCTGAGCGTCAGCTTCTTGTGCGGCGACTGCAGGATGGCCATGGTGATGAGCGCGATGTACGAGTAGGGCGGCTTCACCTGTGTCGTGCCGCCGCCGCCGGCGGCTCCGGAGGACTTCTTGGCGGCGGCGCCGGCGGTGGCCGACGAGGGCGAGACCGCGGCGACGGAGGACGCGTCTTCGGAGGCGGGCGACAGCGCGGGCGTGGGCGTGGTGCTGCCCGCGGGCCCGGCGGCCAGCAGGTGTCTCGGGTAGTCGGGCGGCAGGCCGCCCGCGGGCGGCGCGCCGTCGTCGTCCGAGTCGACGTTCACGTCCGAGTCGGAGTCCTGCAGGCCGACGGGCACGCCGACGCCGACGCCGCGCAGGTCTAGCGGGGACTCGGACATGGCGGGCCGCAGCAGCATGGCGAGCTGAGGCGCGTCTGGCGGCGGCCGGGCCGCGAGTGGCGGCACGCCGGCATGGCCGGGCCGCCAGGGCGGGGCCTGCGCCCATTGGCCGCCCGCCGGCCAATCGTGGCGCTACGGGGGAGGGGCGACGCCGCAGCCGCCGCCGCCGCCGCCGCCGCCGCTTCCTACGTAAATAATTTGCTCGCGGGGCCTCGCCGGCGCGCCAGCTGTATTTTGCTCGCCACATATAATATTTTAATCTCCGAAACCCCGGTATGTAATTAAATCTCTGATACGATAATAACCTAACTTAGTCTACGTCCATTCCTGTACGTCGCGTCGCAATTTGCCTCGCAACGACCTGCAATCTATTCGATAAACCGCGCAGTGACGTGACGCAGTTTTGCTGCAAATCAACAAAGTCAGATCGTGTCTGTCTGACATTACATGTCGATTCTCGTAACAAATTTAACATAGCAAGTATATGCTAAACACTCGTTATTTCTGCTACGAACATAATAACTGTGGATCATACAATAATGGCATCACACAGTTATGTTATAAAAAAGCAACCCACGTCAAGGCCAGTAGAAGGCATGACGGCACTTTAGTTTATGGCCATCCACTGCCCCATCCCCCCTAATAGCCCTTTGATACCACCTCAGGAACGAACAACAACAAACGTGACTCTATTGTTCTTTAAAAGAAACGAATTTCCTGAACGAGTTTGCGATCTTCATGTTTTCAATAAGAACGACAACCGTCTGGATCCCTAAAAGCATCTTTATTGATTACAATGTTTCGGCATCTACCATCATAAGATCTAAAAACCTCTGAAATTGCAAAGTAAATTTCAGCGTCAGTAATGAAATATCTGCCTACTGTGCAAGTTCAGAGGTTTTTACATCTGATGATGGCAGATGCCGAAATATTGTAATCAATAAAAATAATTTATATTGAGAAAAAGTGACTCTAGTTTAAAATATTGTAATGCAGGGGCTTGGATATGAGGAGGTTTGGAACTCTGGTCCCTCACCCACCGAAATATTGAATATAAAGAAGGAAAGGTACGGTATCTGAATTATTTTAATGAATGAAGCGTGACGCATCGCCATGGAAGAGAGTGATACTTCACTGTATTGGTGAGGGCAGTGCTGTGTTAGTGGTGTGAAGTTAGTGCCAGTTATTTCTTTTTAAGAAAAACTATATTTTTTTGTTCTCATGTCAACAAACAAAAAACTCCGTGAGAAACACACCTTTGGGTAGCATTGCGGAGTATGTACGTAGATGTATGCAGAAAGCGCGGCCTCAGTAAATTAAAACGAACTTCACCGCAAGTTATCCTTTGAATATGAGCAGAGAAACTGATACAAAACAGCATGGGGTGCCTACCTGAAATTAATTATCTTTACGTTAATCTAGCTGTCCGAAAATGTATGCTATATGCACCACTGACGTAATATGAGCAATTTCTGTATGTAAACAGCGCCGCATGATGAACAGATTATGCTCACACGCGTAAATGCGTAACATTCCGTTAAATTCAACATAATGAAATAAACTTACTACTGAAAGAAATAACGAAAGTTAATTTTTCACAGTCACGGTTACTGAAATTAGCAGTTGCAGCTACGGATAAATAGCAAACATCCCTTCGTAAGAATCATATTTAACAAACTAGTAACTAACAGCGCCGGTATCGGTAACGAAGTGACTAGTTAAACCTCAAACGCCTGTTGACGTTGCTCTGTAATGAACTTGAAAGAGCCGTGAGCAGAATCGCGGTTTTTGGGAGTCTTGGTGTACAGTTCCTATTTGAACTATGATTTTCTCCTGAAAAGAGTTTTGTTTAGCTTAGACCAGACGCAATTTGTGTGGTCGTTAATCTGTATTACTGTAGCAAAAATCCTCATTCTTTGAAGCTTTGAAACGCGTTACTTCTAACCTTTAAACTTGTACGACACGGTTCAAACTCCGCACGAAGGTAGATATGTAGTAATAAAATGATTTTTTTAATGCAATAGCAATCGTATTCCATATATGATTGTTTAGAATCAGGCTAAATTCAGCATGTCGTTTTTCAACGACGAGTCGTAGCTACAGCCCATCAGAATTATGCGAACTAATTCCTTTCGTAAGGGATGTCGGTTTGGGTGAAATGAATGTTTCACTGAGGGATCCATGGCTTGATCACCGTTCATATTCCACTTTGCGTGTAGAAAACTTGTTTTGTGGGAGGATTCCTGAACTGCTTCAGTTCTACAATTTATACTTTTACGAATTGGTTCAGACTTTGCTCGAAAGTAGACAAATGGAAAAAGTCGAAACTAATTTTTTATATTGAACAATCATCATCCGTTATTGAGATATCATGATTTAATCTCCAGCTACAACGCGCAAGTATTGGCCCACATTGACGTCTACATCTAACTTACATCCACATAAACACTCCGCAAATCACATTTAAGTTCATCGAACTGCTTTTGTGATATTTTTCTACAGTTCCATTCTCTAATAGCATGTGGGAAAAAGGAACATGTAAATCTTTCCGTTTTCGACCTCATTTCTCTTATTTCATTATTATGATCATGGGTGCTAACAAAAGAATTCGCATTCGGAAGAGAAAGTTGTGAAAAGAAATTTCGCCGCAACGAATAACGCCTTTCTTTTAATGATATCCATCCCAACTCGAGCATAATTTCCGTGGTACTCTGGCTAATACAGGGGTGGACTTAAACGTTTGTAGTAATTTGTCAGTTACCTATCGTTTCCTTGAGTAAAGTAAGCATTTAAGTAAGTACATCAAAATAATCATGAAGATGGCTTTTATTTAATTTTTCTTTATTGAGTTTCGAGTACCTAATTCACAACCTCTGTTGCCTACTACTTATAACAGCTATAATTGAGTAAACGTTGAGGGACGATAATCAAAAATGTTCCTACGACGGCGCGCCAAGGCGAATATGTCCCGAACTGAGTCAAAGACGTAAAAGTCTGGCAGCTTGAACAACTATTAAAACCAAAAATTCGTGACACAGTAGCGCTTTCTTGCTAATTAACTCTAACTCACCAGCGTAGGGAACTCCCTAAGGGGCTGCATCGGTGTTAGAAACTATACCTGAGTTGGGATGGATGCATCGTAAGCTTTAACGGCATGTAGTGTTATATTCCACGACATGAGGAATACCATGTTGGTTTACATAAGACATGTGCCATGTGGTACATCATGACATTACAAATCGCGTTATTTTACAGATGTGCGAATGTCTAAATATTTTTTGATTGTATGTTTTTTAAGCTGATAGGTAAATCTGGAAGCTACTTCTCTTCTTTGATTCCGGTCAAGATATATTCTCATTTTGTTGTATTGTGACACGATTATTTTTAATTCTGTTCAATTACATGATTGTAACACATTCTAACACAGACAGTCGCGAAACTCTCTAGGGGAAAAAGTTAACCCGAAGCGATGCCATCGCTATAAGCGGCCGGTAGGGAATATGAGAGCAATAGCATGATACAAACTGACAAGTTACTGTTTTTAATGTTGTTACTTTAATATTTCCTATTCGCGTAACGGCATCAAAATAATAACACTGCTTCTGGTAACGGCAGCCTATCATAATAAAATGTCAGTGAAGTGTAATTCGTATGGGTCGCGATAGCTGTGTCGCAATAGTTTCGTCCAAAAACTTTTTAGGAGCAGAAACTAATTGTAAACTGATGTGCTCAAGTACTCGGTACGTATTTCACATTACATGAGTTTTGTTTTTGAGGATTTCGCACATGGAAATATTTTCAGAACTAAACTCGATTTTTACATTCTTGGACACTAGTTTCTACATATCCTTTGTGTTGCATGTATAGGCCTAACTATCCTGATTTTTTTAGCTACTTGGCAGGTATAGAACTGAATACCTTGAAGTATGTGCCGTACTAATGTTAACAGTTTATGTCTAGACATATTATTTACTTTTAGCTAAATTATGTCGGTATATAGGCATATAATAAATAAGAAGGCTCTACTGAAATAGTAGATTAACTTCCGCAATCGCCGCGGCGGAATAGCCGTGCGTGCTAAGGCGCCTTGCTGCCGTGCGAGCGGCCGTTCGCCGTCAGAGGTTCGAGTCCTCCCTCGGGCATGTGTGTGTGTGTGTGTGTGTGTGTGTGTGTGTTGTTCTTAGGATATAACATATCCTAAGAAGTACTAGTTTGTAAGTTTAAGGACCGGTGACCAATGCAGTTATGTCCCATAACTTTACAAACATTTGAACATTTGAGCTTCTGCAATCGGAAGCGTTCAGGCATTACTATTATACTGCATTAATATTATGAAGCAGCTGTTAAGCATTGGCGATTCTCATTAAGTCTAAAAAAGTTTCGAAGTGAATGAAGTGTTAAAAATTTCCTGTCATGCTTAAAACGTGTAACTAACCACCGTAACTAAACACTTTTTATTCGTAACATTTTTTTCTTATTTCCCAGCATTCTTTGCAAATGAGAGATTTTCGCATTATATTTTTTTATAGCTGCTACAATTTATAGCGCCGCTGCTTCACTTCAAACACACATTCAATACACAACCGCAGTTGCGAAATAGCAGAAAATTACTGGGAGTTTCGCGACTCTTATGTTAGACTCTAATTGTAGCTTATACTGTAGTCGGCTGTCGGCTGATTTTCGCTGCGGCGATTTTTCTTTCGACAGATGGTGCTTCTGATACGATAATTCTGTAAACTATTGTTAGTCTACGTCCATTCAACGCATATTGTACTGCCGCGTCGATATTTCGCTCTCGATCACATGCCGTCTATATCTCCAATCTAATTAACACAATCCCCTAGTGCGGTGACGCAATTTTGCCGATATTTGACAGGGTTATATCGTGTCTGCCTGATGATAATTACTACCATAAAATTACAATAGCTAACCCAAACTGGTCACAGCAGTATTTGGCAGTACCAAATAGCGCTGGCATTGTTTTCCGAGCGACTGCATCACATTCAGACACCTGTTTACGTTTAATCACTTGATTTATATGCTGTAAATGGGTTGTCGGCTGATTTTCGTTGCGGTGGTAATTCGTTGGGCTGGTGGTGATTTTTAACAAACGGCATTACATCAGCTTATAGCCTCGCATCTAAACAAATAATCAGTGATATTTCATTGAATTATAAAGTAGAAAACCAGCTTTCATAACAGTCCGCAAATGTGAGGTACTATGCTACTCGCCAATGAGGAAAAATTGAAACCAAGTATATTGCTAGGCAACTATTTTATGTGAATAACTTTGCTGAGTAACCTGATTTTCAATACCGTCTGTTAAATGTAGAACTTGGTTAATGTTTTCTAGTATATTCTAAGAAGCTTACTTCTCATTTCTCATCGAATATCACAACCACGAAAATTATTTCCATTTAGCACGATCATCGTGTTTCGCATATGTCCCACATGAAATTAATTAGTATTCACATATCCTAGTAATTTTACACAGTAATCTTTCGTTGATGTGTAGAATGCAAAGTAGTCTATTAATTAATTAGACAGACCTGTTGTCCTGAGAGTCAAAGTTATAACGTTAGAATTTGCTACGACAACAGTTATACAGTTAAAATATAAGGTATACAGTACACGGGTTCATGGCCACTGTCGAAAGGATGGTACGAGTAGCAATTGAATTAGAGAAAATGAGATAATCGTGTGTTAATGCCTATTATCGTAAAGTATCGAATTTGTTTGCCTTGTGTTATTTTATTTTCTTCCACTTATGCGTCATTTGAACCGTGGTCTGATTTCCCAAACATAAAACTGTATGTGTTTTCGAAATATTTGAAAGTAAGATAGCTCTGATCATAAATTGTTACACAAATCAGTACCATATTATACAACGAAATCAACCGTCTGAAGCACATTTTGAGAAGTTGGTGCTTCAACAATAATTTCCATTTACTACTAAATGTTGCGGTAGTTGAGCAAAATTCAAGACAAATAGTTTAGCGACTTCCTAAAAGAGACATCCGGTTTGCTCTAGACATTATACTGGTTCACAACACCATATCCTGCACTCTCCTAATAATTACAGATATTTTTATATCAAATATGTTCCGAGCAATTTCCAAAAGCAATTGCCAATAGCCTTGAAACATTTGTAATATTAAAACAGTATCTGATACACTACCTCTCTAATGCAGTACGCTCAAAATGAATAAGTACGAATAACATAATGAGGATAGTTTGGAAAGACGTTCGTCGGACTGCGACGGGCACATAAAAAAGACACGCAAACACACATTAATTTGAAGGTTTTGCCCAGAATCTTTACGGCTGGTTGCAAACTATACCGAGTATATTGTTGAATTCCATCCTGAACGTTCTATTGTTGAATATGTACAAAGGTGGACCATCCAGATCAGTCACCACTAAATTACCTATTAGTAATTTGTAGGATCTATTTCGTAACAGATAATAGAAATAACCTAAACTCGCTACGCGGAAACTATAATATTGGGTAAATTTGATAGTGCTTTCTATACATCTCATAAGGTTTTCATTCACCATTATGTGCACAGAGATATAGTCGTCACATCATTTTTGTAGGTAATTTTATTGGTTTTAATGAACTAATTACGGCTTAACAGTACTGAATTTCGAGAACGTAATTATATACATCTTTTTTCTTTATTTTTTTATGATAAAATGAGATTCTGCTTCATGGTACACATATCGTAGGTCTACGTAACTATGAGTGTCTGTGCGCAACTATGCTTCGGAACCCCATCTGCAAATTACAGTGATAACATGGCTCACTTTTGTTACTGGACCGAAGTCTAGACCAGGACAGTCACAAACCTACAATGTACGGCTGGGAATTAAAAGACATCGATAGCTTTAATGTCACAAACTGGAAACTGGATAAAACTCTCTGCGTGACCTTTTTCGATTGTGTGGTTTGGTTGCTTTGGTTGGAGTAAGTATGGTCTTGGTTTTGAAAGGTTTCATCAGAAGGAGTGACCGCATTTTCAAAGAAATTGATCAAACCGAGAGCATCAAGCTTCCTACCGTTTATCTGGTAATCTTAAAACATCTGTACCGTAATTTTAAAGTTACAGTAGTTTCGTGCACAGTGTTGCGCACAAATATTAGATACGTCATCTTACATACTAAAAAAATGATGAAACCAAAAGTAATTCGGTGAGGATGTTCTATGCAGTCGATTTCCATCATTCTGTTTTAAACGAAAGGCATTTATCTAAATATTTGTCATCAAGTATCAGAATTCACTTAACTCTCACCTTCCTTTATTTTGTACTTAAACGCGATTTCCTTCTGTACTATTATTATGGAAATGTCTATGCTGAAAACTGAAGTCATGCGGTCAGGCCGTTCTTTCCTGCCGATTTCCTTCATTTTTGTTTTAAACGAAAGGTATTCCTCCACAGATATGTCATAAAGTATCTGAACCACCCTCCTTTATTTATACTCCTGTGCGTGCTATCAATATTTTAATAGGTTTGTTTTACGGTATCTTCTGTTCTAATTAAAGTAGCTACGCAATTAGTTCTGACCTAAGAGCGCTCAACGGATCAAACTCTTTCATTTCCGCTTTTAAACACTTGCATCGATTGATTCTGAAGAAAGCTTTGATTGTTCCACGACTGCAAATCTTGCACCAACAAATGAACATTGTAATCAAATTAATAGAGTGGTTTCAGATCTAATACCAGGAGGTTCAAGATCTTATACGAGTGTGAATACATTTATAACGGAATAAAAGAGTGAACTTTTGCAGTTTCCCACAGAATATTGGAACAGCCTAGAGATGACCAGTCTACGTGACTGACTTTGATAGAAGGTGTTATTGTATGCTACTCAGGAATTTGAATGCATTTAAGAAATTACTGAATGGGACGATGGCAACAGTCAGAAAAATGTATAACAATATTATAGTGGTAGAAGTTGCAAACGTGTAAATATTGGGGGGCGAATACTGTTAGCTCGCACAGCTTTGGCACCATCTGACATTACAGTGCCCTTCTCTTTTAAACGACGACAATTTCCAATTGTATTAGTGTTTTGTATTACGACCAACAAAGTTCAGGGTCAAACACTTGATCGTGTTGGAATCTACTTGCTAGTTCCAGTTTTTGGTCACGGGTAATTCTATGTTGGGTTAGCCTGGGGCAAAACATTAAAAATGTAAAAGTAGAAATTAAACCTTACATTGTCTGGGAGGAATTATTGTAAAATATAATATTCTATGTACTGTTAATGTTGATAATAAAATATTATGATTTGATAAATATTCACAATTATTTATTTTCAATTTACGTTACTGATCACGGTTCATCCAGTAGAACATGAATTGCAAAATGTTCTTTTTTTTTTTTTTTAAATTAAATTTAAAAAGTTTCGGTGCTTTTGTAAGACTGTCGTCTTATGCCTCTCATAATTATTCTAAATGCATAGGCACACAGATTCTCAGCGCCTCAACGCCATAGAGCAGTGGTTCTCAGTAGACTTGCGCATAATAGTTCGCGATTGGGAGCGCTCACTTTAGTTCGCGGCTCTGCCGCGAACTACGAGTAGTTCGTTCTTTTAGCGACGGCTGAGCGGCTTGGTCTGCGCATGCAAGTGGAGGGAGAAGTTCCCCCTCCTAGCTGCTTCATGCGCTTGCTGCGTGAGCCAATAACGATATCACGCAAACGAAAAGAAACAGTTTGTGGATAATTTCTCGCGTTTATATTTAGAGTCATCTCTATATCTTGGCATTATGGAATTTATTAGTCAGATATTGCAGAGTGCAGAATACTTCAAAACAGAAATTTTGTAGCACTGAACTATGTAATGTAGCAGGCAGACGCTAACCTCGAAATGGCTCTCATCAGCAGAAGGCAAACACGTGATTTTTAATTCTGCTGCGCGCCCTCTCGCTATTGCCCGTTGGTTTCCGGAAAAGAATCCAACAAACTAAGAAGCGAGATACGTTTGGAATTATAGTTCGCGACCGGTAACGCATGTTTTAGTTCGCGACCGATCGCGCATATTTTAGTTGGCGACCGGTAGCTCTCCTTTTACTTCGCAGCTCGGCCGCGAAGAAGGTCGCTCTTTTTAGTTCGTCCGCTCTTTTTGGCTTTTGCTACCGCTACTAAAAATGCTCTTTCGTTTGTTATGACAACTTTTTTATATCATGATCAGTGATCAACACTGAATACCTTAGTAAATTTGTGGCAGTGAACCATGAAACTGCAGCTGAGCTGTATCTCAGCTCGAAATGTCGGTAACTGGCGGAAGGGAATCACTCGATTCTGCGCGCTCTCACGTCCTCTCGCTGTTCCCTGTCAGTCTTTGGAAAAGGAGCGGACGAACTAAGAGGCGAGGGATCTGCGAACTAGTTCGCGTAGTTTGCCTGTGGTAGCGCACATCCGAACCAGTTCGTTCGCGAACTACACAAGACTAGTTCTCAGTACGAGTGTGGCCCGAAATTATCAGCCAGATTTTATAATAATCTGCATCCAGCAACTGGCGCTTCTTGAAATTAAGGACTTTTTAAGAGTGTAGTTTTCCTGACGAGTAAGCACCTAAGGCCTGCCATGGAGGAACATAATGCGCTAAGGTAACACCATCACAGTCGTACACAAGAATAACCACAACTGTTACAATACGGCAATGCTGATTCCCGGCACGCCTCCTGAAGACCTTGATGGCACTACCGTGCTGTACGACCTCTGGCACATTCAATCTTGATCCAACTGTGTTCTTCCTGTTCCGAAAACCTAGTGACACCTTTACGTTAGACTGCTCTCTCACAAGTGAGTGTGTTTCCCTCAATTGTGCGCACACCAGTGACGTGGGAAGGGCGGTCCATTTGTTCGGAAGTAAGGTAGGTGTGTCAACAACATGTGTTATCAGCAACAATAGTAGATTCCAAATAGTCATTTGGGGCGGGGGCGGTAGGCCACCTAGAAGACAAGGCCTCACAACAGGCCGTGCCATGTGACGCGAACGCTAGCTGATTGGCCGGCCACTGGAGCACAACCCACCGCCTCTCAGCGGCCGGCCAGTCAGCTAGCGTTCGCGGCCTCTTGGTGTGACGTGGCACGGCCTGTTGTGAAGCCTTGTCTTCTTGGAGGTGGTGGGTAGGCCTTTAGGGTCTTCCCCTTATATACACCCCAATGTGAACTTCATGTTGTCTTCTTAGAATCTCTGAGTCGAGAAAATGCTCCGTATTTGTCTTTCCTTTTTTTACAGGAAATTTAAACGAACTAAGACAGGTATTTTTTACTCTACAAGTGTATTCGCCGATGCACATTCTCTCTCCATTAGTACCCCGAATAGAGACTACAAGGATAGCTTCCGCACAGTGCTTCACAAAGCGACAGAGTGCAAGGCGAAAGCATAAGAGCGTGTGGGAACAGACACATGTCATAAACGCAGTGTCGGATCCGGCACGTTGCCTACCTGAGCTGCTCTGCATAATTGGCTGACGTGAAAAAGGAAGTGGAGAGCATTACGGCGCTGTGGGGCAGTTGGCTCGCAGCGATGAGGCCACTTTGCCTTTATCCCTGGGCGACGATGAGCGGCCTGTTGTGAACCCTAACACAAACAGCCCCTGAGGGCAGCAAAGCGAGAAAGCTGCGCCCCGCACTGTGCCGGGCTTAACGGCGAGGGGCGGGGCGGGACGGCCAACCTCCACCTCGCTCATTCAGGGGTGCCAACCTGAGGAATCGAAACTCAAGCATATTATGCTTCGTGCGGCGCAGCTGACATACAAATGAAGACTTGCATCACAGTCTAACAAAATCAAATGTTCAAATGTTTCTAGAAGTTATGGGACTTAACTAGGGGGTCATCAGTCTCTAAGCTTACAAACTATTTATGAACTAGCTAAGACTAAGAACGGCACAAATATCCATGCCCGAGGGGGGATCCGAACCCCCGGCCGTAGTGACCATGCAGACTGTGACTGGAGCACCTCAGTCCCCTCGGCCACATATAGAGTCAAATGTTTGTTAAGCGGGGACATTAGTCCCTAAACTTACAGACTACTTATAAGTTATAAACCATCTTATACTAAAGACAGCACAAACATCCAAGTCCGAGGGAGGATTCAAACCCCCGACGGGGAACGGCCCCGCGCATCGAAGCATAGCTCGGCAACTCCGCCGCGGCTAACACATACAGTCACGACACTTACGCAACGACAGAACCGGTAAAAGCGGCTGGCAAGGTATATTTCTGAATACTATATCTGATGAGTGTGAATAGTGTCGTTTTAAATTGATTTTAACATACTTTTTACAACGGGAAAGGTATGTAGTGCAATAAAAATAGGGATTATAACCAGAAAATAACTCCATTCTTGTCTTTATGACGTTTCTTAAGAAGCATTGGAGAGTATGAAAGAATACTTTGCAGGACAGTTTATTTAATATTATCTTAAAATCTACGACTTTTTAATCAAGAATTTCAGTTTCTATGAAGAGCAAAAAGTGCTAATAAACGACGGAAGACCCAACCATCCACAGAAAAACGTCTGTTTTCTACTAAGTAATGTCAGGATATCTACACTACAAATCCAGCCGAATCAGTAAGTTCTGATCATAAGAAATTATATGGAATGCGTTACCTACATTACTAAATGTACCAAATCAGCCACTACAGATGTCGCTGAAGGAAAATCCTCACAAACGTGATGATAAAACATCGAAAGCAAAAAGACAGTTTCCCAACAAAGCAGAAACCAATTCTGCAATTGTTATTACATATTCTCTCACTTTCAGCGGAGTAGGCTACAAAATATATACATTATCGTAAGCATTTCTTCATGAATCAGTTGTTGTTTACGTCACTGAATCAGAGAAATTCGGCAGTTTTAAAATTTATTTCACGATTATTTATGTCTCTCCATATTTTACTAATGTTTGGAACGCAAACATTAAAGAAACTATCTAGTTAATTACGTGGAAAAGTAATTACAAACAAATATTGTTGCAGCTCTCTCTTGGTAACAACTTTAACACCAGTGAGTGTTGCGAATGTGTATGTCAGAGTGTGCTTGCACGTTGCACGTAATGTGATCCTGAAATACGAATCTATTCGGAAAGTAACACTAAATCGGAGCCGTTTGCGGTTGCGTTTTTACAGCTCGAAATTAATTACAAATGAATTAACAGAGTTGTAGAGGAGAAAATTCTCTACCCGTTAGCTCTCTTATGTTTTTTTCATGTTTTGTACCGTTTGAAAGATATTTTCAAAAATAACGGCGATTTGTTACTGTCTGTGTGTCTAACGTGTCTCACTTTTTAAGTCGCGCCTTTCAAACGATCGGTAACAACTTTTACAGAAGAGTTTGTTGGTCGCCAGCGCCCGGAACCTTAGTGGCTTAGACGGACAAACACTACCATTCATAACTATAAAAGCAACTTCGCACATCATGGCCACACAAACGAAGAATCTAACATAAGAGTCGCGAAAAGCCCAATGATTTTATCAATATCACAAATGCAGCGATGCCAAGTGGCCGAGTCGTAAAAACGTACCTAGAAATGATTGTGTAATGAATCTGTATTTGAAGTGCTGCAAGACATTCAAATTGCATCCGTAATATGGGAGCATTTGTGGCGCTAAAATTGTAAAAGCTATCAAAAGTATAAACTGGGAATCTCTCACTTGCAAAGGCTGTTGATACGTAAGAAAATAATGTTACGAATGACAAGCATTCATTTACGGTGCATCGTTGCACTTTTAGTCATGGAAGAAAAGCTTTAACAATTCATTCCCTTCAAAACTTCGATACTTAATGAGACTTGCAAATGCTTGACCACTACTTCATAATGTTACTGTTATATAAAAGTTATGTCTCAACTCCTCCGAGTGCAGTAAATCAACTATTTGAACAGTATAATATAGTAAGGACAGTTTACAACTCACCGCAAAGACGTGGCGACGAGCTGCGACAGGCACTTACAAAAGACACACACATACAACGCTTTTCAGCTATCGGCCATGGCCTTCTTCAGAAAATAGAACACTCACGCAATCACACAGGCACACAACACAGTCATACAACCATCACCTCCGGCTGCCGCAGAGGTATAAAGGTACAATTCTTCAAATGGTTCAACAGTCATATCTTTTACTGTAAGTCATTTACTGGAGGTATCAATATGGTTTGAGGTTATTTCGTCTAGGGTTGCATTAATCGCAGGAAAATACTAATAATCATGAATCATAATTAACAATCGTGATTCATGATTACTGGTATTGGTTTCGTTATTTCCGAACGCGCATTCAATAATATAATTTTATCGTAATTTAATTTCTTTAAAGAAGTCTTCCAAAAGGCAGAGAGTAAAGAAATAAAAACACAATAAAATAAAAATCGCACTGGCTTCTTTTACCGCCCACTTTTGCGATTTCCGAATATTTCGGATAAAAAATGATGCAAATATAAAGAATAAATTGTCGCGTAGTGATGTCGTAGGACGTAGCTAGTTGACCAAAGAACATTTTTTTTAACTCAGCAATACTCTATTTAGCACTTGGCACACACAAACAACAGCATGTAATGAACTAACTCCTGCCGGAGGTTTACACAGTCTATCTACACTAGCAGACACTTTTGGAACATTATTACTCAATACATCTACAAGGTACTAGAACACTATTTAAAAACTGAAATGTACAAGTTTCCAAAGAATGTTAGTTTCCAACATTTATCGTTTATCTCTACACTACAGTGTCGCTCTCTTTCAGTGTCTCTTTTGTGACTATGTAGCCTAATTAAATATATAAGAATAATATTTATCTTATTATTGTTTTATATATTTAAGTTTGTATTATTTTGTTATAAATTTTATAATTTTAATACGCGTAACTTTAAAGTATTTATATTTTCATTATTTTTTGTTCTAAATAATTGCAAAAATCTTTCAACTACAAGAAAACCTCAAGTAGGTCGTAAAACATATCAGTGCGATATTTTTTTACTTAATTATATATTATTTACGTTTGCATTATTTTGTGTGAAGTATTTTGCAAAAATCTAAAGTGGGTTGTAAAACACGGCCAGTGCTGTTTTTTTCCTGGAAACACTTTATTGGAGGTTTATTATTAATATTACTATTACTATTATTATTATTATTTTATTATCAACTAGCTGAAGACTCGGCGTCTCCCGGGTACATATTGATACCAGCCTTAAGTTAGGCAATTTCTCCTTCCCCCTGTCTCCCGGACCACAATCTCTGTCCTTCTCTCTCTCTGTCCACCTCCTCCTTCCCCTCCGTTTCTCTCTGTTCATCTCCTCACCTCCCCTCTCTCTGTTCATATCCTACTATCCACACTATCCCTTTCTCTGCCAGTCACCTCCTTTTCTCTGTCAAATCCTCCTCCACCTCCTAAGTCCACTGCCTCCTCCATCTGTTAACAATTAGATAACTCTGTTAACTTTCACGGTTGATCACTGGCGTTGTTTCTAAATATATTGGACGGCACCCTACGTCATGCACCATCTGAGATCTTACGTTGTTTACGTTTCTCTATTTTGAAGGTTAAGTATACAAAATTTCGGCAAGATCTGAATAAAACCGTAGATATATGGTCGAAGTCCATAGGTAAAGTACCCTCTACTATGCACCATACAAAATTTTACGTAGATAATGTCCTCTTGTTTTGAACATTAAGTGTGCAAATTTTATTCACAATCGGATTAAAGGTAATGCAGCGCATAAAATACGAACAAATATGATGCGGCAGTTTCCCATGCGTCTCACAAGGAAAGTACATGGGCTCGGACAAACATATCTGTATGAACGTTTGGTTACAGGATCTCTACGTACACCTCAATGTGCTGGTGGGTGTCGTTTTTCTGCAAAGCTCTGCAACCATGCTCTAGATAGCACTGTAGATGTAATTGTAGACGCCATACGTAATGCAAATATCTTAACTAAAACTTATGTGATAATCATCGTACATGTTCTCTAGCGAATTGTCATCAAAAGATGTGATGATAGTTGCAACTTTAACCTTCTTCCCGAAAGACTATTGGTATTCACTGCCGCTGCTTCCATTGCCTCTTCCCGCACTTACCGTAGCACTACCGATTGCAATGATTTGTTCGTCATTATCATCACTATTATCATTATTATGAGTTTGTAACAACAGTATCTAACTTATGCTCATATTTCTGTGCCATAGCAGTTACGAGAAAGCATGCAAATGATTCATCTTCTACACTAATACCATCTTCACGAAGAAGGGTTCTTCGTAACTTCATCTCAACTAATCGCAATACATTAGCAGGATTGATTAGCAATCGCCGCCCCATCTGACGCTTCACCACACAAATAACGTCACAAAAAGCAACTTCAGAGGCACACTCCACCGTCCCTACTGGCGAACCGACAGGTCAAAGTGCAATTCGGCATGGCACATGCAGAGGCCTCTAACGGACGACTGCAGAGTTTTGCAGATGTGGGAGTATCACTGGTGCAATAAGGGACCTTTACATTATCTCTCACACGATTTTGCTGTATATGTGTTTGTTCGAGCCCAAGTACTTTCCTTGTCAGTGTTTATAACATCATCTGCCATAAACTACAATCAGTACAAAGAAATAATTTTGTAGTTACATTCAATGGCGTAAAAGGATACTATTTGAAGGATGTTTTTAGAGTGCATTAAGTAACAAAGAAGTAATAAATTTGAACGTCATTCATAAAGCAGCAGTTTTCACGCATCTCATTGTTTATGGCGTCATAACTCCTGATCTATATGTCGTACGGTGGCATAAATATGCCTATAACTTTCACCAAAGTGCAAACAGTATATTGAAAAAGTTTTATCGCATTGCCAGTCACCGGCTTACTCTCTATGGAACAGACGTCACTTCTGATCCTCCAGTTGTTATTCTTTCATATTCAAAGAATATATGACAGCTGCGAATTGGCAGAGCTGAAAATTGTACCCAGCCCAGAAGTGTCTCCTTTAGAAACGAGCATTTTGTGTATGGAACATTTTTGGTTACGATACGTATTGTCCTAGTCATTTTTACTTGCTACGTTAAGGAATGCAAGATGAAAATCATCTTTACAGAACACGCTAATTACCATCCTGATACATAGTGCATATATATTTGAAGTATACATCGTATATTATAAATATATATCTGTTTTACACTACTATGGAAAGGCAAATTGTTGGTTAACCTTGTTATCGAAAGTCTCGCAAAGTTCTTAACACATTTCCTCTACATTTTTACGCGATGCTCTTATAAACGTAATGTTTTTTTCTAATAAGTACAATGTATAAATGAATCTTTGTGTATTTGTAACTAATAGATTTCGACATCGCTTACCGTTAGACCGGTGGAAGTTGGTATATACAAGTAATTTTTCACGTGAACAGTCCCACACCCTCAGACAGAGCACAGATATCCGCGAATATCGACGTTTTGTAAGGGCATCGATGACAGCGCAAAGCCGCGGTGGAGCGGCCGAGCGTATTGAGGCGCTATGCATGTGCATGGCGGAGGGTTCCTGAAATGAAATAATTGTGTGCGGAGGGAAACAAATCTTTGTCTCAAAAATGGAAGAATTTTACTTATTTAGCGTATGCTGCTTTAAATTACTAAATTATATACAAAACGGAGTACCATACACATCTTATGAATATTGAAACTTTAGATTTTTGAATCTAGTTCGTTGATCCATTTAACAGCTACGGGGATAACCAGTTTAGCTCTTCTCGATTTCCAGTGAAAGCACGACAGGGACAATGCATAGATACGTGTTTTATTGTTTATGGAATAACAGCAGTCACGAAATGGGCTATCAATCCAGCCCCATTTATGGAGAATGGAGGCAGTTTGTTCATTCTGTTTCCTTTCTAGTGGGACTTGACCTCTTTTCATCCTGTCATTAAATAGTGACGGAGTGGTTCTTTCGTAGAACTGGACAAGCGGACTAAGTTCTACAGCGATGCTTGTTGCAACAGTCACGTGAACAGTGTCACACGCTCGGGCGACGTTCTGGAAGGCCACAGAGCACAGATATCCATGAAGATCGACGTTTTGTAAGGGCAGCAATGACAGTGCAAATAAGAGGTTTTGTTAAAGCAGAGGTGTCGCCACGGTTTCCAGCTTGTATTCAATTTTTTTTTTTTTTTTTTTTTTTTTTTTTTTTTTTTTTTTTTTTTTTTTTTCCGTATGGGACTTAACTACGGGGTCATCAGTCCCTAAACTTACAAACTACTTATGAACTACTTACGAACTAGGACGGCACAAATATCCATGTCCGAGGGGGGATTCGAACCCCCGACCGTAGTGGCGGTGGAGACCGTGACTGGAGCGCCTTAGTCCCCTCGGCCACCGCGGCCGGCTGTATTCAATTCAATGGCGCAACAAGGATTTGGTTCTGGGGGGGGGGGATAATTTTTTAAAAATGGAGCCTATTGAATTTATTAATCTATGACTTATTTTTACACTTTTTATAACTTAACCAGTTATACTACGAAAACATTTGCATAAGTAATGTAATGAGTAGGCTCGCATAATTTGAAAGTGGAAGAGGAGAAACGACGTGCAAATGGAGTGTGTATAATCAGCTCGTAAAATAATTAAGCAGCTTCTATGTTACTAGCCAAAGAGAAAGGTCTTTACAGTTTAATTAACATCAGACTCTATGTGTAAAAATTGAACTAAAATAACACTATTGTTGTTCAGAAGATTCCAATCGGTGGTGCCGCTGACTGCTAAGCTGCGGGTCACCGCATATGAACAAATGGCTCGTAACTTCATGTCGTGTCCTACATAGGAAAGAGGGAGGAGGTAGCAAAGTCAGTCTGCAGATCCCGAACGGAAAGGAGTGACTGCAGAGAGACAGTTCAAATGTTTGTAGAGCTTATGAGACTTAACTACGGGGTCATCAGTCCCTAAACTTACAAACTACTTATGAACTAGCTAATACTAAGGACGGCACAAATATCCATGCCCGAGGGGGGATTCGAACCCCCGACCGTAGTGACCGTGCAGAACCTGAGTGGCGCGCCGCAGTCCCCTCGGCCACCACGGCCGGCAGATGGACATTTCAGGCATCTACTAGAGATGCGGATTTCGGGACTCGAGAGGATACTTGTTTATGGAATTCATAGGTACATGGCATTAAATTTATTTAATCCCATAGTAAGTCTTCTATACTGGGGTTAGTCATTTAAAAAAACGAGAAGTATAAATCGGTTGCCACAACAAAAGCCAGTAATTACGTTCCCTAGCAACATTCCCTAGACAGGTGCACTCCCAGCCAGAAACAGACTGCCGTGGAGCACCCTGAAGCCGAAGGCGATTGTCACGGACTGGCGCCCGTCTCATATGACTGAGAACTCCCCTCTTGATCCAAAAACCGGGGGTTTTATCGGCCGGTGTGGGCGCACTTCTTTTCCCCACTTCCCGACAGTTAACAAGTTCCTAATGGCCGTGGTTTTGTTCAACCAATCTAAATTGTGGCTTGCCCTCTCTCTGAGTCCTCTAGCGAACCACGTTTCAGCCCTGGCCCTTCTGCCATTCCTCGGGTGGGGAGGTGGCTTGTTTGTACACTAACAAAATCCATACTTGGTAGCAACATTGTTCAGCTGAAAGGAAAACGTCACGGCGCTACCCAGTATGGGCAACAACAACAATGTTCTACATCAGTCGGCCACGCCTTAGGCTCCGCCTTAGGCCACGCCTTAGGGGAGCTGCTAACTTACAGTTTTTCATCTTTACCCTCTCACTTTAGCCTCGTGAAATCACTGACGATGCTGTTCCCAAGTGACTGGTATCAACTTTGCTTCGTATATTAAAACGTGCCTGTTGGCCACCAAGTACTAATGTAACGTCTTACAACAGCGTCTAGACGCTGTATGAAGTTACGCCCATCTTCTCCGGAAGGTAACCTCCAACCTGGAACAGTGGCTGAGGGCATCAGCAGTTCGCTAGGAGATTTCTTTAGTGCCTACATCCCGTAAGATATACGTGTCTGTTTTAGCCTGTTATCTTCAATGGTCTCTATTTCTCAGCCTAGAGTGCGTCCCTGTGGCTCACACAGCCTCTCAACAAACAACAGTAAAATCAATGTGTGACATTCAGCATAGCAGTAACAATAGCGGCAGCATCAAAGCTGGTCGCGGCGGCCTTAAAACCGTTCACAACAACAGCACACGTTCTCAGTGGCGGCATCACATTGGCGACCCATTGTCACGTTCCCATGTGCTTGACAAATTATACTTACATTGTGATTTATTAGATGTATACTATTTCAAAATTCCGGTGCCGACCTGTTTAAAAAAATAAAATGAAATCAATAAAAAATTTAAAAATGTAACTTTTAAGGCTTTTCCGGCGATCTAGTGATATGTCGGGTATTTTGCCGGATGTCAGTGTCTACTCTGCACAATATTTCAGCTACGTAACTCAAATGTTCAAATGTTTCTAAATTTATCGGACCAAACTGCGTGGTCATTAGTCCGTAGCTTACAAACTACTTAACCTAAGGTAAACTAACTTAAGGACAACACACACATTCATGCCCCTGGGAGGACTCGAACCTGCACGGCGAGCAACCGCCTGCTCCGCAGCGAGAAGCTTTAGAGCGCTCGGCTACTTCACCGCGGCAGCTACGAAACTCGTAACGTTCATCTGGTGCGACAACAGAGATAAATACTGGATCCGGTCCACTCAAAGAGCAGTCTCAGGCCGCACCTGATGAAGGTTACGAGTTAGTGCCTCGGTTGCACAATGGTAAAGTGTCAGACTACAGATCCAAAGGTCGCGGGTTCGATCGGCAGTCCTAGGATTTTTATCTGTCACTTTCCACTTCTTTCACCTCTGGCAGTATTGCTCATGTGGAAAATACTGAGTAGCACCCCCTATAACTGGCTGGGTAAGTCAGTTCGAAAGTCGGAGGAATGCAACGTCATACCACCTCCAAACAGAACCATGCGTGAATGAAACTTTCACTCTGCAGTGGAGTGTGCGCTGATATGAAACTTCCTGGCAGATTAAAATTGTGTGCCGGAACCGGGACTCGAACCTGGGACCTTTGCCTTTCGCGGGCTAGCGCTCTACCGACTGAGCTATCCCGACACGACTCACGATGTTGCCTCACAACTATACTTCCGCCAGTACCTCGCCTCCTATATTCCAAACTTCACAGTAGCTCTCTTGCGAACACTGCAAAACTAGCACTCTTGGAAGAAAGAATATGGTGGAAACATGGCTTAGCCACAGCCTGGGGGATGTCTCCAGAATGAAACTTTTCACTCTGCAATGGAGTGTGCGCTGATATGAAACTTCCAGACAGATTAAAATTGTGTGCCGGTACCGGGACTCGAAAGTGGGGCCCTTGCCTATGGCGGGCAAGCGCTCTATCGACTGAGCTATCCCGACACGACTCACGATGCCGCCTCACAAATTTACTTCCGCCAGTACCTCGCCTCCTACTTTCCAAACTTCACATAAGCTCTCCTGCGAACCATGCAAGACTAGCACTCCACCATATCCTTTCTTCCAGGAGTGCTAGTCTTGCATGGTTCACAGGAGAGCTTCTGTAAAGTTTGGAAGGTAGGAGGCGAGGTACTGGCGGAAGTAAAGTTGTGAGGCGGCATCGTGAGTCGTGTCGGGATAGCACAGGCGGTGGTGCGCTTGCCCGCGAAAGGCAAAGGTCCCAGGTTCGAGTCCCGGTTCCGGCACACAATTTTAAACTGCCAGGAAGTTTCAGAACTATGCCTAGTAAAGCACTGTGGTTACGAGTTACGTAGCTGAAATATTGTGCAGAGTAGACACATCTGGCAGAGTACCCTGCTACCCAAAATGTCAAGTTAAAAAATCTTTGTAAGGTCCTGGGAAGGCTTCAGCCCCATTCCCCCCCCCCCCCCCACCCCTCCACCGTGCCTCCGACACTGACTCCATTTGCATCATTTCAACAATTAAATCTTGAATGACCCAAGAAATATTAGATCTGCAAAATGAACGGTTTAATTTTTCGTACGGACGGCGTGGAGCGTCTTTTAAGTACGTCTCCCATTGCGCCAACGCATCAGCAGGCGACAGACAGGCGTCGGCCGTTCATCGTAGGGGCGGACTGCAGGCAGCTGCGGAGACGGCGAGTGGAGCGCGCGACACAACTTCACACTCAGCAGAGGCGTCAGCAGCGGCACACTATTTGCTTACTTCGCAACTAAAGTTGGCGCGCGCGGCCCGGTATCGGCGGCGGGCTGAAAACTCCCCGCATCTGGACGCGTGTGTGGGCGGCAGGCAGATGGCTGGCGTCACCCCTGCAGCCCCTGTGTGGAGGGTGGAGGGGCCGCACTCGCCCGAGGGAGAAGGCGGGCAACCACGCTCAGCCCCACCCGCTGGCTTCCTCACGGGGTTCCTCCCACTTTGCATGGCACTATCAAACTTTTTCGGAAAACAATTGTCAAACGGCAATGGTCGAGGTGTACCACAGGGTTCCATATCCTCCTGAGACATGATGTACATTATAATGGACATCGAGTTTTCTGTCATCCTGCCTCTGAATTTTGTGTGGTAATACCTGTGCCATATTTGAATGAACAGTATGATTTAGCCATCTGTCCCAAGAATGTTTACTACGTCACTTTGCAAAAATGTTTGTATAGCTTATGGGACTTAACTACGGGGTCATCAGTCCTTAAACTACTTATGAACTAGCTAATCCTAAGGACGGCACAAATATCAATGCCCGAAGGGGGATTCGAACCCCCGACCGTAGTGTCCGTGCAGACCGTGACTGGAGCGCCTCAGTCCCCTCGGCCACCGCGGCCGGCGGTCACTTTGCACCAAGTAGCAACTTCGTCTATGACCTGCAACAATGGCAGGTCAGTTCTCCATTATTGATGTCTATTATTCGAAACCTATTTCATGAAAAAAATTTAAGTACCTAAAATTGTTGTTTATACGATATTTCCGTATAACATTTATCGATTGAACTGTCACAGCGCAAAATTGTGACAGAGAAACTTGTTAAAAATATTAGATTACTCAAGCAATCGCCAGCGAAGTAACGCGAAAAAAGGTCAACAGGCAATCGACAGCGGAAAAGGTCATCGGCTCTGTCGTAAATGCCACAGCAGTTTCTCGTGGGCCGGCCGTGGTGGCCGAGGGGACTGAGGCGCTCCAGTTATGGTCTGCACGGCCACTACGGTCGGGGGTTCGAATCCCCCCTCGGGCATGGATATTTGTGCCGTCCGTAGTATTAGCTAGTTCATAAGTAGTTTGTAAGTTTAGGGACTGATGACCCCGTAGTTAAGTCCCATAAACTTAACAAACGTTTGAACATTTTGTTTCTCGTGACGTCAGCAGACGCTGCGTCGGCGAGTTTTAAGTCTATAGCCAGCATACAGTTGACTGCGACGGGCGACCAGGAGAACGACAGAGTACGCTCGTCGGCTTGTAAACACTTCATAACTACAGGTAACTCTGTCACAAGAGTGAATAAGACCGAGGATACGTCAGCGGTTAAAAAACTCATTGAATGAATGCTGCACAGGTAGACCACATTCGGTCATTACGAACCGATCCATATGTCAAGCGATTCTGTATATATACAGAATCGCTTGACATATGGAACGGTTTCCGCTTTTAGAAATGTAGGGACTTTGGAATCGAAGATGCTCAGAAGATTATTCGGCGATCCAATGATCGAATCTATGTATTCAGCTTATGTACAATATAGTGATAAGGACAGTTTACAACTCACCGCAAAGACGTGACGACGAACTGCGACAGGCACATAAAAAAGACACACACATACAACACTTCAACTATCGGCCATGGCCTTCTTCAGAAAATAAAACATTCACACAATCACACACGTACACAACACAGCCACACAACTGCACTTTGATTCGAAGCTCCGCAGCCAGAGCAGACGGTTGTGTGACTGTGTTGTGTACCTGTGTGATTGTGTGAATGTTCTGTTTTCTGAAGAAGGCCATGGCCGATAGCTGTAGTGTTGTAAGTGTGTGTCTTGTATATGTGTCTGTCGCAGTTCGTCGTCGCGACTTTGCGGTGAGTTGTAAACTGTCCTTATTACTATGTTGTTAATTCCAACATGGATTTTCAATTATTAGATACTCAGCTTATGTTTCAGATAAAGCAGTGCAGACTACTCGCAGCTAGGAGATGGAGTCCGGAGACAACTACTACGCTTCCAACTGACCATCATCTGAGGAGATGTTGAATCGTAGTGTACCGTCTCAATAACGCTGAGCTGGCCGCAGTGGCCGAGGAGACTGAGGCGCGCCAGTCACGGTCTGCACGGCCACTGCGGTCGGGGGTTCGAGTCTCCCCTCGGGCATGGATATTTGTGCCGTCGTTAGTGTTAGCTAGTTCATAAGTAGTTTGTAAGTTTAGGGACTGATGACCGCGTAGTTAAGTCCCATAAGCTATACAAACATTTGAACATTTGGAGGTGGTATGCAGTTGCCTAAGTTGCCTTCTTGCGACCTTCTCGCTGACTTACCCAGCCAGTTATATCGGGGATCTACAGTTTAACGTGGATTTCGAACCACGGCGCTACTCGACATTTTTCACATCAGTAACGTTGCCACAGATGAAAGAAGTAAGGAGTGACAGACAAAAGTCCTGGAGCTTAACGGGGTCGAACCCGTGACCTTTGGAGTTGCAGTCTCCCAGCACTCTACCACTGTGCTACTGAGCCACAACATTGTACCTAGCCCTTAGTAATAATTACCTTGGGTAATTGACATTCTGGTTCCCCAATCATCAGTTTCTAAAAAAAAAAAAAAAAAAAAAAAAAAAAAAAAAATTGACCGTAAATCTATTTATAGATCTGAGAACCGCAAATAAATGCATTCAGTACTAGAATGACCGAATTAGTAACGATGAAAGGAAGACTAATAGCCTGCAGTAACTTGATTCCAAACAAACGTGGAATATCTGAGCATTTCTTATGTGACACAGAGGAACAATATTCCGATGAAGATAATGACGAGTCCACTTCTATACGGTGAAGATTATTGCCGCCACAGTCACGTTCACCTACTGTAACCCATTTACCAGAACTGAGTGGGATGAAAAATATCATGAGTGTAATAACAGTGGCCGCACGAAAAAAACAAAATAAGGTGCACAGGTTGTTCTGCTACCTCTGCCTAACTTCACAGAATAAATTTTTCTCTCAGCAGCACCAGAAATGAAACCGTCAAAATTCGTAATTTATTTTCCTTTTTTAAGTTATATTATTTATTTTAAATTAATAATCAATGTATGATTCAAGTAATATCTGTCAAATAAGACTACCAATAAAGTCCTTTCTTCACATTTTCAACTTTATTTCTGATGTGATTCTTAAGTTTCTCCCGGCGTATTTGATGATCAAAATATCCACGGGTGTACTGCCGGTCTATAGTGTCCAACGGGCACAATATTTCGGCGATCATACATGTCGCCATCATCAGGTGAACTGACGGACTGAGCTCCTGGAAACGCGCCGGCACGGAGGTCCGCACGCTACGGCTGCTCGAAGGGAACTGGGTTCTAGCCCGGTAGCGGGCCATTTAAATACCCGCGGCCCGCGGAGCGACCCCTCCGCGGTCCGCGCCCCGCGCCGCGGCCGCGCAGTGGAACCGATTGCGCCGGCGTCTGAGAAGACGTCGGTGTGAGGGCTCTGTCCGCCGTGGTCGTCACTTCGTTACGTTTGCTAGATTTACTCTTAATTAACCCAATCGCTGGTTCCCAAGCTTTGCTAAGATTATAGCCAGAGTCACGGTTTATGAGGTCGTCACTTGTGCGAATTTCAATGGCCTCTCTGTATTTACACGCAGACAGCTGTCATCACCCTTCACAGAGGAATGGGGTACTTAAAACTCTAGTACATAGGGCGCGCACTATCTCCGACGCAGAGAGTCTACCCCAGGAATTGGAACACCTGAGAACTGTATTTCGAAAAAATGGGTACTCAGAGTGGCAGATTCAGCGGGCTCTCCGCCCAACCACTACAACACAACCTGTGGAAACGGATGAGAACGCAAGGGAGGATGTAGGCACTGCGTTCGTTCCATATACCGGCGCACTCTCAGGGAAGATCGCCCGCATTTTGAGAAAACACCAGGTTGGAACTGTTTTTTGTCCGCCGAATAAAATTCGTGCACTGGTGGGGAGCGCTAAAGATGATCTCGGTTTGAGGAAGGCGGGCGTGTACCAGATTCCGTGTCAGTGTGGAAAGTCATATATTGGACAGACGATGCGTACCGTCGAGGATCGATGCGTTGAACACCAGAGGCACACACGATTGATGTATCCGAGCAAGTCGGCGGTCGCTGAACATTGTTTGTCGGAGAATCACGCCATGGAGTATGAACACACTAGGATTTTGGTACAGACGTCGAGATACTGGGACTGCGTCGTTAGAGAGGCCATTGAAATTCGCACAAGTGACGACCTCATAAACCGTGACTCTGGCTATAATCTTAGCAAAGCTTGGGAACCAGCGATTGGGTTAATTAAGAGTAAATCTAGCAAACGTAACGAAGTGACGACCACGGCGGACAGAGCCCTCACACCGACGTCTTCTCAGACGCCGGCGCAATCGGTTCCACTGCGCGGCCGCGGCGCGGGGCGCGGACCGCGGAGGGGTCGCTCCGCGGGCCGCGGGTATTTAAATGGCCCGCTACCGGGCTAGAACCCAGTTCCCTTCGAGCAGCCGTAGCGTGCGGACCTCCGTGCCGGCGCGTTTCCAGGAGCTCAGTCCGTCAGTTCACCTGATGATGGCGACATGTATGATCGCCGAAATATTGTGCCCGTTGGACACTATAGACCGGCAGTACACCCGTGGATATTTTGATCTTTATTTCTGATGTTTACTCATATGTATCCAAGACACTGTGTCCACACTTCAGAAAATCACGAATTTAAAAGAAAAAAACCAAAACTTTTACGAATACTTTTTCACTGTAATGTGTTTAACGCATTCGCCTACAGTGAGGGGTACAGTCGTCATACTAGCTCAGTTTATTGTAATACAATGATGGGTACACCCGTAATAGCACTGCAGGCGCAGCATACGACGCTTCTTTAGGTCTGTGCTTTCTGTAACCATTCTGCCACCATACCGCTACGTTTCTGATAGAAAGCCTATACAGGCTATGTAGTATATGAAACTGAAGCAATAATTCGAGTTTACTATGTGATTCGTTACCTGCGTGAATGGCAACATCCTTAATTCCTACGAAGCAGAAGCTGCGAGAACCTGGCGTTTTTTTGCAAGAGAGTAATATTAGTGATACAGCTAATAGTGCACACTGGAAACAGTATATCAACAAGTAGCGCTTTGGACGATGGGAAATTGTAAGTACAAAAAAAAAAAAAAAAAAAAAAAAAAAAAAACGGCGGCATGTCAAAGAAGTTCGGTCATGTGACAAGAAAATGTTCTGTGGTACGTTCAAAGGCGTCTCACTGGGACTGGAACAATGTAGCTAATAATCCCCTATTTGGCAAATTTAATCGTATTACAATGACAAATCTATTCTCAAAAAATAGTAAGCGAATGGGTTAACAGGTACAGAATATCTGTTTCAAAAAGAAAAAAAACTGACAATTGTCGCCAGGTCTGAGGAGGATATTCGATCCTCACATAAATGATATTCCACTCTCGAATGTTATCATAAACTACTAAAATGTCAAGCATCAATAAACGAGGAGTCATTGTCGGTTCTGATATACATAAAGAATATTCCATTATCGAATGTCGGTAATAAATGATTAATTGGCAGGCTTCGGTAAGGGGTATAAGAAAGCGTTACACAGACAGAGCTATCGTTTGTACTCCGTTGATTCGGGTGGAAACGCTTTCGAGTTTATGTCGACAGCACGGCAGGAATTAAAAGACTTAGAACATGGAACAGCAGTTAAAGCTAGACACGTGGGATGGGACACTCTACTCCAGAAATTGTTACGGAATTGAGTATTCCGAGATACAGTGCGTCAAGAGTGTGCCGAGAATAAAAAACCTCAGGTATTAGCTCATGTAACGGACAATGTAGTACACTACTGGTCATTAAAATTGCTACACCAAGAAGAAGTGCAGATGATAAACGGGTATTCACTGGACAAATATATTACACTAGAACTGACATTTGATTACATTTTCACGCAATTTGGGTGAATAGAGAAATCAGTATCCAGATCAACCACCTCTGGCCGTAATAACGGTCTTGACGCGCCTGGCCGGCCGCGGTGGCCGAGGGGTCTAAGGCGCTCTAGTCACGGTCTGCACGGCCACTACGGTTGGGGGTTCGAATCCCCCCTCGGGCATGGATATTTGTGCCGTCCTAGTTCGTAAGTAGTTCATAAGTAGTTTGTAAGTTTAGGGACTGATGACCCCGTAGTTAAGTCCCATAGACTATAAAAACATTTGAACAATTGATGCGCCTGGACATTGAGACAAACAGAGCTTGGATGGCGTGTGCAGGTACAGATGCCCATGCAGCTTCAACACGATACCACAGTTTATCAAGAGTAGTGACTGGCGTATTGTGACGAGCCAGTTGCTCGGTCACCATTGACAAGACGTTTTCAATTGGTGAGAGATCTGGAGAATGTGCTGGACTTGGCAGCAGTCAAACATTTCTCGTTTCCAGAAAGGCCCGTAAAGGACCTGCAACATGCGGTCGTGCATTATCCTGCTGAAATGTAGGGTTTCGCAGGGATCGTTGTTGTTGTTGTTGGGTGTTTAAAGGGGACTAAACTGCTGGGTTATCAGTCCCCTGTTCCCAGCTGAGTCGCAACGATCGAATGAAGGGTAGAGCCACGGGTTGTAACACATCTGAAATGTAACGGCCACTGTTCAAAGTGTCGTCGATGTGAACAAAAAGTGACTGAGACGTGTAACCAATGGCACCCCATACCATCACGCCGGATCATTCGCCAGAATGTCGATGACGAATACACTCTTCCAATACGCGTTCACCGCCATGTCGCCAAACATGGATGCGACCATCATGATGCTGTAAACAGAACCTGGATTCATCCGAAAAAATGAATTTGCCATTCGTGCACCCACGTTCGTCGTTGCGTACGCCACCGCAGGCGCTCCTGTCTGTGATGCAGCGTCAAGGGTAACCGCAGCCATGGTCTCCGAGTTGATAGTCCATGCTGCTGCGAACGTCGTCAAACTGCTCGTGCAGATTGTTGTTGTCTTGGAAACGTCCCCATCTGTTGAGGCAGGGATCGAGACGTGGCTGCACGATCCGTTACAGCCATGTGGATAAGATGCCTGTCATCTCGACTGCTAGTGATATGAGGCCGTTGGGATTCAGCACGGCGTTCCGTATTGCCCACCTGAACCCGTCGATTCCATATTCTGCTAACAATTATTGGCTCGCACCAACGCGAGCAGCAATGTCGTGATACGATAAACCGCAATCGTGATAGTCTACGATCCGACCTTTATCAAAGTTTGAAACGTGATGGTACGCATTTCTCCTCCTCACACGAGGCATCACAACAACGTTTCACAGGCAACGCCGGTGAACTGCTGTTTGTGTACGAGAAATCGGTTGGAAAATTTCCTCATGTCAGCACGTTGTAGGTGTCGCCACTGGCGCCAACCTTGTGTGAATGCTCTGAAAAGCTAATCATTTGCATATCACAACATTTTCTTCCTGTCGGTTAAATTTCGCGTCTGTAGCACGTCATCTTCGTGGTGTAGCAATTTTAGAGGCCAAGAGTGTAGTTGAATACCAGCGCCTAATGTCAAAGGGAAACGGCGTTTGCGTAATATATTCTATAATGAATTAAAATGGTTCGATGTCTTTCTGTTGTTTCTACGCAGTGGACAAAACAACATTATAGCAACCGATAATAACAGTAAGTTGCATGGAGGGAGTTCCTGTTCACTTGTGTTTACTCTACCAAACGAATTACACAAGCAGTTGGGTACAGATAGCACAGTAAGCAGGTAGTGAATTGCAACAACGAGACTTACCCAAAGTTGTGGCATGGGGAGCCACAGGAAGTTTAGTAGCGAAGCAGACACATAGGGATGTGGCTGCAGCTTTTGGAGTCCAGGACCTAGACGCGATTTCAGACAACAGGAAGCGTTAAAAGAAGGCAAGGCACAGGTTGTCTACGGGTGACATCAGCAAGATATCACCATTATCTCCGTTGAACAGCCCGTCGAGACAGGAGGATGAATACAACTCAGCTGCAACGCACCATCCAGGCAGCAAAAGGACGTGCAATATCAACACAAACAGTCTGAAATCGCCTTCCGGAATGTGGCCTCTACGCATGGAGGCATGTGGTCTGCGTCCCATTAAAATCACGACAGCGTTTAGGCCAAAGAAACTGTCGGAGGAACAGCAGGATTAGAGTCGCAAAGACTGACGCCAGGTTCTGTTCACAGATTATTCAAGATTTTGTGTTCTGCCGGTCAATCGTCGTTCCTTAATCTGGAGAGAAATCCTGCTAATGTGCAGGAAACATCACTATATCATTATATATACTATCTCTATGAAATGTATCTTGTACTAGCGACTGTGGTGAAATAAGGTATCTTGAATGACAGCAACCAGTCGCATTTTATGCAAAATGTTTTAATTGCGTTTCTTCCGTAACCGGTTTCGATACGCCTAGCAATATCATCATCAGATGTGTGAAGTTCATAGCAGCACAATTAATGTGTGCATGCTATCAATTGTGACAATGAATTTATGGATATCACAAATTATGCACAAATCCCACTACTCACCATCTGTAATATATAAAACCGTTCACCATCTGACGATGATATGCAAAGCTTATCGAAACCGGTTATGGGAGAAACGCAATAAAAAAACTTTTTGCATAAAAGGCGACTGGTTGCTGTCATTCAAGATACCTGAGAAATTCTGCCTGGGTGAACAGCTGAGAATATGAAGAAGAAGATTAATGGCCTCTTGTGTTACATCAACCACAAAATTAATAGAAATATATGAAGCAGATTTTTATAAGCTCTCCACTTTTCTCAATCTAATAATAATCGATGCTGTTCCTGCTATGTTGCTAACAGGTTCTTGTATGCACTCTTATCTGGCCAGTAAGTTAATACTTCCCCTATAGGGAACATTTCGTTGCCAACATGAGCACGTTACGCCGCCGTGCCGTAAGTAAAATTTAACCCCAGTAGCAAGAAACAGCTGTGTCACTATAAACCTCTCCTATTCTGATACAGTCTTTTCACGTGCGTATACTGATTTTTAATGTGTGGAGCCACTTTTCTGAGTAAGTACCGATATGTTGTATCATCCATTCTCCAGTAACGTATATATGACTTAGCGTCCGGCAATACGAACTGATTTCCACAGTTTTACACAAGAAGCCCCTCTTTTTTCTGCAAACTGCAGTTTTCGTAGTAGCAATGACAGGGCATGATAACGTTTGTTTACTATCCGCCATCTTGAAATATGATAAAAATATGACGACAGTGTAATACCCCTTTTTAGTGTCACGTCAAAGATTTACAAACTTTTGATGATATTTTTGTGTCAGAGATTTGATAAAAAATTTGAGCGTGAAATACAGTGGATTGCTGAACGTGGGTGAGTATTGTAAATAGTGACAAAAGAAAAAAATGATTATTGACTTCACTTAACTTTAACCATTTAATCGATTGGTTTGCTATGAGGTCGTGACATTACAAGAGACTTGCAGAAACAACAAACCAGACAGTCGCTTTAATTCCGGTGTTATGAACTCATTCAATGTTTTTTCTCCTGTCATTGATCACATCAAACTCGTGTGCCATCGGCTACGCGAAATCTGGTACGTTGCCAACCTTTGTACCCTACGGAAGCGTCCCGTTACCAGTAATCTTAGCTTTAGCCCTTTTGACAGTGATCTGTTGAACTTCAGTTGTCTGAGCGTGACAGTCATAGCTCTTCATACTTCGTTTTTTTCGAAATTCAAATATGGCTACTATCAAGTATTACAAGAAAACGAGAAGAAAATACGTTTCGATTACACATCCATATTAACATTAGCCTTTTACAGTGCGTATTTACATAAAATTTCAAATGAAGAGGTAAGCAAGCAATTTTTTGTCACGTAATAACTGATAGAAATTCGTATGCCAAATTTAAACATGGCGGACAATTCGAAAGGGAAACATCTGAATGTGCAGGCACCAAGGAGGCACGCTGTAGTTCTGTGCTCAGACACCAGAGTTATACAGCCAGTTTCTGTAGAGATCGATGCCCTTTGCACATCAACCGACATACAGTACTAGACTGGCAATACCGCATACAGTATCACTGGCGTCAATGTCACTTTAAAGGACTGTAAACAACTGTCTACGAAATTGCGATAAACTTATATAACTTCGAATGTAAAATTTTACTTACGGAGTCGTCGTAGGGAGCTTTAGAAGTAGCATTTGGCGGTCGCTGCCAACTTCTGAATACTACGCCTCCGCTGCCATAAGTAAAATTTTACGCTCTACTGGAGAAATAGATCCCTTTTATTATTACGGCTATAAGAACATTATAAGCGATCGTGACTGTTTTTCAACATAAACAAAAAAATTTCTTAGATCATCGAGTTGAATCTTCAACATGGAAGCATCGATGGTCTGATGTTTTCATACCATCGATGTTTCAGAGGACGTATCATCGATGTTAAAACATCACGTGAAGTAACGAGGGAGTTAAATATTGAAATACGACTGTATGTCGAGACGGGGATCAGAAGTTTTTTGTGTTGTGACGTAGGATATTTCTTGGGTAAGCAATGGTTAAATAACTGATAGACAATGCTCATGCTTAAGGTAATTTACAACTGATGGCTGTTTTCTGAAATTGTAGTTATCTGTCCCGTCATAGTTACCTGTGAGTTACCTGAACGTTAAGTACAAAATGGGTTTCCGAGACAACAGTTACCGTCACAGCCGTAGTTACCTGTCCGTTAAAGATAAATGCGCGTTCCCCTAGGGTTACCTACACGATAACGTTAGTTTTAACCATATCCGCTGCGTAGCGCTAGTGGGCTTCTAAACTTAAGTCTAGATGTTTTTATTTTTATGACTGGTTTCCGTGACCGTGGAAGCTGAAGAATGGAAATTCTTTCGTCGTCGTCGTCGTCACCGTCGTCGCTTTCTTCTTCTGATGTTACGAACAGTTGTTCAGAAGAGGAAAACTTAGCAGCACTCGGCGCTGTTGACAGATCACGACGCGTTTTTCGTATTAGAACACAACCATTTCAGCTGTATAATGAGAGCGAGTTTTATGTGTGTTTCCGACTAAAAAAAACTAACTGTTCTGAGGTTATTGCAACAAAGCACACAAAATTTCGAATCAGTTACTAACAGAAATCATTCAATAAGTTGCATGACCCTGAGATTTATGGTAAATGGTGCGTTTCAAATTTTATTAGATGACGACATACATATTCATAAATCTACTACCGGTACTTGTTGCATTATAAGAAAAGTAATACCGCAAATTGCAGCTCTGCACAATGTATACATATTGATGCACATAAATTCAATAGAATTTGCTGAACTACAAAATTGTTTTCATATGATTGCCAGATTCCCATCAGTGATAGGCGGCGTAGATTGTACCCATGTTAGAATCATGTTACCTGGTGGTGAAACGCTGAACAATATAGAAATATATGTATATATACTATCATATATATGCATGATACTGCGTATCAACAAAATAAATTCATTTAATTCCCTTTCTACGTCCAAAAAACATTGAAGAAGAACGCTATAATAGTGCACATATAAAAACACGAAATTTCATAGAGATGCTTCGGTGTTCTAACGAAAATTTCCTATATGGTCTTTGGGGTTTCGTACAAAAAAGAGACAACTTTAATGTCAATAGAGGAATGTGCAGACCTACACAACAAGGCTGTACAGGAAAACGAAGCTGTACCTAATACAGATATTCCAGTTGTTTTATTTATAAATCCTATTATTTTATCTTATTTTCAAGTTCTAAAATTTCTTTTTTTTTCATTTTGTTTCGTCATCATCAATCTTTCTTCTCGTTTCATTAATAATTCCTCTTCCAAGATGGTCATTTTCTGCCAGCATTCCCTCTGTAACGGTTTTTTTCTGCGTTTAATGGTCTCACTCAATTCCTCTAAAACATCGTCTCCTTTTCTTTTATTCCCCTATTTTAATTTCGTGCCGGCCGCGGTGGCCGAGGTGACTGAGGCGCTCCAGTCACGGTCAGCACGGCCACTACGGTCGGGGGTTCGAATCCCCCCTCGGGCATGGATATTTGTGCCGTCCTAGTTCGTAAGTAGTTCATAAGTAGTTTGTAAGTTTAGGGACTGATGACCCCGTAGTTAAGTCCCATAAGCTTAACAAACAATTGAACATTTTTTTTTTTTTTTTTTTTTTAATTTCGTGGATTTCTCTTTGTGGGTAGTACCTACAGAAGTCTCATTGTTCACATCTAAATCCAAAATAATTACGTCCCCCTGGTACTGTAGTGTAAGGACTACCAACCAGTACCACCACCAATACCAACAGCAGCAATTGAACTTGTCGGTGAACAGACTGTGTCGTTCTCTACATCTGATGTGTTAAAATGCACACTAGTTGTAGATGGGTCTCCTGCTTCTTCATAATCATATAGTGCAGCACTTGAGTCCTACGAATTTTTATCTGGTTCAAACTGGCATTTCAAACTTGATATTATCTTGATATCAATGTCATCAATTTGGGGTGTGAGTAACACCTCCTGTTTTTGCATATCCAATCTAAAATGTATACAAAACGTTAAAAGCTAAGGTATTTTACACGCTTTGTTTCCTATTGTAACTATTGTAACCTACTAAAATGATCCTACGGATCATAGCTTGTAGACCTACTAAGCAAAATTATTGTTTAATGTTAAGAAATCATTACTATTAAGGACAATACTAAAGTAACAGATACCACCCGTCTGCTTTGACCAATGACGTCATTGCCTGGGTCATACAAAACGGGGTAAAACGCGGAAAACAACGTACTGGGTTAAATTTTACATTGCTGTCGGCTGTCGCGAGTCATAATGTTGGCAACTGGTGTCGTATGCATTAGCTGCATCTCTCTCGCGATTGGTCAAGTGACTGAGAAACAATTGCCAAAATTCTATCAAGCGACCGCCGACCTGGATGTAAAATTTTTACCACATTCTGAATCACAAAACAATGCTCTCATAATAAAACTTTCAATTACGCAGAAAGATATTTTCTTTCGAAATAGTGTTCTTCCATTTAATTGCCATTACAATCGATCAGTGTTTGTAGAGATTGGGTTTTTCTATTAAAATGGGGCTCGGGTAGGTGGATGGGTGGACGTAAATTGATTAGTTTGTATTGTGAAATGTAATGTCACATTCACAGAACAATGGGAAGAGAAAATACTTACATTCAGAAAATTATATGTTGACAAAAGAAATAATACATATTACTTTTATTACGAACCCTATCTTCTTCATTGTTGTTTGGCCTGGCTTTTCTTTTTGAAACAGAATACAGCTCTTCGAGGTGCCGTACCGTTTTCTCTCCTGTCTGGCTTGAAGAATTGTGATTTCCCTAAAACACTCCAGGCAAATGCCGAGATGGTTCCTTTCAAATGGTCGCTTTCCTTCCTCATCCTTACCCAAAACTCTGAGCGTTAACTCTCTAATGACCAAGCTGTCGACGGGACGTTAAACGTAAGCTTCCTTCCTTCCACTTGAAGAATTGTACAGTTTTGTGACATATTCCCAGGCCTGTTGCTTTTGCAAATTAGTCGAGCCGTCTGTCATTTTATTTTCTATAATTGATTTCCTTTCTAAAACTAGGTCAGTCAAAAGGTTTTTCTCAAATAGAGTAAAATTTTTCCCTCGCTTGTCGCCCATTGCGTTCTAAAAGAAACAGAAAACTCGTGACAGCTATATGATGCGTCTTCGATTTGTACTTAATAATTGATAAAATTCGAGTAATTGCGAGTTTCGTTAGTAGTGCCATCTGTGATCTGTTGGGAAGTACTATTAGCATCGACAGGAGGAGTAGTTACAGTTAACTAACGATCGTTGAAAGCAGCTACGGGAAATCCAGGGAAGTTACCTGGCATGTTACACGACGGTAGCTCACTGGACGGTAACTGCAGCTTTCCATAAACCGGGCATGAGACTAGCCAGTGATTAATGAGATGTTTTATTTAATTTTTCAGTGTAAAGTTTCGTCAGCATATTACGTAAAAGTTTACGATAAAGGACAGCTTTAAATACTTTTCATTAAGATCAGTTCTTTGACTTATGGAATCTATATCGCAGTAAAAGAAATGTCAGAATTTAAGAACAGTACATTATATTTTTATTTGTAAGTAAGCCACAAATACACAAATACAAATACATTCATACACACAGTTTTATAATATGTATAGATTAGATACATCAAGATTGTTGTGCATATTGTTGTGGTAGCTCGATGTCAGCTGTGTTAAACCTTGTTGTTGCTGGATGGTTTTCTTAATTGGGTGCTGTCAGTTTTTCGAATGTCCTGTAAGAATAAGCAACTAACTAATCGCGTCAAGGCGCAGTTGTCAACAATACAAGCATCTCTGCTGCAGCCGTTACCGTTGCTGAGCATCAGTTCGGGACGAGAAGAATGACGAGTAACGCGAATGTGTCATCAACATCCCGAGAAAACCGTGAAATGCAGAAAGAGCGTGCCACAACGACAGCCGTAAAGAAGGTAAGCCATCACGAACATCTGAGTTTTAGCCATCCGTGGCACCTAAACCACAGGCGGATAAGCGTTTATACTGTTGTCGTATTAAATGTAACGATTGCGTTTCTCTCGCCGAATCTTGAAACATACGTTTTCCATGCACAATGGGGTTAAATCCTAATTCAGGTGAAGATAGAGACTTTTTGATATTCATATATTGGTGCCGGAAGGCAACCAATGGGAAGTGTCGTTGAGCCAATGAAAATGCGTCTTTCCGTTGTATTGTGTAAACAACACTTCGATGTTCATGTAAATGTTTTTAGCGTAAATTCGTGACATATTTGTTTTTAGTGTAAATTCGTGACTTACTCGTTGGAATTACGTCAATGTTTTTGACGAGTGGTAGTGTGAATCTGCGATGACATGAATATTTCTTACAGGATAATAGTGAAACATTCAAGGTAATAGCAGTTATTTTGACGAATTTCCCTATAAATGTCGGTAACGTTTGCTGTTGTTGGCTGACCTACGCTTAGTTAGTGTAACGATGGAACATCGCGTTGCGTAAGCTTGACTTCAAGGTACTGTGCCGTGTTTGACATATTTCGTATTTAAGCTTCCTTACTACGGATGTTTGGAAGGAAAATGAAACTTCGCATTAAAGGTATTTCCAAAATACACATTTTAAGACAAATTATGTTCATGTAAAGTACCTAGAAGTGACATTTACATACAGTAAAATTTAACCTAAATTCATTGCTCAAACTATCATTGTCGTTACGGAAAATCTTCAGAAAAATACATAGTGAATCAGTCACTACGAAGCTTTTAGTGGAAATTATTTTAAATGTTGAGATTTTCATATGATTGATGAGTTAATTGCAGTCAATTTTCTTAAATAAAAAACTTTGTCACACCATGTAATGACTACTTCTTGATGTATTTTTCTGAAGATCTTCTGTAGCGATTTAGATACGTACGACTAGAACCAGTCACTGTATTGGTGTGACAGATTTTATTTACGAAAACATTACGAGTTTCAAATTACACATCATATTCCTTCATGCTATGGAAGACGCATTCTCAACGACACTCCTCAATTGGATGCCTTCCGGTACCAACATCTGAACAAAAGCCGCTCTGTTTGTCTAAACTAGGATTTAACCTACATTCGTAAGTAATACGAATTTATAATCATTTCTGCTAATTTTCGAGAGAGATTGGGTGTCTAATGCACCGTATCGAAACAATATATGTCGAACATGTAACTCATTAACGAAAACGCGAATCCTGGAGTGCGACTTCCGTTAAGCTCTTGAATTTCAATATGCAAAGATTAAAACTTTCTTCAAAATCAATCAATGGAACTGAAAGAGTTGAATAAGGTGCTTTTGGGCCAAAACGAACTTTCTACCTTAATTATGACTGAAGATATCGTAAAACAAATCTATTAAAATACTCACAGCAAGCACAGGAGAATATTGCTTTCGAGTATAAATAAAGGAAGTAGAGAGTTAAGTGAATTCTGATACTTGATGAGAAATATGTGTATGAATGCCTTCTGTGTAAAACAAAAATTAAGGAAATCGACCGAATAGAACGGCTTGGACGAGTGACTGTAGTTTTCATATATATTTTTTAGTATACAAGTTGTCATATTGGAAATTCGGTTGATTCAAAATGCAGCTTAAATTTTACTTACTGCCTCAGCGTCGTAGTGTGCTGATGTCAGTAAGAAAATGTTCGCTTCACGAAGATATTTTATTTTTGACCAGATAATGGCACATACAAGAAACTGTTAATCTTAGAGCAGGAACAGCATAAATTATTTATTTCATGGTCAACACGAAAGATTGTCATTCTATGTGATTGAGTTTGCAAAGGTCATTCAAACGTCGTTGGCAAAATCAACACTGCGCCACCGAAACCGTAAGTAAAATTTCAACCCAAATGAGGATTTAAGAAATTGTGAAGAGTGCCATGAATTCAAGTGTGTGAAACATCGCAAGAAAGGTGCGGATACTGATTTTCCTTTTTGCTTCTATTGCATCCGGTGTCACAAGTAAATATCTATAAGGAAGAATAGGCCTACATGGTTTGACAGTTCTAAGTTACCCATCGAGAAGAACATCATTTTAATTTACAATGGGTTAAGAGACCGAACGTTACAAGCGCTAGCTTCTGAGAGACAAGGAAATGACAATAATGACCGCTGAACTCATAGCCATCTTGGAAGCTCTCAAGTACTGTCTTACGATTCCGGAGGAGCATATTGTCATCTTCTCTGAGCTCATCCTTCTTAAATATTTTCGTCGAGGGCATAAAAACCACCCAATAGCCAAAGAGATAACGGCACACATAAGCCACCTGGAAAGGAATGGACGCAGTGTTTTCATGTGTTGGGATAATGCACACAACAACGTCAGGGGAACGAGATCGCTGACACACTTGCCAAGGAAGCGTTTACCACTGGTACCACTGTTTACAGAAGGAAAATTCGGACCGAATGGGACAAAGAATGGCAAGCTTCCCAGTCAACTAAAGGGAAATTCTATGCACAAATAACGCCAGTGCTACCAACCAGACCTTGGTACTAGGGACTGAGGTGTTCTTGTAAGCTGGCAGACACCATAGCGAGGCTGAAGTTCAACCACTGTCGAAATGCGCAGCACCTACATCGCATCGGCATAGTGACATCTCCACTTTGTTACTGCGGCGAAGCAGAAGACACAAATCACTTTTTTATTTATTTATTTTTATGCATGAACATGTGGGAGCTCACATCAAAGTTGCTAAGTTATATTCTGAGCAGGGACTACCAGTTACCAATATCTGTATCAACATTATTGGCAACCAAAGACTTTGGAGTGTACAAAGAACTTATCTCCTTTCTAACGGCGGCAAAGAAAGAGTTATGAACTGTTTATGTAAAAGATAAACCATGTTTAATCACTGTATTGTGTCATATCTTTAATGTTTGTTATGTTACTTCAAATTGATCTTTCTGTTTGTGTTTTCTGTCACATCTTTGATGTTTGTATAGTTGCTTTTGCCAACTTGCTTACATAACTGTACTAGAGGATGTCCTTATCATTACTTATGTGGATGGCTGTAAAGGGATTACTCAAAGGCCAATTTAAAAAAAAAAAAAAAAAAAAAAAAAAAAAAAAAAATGTCTACGTACATCGTACACAACTTGTGCGGTTTTCACCAAGAAGTCTGTTACTTTATAGTTACGAACTAGAGTCATCTAATCTGAGGAGAAAATTGACGAATTTCGTACAGGTAGTTCTATTAGGACATATCAGAGAGAGAAGGACCGTTAAAATTTGGGGCAGTTGGTGGCACTGAGGGTCGCACAGGTGCTTTACGACTTATTTCAAGTTTATTCAAAGGGGAAGAAAACTTTGAAACTTTTCACATTGCTTGGCATGAAAGAGATCACACACGACTTCAAATCTTTCAACACCTTTTATATATGATTTTACTAATCATTCCACTGAATTCGTGTCATCGAACGAACCATCTGTCCATATGTAGAACGTCGAGCGCTATTTGAAATCTATGAAAAAAAAAAAAAAAAAAAAAAATTCCATTAACAGAGGAGAACATCCAAGAGACGGGGAAGAACTCTCTCTTTTCCAGTACAGTACCTTTACTTCCACAACTTGAAGTTGTAAGGAAAAATTGACCCTCCTGGTAGGCTACTCTCGCACTTTTTTAAACTGGTTATTGGAAAAAGCGACTGCTCCGGGCAGCTGACACGACACAAGAAGACTCACCTGACGTGAAGAAGACTCACCTGACGTGAAGAAGACTCACCTGACGTGTGAAGTAAATAGCGTTACTACCTAATGCAATTCACGCCACCAGGGACGAGTGGTCGGTATTGAGTCGCCCATACTTAGAGTCCGTGAGTTCTACAGATAATCATTTTTTGGAAATCGCATTTATTGCATCAAACTCTATATTTTTGTAAAACCATTCACATGAGTGTTGAAAAATTGGCTTTTACGGGTGTGACTTATGTTTGCAACTAAATTTGTCGCCTTTTTTGTCAATGAAATTCGTAGAGGATACTGAGAAAAAGGTAGTCAGTAGTCACTTAAGGGAAAATCTTCGTAAATATTGTGATCCTTGTTTCTTTTAAACGCTAGAGTGTCTAATAGTATCCTTATTATCTTGCCGAAGTATTAACTAATGTTGACATAAAACGTAACGGATTTTTCTCAATAAGAAAAAATTTAACTTTTCAGCTTTGACCGATATTACCCCCACCTTGATGTAATTACTGTCAGTTTTGACTTTGATTATTTACTTACCATACAACAAGAAATCAGGGAATTATATTTTAATGATGTAACCATGTTTAACAGAAAAACTAATATTTTCATTTATGGTAGGCTATATAGTACAATGTTGCTACATTATACAAAGTAGGCAAGAAGGTTGTAGTTATAAGAGCAAAGTCAAAAGGAAAAAGTTGTCATAATAAAACTCAAATAATCATAAAATAAATATAGTATGTTTTACACCACATTTTTTTAGTTTCTGGAGAAAACCTCTCCGGGGATTCTTTTGTGAGTACGTGCGTAGCTAGCACGGGCCCGAGCTAATGCAGTTTTCCTTCCTTCTTTCCTTCCCGGACTACATTTTCTCTCTCTCTCCCCTCCGATCCTCATTCCTTCTCTTCCCCACCAGGGGACTGATAACCTTAGCAATTTAGTCCCCCTATCCCATTCAAACAACCCCAACCCAACTCTGGAGAAAATTACACTCTGCAGTATCCCAACCAGAGCAGTTTGAATGTACTGGTAGACTACACGTCATGCAGCGACACACAGCTCACCATCTTTTCCCTACTCCTCACATTACAAACGAGTGTCTTGGCCACTTCTGATGGGCTAATGTCATCTTCTGACGTATCTTCACAAATGTCATCTTCGATTATAGCGGTATCTGTATTAGATTCACAAAGTTTCCTTTTTATTTTCTTTTTGTTTCATTTGGCTTAAATGTTGTGTAATTTTTTAAACTACAGCAGTTACTCTCTTCTTTTCTGCCATCAATTCTTTCCCTATTATTTTTCTCATTCCATCTCGTTTCATATTCAAACGCAGTTATCCTTAACCTCGTTGGTGTGTCACCGTAGAAAATCTTTGATGATATTGTTAGATGCATAGCTAGAGCTTCTCCTTGTGCAAGAGGAAAGTCGCTTTTCTTCCTAAGCGAGGATCCCAATCATTTCCAGTCTTTAATCGGATTTGCAGCCTCCATCTGAAAAAAATAAAAATAAAATAAAATAAATAAATAAATATTACTGGGGTAATGATGGCGAGCTGAGGTACTGACTGCCAATACCTCCGTCACAGTGACTACGTTCACCTCGGTCACCTAAACAATACTGTAGACAAACTCCTGAAGAAACTTCTATGTGATAGAAAACTAGGGCTTACCTTTAAACTTTGTATGGAAGAGCCGATAAACTAAAACTTGAGCAACGAGTTTTCTTACAAAGAACAACGGAAAAAACACTTTTTGTCACTCAACTTCCAAACAATAACAGCCAAACTGCGAACTTTGATGTAGTAGTCCCACGATTAGGTAAGCGTCTACCTGTTAGTGGACTACAAAATTCACTAAAAATCGTGGTGACCACGCCCTCTGACTTCCATTACCCCGGTCTCCTCTGCTGTCAACTCGCCTGAGTGTGCTCACATTTATTGGCCTCTCGTCTCCCATGTTTTGGAGCGCGAGTCGTCGCTGCCAACTTTGGCGACGTAACGAAGCCGCGGCGGATTAGCTGTGCGAACTGGAGCGCCGTGTTGCGGTGCGCGCGGCCGTTCTCCGTCGGGAGTTCGAATCCCCTCTTGGGCATGGATGTTTGTGTCGTCTTTAGTGTAAGGTAGTTCACAAGTAGTTTGTAAGTTTAGGGACTGATGACCCCGTGGTTAAGTCACATAAGCTATACAAAAACTTCTTCTTCTTCAAAATGTCAACTTTGAACTGGTGCTGGAGTAGGTATTTCGAGTTCTCCTTGTAAAAAATATGATATGAGGAACAAAAACGTGAAGGGATTTCTCTATCATAAAAAACACACATGTGCACAAAAGACGTAATCCGCCATCACAGTCGTCACTTATGCGTGTAGTGCGCCTGACCTATATATTTTCTTCCCCTGACACAGTTTGGATCAAATAAAGCATGTGTTTTGCCATAAGCTACTCTCAATTTTCCTGTGAAGCTCCATCAAAGTTCGAGTATTAGTTTTGGAGATTAGCCTGTACAAAAAGAGGAATACGATTGCTTTAGATAAATGTTTGAGTTCTGATATTTTTACTGTCTGTGATACGATTTTAATGAAATGAAGTCTCTGTCTAACTCAAGTTACTTGTGAAAATCCCATGAAGATACGTGTAATTAATTTTGTTGATTAACGTGTTCAAAGATACAGACAGACATAATGGTCGTAGATGAAAAACTTTAAATTACGATATGTCTTTTAATTATTACTAGCTAAAATCCCGGTGCATCGCACGCGTAGACTGGATGGTTTGCATTGGTTGTTTATATTTCTAAATCTAAATTTTCATAGATTTAGCTTTAAAAATGCTTTCCTAATCAAGTACTTTGATACAACTTGCCACTCCCTTTTGCACCATTGTTGGCAGAATTCAAAACATACCGAACGCATTTAAAAAAAATTATAACCATAGTTTCAAACCCAAATATTCACAATCCTAGCATCAAAATAGTCTTAGTAGCACTCTTAAAAGATTTTTCCTTATTTCACCCGCTCAATGGATCAATTTCCAAAAATATCGAAACACGTGTTTTTAAAATGCCAATCAGAAATCTAAATCTGAAGTTTTGTATTTCTTCTTCAAAATTACCTGAATAGCAACGTATTTTCAAAATACCGTTCATCCCCATTTCACCCCCTTAGGGATGGGAATATCGATAAATCGCTGATGCCTACAGTGTAAGATAAACAACATCTACAAATTTCAAGTTTCTGTCCTCTGTAGATTCACTTTTCAGCGCCGTTTTTCAGACTTTTAGAAACGGACCGAGAACGCGTAATTTCTTTCTTACGATTTGGCATCTTTCTTGGTAGTTTTACTTTTCAAACTGCAATATGCACTTATTTTTCTTTATTCGTACGCTTGCTGCAGAAAAACAACTGAAGAATGTTCATCACGTTTCGCTATATAAAACCGCTTTGCTATTATAGTGTCAAAAGTCATCGCTGGTCTTCAGTGCGCATTTTACATAAGCCGACGGCATTCAATTACTGTATCATCCACCCTCTTTTATCTATCGACACGGAACTGCTAATCCATTTGTCAGTATTTTGATCCTAAGCACTACAGTTGTCTTTCCATTGTTTATGTTGAGAATATTTGTGTATTACCAGTGTAGTTAATGCCCAGTTAAAGTATGTCTGAGTTTGACAGTGTTTTATCTTTGACTCTTTTTATCTTTGAGCATCTGTTGATCGTTGTATTGCTCCACATTTTACGGACTTTTATTCGCCACACTCACCCACCGCCACACACCGCGACCAAAAACACCAAAGTGCACACCGCGAACCCAAAGGCTACTCTGTACCCTTTGTAAAATTCTGCCAATCGGCCTCCTATAACATTACTTTTCGTCAGTCCATGTTCACTTACTATTTCTCAAAGTACAGGTAATTAATGGACCAAACTGCTTATGTCATCGATCTCTAGACTTTACACTAATTAAACTAACTTGTCTCACACCCATGTACGAGGAAAGCCTGTAACCTCCGGCGGAAGCGATCGCGCAATGCGTAACATTTCGACTACTATTTTCCTTCTCTTCCTTTTCCTACTACCGTGTTCCAATCCCCGATCACAATCATGATTTCATATCCCTTAAATGTGTGAATAGCTTCTTTTCTCTCATCATACTTTTTTTTTTCAGTCTTTATCGGCAGTGTTATTTGGCATATAAACTTGTACTGTTGTGGTCTTTGCAACGATGATGCGTTCACTCTGCTGGCCATAGAACCTTATCTGCACCCTTACTTACTTATTCATTAAGCCTATTAGACTTTCTCCTGCGTAACCCACAACTGACTTTGTAACGCAGCACTAACCTGACCAGAAATCCTGTTCATACAGCCACCGAAGTTCACAAATCCTCGCTATATCTAACTCCAACTTATCCACTTCTCTTTGCATACGTGATAATTTACATACCCTATTAGTAGTCCCCGTCCGAAGATCTGAAGGGGGGATTATTTTACCTCCGGAATATTTTAGCATGCCATCATTATGTAAGGTGTGTAACTAAGTATGTAGGAAAGCTCCGGGGATTCTATAGAGTAGCTGACAACAAACATAACATGTCCTGTATACATATCGTTATTTGATTTCGTTACCATATTACAGGCATTTGTTTTGGTGGACATAACACAGACCACTTAATTATGCGGATTCGTCAGTTGTGAGGATATATTGTAATTAACTAGGTATAGTTCTCTACAGAAGGCGCTCAAAACTGCTCCCACGAGCTGTATTGCAGGCGTATATGGGCCACATAATTGACTGCCTCCCTCGTTCCAATATATCAGGCGTCTGTCGTATCGGCTGACACCCTTGCTCTACGCGCTGACACAGCAGTTCCACGCTGTGAAAAAGTGTGGCATACACAATGACTTTCAAGTGATCCCGAAAATAGAAATCTAATGGATTGATGTCGGGTGAGCGAGCAGGCCTTGGTTGGTGTCTGCCTCTGAAGCCCTATGTGTTTGTTTGAGAATAACTGATGTAAAATTACTCTAGCAGCACAAGCAAAAAGGAGCTCGTCAGAGAGGACACAGTTCGTAGTAATCGATGGTAAGGCATCGACTAAAACAGAGGTGATATCGGGCGTTCCACAGGGAAGTGTTATTGGTCCTCTGCTGTTCCTTATATACATAAACGATTTAGGGGAAAATCTAAGTAGCTCTCTTAGGTTGTTTGCAGATGACGCCGTTATTTACCGTCTAGTAAAATCATCTGAAGATCAAAACCAACTGCAGAACTATCTGAATAACATATCAGTATAGTGTAAAAATTGGTAAATGACTCTAAATAATGAGAAGTGGGAAGTCGTGCACATGAGCACGAAAAGAAATCCGTTAAACTTTGTTTACAAGATAAATAAATCAAAAGTGAAGGCCGTAAACTCTACTAAATACCTAGGAATTACTATTACTTCAGACTTAAATTGGAAAGAACACTTAGATAATATCGTGGGAAAGGCGAACCAGAGACTACGTTTCATTGGCAGAACCCTTAAATCATGCAACAGAACTACAAAAGAAACTGCATACACTACGCTTGTCCGTCCATTTTTGGAGTATTGCAGCCCAGTGTGGGATCCTTATCAGATGGCTTTGACGGAGGACGTCGAAAGAGTCCAAAGAAGGGCAGCTCGTTTCGTGTTGTCACGATACAGGAGAGACAGCGTTATGGAAATGATAAAGGATTTGGGATGGGAATCATTACAACAACGGCGCTTATCGCTGCGGCGTGGGCTACTTGCGAAACTCCAATCGCCGACATTCTCCTCCGAATGCGAAAACACATTGTTGACTCCCACTTACATCATCAGAATAAAATACGAAAAATCAGAGCTCGAACGGAGAAATTCAGGTGTTCTTTCTTCCCGCGCGCTATTCGAGAATGGAATGGGAGATAAATAGTATAATGGTGGTTCGATGAACCTTCCGCCAGGCATTTAAATGTGATTTGCAGAGTATCCCATGTACATGTAGATGTAGGCGGTGAACTGTTACATGAAATAAATCCAGTACATGTGGCCTGTGCGCCCTACACAAAAGAGCAACTAACACAGTGACGTTATATGTATTATGTACAATACAAAAAATGCCTGTAACAAAAGCATAGAAATCTAGGGGCACGGCAGTGCCCCCGCCAAGTCGAGCGCATAGTCGTACAATCCTTTTCTCGAAGCAGTTGACGGCACTTTCCAATCCCCTGTATTTCCGTTGTGGATAAATCTAGAAGCCTAAATTTTCGGTTACTAACAGTATCTACCATAACTAGCTATATTTTCAAAATATAGTATTCTACACCTTACAGTTTACGAAATATTAGCTGTCGAAAATCGCTAATTCTGTCACTCACTGACTCACGGATCATCAAAATTCTTAGGTATTTCTAGCAGACACAAAAACATCAAATTTTGTATTTAGATAGAGTTTAGTCTGCAATGGGAAGAAAACTGCAAACATTTGTAAATATTAATGTCGTTCTCGAACACATTTTCGCTTGAGGGAAGAGTATCTGCTATCTTGGCGTTGCAAGGATTGTCTTAGTATGGTCTTGTGGTATAACAATGGATTCATGTCCGGGATATTGTGGGTTCGTTTCCTGATGCAGAAACTTTTTTTTTTTTTTTTTTTTTTTTTTTTTTCACGCAGCCCCCATCTTTCCACTAGGAGTCGTCAGAAATGACATGTGGCACCTGATCTGAGAATGACTGTCGAATAACTCGTAAGATATAGCTTACATTGCTGCACATGGAAACAGATCTAGCTTGATTTCAGCTATAAATGAGAAAACTGTTGTTCGTAATGTACAAAATTCCATCACATAATGGGAGTCAGTAACGTTAGACCAAGAGTAAAAACGTTAGATGATGGTTTCAACCCAAAACACGCCAGAGATAGGGAGACGTCATTGATCTGAGAGACGCGCGGTCTATGTTATCTATGGTCTGTGCCATAGAGTGGAAACTCTCTGGAGTTAGTACTGCGTTCTGTCTTCTCTAGGAGGTGCTGGGTCTGCTCACGTTATCAACATTAAACTGGGATTTTCACGTGATATCATTATATAAATACGCGAACTTGAAAACTGAAGCGCCGATTTTTACGATAATTTTATCAGCAGGCCAATGAAATTAGTATAATCCGAAAGGTGGTTTGCTGTAGATGTGCACAATACAATAATCATGAGTGTCAATAGCCGTTAAGAGTGGTAAATCGAAGTAGACGTTTTCAAATCCATAGTTCAAATCACGATTTAAGTTATCCAACTGTAATTAAAAGTGAACGTCGAAAATTGGAGTGCTACCAACTATCGCCCTAGGGATGTTCGCTATTAGAAAAACATTGACGGTACCATCAATTTTAACATAAATTTAAAGAAATCGATGTACGATGAACATCGAAAGGATAACGTCGACCTCCGAGAATATCAGCGTGATGACAGACATTGCTAGACTGGCACTACCGAATGTAGTAATATTGACCTCCCTGTCATTTGAAACAATGTATCAACAATTTTTTGTGTACGCAAATAAAGTCGTAAGGGAGAGATAATTTTGACATATGTAGAGTTTCGACATGTTGTTGTTGTTGTGGTCTACAGCCCGGAGACTGGTTTGATGCAGCTCTCCACAGTACCCTATCCTGAGCAAGCCTCTTCATCTCCACATAAGAACGGCAACCTACATCTGTCTGAATCTGCTTATTGTATCCATCTCTAAGTCTTACTTTGTGATTTTTACCCCACACACTTCCCTCTAATGCTAAATTCACAATTCCTTGATGTCTAAGAATGTGTCCCACCAATCTATCCCTTCTTTTAGTCAAGGTATGCCAGATATTTCTTTTCTCCCCAGTTCTGTTCAGTACCTCCTCATTAGTTACGCGATCCACCCACCTAATCTTCATCATTCTTCTGTAGCACCATATTTCAAAAGCCTCAATCCTCTTCCTGTCCGCACTGTTTATCGTCCATGTCTCACTCCCCTACAAGGCAACACTCCATACAAATGCCCTCAGAAAGGACTTCCTTAGGCTTAAATCAATATTCGATGTTAACAAATTTCTCTTTTTCAAAAACGCTTTTCTACCCATTGCCATTCTGCATTTTATATCCTCTGTACTGCGACCATCATTTGTTATTTTACTGCCCAAGTAACAAAACTCATCTACCTCCTTTATTGCTTCGTTTCCCAATCTAATTCCTTCAGCATCACCTGATTTTCTTACACTGCACTCCATTACCCTAGTTTTGCTCTTGTTAATGTTCATCTTATATGCACCTTTCAGCAGACTGTCCATTCCGTTCAATTGCTCTTCCAGGTCCCTTGCTGTATCTGACAGAATTACTATGTCGTCGGCAAAACGCAATGTTTTTAATTCTTCCCCCTGAACTTTAATTCCTTCACCAAATTTCTCCTTGCTTTCCTTTATAGCTTGTTCAATGTACAAATTGAATAACATTGGAGAAAGGCTACAACCCTGTCTCACTCCCTTCTCAACCACTGCATCCCTTTCATGCCCTTCAACTCTGACAACCGCTGTCTGGTTTTTGTACAAGTTGTAAATCACCTTACGCTCCCTATATTTTGCTCCTGCTTGCTTCAGAACTTGAAAGAGATTATTCCAATCAAAATTGTCAAAAGACTTCTCCAAATCTACAAAAGCTAGAAATGTAGGTTTGCCTTTTCTTAATCTATCTTCTAAGATAAGCCGTAAAGTGAGTATTGCCTCCCGAGTTCCTACATTTCTCCTGAACCCAAACTGATCTTCCCCGAGGTCGGCTTCTACCAGTTTTTCCATCCTTCTGTATATAATTCGTGTTAATATTTTGCAATCATGACTTATTAAACTGATGGTTCTGTAGTTTTCACACCTGTCTGCACCTGCTTTCTTTGGAATGGGGATTATAACACTTTTCTTAAAGTCTGAGGGTACTTCGCCTGTCTCATACATCTTACACACCAGTTGAAACAGGTTTGTCATGGCTGGTTCTCCCAGAGACTTCAGTAGCTCTGAGGGAATATCATCTACTCCAGGGGCCTTGTTTCGACTTAGGTCTTTCAGGGCTCTGTCAAATTCTTCTCTCAGTACAGTATCTCCTATTTCATCTTCATCTACATCCTCTTTCCTTCCTACAATATTGTCTCGAAGTTCATTTCCTTTGTAGAGCCCCTCTATATACTCTTTCCACCTTTCAGCTTTCCCTTCATTGCTGATAACTGGTTTTCCATCCGTGTCCTTGATATTCATAGAGCTGTTTTTCTTATCTCCAAATGTTTCTTTTATTTTCCTGTAGGCTGTATCTATTTTTCCCCTATTTATACATTCTTCTACATCCTTGCATTTGCCTTCTAGCCGCTCCTGCTTAGCCATTTTCACTTCCTGTCAATCTCATTTCTTAGTCGTCTGTACTCCATTTTGCCTGTTTCATTTACTGCATTTTTATATTTTCTTCTTTCATAGATTAAATTTAGTATCTCCTGTGATATCCAAGGATTTTTTGTAGGTCTTGCCTTCCTACCTATTTTGTCCTCTGCTACCTTCACTATTTCATCTCTCAATGCTACCCATTCCTCCTCTACTGTTTTATTTTCCCTTGTTTCTGTCAGTTGTTGCCTAAAGCTCCCTCTGAAATTCTTAAGAACCTCAGGTTCCTTCAATTTATCTAGGTCCCATCTCCTTATTTTCCTACCTTTTTGTAGTTTCTTCAGTTTAAGCCTACAGTTCATAACCAACAAGTTATGGTCAGAGTCTATATCTGCCCCTGGGTATGTCTTATACTGTAAAACCTGGTTCCGAAATCTATGTCTCACCATTATAAAATCTATCTGGTATCTCCCGGTGTCTCCTGGTCTCTTCCACGTATACAACCTTCTTTTGTGATTCTTGAACCAGGTGTTTGTTATAACTAAATTATGTTCCGTGCAAAATTCTACCAAGCGGCTTCCTCTTTCATTCCTTTTGCCCAGACCATATTCACCTACTATCTTCCCTTCCCTTCCTTGTCCTACTACCGAATTCCAGTCTCCCATAACAATTAAGTTTTCCTCTTCCTTAATTGTCTGAATAATTTCTTTTAGCTCCTCATATATTTCTTCGATTTCCTCATCATCGGCAGAGCTAGTTGGCATATAAACCTGTACTACTGTTGTCGGTGTTGGCTTCGTATCTATCTTGACAATGATAATGCGATCACTGTGCTGCTCATAGTAGTTTACCCGCATTCCTATTTTCTTATTCATTATCAATCATACTCCTGTGATACCCCCAATTGATTTTGTATTTATAATCCTGTACTCACCTGACCAGAAATCCTGTTCATCCTGCCACCGAACTTCACTAATCCCCACTATATCTAACTTCAACCTATCCATTTCCCTTTTTAATATTTCTAATTTTCCTACTCTATTAAGGGATCTAACATTCCACGCTCCGACCGGTAGAATGCCAGTATTGTCTTTCCTGATGATCACATCCTCCTGAGTAGTCCCCGCCCGGAGATCCGAATGGGGGCTATTACCTCCGGAATATTTTACCCGAGAGGATGCCATCATCATATGTTCATACAGTAGAGTTGCATGTCCTCGGGAAAGGTAACGGCTGTAGTTTCCCCTTGCCTTCAGCCGTTCGCAGTAACTGTGTGGCAAAGCCACATTAGCTGATGTTACAAGGCCAGCTCAGTCAATCATCCAGACTGTTGCCCCTGTAACTACTGAAAAGGCTGCTGCCCCTCTTCAGGAACCACACGTTTGTCTGGCCTCTCCACAGATACCCCTCCGCTGTGGTTGCACCTACGGTACGGCTATCTGTATCGTTGAGGCACGCAAGCCACCCTACCTCGGCAATGTCTGTGGTTCATGGGAGTGGAGTTTCGACATAAAGGCTAAATTTTACTTGCGGCAGTGGCGTAGTGTGTAAATTATGGCAATTAAATGTTCGCTTTATGAGGGGTCGGCCTACATATAGGAACCTGTGAACTATAGAGCAGGAACAGAATTAATTATTTACTTCACGGTCAATGAGAAAGTCTGTGCCCCTCACTTTACGTGACTCATTTTCTGAAGTGTCTCATTTGTCGGTCGCTACCAATTTCAGCACACTATGCCACCACTGCCGTAAGTAAAATTCTATCATGTACTAAACAAATATATAATAGGCCTATACAAAACAGAACATACATCTATGATCACCTATCTCGTTTGTGGATTGGCGTCTTAGGCTTTACTTCCTAAAGGAGAAAAAAAAAATCAAAAACATGAAATGCAAGTCTCGCGACGAATTCCTTGCACCATGCAAAGTCGTGAGATCTCATGGGAAACCAAGTCGGTGATTTTGGTTAGTGCTCACGGAACCACCTATTTAATACCTTGTCATAATTTTATATATATATATATATATATATATATATATATATATATATATATATATATATATGTGTGTGTGTGTGTGTGTGTGAAGCTTATGGGACTTAACTACGGAGTCATCAGTCCCTAAATTTACAAACTACTTATCAACTACCTTATACTAAGGACGGCACAAATATCCATGCCCGAGGGGAGATTCGAACCCCCGACCGTAGTGGCCGTGCAGACCGTGACCGGATGGAGCGCCTACCCTACTATTAGTAGAAGTAGGGATAGTGGCGATTTCGCATTTGTATAAGAGATTCACCAACACGTTTGGTGACTAAGAAATTTGAAATTATAGTTGTTGTTTTTCTTGTGGTCTCCAGTCTACAGACTGGTTTGATGCAGCTCTCTACGCCCTACGCTACCCTGTACTGCGCAAGCCTCTTCATCTCCGAATAAGAACGGCAACCTACATCTACTTGAATCTGCTTACTTTATTCATCTCTAGGTGGGCAGATCGCGTACCTAATGAAGAGGTACTGGACAGAATTAGGGAAAAAAAGAAGATTTTGGCATACCTTGACTAAAAGAAGGGATTGATTGGTAGCACACATACTCAGGTATCAAGGAATCTTAAATTTAGCACTGGGGGAAGAGCGTGGGGTAAAAATCGCATATGGAGACGTATACAGTAAGACTTATATAGTAAGAAGATTAAAATGGATGTGGATTGCCGTTCGTATGAGGAGATGAAGAGGCTTGCTCGGGATAGAGGATGGTGGAGAGTTGATTCAAACCAGTCTCCGGATTGAACAGTACAACATACACACTTACAGATCAGATGATGCCAGTTGAATCTGCCAAAATGAGTCATCTGAGTAACTGTTATAAGCGATCTTACATGTTTTCCTTAACAAGCAACACAATGTATATCTTTTTCCGACGATCTAGTTCTATTAGCCAATAACAGAGAAGATGCCCGAAATATGCTTGACATCTTCATGAAATCTCTGGAAAAACAGGTCTTCAGGTCTCCTACGAAAAGACGGAATATATGGAGTACAGACATGAAAGTGAGAGCTTCATGGATGTAGATCATGGGAAGATTAAGAGGTCAGATAAGAATGGATCCAACGCAACGGAATGGATAAAGAGGCGAACAAACAAAGAGCCAGAAAACTAGACCTCGCCTACAGGCTAACCCAGAACAAATATAATAAACGTGCATTATCCTACAAGACCAAAATCAGACATTACAACTCGCTCGTCAAATCTGAAGCGTTGTATGCCTCAGAGTGTCTTATTTTAAATAAGAAAGGAGAGTTTGAAGAATTCGAAAAAAAGGAAAGGAAAATTCTGAGAAAAATACTCGGACCACATAAGACTACCGATGGGACTTGGAAGAATAGAAAAAATGAAGAACTCTACAAGTACACTGAAAAGATTACGGGCACAATGAGGAAGCGGAGGTTAAAGTTCTATGGACATCTGTTAAGGACGGATGAATGCAGGGTGTCCGGAAGAATCTTCAATTACATCACGGCGTTAAAGGCTACATCTAAATGAGTAGTTGACGTGAGGAAAGTTGCAGCAGAAGCTGGAATTACATCATAGATGGTCCACAACAGAGGAAAGTTCGGAAGCAGAGTTGACAGCATCAAATCATTTCGAGAGGAACCACCAAACACAAGACCCAAACGGATCATTTCTGAGGAGGAGAGAAAAAACAGAAGCGAACGAATGAAGATGTTCTGGGAGGAAAAGAGAGGAAAAGCCAAAAGAGTCTTAAGCCCTTTCTACACGGGAAATGAGAGATTATCCATGATTCACCGATCACCCCAGCCGCGTACAGTGTAGACGCGTCCGCTTGCACAAGATGCACACATACGATCGCTAGTAGACGGAACAGGATGGATCCTATTCTCACGGGTATGGGAGTGCTTCGCGCATGCGCAGACGACCGAATGGGGAACACAGCTGACAAACGAAGCCAAGTCGGGAATTTGTTTGAGAATGTGTACTTGTCTCCTGCTCGGAGGAACGTAGTTTTTTGACTCAGTCGTGTTTTGGGAGTTGATACTATAGAGGAATTCCATTAAAAATTTTGTATAACTTGTGTACAATTTTTATTGAATACAGAGATATAGCTGTTAATATGAAATCCAAATAAACGTAGAGCAAATGGAAATCAAGAAATTTTCACTGATTTATCCGTCGGTTCTTGCTTGTAAAACATCTCACTTACTTAAAAGTAGAATTTTGTGTATGTTCTACACGTTCATTTCCACTTAGTTACCCGGTTTTCGGCTTACTAGGACATATTCAGACTTTAAACTACGTCAAAAACCGGTTATTTAAATAAAAGTCAATATGGTGATCTACCAAGAACCGACGAAAGAATCAGTCAACATATACAAATCATTAAAAAATGCTCAGTCTCTGTTGCAGTGTTTTATTTACCAATTACGCGTTTCGCGCTGTTAGCGCATCGTCAGACTGGAAAAAGACAAATATTTTATTACCGTCCGTGTACCTGGTGCGCAGCGAACCTAATGTGGCTAAGGTGAGTAAATTTGGAAATTCGGACTTACTTGGGCGGAGATGGAGTCGCAGAAGTATCTATTGCTGTCTAGGAGGTATCTTAACAATTTGTGTTATTGGGCGCCTGCAAAGAGGTAAACGTACAAAGTGCGTAAGGGTTATTTGAGCTGTAATAATTAGGGACTAAAGGGGTGTGGTATGGCAATTAATAAAACGCTTTATATGATAAAACTCACCATAGCAGCAGAGGAGTCGCTGTCGCGGCAGGTCCACGTTTACAACTGGTAGTATTCTTAATAACTGCGGAACATAAATGCGACCGTTAAACAGAGCGGTTTGGGCAGAGTTACGCCTGCGAGAATGAGCGGCTAGAGATGTTTGTGACGTGAGGGAATGAATCTTGTGAAATGATACACGTTGGTATGAAATAATAATAGATGAATGAAAACGAAATTATTAGAGGCCTGAGGGTGGGGTGGGAGAAAGATGATGTGAATTGTCAGAAGGGGGGTCATTTTGGAAAAAGATGGATAACATGATGTCGTAAAAAGTTTGATTTTTTGTGATGAGCTGTTCGTTGAGACTGTGTTCTGGGGACCGTTTTACAAACTTAGTGATTTCTAATTCTTCAAGAAGTGAGAGTTTTTTACCTTTGGGGGCGATGTGAAGAACTTGTAATTTGTCAAGGGGGGGCTGAATGTGTTTGCTTCTTTTGAGGTGCTCGGAAAAGGCCGAATTATTTTTGGCAGCGCCTTTCTTAGTTAAAAGATGTTCTTGGAACCTAGTTTTGAAGGCTCGTCCAGTTTGGCCAATGTAAGATAAGGGGCACTGCAAACATTGTATTTTGTAGACGCCTGACTGGCTAAAAGAGTCTTTAACTAGCCGTTCACTGTGGTGAAAGCGATACTGGATCTTGTCATTGATCGTGAAGGCTACTTTTATGTGGGTGGTTTTAAGAATTGCGGCGAGTCTGTAAGAAAGATTTCCTATGAATGGTAAGGAGACGTAGATGGATTCAGTAGTGATGGTGCTAGGGAGGAGGGAGGTGTTATTTTTAGAGATTTTTCTGCTGTACAATCGGTCGACCAGGCTCGCCTGGTATCCGTTGGTTCCAGCAATGTGCCGCAGGTTAGCTAGTTCTTGCTCAACTGTTTCACTGTTTAACGGGAGGTCGCATAAGCGGTCGATCATTGACGTGAAAAAGCTGACTTTATGACTGTACGGGTGACAGGATGTTGAGTGGATGACAGCGTCACTGGTTGTGGGCTTCCTGTAAATCGCAAATGTGATATGATTGTTGTATAAGGTGAGAGTTAGGTCCATGCTCCATCAACTACTTGGACCTTGTACGTTTACCTCTTTGCAGGCGCCCAATAACACAAATTGTTAAGATACCTCCTAGACAGCAATAGATACTTCTGCGACTCCATCTCCGCCCAAGTAAGTCCGAATTTCCAAATTTACTCACCTTAGCCACATTAGGTTCGCTGCGCACCAGGTACACGGACGGTAATAAAATATTTGTCTTTTTCCAGTCTGACGATGCGCTAACAGCGCGAAACGCGTAATTGGTAAATAAAACACTGCAACAGAGACTGAGCATTTTTTAATATTCAACACTGTTGCTGCACCAGCCACCATCACCACCATCATGGAATGGAGTAAAATGTATAGAAGCTTGCCTTGTCGGGCAAAACAAGTGGCCGCATCCTTTCGAAAACTGAAACTCAAGATAATGAAGACTTCCATGAGCATCGATTTCAACAAGCAGTGTATTTCAGAAAATCTCATTCCCATGTATTTACATAGCTCCCTTAAGATACAAAAAAATGTTTTCCCCTCTAAAGCACTCTTCAAATGTGCCAGAGTCTTACTCAATTCTGAAATATGGCGCCTCCACTCCCTTAAAGATAAGCTTAACCATATGGCATATGATACATATTTTGCTCTTGTTCGCCTGCTTGACCACACCCAATTAGACCAACTCATGAAAATTATCAGCAACCTTGTAGGAGATAGTTGCACTCCCATAAAGGAAAAGCATTTCAAAAAGATATCACATTTACGGAATAAGTACCACGCAACGAATCATGGTCTCGATCAAAGCAGTAAACACCAAGGAATTTTCCCATTCGCTGATAAAGTTGTCAACCTTACATCTTTTCAACTTAGCAATCAACAGTATATGCTTCTCAACAAAGGTCTAAAGCACAACATTCGACCTATTTTAAATGAGCAACGTACCACTGATCTCATTGCTGACTTCAAAATTGCTTTAGATCGCGCAGTTGATGACAAAGCAGAAAAATTAAAAATCTCATGTAAGGCAAGTGAATTAATCGATAGACAGTTAGCCTCCAATTCAGTCAGCATAGATCAAAAGACTGTTAGGTCCATAAACAAAAAGCTCAAAGAAAATGATGCAATTATTGTGCCTGCAGACAAGGGTAACGCAGCTGTTATTGTTTACAGATCTGACTATATTAGCAAAACTCTTAGTTTTTTTTAATGAAAATGGCATCCAACAGCTAGACCATGATCCGACACAGACTTATGTCAAAGAGTTACAAGCCTGCATTCTTAACTGCACAAATATAATTTGCCCTGATAATCATTACAAATACAAAGTCATGAATCCAAGAATCCCAACCCTCCGCTCCCAAATTAAGACTCACAAAAAACTCTTCCCGATTCGACCAATTGTAAACTATAGAGGCAGCCCTATTGAACCTATTTCGAAATTCACGTTAAAAATGCTCAAGGAATTTTTCACCTTCGAAACTACCTACTCTATTCCCAACCGACAAACTTTAATTCAACAATTACAAGGCAAATCTTTCCCGTCCTCTGCCTGTTTGGTTTCTCTCGACATAAAGAATCTATACACCAATGTTCCCGTCCAAGAGACAATAGACATCATATTTGACAACCTATCCAGATATGGTAAACTAAATCCAGACGAAATTGACGAGCTCATCTCTCTCCTCCGCCTCATTACGTCGTACAATTATTTCTCCTTCAATAACAACCTTTATAAACAAACAGACGGCCTTGCAATGGGAAACTGCCTCGCGGGATTTTTAGCTGATATATTTGTGAACACCCTTGAAAACCGTTATTTCACGCAAGGCTCCTCTATGTGCAAAAATATACTCTTCTATTGCAGATACGTGGATGACATTCTCATCATAATTAATGCAGCCTCAGCTGAAGTACCATCCCTTTCGAACGAATTTTGTAGTCTGCATCCAAAAATGATTTTCACCCATCAGATCATGTCAGCCGACTGCTCCATCAACTACTTGGACCTAACTCTCACCTTATACAACAATCATATCACATTTGCGATTTACAGGAAGCCCACAACCAGTGACGCTGTCATCCTCTCAACATCCTGTCACCCGTACAGTCATAAAGTCAGCTTTTTCACGTCAATGATCGACCGCTTATGCGACCTCCCGTTAAACAGTGAAACAGTTGAGCAAGAACTAGCTAACCTGCGGCACATTGCTGGAACCAACGGATACCAGGCGAGCCTGGTCGACCGATTGTACAGCAGAAAAATCTCTAAAAATAACACCTCCCTCCTCCCTAGCACCATCACAACTGAATCCATCTACGTCTCCTTACCATTCATAGGAAATCTTTCTTACAGACTCGCCGCAATTCTTAAAACCACCCACATAAAAGTAGCCTTCACGATCAATGACAAGATCCAGTATCGCTTTCACCACAGTGAACGGCTAGTTAAAGACTCTTTTAGCCAGTCAGGCGTCTACAAAATACAATGTTTGCAGTGCCCCTTATCTTACATTGGCCAAACTGGACGAGCCTTCAAAACTAGGTTCCAAGAACATCTTTTAACTAAGAAAGGCGCTGCCAAAAATAATTCGGCCTTTTCCGAGCACCTCAAAAGAAGCAAACACATTCAGCCCCCCCTTGACAAATTACAAGTTCTTCACATCGCCCCCAAAGGTAAAAAACTCTCACTTCTTGAAGAATTAGAAATCACTAAGTTTGTAAAACGGTCCCCAGAACACAGTCTCAACGAACAGCTCATCACAAAAAATCAAACTTTTTACGACATCATGTTATCCATCTTTTTCCAAAATGACCCCCCTTCTGACAATTCACATCATCTTTCTCCCACCCCACCCTCAGGCCTCTAATAATTTCGTTTTCATTCATCTATTATTATTTCATACCAACGTGTATCATTTCACAAGATTCATTCCCTCACGTCACAAACATCTCTAGCCGCTCATTCTCGCAGGCGTAACTCTGCCCAAACCGCTCTGTTTAACGGTCGCATTTATGTTCCGCAGTTATTAAGAATACTACCAGTTGTAAACGTGGACCTGCCGCGACAGCGACTCCTCTGCTGCTATGGTGAGTTTTATCATATAAAGCGTTTTATTAATTGCCATACCACACCCCTTTAGTCCCTAATTATTACAGCTCAAATAACCCTTACGCACTTTGTACGTTTACCTCTTTGCAGGCGCCCAATAACACAAATTGTTAAGATACCTCCTAGACAGCAATAGATACTTCTGCGACTCCATCTCCGCCCAAGTAAGTCCGAATTTCCAAATTTACTCACCTTAGCCAAATTAGGTTCGCTGCGCACCAGGTACACGGACGGTAATAAAATATTTGTCTTTTTCCAGTCTGACGATGCGCTAACAGCGCGAAACGCGTAATTGGTAAATAAAACACTGCAACAGAGACTGAGCATTTTTTAATATTCAACACTGTTGCTGCACCAGCCACCATCACCACCATCATGGAATGGAGTAAAATGTATATACAAATCAGTTTGTTGTACATGCCAAGAGCTGCATCTCTTTATCCAATAAAAATTGGACACACGTTATATGAAATTTTAACTGCAAATCGTCTTTATTACCATCTTCTGAAATACTTGCTATTTTCTGAAACATGCTGTAGTTAACATATGAAATATTTGTTTTTGGTGAGCATTATTTGAAGCTTAATCAAAGTGAAAGGTCTATGTATAGACACCTGAGCTTGTTCATCATATACGTAGGCGCCTCAAACCGCAGTGGCTGGAAGTATGTAATCGCATTTTATAATGAGGACTTTAACACATGTGAGCGACGTAGTTACGCATGAACTGCACGAAAACAATTAAATACAGTTTCACAGTGGAAGTCTAAAACACAATTAAATGTTTTAATTATCACAGTATATCATACAGTTTCGAAAAGTGATGTTAACTCGGCGATTCATTTGCTGTAAGTTGACAACAAACGAAGTAGACGCGTGAAGCAGACGACTCAACAAACGCGTACCGTTTGATAGCTTCTTTGTAGTTCGACGGTCTGTCGCAAGGGGCGCTGCAGCTGACAACGACTTCCTTGTGCTTGTTGCACGTCTCTTATAGAAAGGGCTTCAAGTTTCTTGCAGTCCACAGTTGGCCAAGTTAACATACATAAAAAAAGAAAAGGGAACATAATGTGGCAAGGGTTGCTTGTTGCTGCCACCCAGGGCGCTGGTGTCGCACAGATAGCTCCTGTGTGTCTGTTGTTTGTACATATCTTTGGCAGTCCCCGCAACAGGCGTCTAGGGACAGTAGTGCGTCGGACCCCAGTTACCCGTACGAACCGATAGATATCTCTCTGTTTATGCTACCATGATGCTATGTGACTCCAGGGCTTCTATTTATCAAATGTTCAAATGTTTGTAAATCTATCGGACCAACTGCGTGGTCATCAGTCCATATTCTATTTATCATTCCTGCTGCTTAATTTACGTAAACATTTCTACCTTCGTATTTTGACATTCGAAATATGAATCATTCTAAGACTTCAGTATTACTATAATATAAGTGTGTCTGTAATATTCCATGATATTTCTGTAACACTGCACTATTAAAATGACAAGTAAGACTTTCCAGCAGTTTAAAACTTGAAGTTCGAAACTTGAACGGTAAAAAGTCGCAACATAAAGCTGAGGCCACTTTCCTGATAAATAAAGCGGAAAGCAGAGCTGAGGTTCTACATGAATTTCTGTTTTCTTGTTGAGAATATTCACGTGTTGGTTTTCGAGTGTCATTTGCATGAGAATGAATGGCACTGATATATTAAATATTGTTATTATTTCACTGATGGTGACAGAAAAGATCGGCTTTTAGAGGAAACTGAATGTATTCCTTTTTCGTTGACGGTAGCGCCTGAAGAATTGGCGATATTATGTCAATTTAGCTTACGGCGAAACTGGCGGTGGCAATAGATGTTTTGTTTTGTAGGTTTATTTAGTAAATTTTTGGTGGTAATATAGGTGACAGGAGCTAACGCCTGAAATGGCAAAGCTTAGGGGAAATATATATATTAAAAACAAAAACGGATGTGTGTGTGTGTGTGTGTGTGTGTGTGTGTGTGTGTGTGTGTGTGTGTGGGCGGTGGTTCGTTTCTCGGTTCCGACAATATTTTTATTTTTCACCTTGACTCCCAAAAGTTTTCTGACACATTTATTAAATAGAATTTACGAGTTGCGATATTCCGAAATATATGTAAGTACAACAGCTGTTTCTTAAAAGTGCGTTTCTTCTATTTAGTGAACATGCCATGAAATATGGTCCAACAAATTGTAAACACTGTCTTCTGAACCACAGTACCTGCACATAAAGTGCAGACACATTGTTACAGTGAATGTTGCAAATGACATGCTGATACAAATAGTTTCATACATTTATTAGAAAATACAAAGCCCTTGAGATCAGTTAAATGGCTACAGTATTAGCGCATTTACTCAAAAACAATGCATATAGGACGCAAGAACGTGTATAACAGCTGTTGCAAAAAGGAAAAAAGGCAGTTCAGTCTCATTAAGAAACGACAGTTGCCACATAACTCTAGTACGTAATCTATATGTAAAATTATTTGAATCAGCATGACATTTAGAACATTAATTATTGTAGTGTGTCTTCAGTTTATGTACAGGTAGTTCACGAGACAATATTTACAATCCGTTGGCCCATATTTCACGGTATTTTCACTAAAGAGAACAATCGCACTTTTTTAGAGAAAGCGCTTGTATACGTAAATATGTCGAAATATCGCAAAATGTAAATTCCTTTTAATTAACAACAGTGTAAGAAAACTTTCAGGAGTCAAGGTAAAAAAGAAAAAAAATGTCGGGATCGGGAAGCGAACCACCGGCCACGCTTATCAGCTCTTTTTTTTTTTCCTATCAATGGCGCGAATACTAAAATCAGAGCCTTTCAAAAATTGAACACATCTCTTTGTGTATCTTTTCAAGGAGATCCGCTACGCTACAAGAAGCACGTAAGTTGAAGCTTTCTGTTTCACATTGCCAACAATATCAAGGGTTCCTCGCAAATATGGCATTTATTGATTGTAATTTACAATTAATTGTACTAAGAACGACATGGTTTTGGTACCTCTTAAGAGTGCCGTAACTTTGAGATAGCAACACACGAATTATAGGGAGAAAAGTATGAAAATACGAAATGGAAAATGGCGTCTCTGCAGGACATAGCTTGCGATCGTGGAGACATCTATCGGTTGGTACGGTAACTGGGGTCCGACGCGCTACTGTCCCCAGACGCTTGTGTCCCCGCAGTGTGCCGGCTGCCTCCACGCGGTCGCCGGCCAGCCCCGGCCGCGGCCTGTTTGGTTTGGGGAGCGCAGCGCACGCCGCCCGCGTACATACGGCCGTTATCAATGGTAATGCGCGCTAATCTATTAGCATATATAATATGTGCGCGGCAAACAGCCCATGTTGACGGAGCGCCGCGGGTTCTCACGCTCGCCTCCGCGCCGCGCCGCCTGCAATAGCTGGGCCATTGTGGCCGCGGGGCATCCCAGCCCCAAACAGCCGTGTCCGCTGCTGTGCTTCTTTATCCGCGCCGCGTGCTCCCCGTGTAGCGAACGCCGATGACACGCACTTCACACCCGACCGCGGCGCACGCCCTACAAAACTGAGGCACGCGCCGCTGCAGGCAGGCGTTTGACTCGTATGAGCCACTGCGCTTGTAATCTCTAGGAGGAAAGAGTCGTACACCGCTCCTACGTTCCGCTAGCACCGAAACAATTACATAAACTATACCAATAATATTCTGAGGGGACTGAGGCGCTCCAGTCACCGTCTGCACGATCACTACGGTCGGGCGTTCGAATCCCCCCCCCCCCCTCGGGCATGGATATTTGTGCCGTCCTTAGTATTAGCTAGTTTGTAAGTTTAGGGACTGATGACGCCGTAGTTAAGTCCCATAGACTTCACAAACATTACAAACTCAACACGGATACAGGAAGTATCGTTCTAGTGAACACGGGTATCTCTTTACTGACATGACCGGGTGACTCCTATCGACAAAAGATCTGAAATCTATCACAATATTCTTAATCTTTAATTAAGTTGTCTAGAAATTAAGTCAGAAAAATACTTATCTTTAAATACATCCACTTTTCAAAGCCACCTTTCATGTCATTCACCACACCACAAAGAAAAGATTTAAAAATCATTCTTATTCACCGCAATTATCAAAGTATTTTATCCATGGTAGCAACTGTTCAGGTTATCTATATCTATGTCTGTTCGGTGTACGTTTATCACGTCTGAACCACAAGACATAAAGAGCTAAAAATTTGTAAGGTTACTAATGTCTACCCGGGGAAGGCTTTAGGCATGGTTTTATGGCGGTCGGATAGCTATTTATCTATATATATTTATGTGAATGTCTGTTCGGTGTACGCTTATCACGTCCGAACGACAAGACCCAGACACTTAAATATTTGTACAGTTACTAATTTATACCTCAGGAAGGTTTCAGGCACGGTTTTGTAGCGATCTGATAGATATTTAGTAATTTGAAGAATATAACGCGAAATGCGGAACAATAATTACCCTTTCAAAATGGTTTTATTGGTTGCATTGTTGCTTGAGGGTTCTACGTGTGTGTTAAAATTTCGCTCTGCAGCGAAAACTTGAGAACGCAAACGAATGGTCTGTGAGTAATTGTTGTCCGAAGTCTCCCGTTGTACATCATAGCAGTTCCATGCTGATAGCTATAAACGGGTGGAAGATATGGTGGTTGAAAGTCGTCAAATTATAAAAAAATTCGCACTGAAGGCCAGCGATGACGTTTGCGACTCTATAGCAAGAAGGTTACATACAGCGAAACGTGATGCCATAGACCATATCTTTGGTCTATGCGTGCTACAATGTCTTCAGCTCTTTCTCTGTAAGGATAAGTATACGAATAAAGAAATATAAGCATAAATAAATAAAGCAGTAAAAAAGACATTTCTTTTAATACATCTCTTTAAAAAAACGATTTGACGTTTCGCGCATTATCTATCATAATCAACCAACACGCGAGCGGTGCCGCGGGTTTAAGCTAGTTAATTCATAAAATGCAGCAACCAGTTACTTGTAATAATTTATTTGTGACGACTGATTTCGGGTGCTTGATTGCCCTTCTTCTGGTCTATTTTCGTATTGTAAAATTCAAATGTTTGTTAAGCTTAAGGGACTTAAATGCGGGGTCATCAGTCCCTGAACTTACAAACTACTTATGAACTACCTTATACTAAAGGCGACACAAACATCCATGCCCGAAGAGGGATTCTTACCTCAGACCGTAGTGGCCGTGCAGACTGTGACTGCCGCGTCGCAGACCACTCGGCCACTGCGGCCGGCTTTTGTATTGTAGCTTAATATATGTACATGCTAGCAGGAGTCTGCTAGCATGTACATATATTAACTAGCGTGTACATATATTAAGCTACAACACGAAAACAGACGAAAAGAAGTGCAATCAAGCGCCCGAAACCGGTCGTCAAAAATAAATTATTACAAGCACCTGTTTGCTGCTTTTTAAGAATTAATAACCAAAATTATTGTTGGCTTGTCGTTATACAAACAATCAAAACCACGATGCTTTAATGTGATGAAGTCACATCAAGTTAAAACAAAATAGCCTAAATTACCTGCCCAATTCACAATAGGATACCAGGTGGCGCTATAGACATGGCATTTGACCATCAAACTCTCCTGATGTCAAGAATAACTCTTATACATGATATGACATTGACGTTTACCACTGTCAAAACTGAGAGTCAACATGTTCACAGTTTCTGATTTCAAGAATAACTATCTCTTATACATGAAACGACACTGACATTTACAACTGTCAAAGTTGACAGTCGACATGTATCAAAATGTATCGTCACTTTATCGATAAAATTTGAAACAGTAGTCTACACAGGTGACAAACTCGTATAATATAGGTCATGCAATTAAAATTATAAAAGATGACAATGTATAATCATTGTCACCAAATGTGAAGGTTAGATAGCTAGTAACCAAAGCAGGCAATTGATATATACAATTATACGTAAAAGTTATAATAATTACTTTAACTTTTCTTAGTATGTAATTCAGCTACTTAAAATCATATAAAAAGAAGAGAAAATATAATTAAATAATTACAAACTTTTGACAGATATGAAGGCAACTGCTTTGTAGCACAGTCAATGTTTATACACTTCGCATATCAATTATCTGGCCTACTGTGTACACATTTGGATTGAGGAGAAAATTAAAATAATATGTCCACATTAGACAAAATTAAGGTACAGACAGGATGCCATTATGAAAACGGTTCGATATGAGGCACCTGCATTATAACCTAACGTCCCGATATGGATCCATGGTACCAAACTTAGCTCAAAGAAATGTACAAAAATATGACGACGTAATGGATGCGGAACAAATAATGTGATCAAATAATCGAATAACAATTATTCTGGTACTGAACTTCGTAATAATTTGTTTTGGTTCCACGCAAGTGGTGGCCGGCCGCGGTGGCCGTGGGGACTGAGGCGCTTCAGTCACGGTCTGCACGGCCACTACGGTCGGGAGTTCGAATCCCCCCCTCGGGCATAGATATTTGTGCCGTCCTAGTTCGCAAGTAGTTCATAAGTAGTTTGTAAGTTTAGGGATTGATGACCCCGTAGTTAAGTCCCATAAGCTTTACAAACATTTGAACATTTTTGAACACAAGTGGTGCTCAATGTCTTTAGTGTTTTTTGTTATTCTCTAAGTATCGGTCGGACGTATCTCGCGCATAATTTGCTATAATCGAGATGTTCCAACATTGTTTCCAATGCATTACACCCGATCTTCAGGTTTTCACACAACTGTCTGGTCGTTATTAGCCGATCATCTCGAATGAGTTGATCGGCATGCTCTTTATTTTGAGGGATGGCGAATGTGCAGGTCGACCAGGCCTTGGCTTGCCCTTTCCACCATCTAATGCCACATCAATCGCCCCACACTGCGAACGTCTATTGTATCTTTGCCATACACATTGATCAAGCGTCAATGAATTTCAGTCATCACAATTTCTTCAGTAGTAACGAATTCAAACACACATCACTGTCTTATACGCTCGCCAGTATCAGACACTGCTGGTGCCAATTACCACGGAAGAAAAGAACCAACTGTAAATGAAAGAGAAAGGTTGAAGCATTTGCACTACAGCAACGACATCTGGCGCGGGCCTCCGAAGTAACCACAGAAAATAGCAGGCATTACTTTCGGAACGGCCCTTGCAGTAATCCCAAATTGGAATGTTTTCATTTCTAACAGCCGTTTTATGTTATTTTACTACTACACAGTATTTTCTTGTACTACAGGATTATCTACAATGTTCAGGCTGAGAGGAACAGCTCGTTTCTTATTATTGTGATACAGAGAGAACAGTGTCACACAAATAATGTATAAGTTTGGGTAGAAATCATAACGAGAAAAGCCGTCGCGCTAAAAGCCAGTCTGTGCTGCCCAAAACACGCCAGTCGCGATGCCTTACACAGGAAAACATGCGGCTGGACCAGAAACGAAGGATACTGCCAATGTGGCGGAAACTCAAATCGCTCAAGGTGTTGTGTCCGTGTGTTTATGCTGTGCGTGTGTGTGGTGCCGCTGTTTAAAATCCATTGTTGGCGGAAGGCTGCCGTCTGAGCACGCAATTAATGTGCACGTTCCCTCTCAAATCCTCGTGTATTGCACCGGATAATCGAGTGACCGATCATTCCTTTAATACGTGATCTGTGGTGCACTGAATGAAGAGAAGGATGATTAGCTGCAGGCGAGTCTTCTAAGTAGTATGAAGAGAAGGATATTTTGTGTTATTTTATGAACAGTTTTTTTTTGTTTATAGTCTAAATTTGTTAGTCTCGGGACACCTTTGATACTACTACGCGACACCCCAGGGTGTCGCGACACCCAGTTTGGAAAGCTCTGCTGTAGACCTTTATGAATTTATGTTTGAGCAGGTACACGTCAAGTACAGTAATACTTCTACACCAGTACAATATTTTTATTGTTGAAACTTCCTGGCAGATTCAAATTGTGTGCCGGAACCGGGACTCGAACCTCGAACCTGCGCCTTTCGCGGGTAAGCGCCCTACCGACTGAGCTATCCCGACACGACTCACGATGCCGCCTCACAAACTTTACTTCCGCCAGTACCTCGGCTCCTACTTTCCAGACTTCACAGAAGCTCTCCTGCGAACATGGACTAACACTCCTGGAAGAAAGGATATGGTGGAGACATGGCTTAGCCACAGCCTAAGGGATGTTTCCAGAATAAATCTTTCACTCTGCAGCGGAGTGTGCGCTGATATGAAACTTCCTGGCAGATTAAAATTGTGTGCCGGAACCGGGACTCGAATCTCAGACCTTTGCCTTTCGCGGGCTAGCGCTCTACCGACTGAGCTATCCCGACACGACTCACATATCAGCGCACACTCCGCTGCAGAGTGAAAGATTCATTCTGGAAACATCCCTTAGGCTGTGGCTAAGCCATGTCTCCACCATATCCTTTCTTCTAGGAGTGCTAGTTCTGCAGGTTCGCAGGAGAGCTTCTGTGAAGTTTGGAAAGTAGGAGGCGAGGTACTGGAGGAAGTAAAGTTGTGAGGCGGCATCGTGAGTCGTGTCGGGATAACTCAGTCGGTAGAGCTCTTGCCCGCGAAAGGCAAAGGTCCGAGGTTCGAGTCCCGGCACACAATTTTAATCTGCCAGGAAGTTTCATATCAGCGCACACTCCGCTGCAGAGTGAAAGTTACATTCTGGAAACATCCCTTAGGCTGTGGCTAAGCCATGTCTCCACCATATCCTTTCTTCCAGGAGTGCTAGTCTTGCGTGTTTGCAAGAGAGCTTCTGTGAAGTTTGGAAAGTAGGAGGCGAGGTACTGGCGGAAGAAAAGTTGTGAGGCGGCATCGTGAGTCGTGTCGGGGTAGCTCAGTCGGTAGAGCGCTTGCCCGCGAAAGGCAAAGGTCCCAGGTTCGAGTCCCGGTTCCGGCACACAATTTAATCTGCCAGGAAGTTTCACTCGCCATTACACATCCCCGTGCGAGATCGAACATATGACCGCGTCTGTGGTTAAGTAAGTGAAACTAAGGCCGTCTTCGCCTGTAAATACTTATAAATTTTGTAAAACAATTTATTTTGTCCGTCGCAGTTGCACAATTTTGAAGTCAGTGACTAGTTTGGAACTCTATCGTCCATCATCAAACCATTAGCCTTTTTCAAACCGTGATAATCCAATGCATGTTACAAATGGCTACTAAATCTTGTGCACTATCCTTTGTCGATACATTTGTAACAAGCGATATGTATCGACAGAGGATATTGTACAAGATTTTAGCAGCCATTTATAAAATGCATTGGATCATCACGGTTTGAAAACGGCTTATACTTTGATAATGGACGGTAGGGTCCGAAACTAGTCACTGACTTCAAAATTGTGTAACTGCGACGGACAAAATAACTTAATTTACAAAATATTCCCAGTTGCTGATCCTAAACCATCGTTACGATGAATTTTCATAACTTATAACATTGGTGTGGTGTCTGTTCTTTCGGACATGTCCGTCCATACTCCATACTAAACATTGCTACTGAATAGCTTTAGTCAGTGGACAATTGTGACTGCTTTTACAATCTGTGACATCTTTTACAGCCACTGTGTCATTGATTGACATTTAATTGTAAGAAACGCTACCGACGGTGACATGGCTTTGATAAATCCATTAAAACTCTCAGGTGCTGCTTTTTGAGAAGAAAAGCAGACTACAGTGAAGGTTCGTTGAAGCAGCTGCCAGTTGCCAGATTCCAGCAAACTGCGCGTGCGCAGATCTGCTGCTGACACTCGAGAACAGCTCTTCCCATGCACAGTTTGCTGGAATCTGGCAACTGGCAGCTGCTTGAACGAACCCTGAGTGTCTACTGCTGCTGAAGCAGAGCTGCCGCCTAGCGGCTGAGCACGCAATTAATGTGCACGTTCCCTCTCAAATCCTCGTGTATTGGACCGGATAATCGAGTGACCGATCATTCCTTTAATACGTGATCTGTGGTGCACGTGCTTAATGAAGAGAATGATGATTAGCTGCAGGCGAGTCTTCAGGGTAGTATGAAGACAAGGATATTTTGTGTTTTTTATGACAAGTTTTTGGCCCACTTTAGGTAACGGCAGTAGCACTAAAAGTGGGCCTTTGCAATCGTCTTTTGACAGCTAGAAATTTAAATGAAAATAACGGCTTAACTATTCATCTGACACGAAAATTGAATAACCGAATTTGTAGAGGAGAAAATTCTCTACAACTTTGCTCTGTTATGTTTTTTTCATATCTCATAGCGTTTCAAAGATATTTGCAAAAATAACGTCGATTTTGGGATGTCTGTCTGTCTGTCCGTAACGTGTTCCCTGTTTTTAAGACGAACCGTTCAACCGATCAGCAACAAGTTTTACAGCCATCATTGTAGGCCACCAGAGACCAGAACCTCCCTTTTTCAAATTTTTCGTACAAAACATACGGTAGTAATACCAAAAAAGGCCGTTTGTAATATAACTGTAATTGGAAACGAACCGTTCATCTGACACTAAAATTGAATAACCTAATTGGTAGAGGGGAAAATTCTCTACAACTTAGCTCCCTTACGTTTTTTTCATATCGCGTATCTTATGAGACATATTTGCAAAAATAACAGAGATTTGACACCCTCCATTCAATTAACGAAAACCAGCCGTTTGGAGATGTCACGTGACATTCCTCGCCCAGAACTCTCTGGCATACGCCATCTTCGTTGCGTATTTGATGATTTTCTATTTGTAACTTACACGTTGTCATTTCAAAGCAATGGTGCACTAAAGAATTATCAAAAACACATCGTTCTTTGTACGATAAATGATAATCTAGTGTGTACAAATGCCATATTAGCATCAGTTAACAACGGCCATCAATAGTATAAGATTATTTGATTGATAGCCGTAGCGTAGTGGGCAAGGCGTTGGGCTATGATGCTAAAGCTCGGTGGTTCGGAACCCATCACTACCTGAAGTTTTTTCCGAAAAGGGTTTCAGACACTCTTATTAATTAGCCTAATTTTTTATTATTTAGATGATTACTTTGGTCCAAAATGTTTGCAAAAACTGATAAAACTACAAATCTAAAGTTCGATTTTTGCTTAGAGTCTAAATTTGTTAGTCTCGCGACACCTTTGATACTACTACGCGACATCCCAGGGTGTCGCGACACTCAGTTTGGGAAGCTCTGCTGTAGACCTTTATGAATTTATGTTTGAGCAGGTACACGTCAAGTACAGTAATATTTCTACACCACTACAACAGTTTTATTCTTACGCACTAACACAAGCAACAGTTAAAAACCACACACACGCACAGCATATACACACGGACAGTACACCTTGAGCGATTTGAGTTTCCGCCACATTGGCAGTACCCTTCGGCTCGGATCCGGCCGCGTGTTTTCCTGTGTAAGGCATCGCGACTGGCGTGTTTTGGGCAGCACAGAGTGGCTTTTGGCGCGGCGCTATGTGCAGGCCTGCAGCAGCGTCGCCAGCTCGACTGTCGCGTGCGCCTTTGTAGTGCCGGCGTGTTTGCGAGTGCAGCGGCCGCTGTGCTGTTCTGTGCTGTGCGAGCGACCGCCGTGGGCAAAGCAGCGCACCGCAGCAGCGGCAGCGGCAGGGCAGGCCGTGACCGCTTTGCGCCGTCTATTTGTCCACAGCACTGCCTGCTGCCTGCTACTGCCGGTGATGGCTTTTTGTTTTCCCCAGCACCGCCCCTCCCCCGCCCCACAGCCCGGCCTCGCCTCGTCCAGGCCACACGCGACCCGCGCTGGTCCGCAGAAAGGCGACGGCCGTGCGCCAAACAAGCGGAACTGCTGTTTGTAATACGGGGGCCACAACGGTCTAACACAGGCAGTCGCCAAGCCCTATACGGGGGAAAGCAGCGCTGGAGCGACGCTAGCGCTCCAAGCGGCCATTGGGTAGTAACAGAAGAACGACACCATACGAACTGATAAGCTGCTACTTTGACAATGTTCACTGGAAAAAACTGTTTCAGATTCTGAAGCCAGCAGGTGTAAAATGTAGGAAACGGAAGGTTATTCAAACTTGAACATTGACGAAACAGCTGTTATTAGAGTTGAAGGGCATGACACGGACCCATTGGTTGGGAAGGGAGTAATAATACACGGTTGTAACCTTTCTCCAAGTTACTCAATTTGTAGAGGTGTGAAGCAAAGCAAAGCGAAATTTGGATAAGGAATTAGAGTTCGGGGTGAAGACATAAAAACATTGCGTTTCAAATGTTTGTAGAGCTTATGGGATTTAACTACGGGGTCATCGGTCCCCAAACTTACAAACTACTTATGAACTAGCTTATACTAAAAACGGCACAAACATCAATGCCCGGAATTCGAACCCCCGACGGGGAACGGCCTCACGTATCGGAGCATAGCACCTCAATGCGCTTGGCCGCTCCGCCACGGCCATGACATTGTAATTCTGTCAGGGGCAGCAAAGATCCTGGAAGAGCAATTGAACGGAATGGATAGTGCGTTGTTTGAATCCAAGTTTCGAAGTGAATACATTGTTAGTGATTTTAATGAGCACTTGTCATTCGCCAGATTATTCTCTTACTTCTTAGCATCCTTTGAAATCGAAATGAGAGACTTCCGAATTATTTTTCTTGTAGCTGCTATAATTTGTAGTGCTTGTAGCTACTAAACGTATGATAATTTGAATGCACTGCTTCATTCTAATTTCATATTCAATACTCAATCATATTGAATGTGTTAATACGACTTAGCTGCTTGGCAGTGCTGCAGATGCGAAATCTAAGACATTAACTGGGAGTTTTGTTACTTATGTTACACTACGGAGGACACTCTTTCTGACATGTGTAAAAATGCATGTTTACGAGAAGATGGCATCTCTGCAGAACCGGAAAAATGGTTCAATCTCATGCGGGAATCTGGATGGCGAGCATACAGGCGAGTGGATGATAGTGACGTAACTGCCTCGCGGGAACGGAAACGTGGTCTATGGTGCCATGGTACTATGTATCGCTCACCGATCCCGTCAGAGGTTCGAGTCCTCCCTCGGGCATGGGTATATGTTGTCCTTGGCGTTAAGTTGATTTAAGTAGTGTGTAAGTCAAGGGACCAATATGCTCAGCAGTTTGGTCCCATAGGCTTATAAACATTTGAATTTGGGCTGTACATCCTTAACGCGCCACTTGCGAGAGTTAGAGCCTGGTGCCTTGCTCAGAGTAGCGAAGCTGGCGCGGTAGCTCAGCGCGTTCAGTCATAGGGCTGCCCACTCACTGAAATAGAAAAGTGAGCTAAGAACTCATCGATCAACATGGGACAACCGTTATCTAATGTCTGCAAAGAACCGAACTACACACACAAGAAAAGTTAAGGCGCCGTCGGCATAGTGCGTGAATCCCGGGTTCGAATCCCGGTGCGGAATAAATTATAACTCATCCCCACTAATTTATGTCTTTGCCCTATTACAGCCCAAGATGATAATTGACTTAATTTTCCAATAACTTCTCCCTTAGAAGGAATAGTAAAGTAAATTTCGATCTGGTTGTAGGACAATTCTGTATCCCCTTCCCCTGCATTTGCTCCATCTCCACTGCCGTGTCGTAAACCTTGTGAACTATCACGTAATTTGTCGAATTTGGCTACAGGGTGGGCCACATTCATTTAGCAGAAACATGAACCGTAACATCAAAAGTAAATTATTTACCCGCGGTGGAGTAGCCGAGCGGTCTAAAGCGTCTCGCTGCGGGGCGCACGGTTGCTCGCCGTGGTGGTTAGAGTCCTCCCTGGGGCATGGATGTGTGTGTTGTCCTTAGGTTAGTTTACCTAGATGTAAGTAGTTTGTAAGCTACGGACTGCTAACCACTGATGGTCCGATAGATTTACAAACATGTTTTTTTTTAATTATTATTTTTTTTTTTTAATTATTCACTGTGGTATCTAAATGTGTTACGAACAGAATGTCATACCATCTGATTTTACAAAAGTTTACATCGTGTAAGAGAGAAAATGCTGAGAACTACACAGACTCACAGGAATGGTCCCGCGGTCTTATGCGCCATATCAGAGATTGCGCTTCCGCTCCAGTCTGAGATTCGAGTCCTCCCTCGACCTTGGGTGTGTGTGCTGTCCTTAGGGGAAGTTAATTTTAGTATTAACAATAATTAATATAATTGCGTAGGCTTCCGCGGCCAGAGTGATGACATAAAAGTTTTCTGGGTGTTATATGAGTTCTGTTACTTGGGTAGTGAAATAACGTATGATGCTCGCAGTACAGAGGATATAAAATGCACAACGGCAATGGGAAGAAAAACATTTTTGAGAAAGAGAAATTTGCTAACTTCGAATAGTAAGTGTAAGGAAGTCCTTTCTGAAGGTTCAAAAAATGTTCAAATGTTTGTATAGCTCATAGGACTTAACTACAGGGTCATCAGTCCCTAAACTTTACAAACTACTTACAAACTAGCTAATAATAAGGACGGCACAAATATCCATGCCCGAAGGGGGATTCGAACCCTCGACCGTAGTGGCCGTGCAGACCGTAACTGGAGCGCCTCAGTCCCCCTTCTTTTTTTTTTTTTTTTTTTTTTTTTTTTTTTTTTCAGCTGGTGGATCTTTGGTTCGCTGCCGTTCGTTTAGTTTGTTCGTTGAATGGTTGACTCAGCTTTTTTATTACAGAGGGCGTTGAGCCCCCTGACCGGGCGCGCTGAGCCACGGCGCCCGGCTTTTTTTTTTTTTTTAGACCGGGTCTGCGCGAACGCAGTAAAAATTATGCACCAGAGTTACCGACTTTAGCGGTAATCGCAGGGGTCAGCTCAACCGAAGTCAAATGGAAGAGCCTCGTCCTGGAGGAATCGCCTTTATGATCACGGTGTCCCCTGTGCCAGGTAAGTGTCCCCTCGGCCACCGCGGCCGGCTTTCTGAAGGTATTTGTGTGGTGTGTTGCCTTGTACGGGAATGAAACATGGACGATAAACAGTGCGGACAGGAAGAGAATAAAGGCATTTGAAATGTGAATGCTGAAGATTAGGTGGGTAGATCGCCTAACTAATGAAGAAGTACTGAACAGAGTTGGGGAGAAAAAGAATTTTTGGCATACCTTGATTAAAAGAAGGATCGCTTGGTATGACACATTCTTAGACATCAAGGAATCGTAAATTTAGCATTGGAGGGAAGTGCTTGGGGTAAAAATGGCAGAGGGAGACCAAGAGATTCATACAGTAAGCAGATACAAATGGATGTGGGTTGCCGTTCTTATGAGGAGATGAAGATGCTCAGGATAGAGTAGGGTGGAGAGCTGCAACAAACCTGTCTCCGGACTGAAGATCATAACAACAACAACAACAACAACAACAGAAGATGATAGGAGGGTGATATTATTAGAATACGTACCATGGAAAACAAGACCGTGCGACCATTCCCGCACGGCAACTTTAACTCAATTGAATATGCATGCGATAATCTGATAATCGCATATGTACTAACCAACCATTAAATGATGTTTGTAAAGCTATGGGACCAAACTGCTCGGTCATCAGTGCCTAGAATTAGAAAGTACTTAAACTAACTTATGCTAAGGACAACATATATGCTCATGCCAGAGGGAAAACTCAAACCTCCGATGGGGAGCAAACGCTCACTCCCCAACAAGGCACCTTAGAGCGCATGATCACTTACAAACTACAGAAATTAACATAAGGAGAGGCGTTGAATTAAAATATATAAGATATTTTATTTTATAAATTCTATACCTATGGTATAAAAAGACAATGTGAGTTGGTTCTTACTATATTTTATACTAGCTTAAACCCGCTGCTCCGCTCGCGTGTTGGTTGATTATCATAGATAATCTATCATTCAGTAGTGTGCTATGAGACTGGTTTTGAAGGATGAAATGAAATACAATACCTTCTTTAGAAGCAACCATTTTTAATGAACATTCAAACCAAAAAATAAAATTTTGTGAAGTGCTTAAGGATTTACAATAAATAATGCATACATTATTCCTTATAGCCTGTGTTGCAATATCACAATACGTATGGTGAGAGTAATGTCCAAATACAGTTTAATTTCATTTTAGGACATTCTGGTAAACTACGTTATTTGTAGTATTGTTTGGAGCGTAAATATAGAGATTTTTTGGGTTGCCCACCCTTGAGTAAGCGACGTATAATTGACCATGTGCAAAACATGAGGTCTGTAAATGGATTCCTGCGATTTTTTAAAGAGTTGTATTATAAGAAATTTCTTTTTTACTGCTTTATTTCTTCTTATATTTCCTTATTCGTATGCTTATCCTTACAGAGAAAGAGCTGAAGACATTGTAGCACGCATAGAACAAAGATATGGTCTGTGGCATCACGTTTACCTGAATGTAACCTCCTTGCTGTAGAGTCGCAAACGTCATCGATAGCATTCAGTCCGAATTTTTTTATAAACTGACGACTTTCAACCACCATATCTTCCACTCCCTTATAGCTATCGGCATGGAACTGCTATGGTGTACAACGAGAGACTTCGGACAACAATTACACAGACCATTCGTTTGCTTTCTTTAGTTTTCTCTGCAGAGCGAAATGTTAACACACACACACACGTAGAATTTTATATACTCCGATAACTTTCCATCACAATATACTCCACCGTTTTATCAAGCAGCAATGCAAACAATAAAACCATTTTCAAAGAGTAATTATTGTTCCGCATTTCGCGTTATATTCTTGAAATTACTAAATATCTATCAGATCGCTATAAAACCGTGCCTAAAAACTTCCTCAGGTATAAATTATTAACCATACAAATAATTAAGTCCTGCGTCTTGTCGTTCGGACGTGATAAGCGTACACTGAACACTCACCTTAATATATATATATATATAAATAGATAAATAGCTATCCGATCGCCATAATACCCTGCCTAAAGCCTTCCCCGGGTAGACATTAGTAACTGTAGCAATTTTTGGCTCTTTATGTCTTTTGGTTCAGACGTGATAAACGTACACCGAACAGACATTCATATTTATAGATATAGATTTACTGTCAATTAGACATTACGTCATAATTTTTAAAATCATCGATGTTATTGGTGGTTTTTGGCGGAAGAATGTAAACTTTATTATGATAGGATGCTGAGATGGAGGGAGTGGGGATTAGCCGTTGCCTATTGCTTCTTGCATAGCGAGACATGATTGGTGGTCATCGGCGAATGAGGTGAGGGCTTCCGTTTCTCTCCTGCAGGCCGTGGGCCGCGCGGCGGCAGTTGCTTACTAGTGACGCTCACGTGTTGTGTTGTCAGTGCGGCATATTTCGTTGTGATGGCTGGTAGCCAAGCCCTCACCTCACCTAATCTAATTCCTTCAGCATCGTCTGCTTTTCTAAGACTGCATTCCATTACTTTAGTTTTGCTATTGTTAATGTTCATTTTATACGCTCTCTTCAACACACTGTCCATTCCATTCAACTGCTCTTCCATGTCCTTTGCTATCTCTGACAGAATTACAGTGTCATCAGCAGAACGCAAGGTTTTTATTTCTTCACCCTGAACTTTAATCCATATTCCAAATTTTTCCTTGCTTTCCTTCACCGCATGCTCTATGTACAAATTGAATAACATCGGAGAAAGGCTACAACCCTCTCTTACTCCCTTCCCAACTAATGGTTTCCTCTCAAGCCCTTCGAGACTAATAACTGCGGTCTGGCTTTTGTACAAGTTGTAAATAACTGTCCTTTCCCTGTATTTTACCCCTACTGACTTCAGAATTTGAAAGAGTGTATTCCAGTCAACATTGTCAAAAGCTTTCTCCAAATGTACAAAAGCTAAAAATGTAGGTTTACCTTTCCTTAATCTATATGCTAAGATAAGTCGTAAAGTGACAATTGCCTCCCATTCACGTTACTCTTTCACTGTCTTTTTCAGCATAAACCTCTGTGTTTGCCCTTATTCTTTGCTTATTATTCATAAAAAAAATTGCAAAAAAGGACCAGTTCTAACATCCAGATGACAGGTCATTGTAAACGGCAGCAAAATAAATAAATGAGGCGCCTTGCTGCGGAGTGCGCGTCTGCTCCCCGTCGGAGGTTCCGGTCCTTTCTCGGGCATGGGTGCCTGTGTTGCACTTAGAGTAAATTAGTTTAAGCTAGTTTCATTAGTTAGTGACTCAATGGACCGATGACTTTAGGCTTACAAACATTTCAACATTTTTGGAAATCAAAATGTTCAAATGTTTGTAGAACTTATGGGACTTAACTACGGGGTCATCAGTCCCTAAGCTTACAAACTACTTATGAACTAGCTAAGACTAAGGACAGCACAAATATCCATGCCCGAGGGGGGATTTGAACTCCCGACCGTAGTGGCCGTGCAGATCGTGACTGGAGCGCCTCAGTCCCCTCGGCCACCGCGGCCGGCAAACATTTCTGGATTCATGTCGGGGTTAACAAGAAGACTAATCCAATAGCACAATACCGGCACGATCGATGAAATAGTTGACGATTGTTGCACGAGGGACTCGAAAGTTATGAAGTCGATTTTTTGCCCGAAATGTTGACGAATCGTATCAACGATGGAGTGGAGGTTGTTATCCCTGCAACATGGAGCCTTGACACTGCCTTTGTGGGCAACAATTGCGCCAGAAAGCCCCGCATGATATCCGCCAAGAACATTATTCATCTTCCACCGAGCTGCAATCGATTGATGGTATGCCACTGATGTGTCAACATTACGAGTTTTCCTCCACCCACGCTGTCGACAATCAAAACATGCGCGGCATCCATCAGTGAACACAACTTGTAGTCTCTGTTTGCCAAGTTGGTCGAATAATTAGATATGCAGATTTTGTGGAACATTCAGAAGTGAGAGTAGCACAATGCTGGATGTGATAGCAGGCATAGTGTTCCTCAAGAGACCGGCCGACCACGCCTGACCACCACAAGGGGGCACTGCCGTACTGTTCACCAAGCACACAGCAGCCCCACCACGTCTGCCATCTGAGGCAACATCTCTGTGTTACGTCACACTATTAGTCGGAGACTTGACACAACGGTAGCGTTTAGTATGTTATCATGACCGGAATGCGCGTGCTGCTGATGCAGGGCTTCGGGTTGTGTTTAGCGACAAAGCACTAACCGAGATGACCATGGTTGGCGAGCGCGGTGGCCGTGGGAGGTTGTTCCCTTCTTCCAATTCTTCCAATGTTTGCGGGACACTCAACAGTGTTACTCCTGGCAACTATTGTGTTCTGGTCCACAGCGTATATGTTTAGGTCAAGTCTGGCAGTGACTGCGGGAACTTTGGCGGAATAAGCAGTATGTCACGGACTTCCTCATATGCTACACCTTATGAAACATTATCGTGGTGCCAATTTTCAACACCTCAGTTATCGTCCACAAGCCACAATGGTACTTCTGTGGCCAATCAATTTCTCGAAAGTTTCCGTTTATGTCATAAGTCCTTGTGCCACGTAACGCTGAAGCATATCCAAATTCTTATATCCTATCACTGTTCCTACAAACAAATATGGTCCAAGTACGCCAAACGATGATATTTCCCCCCAAACATTCACTCCGAGTTGATTCAGTTGTTCTTTTAACAAAATATTTTTAGAGTCAGTATAGCAGAAAGTGCAGTTTGGTCTGTTACCTTGTCTGCTTCACTTAAAATTGACCTCGTCAGACCACATATTTTCTCTAGCATCTCTTCACTGGCATCAATTTAATTCACAAAACTGAAGACGTCGATCTGGATTGTGTTCAAGTAATCCATGTCGTTCAAGTGGAATGCAAACTTTAAATTTCAACTTTTTTTTGCCTCTTTATCTGCAGTTCCAATTATATAGTTTATATAGGGTAGTCGGCCGTATTTTGCAACTTTAAATTTAATCTAATTACGACGAGACTGGCTTAGTTTTATGTTAAAGCATAATCCGCGAACAACTGTAGCAACACATTTTGTCGTACATATTTGTATGGTTTTATTGAATTCGATCATGAACACTTCTCATGCGATGGTTTTATATTACTCTTAAAAATAATTAACTGTTGAGATTACTCACGTTTACTATGTTGCCCTCTTTATACAGTTTACTCTTGTATTGACAGTAAACACATAGTAAAGGTGAGTAATGTCAATAGTTAATCATATTTAGAGTAACGTAAAGCCATCGAAATGAGTACTGTTTATGTTTGAGTTAAATAAAACCATACAAAAATATAAAACGAGAAACAATGTACGCCACAAATAGAGGACACGTTCTTCATTGTTACCACTGAATATGCTTTAAAATAAAGTGAAACACGTCTGGTTTTAACTAGACTATTTTTTACAGTTCCAAAATATGGTCAATTACACTATACAAACTGTTTAAAATTCGGTTTGTGTAACATTTTTTTCACTGAACTTCGTGACAAATCCAGCTCAGTTTCCAATCGTCTGGCTGATTTTTCGTGGACTTTAGGATCACAGCTGAACATACCCGCAATTCATTTTGTTATTGTGCTGTCCGATTATGGTGCATCCATAAGAGATCCACATTCTTGAAATCTATTTCTTATGTCGTATACTGTCTAGGCAGTCGGTATGATCGAAAGTGCTTCCCCATTCATTAACAAATGCAGTATCCATCACTTCTATGTAGTGTTTTTAACGTAAAAATTCTTTCTTCTTTCGTTAACACCGTGATTCAGAAAACACGTCTCACAGAGTACGCTTTCTACAATTCGCTTGAGTTATTATTATGTTTCTTTTGCATGATCAAAACAGCTGATTTACCGACAGGCGTAAAGAGAGCCAGCTGATCGTCGATAACGGTCACAAATGAATCATTAACAATCCCTTAATATGCATACTCAGGGTGTAACACAAAGTTACAACACAAATTTCACAACACACCCCCACACAGAGCCAAAACATGAACTTACATGAGCATGGGTACAGAAACACTTTGTTTTTATGACACACTTCCTTGTCTCCACATATGAGGCGTAGTTCCAATGAATTAGAGTATCTCCATATGTACATTCTGCGTGTACGAGATGACGTTAATCCTCACGTAACTGTTGTAGCAAATCATCAACAACAGTTTTTTGTACATGTTTGGAGCGGTATTGTTGTTGACTATTTGGTAGGGCTTCATGTTCTTCCACCATGGCTCAACAGAAACGGTTGTCCTAGTTTCACAAAGACTGTTTGTTCTCTTTCTAAATACGCATCTAGCTGTGCAACAAGACAAGTATTTCAGGCAGGAAGAAGCATCTCTTCATTTTAGTTTTAGTGTTCACTGACTTCTCAGTAACAGATTCAGGGACAGATGAATATGTTCGTCAGCTTCTTAACAATAGATTCATTGACAGATAGTTATGTCAGCTTCTTAACAACATATTCATTTACATATGGATATGTCTGTCGGCTTCTTAACAACAGATTCATTCACATATGTATATGTCCATCGACTTCTTAGCAACAGATTCAGTGACATATGGATATGTTCGTCAGTTTCTTAATAACAGATTCAGTGACAGATGGATATGTCCACTGCCTTCTTTACAACAGATTAATGACAGTTGGATATGTCCATCGGCTTCTTAACGACATATTCATTGTCAGATGGTTATGCCTGTGGCTTCTTAACAACATATTCAGTGATATATGGATATCTCTGTCGTTTTCTTAACAGATTCAGTGACAGATGGATATGCCCATCTGTTTCTTAACAACAGATTAAGTGACAAATGGCTATGTCCATCGGCTTCTTAATCAGAGATTCACTGATAGAGTATATATACCTCAGCTTCTTAGTAACAGATTCAGCGACAGATGGCTCTGACCGTCGACTTCTTAACAACAGGTTCAGTTACAGATGGATAGGTACAGGTGGACCTATTGGTAGGCCTCCACGCTCTCTGGACCTAAGCCCACTGAACTTTTCTTTATGGGAGACTGTTGAAAGCTCTCGTGTATGGAACCCCAGTACAAGATTTTCAGAGCGTGAGTGCCAGTATCATGGAAGGCTGCGAAATCGTAGACGATAATCTAACGCATCCGAGACCCACTACGGCTGCGGGTTGATGCATATATCGACGCTCAATAAGGGCACATTGAACATCTCCTGTGAGAAAGAGTTGCATATGATATGCTGGTGCTTTTTGCATTTGTTTATTTCCTTGGAAAGAATGAGGTACAAGCTGGAAACAAATCGTTTCCGTATCCATATTCATACAACAGTATGTCTTCGTCCACATATGAGGAATGTGTCCTCCATTTTTGGCGTACATTTTGTTACACCCTGTATTCCGTACTGATGCTGGAAACAGTCTTTCAGTATATTTTACTTTACGGCATTGTTCTATCAGCATAATTTGCCTGGTTCAGTTCAAAATGCATACATAAATCGAGAATCCATATACCTATTCCAAATGAAAGACCCCATTGGTTTTATCGTGTAATTGTCTGTCTGAGAAACAGAGCCTTTCCATCTGAAAATTATGAGTTGTATTCAAGGCGGTGCCTTCGAAATTACCGTCATTTTGGTAACATGTCCATACTAACTGACTTAAAAGCTCTATGTAGCTACATAATTTTGTTCTAGAAGGCTGCTTCCACATTTACACACCACCTTGCAGATTATGCAAGCTCATTTTTAGCACGCGCCCACTTGCTCCGAATGCTGCGAGACACACAAGGCTGATGTAGTTTTTATTTTCCTGACCCTATCGGGGTTAAAACAAATAGGATTACTCATATTGGTGCCGCAACTACATCAAAAGAAATTGAAATGAAAAAGGAGAACGCCAACGAAACATTCCAACTAAACCGACTGTGTTATGCTGTCACAATAGGGTAAGCTATGTGATATTACATGGGGGCGGGGGAGGGGGGGAGGGAGAAAGAATAAAACCCTAAGTTTCTTTTGAAGTGCCGGTTTGAAAGAATGCCGGAATGTGAAAATAAGACATGTTTGTTTTATCTGGAGGTTTGCCAGTGCAGAGCTTAGTTAGAAGTAATTAATGAACAAAAGAAGTAGGAGGAGGTCAGGCTGTTATGTAAAGTCTTGGAGCCACTACCGATAAGCAATTCTTTAGTGTAGATGTGAAATATTTGCTTAGGGGCTTACCGAAATACGTGGTTTTTCAAGGGGGAAAAGAGTTAAATGCAACAGACGGTGTCGACAGTAGTGAAGTTTAATCAGATTGAAGAAAACGTGCATATGCAAAACATGAAAACGTACTCCCAGGAGTATTACATGTTTTTGAACTTAAAGGAATGCTTTAAACATTCTAATACCAATCTGTCAGTTTCATATAGTAGAAGTAATGTCACAGTGGCATGTCGTCCAAGGGCATTGAACAACGTCGTGACTCCGCAAAGTCGACAGCCCAGCTGTACCACATTTTTCTCGAACCCACTCACGACATGTTTGACACACTTGTAACTTCGTGGTAGATTAAGCTAGAAGCCTGATTTTTTGTGAGAAAGAGAACCTACTGTAACTAGTTGTGTTCCCAAAATAATGCTAGACAAAAATCATTGACTTTGTCAATCATCGATCATCAAAACTATAAGATGCATATAGCAGACATAAACCTCAAATTTGGTATTTAGCCATTAATTATCCCATAAGGAAGAAAATAGTTAAACCCCTCCCTCCCCCCCCCCCCCCCCACTTCAGTACTGTTTACGATGGTTCAGAACTTTTTTCTTTTAGGTTCGTGAAATAATATATCTTAACAAAAGGGAAATGGCGCTTTCAGTGCAGTAGCTCTCTGGGGAAAAAAATAAATAAATAAATAAAAAATTAAAAAAAAACAAGTTTTCAGGGAACTAGCTTACAAAAATAAATAAAGCAACGTAAATAAATACAGTAAAAAGTGATATTCTACACGCTGAAAAAAAGACTTGTAGTTCGAATTCCACGTTAAAGCGTGGGTATAAACAGTCATTTCTGATGCTTGCATTTAACAAAATCTTTAAGAAAAATAATTAATAACTTGGTACTAACACTCTTTACGCAGAAAATGAACCTAAATCCTCCCTGGTCAAATGTAAGAGAGGGCCTCAAAGCCTTGATCTGCTCAGGCTAAATAAGCAATAAATAATGAATAAAACTGTTACTGTTGGTCGATCTCATATAAAGATCTAGCCAATTTCCGAAAACGCATTTTAGTAATCGATATGTCTAGAAAAATTATTTTATTTTTTAACGTTTGAAACTACTACTTTGTTGACTTGCCGAGGACTACACTTGCATTAAATAAGATGCTTGGGTACGAGAACGTTACCCAGATACAACGAATCCGGTTTTTAGGGTTTTTAACGATTTTTCCAATCTATTTCTAAATATACCAAGAAGATCAATGTTCAAAAAGAAACACACACGAGGCCAGTCTGTACGCATTCGTGCTACACGTAACCCTTCACGTTTCCACATCACTATCACACCAGAAACAGTGGACCTAGCAATGTTTAGGAGTGTGGAAACCACGCGTACAGTCTTCTGATACTAGTGACACCCAATCACGTGACCGCGTTGTAAGTACATGAGGTTCGCGGGGAGCCCCATACTGCTCTCTCACGATGTCTAATGACTACTGGGGCTGCTGATGTGGGGTACCTGGCAGAGATAGCAGCACACTTCGCCTAATATGAAAAACGTATGTTTTGGTGGTGTCAGGATACTTTTTATCACATAGTGCGTATGAGTGACTGAAAGACTTCGCTAGTAATAAAATCCATTACGTTGTCCTTGACAGCAAGTGATCATCACAGACAATGGTATCGTCAAGAGTGAACAAAGGGAAGTGAGAAAGGTCTTTTATTATTGTCTACCTTCATAAAAGAGCTGACGAACAAAGTGATTAGCAATGTACGGCTGATTGCTTGTGATGCTATGGTGTACGGATGGTGTCGTCACTGAATGACTGTAGTGAGGTAGAGGGTATCTTGGACAAAATTTCTGTGCGCAGAATGGCAACTAGCTCTAAATATAGAAAAAAATGTAAGACGATACAATTTAGTAGGAAAAACAATCTGCCGCGCGGAAGTAGCCGCGCGGTCTAAGGCATCATGCAATGAAATGCACAGCCGCTCTCGTCGGAGGTTCGAGTCCTTCCTCGGGCATGAGTGTATGTTTTGTCCTAAGTGTAAGTTAGTTTCTAAATCTAGGGACTGATGACCGTAGCTATTTGGTCCAATAGGTTTACAAATACTTGAACATTTGAAAAGCAGTCCCGCAATGTTGGAATACATCATTAATAGTTTGTTGCTTGGCTTAGTCGAGTCGATTAGATACCTAGACGTAATGTTACCATGTGAAATGAAACGAGCATGTAAGGACAGCCGTGAGGGAGGGTCGACTTCGGTTTATTGGTAGAAGTTTGAGAACATCTGGTACATCTGTAAAGGAGAATTCTTATAAAACGACTCCGTCTTGAGCTTTCCTACAGTGTTTGGGATCTCTACTAGATCGGTTTTAAAGGGAAACGTGGAAACAAATCAGAGGCGGGTGACTAGGTTTGTTACTGGTTAAGTTCGATCAATGCGCTGTTCGGGAACTCAGAAATGAGGATAGCTGAAGGGAAGGCGGCGTTCTTGTCGAGAAACACTCTGGAAGAATTTATAGGTTTGGAATTTGCAGCTGACTACAGAATGAGTCTACTGCCACCAACTTACATTTCGCATAAAGACGATAAAGATAAGAAGAATTTCGGCTGATAAAGAGGCATACTGCCATTTTATTTCTTCCGTCATTCCACTTTGGAATGGAACAGAAAATGTAGTTGGCTACTAGTGGTACGAGGTACTCTCCGCCACACACCTTTGGGGGGATTGGGGAATACCGGTATGTATTTAGATGTAGACGGCGTTTGAAACAAACCCCCAACCGAATGGTACATAAATAAATTATTTTTCTTTTTATCGATCAGTGACGCCTATCGCCGTGATAGATTCCTTATCGTAATGTGTTATCTGCGAAAATGTTTTTTCGCTCGTCTTTCGTTTCTTCCGGCGAGCCGAGAGGAAGGAACCGCGGCAGTTAACACTCTCTTATTTGCGGCTTGTCCGCAGATTTCTTTGTAATGTGTCAGCGCTGTTATACTTTATTTTAAGATATACCCTCTTTTGTTAAGAGCAATGTCTAGATCCCATTTTCATTTAATAATGTCCCGTCCTTTCTTAATTATTCATTTTATTTGAGGTACTCAGTTCCTCGATATTCCGTCGTAGCATCATGTTCCGACGCTATCACTTTCGCTTCGCGTATTTCCTTGATTAAATCCCGATCAATTACTTTATATCATCACCTTTTTCCTTTTATAACCTGCATTCGTATTAAGTTTCACGAAGTCCTATAGATTTTTCTGTTTCTTATTTGCTTTATCAAACTTTAGTACATGGTCCGGCAACAATGACTTGCGAGGTGAACAGGCAGAAGATTAATTTATTTCGGAATGTATCATGAAATTTATCTAAAGCATTCTACAGCTTAAAAGTATCATTTGTTGTCATCAACATTTCCAGAAAGAAGCTTCAGTGGATACTTTGCGTAAGTTTTCTCTGTAACGTTATTTTTGTGTATTGTCTCAACCCCAATGTGTATTCCGCCATTTCATTTTGTTCAGTCATTACATGTACTAATTTCATCCACCCTTATCTAAATTATTTGCTCACATTTTTATCCGACTTTTCGATGAACGAAATTTTAACAAAAATCTTTAATGTTTTAATCGCGGGGTTTATCATTAATTCGTACAGGCAACATCACAAGAGTAATGTTACACCATCCGCCACGCACCTTGGGGGGGAGGGGGAATTATTTATGTAAATGTATGTATATGTAGACGGCGAGACATGGAGGCAGTGGCAACGCGCATACGCGAACACGAACGGTACATTCGATTAGGCCGAAGCAATAAATCTGCAGTAGCCAAGCACCAGCAAGATTGCAGCAAAAAGACAAAATTTAACGATGCCAGAATACTCGCTATACAGCCAGGGATGGTTAAACGCAAAATAAGGGAAGTCATCGACATTTTAAAACATCCTAACAACGTGAACAGAGAAGATGGACTCAGGATTGCCCCCTCCTGGCTAGCAGCCATCACAGCGAAATAGGCCGCACTGACACCACAACTAGCGAGGGTCACCAGCAGGAGAGAAACGGAAGCCCCCACCTCATTCGCCGACGACAACCAATCATGTCCCGGTATACAAGAAGCAACAGACTGCGGCTGATCCCCACTCATTCCATTTCAGTATCCTATGATAATAAAGATTCCACACTTCCGTCAAAAAATCACCAATAAAATCGATGATTTTAAAGTTATGACGTAATGGCAAAAATATAGTGACGGGTAACAACCAGCTCACATTGTAGTGTAACATTGTACATTCATGGTTCCCAGCTCGAAACAAGATATTCAAGTAGTTTATTTTATAGGGGGTTTGGCACTGTATGAACAAATGCTGCCAGACGGAATTTAAGGTTTGGGCGTATGAATATGGGCTCACTTGTATGGATGAAAGGACAGCAAAGTGCCATGGAAGATTTGTTCAAATGTTTGTATAGCCTATGGGACTTAACTACGGGGTCATCAGTCCCTAAACGTACAAACTACTTATCAACTAACTAAGGCTAAGGACGGCACAAATATCCATGCCCGAGGGGGGATTCAAACCCCCGACCGTAGTGGCCGTGCAGACCGTGACTGAAGCGCCTCAGTCCCCGCGGCCACCGCGGCCGGCGCCATGGAAGAAAGAAGCTCTATAACATCTGTGATTAATTATCATTTGTCTTATGTGTAGTAGTTATAGTCATTATTAATGGAGTTTATATTCTGAATACAACAGAACTAATCATGTCAAGGTAATGTAGTAGCTTAGTTCTGAATGTAATAAAGTTCTGTATAATCTTAAAGAAGAGTTCGTTTTTAATCAGTAAAACTATGAAGTAAATTTCCAAATGTTCAAATAATTTCATAAAGACAACTTCGGAGATTTGTTGGATCTTCAGATAATACTTCCTTTAACACAGGGTACGGAGTAGCCGGACCTTGTAAATTAAACATCTTCTGTATACTCACACCTAAAGACTAATCATCAGGACTCGTCTCCGAAGTTGTCTTCATGAAATTGTTAAAACATCTGGAAACTTACTTCTTAGTTTTACTGATTAAAGACGAAGTCTTCTTTAAAATTATACAGAACTTTATTACATTCAAAACTAAGCTACTACATTAGATTGACGTGATTAGTTCTTATGTATTCCGAATGGGATCTCCATTCATAATAACTGCAACTCCAACATAAAACAAATGATAACTAATGACAGAGGTTATAGAGCTTCTTTCGTCCATGGCACATTGCAGTTCTTTTACTGCATACAAGTGAATCCATATTTATACGCCAAAACCTGCGGAAATAAATTCCGTCTGGCAGTATTTGCTCAGACTTTGCCAAACCCCTTATAAAATAAACTATTTTAATATCTTGGGTTGAGGTAGGAACCAGTATTGTTCAATGATACACTACATCAGTATACCCAGAAGAAGGGCACTGTAACGTTGACCGAAACGTCGGTTAATAAAAAAATAGCCAACTTACATTATGACGCGGCACAACATCCAGAAAACTACTATGTCAACTAACTCTGGCCGCGGAAGTCTACACAATTATTTTCTATAAATCACTCCATGAAATGCCTGGATGGTTCCACTGAAAAGGGAATGACCGATTCCCTTCCCCCTATTTAACTAAATTTTTCGAGGACGTTAAACCTTAATCTTTCTCTCCTGCCTTCATTCTTCTGCACTTACGTTCAAGCATGCATTCCTCAAGGTGTTTCTACATTTTGTCCATCTTCTATATCTGTGATATTCTATTGTGCTTTTCAGCTGCTATTTCTAAGTGGTGTACAATGAAGACGACACTACTGGTGTGTAAGGTGAAGTGCATTTTTCAGCAGTTCCGGTCTTTGTGACAATTCTCTTGGAACTGGCAGAAAGCAAGTGCGCGCAGACAGCGGCCCTCCTGGAGAGGACGCCGGCTTTCAGCGCTGGCTTCGGCCGCCTACATGACGTACAGAAGCTGATGGCGGCGGTGTTAGGTGGCAGGAGAGCCGCTAAGCCGCCTGGCCGCGCACTTCACGCCCTCCCTGGAGGGCCCTTGGCGCCCTGCTGCGTCCCCGCCCTTCAGCAGGTGACGCCGCCCTCGCCCTTACACGACAAGCTTCTGGATTCTGTAGATAACACGTGCAAGTGCTTCACTCCTGGCAGGCGCTTGTGGCTGGCTGTGACCAGCCAGAAAATAACAGCAGTTTCACGCGACAAGGAATCGACAAGTCCTGGGCAATATCCAGAGGTACTGTAGTACCCAGAAATGGAGATAACCAAAAGGAAATCTTAACAACAAAAGGTGTCCTGACAAAAGCACCCAGTGACATTTGCACCCAGTGACATTAGCACCGAGTTCCGGTCGAAGGGCGGTCATCTAATCTCCCCGTCCGGTCTCTGTGCGGCAGGTAGAAGAGCCGAGCGCTGTGACGTCGCATTGACACGGCAATGCGTGGCCGCAATAGCATTGCTGCAATTAATAATGGAAGCGAGAATAAAGAAGTACCAAGACATATTCATAATATTTGTGACCTGGAAAGAGCCTGGGATAATGTAAGGTGCTGTATGATGTTCGTAGCCTGCCGCGGTGGCCGAGGGGACTGCGGCGCGCCAGTCACGGTCTGCACGGCCACTACGGTCGGGGGTTCGAATCCCCCCTTGGGCATGGATATTTGTGCCGTCTATAATCATAGCTAGTTCATAAGTAGTTTGTAAGTTTAGGGACTGATGACCAAGTAGTTAAGTCCCATAAGCTCTACAAACATTTGAACATTTGAAGAACGAGGTGTATGCAGAATGTCTTTATTTTACTCTGTCCAATGTACCCCGTGTACCCTCAAGTTGTGTGTTTTTACTTTCACAGTCAACTAAAAGTCCGTAAAATTGAGAGAAATCTACATAGCAAATGTGTGAGAAAACTATGGGGAGGTGTATGATGGGGAAGGGGGAAACGAATGACGCACTAAATACATTTTAAGACAATTAGATGTTAAAAATACCGAAAGAAACTGAAAGAAACGGCACCTCGGTCTTAAATACCGAGTGTACGCTTTGGATACCGTAAGGGGGTGTACGGGCTGAAGGTTAAATCGATGTTTGTTCGTCTGAACATCGACTCTGACCATCGATGTATTTCAGAGCGATGTTGCATCTTTACTGATGACTCAAAAAAACTTTGGATTGTTTTAACAGATGATTGGCTTGTCCTGAAACTGATCATAAATAAAAATTTGTGACTGCATCAGAGATACCATGTGCTGTCTACCGACTATTCTTAATAAACCTACTCCCATTACACTTTTATCTGGGCTGGACTGGCTAAGAGGCAGATGTAAATTGTCATTTAGACTTGTTTAAAATCAGATTATTTTAAAATTATTATACACTTTTTTATTTTTATTCTTGATATATATATGTTTATCAACCTCTTCACGTTCTAACAAAACACCTATGAAGTTGCTTCATAGTGGCCACATTGCTTTCGCTCGTTGGTCGTTGATATCTCCATCCGAGCCTATAAGCTCACAAACACACAAGCTGTATCAACCGAGCACTACGATATTCAGAATCGTAGTCGCAGTAGTCATTCTCTGAGGTGGACTAGGAGCTTGGGACTGGAGCACAGACAAATATGTTACTCTGTGACTGGAGGCAGACTGCGTCGATAGAGCGTTTCCGGTAAGGGAGGACTCCCGGGGTTGAGGGTGGCGCGGTCACAGGAGCGGCTTAGCTGCAGGTAGGCCGTGACGTAGTAAACAGGTAGTTTCCAGTCAGACTGGGTGCAAATGTCGCAGATTTTTGGTTGGGTGCAAATGTCACTGGGTGCAATTGTCACATATCCGTTACAAAAAAGGTACGGCCAAACTTTGAGAAAATATTCCTCACACACAAAGAAAGAAAGTATGTTATGTGGACAGCCGGTCGCGGTGGCCGAGGGGACTGAGGCCCCCAGTCACGGTCTGCACGGCCACTACGGTCGGGGATTCGAATCCCCCCTCAGGCATGGATATTTGTGCCGTCCTTAGTATAAAGTAGTTTATAACTAGTATGTAAGTTTAGGGGCTGATGACCCCGTAGTTAAGACCCTTAAGCTATACAAACATTTGAATTTTGTTATGTGGACATGTGTCCGGAAACGATTAATTTCCATGTTAGAGCTCATTTTAGTATTTCTCTTTAAACGTAAATTGAAATAATTCGTGCAGACAATTGTCAAAATACTCAATTGTTTCGTTAGTATGCACTGTACTTCCTCGATTCACCGCCAGTTGGCCCAATTGAAGGAAGGTAATGTTGACTTCAGTGCTTATGTTGACATGCGAGTCATTGATCTATAGTACTAGCATCAAACCGAGCGAGGTGGCGCAGTGGTAACACACTGGACTCGTATTCGGAAGGATGGTGGTTCAAATCCACTTCCGGCTATCCAGATTGAGGTCTTCCGTGATTTCCCTAAATCACTACAGGCAAATGCCGGGATGATTCCTTTCAAAGGGCACAGCCGATTTCCTTCCCCCATCCTTCCCCAAAAATCCGAGCGTGAGCTCCGTCTCTAATGACCAAGCAGTCGACGGGACGTTAGACCCTAAGATTCCTTCCTTCCCTACTAGCATCAAGCACATCAGTACGTAGCATCATCTGGTTAGTGTTCATCACGAACGTGGTTTTTCAGTCAGTACAATGTTTACAAATGCGGAGTTGGCAGATGCCCATTTGATGTATGGATTGATGGTGATGTCTTGATTGGGCCTCATGTTCTTCCACCTAAGCTCACTGGAGCAGGTTATCGTGATTTCATACGGGATACTCTACCTGTGCTGCTAGAACATGTGCCTTTACAAGTACGACACAACATGTGGTTCATGCACGTTGGAGCTCCTCCACATTTTAGTCGACGTGTTCGTACGCTTCTCAACAACAGGTTCGGTGACCGATGGATTGGTAGAGGCGGACCAATTTCATGGCCTCCACGCTCTCCTGACCTCAACCCTCTTGACTTTCATTTATGGGGGCATTTGAAAGCTCTCGTCTACGCAACCCCGGTACCCAATGTGCATACTCTTCGTGCTCGTATTGTGGACGGCTGTGATGCAATACGCCATTCTCCAGGGCTACATCAGCACATCAGGGATTCCATGCGACGGAGGGTGGATGCATGTATCCTCGCTAATGGAGGATATTTTGAACATTTCCTGTAACAAAGTATTTGAAGTCACGCTAGTACGTTCTGTTGCTTTGTCTGATTTTATTCCATGATTAATGTGATTTCAAGAGAAGTAATAAAATGAGCTCTAACATGGAAATTAAGCGTTTCCGGACACATGTCCACATAACATATTTTCTTTGTTTGTTTGTGAGGAATGTTTCCTGAAAGTTTGGCCGTACCTTTTTTGTAACATCCTGTATATAAAGTTGAGGTGTTTGTACCTATATTTCGCTCTGCAGTCAAAACTACACATCGCCAACGAATAGTGATTGCATATGGTAGTAGGTATCAGTCTTCCATTGTGCACAGTGGTGGGAGAGGGTTTATAACGATAAGGGGGTGGAAGATACGGGAGTTGAAAGTTACCGACTTATATAAAATTCTTCGTGTGGGTGTCAAAATTTAGCTCTTCAGCAAAAACTACACAATGGAGACGAACGATCGCTCTGTGTTGTTGTAGTACAAAGTCTCCAGTTGTACTTCAGTTGTTTTTCTGCAACAAGCGTACGAGTAAAGAAAAATAAGTGCTTATTGGAGGTTCAAAAGTGAAACTACCAAGAAAGATGCCAAAGCGTAAGAAAGAAATTTCGCGTTCATGATACGTTTCTAAAAGAAAGAAAACGGCGCTGAAAAGTGAATCTACATACGACAGAAACTTGAAATTTGTAGTCGTTGTTTCTCTTACACTGTAGGCATCAGCGATTTTTCGATATTCCCATCCTAACGTAAAACAGGGGATGAACAGTTTTTTTGAAAATACGTTGCTATTCAGGCAGTTTTGAAGCAAGAAATACAAAACTTCGGATTTAGATTTTTTATTGGAATTTTAAAAACCACGTGTTTGGATATTTTTGAAAATTAAATCATTAAGCGGGTGAAATTAGGGAAAATCTTTTAAGGGTGCTACTAGAACTATTTTGATGCTAGAAATGCGAAAATATGGATTTGGAACCATGGTTAGAATTTAAAAAAATGTGTTTCGGGATGTTTTGAATTATGCCATCAAAGATGCAATAGGGGGTGGCAAGTTGTATCAAAATACTTCATTAGGAAAGCATTTTCAAAGCTAAATCTATGAAAATTTATATTTAGAAGTAGAAGCAACCAATGCAGACCATCCAGTGTACACGTGCGAAACAGCGGGAATTAAGCTAGTACATACATATTGGAACATTCTAGTATTGCTCCGGTTTATGTAAACCGACATTACCTGTTCAAGCAGCTGGTGGCGCGAGTAGGCCGCATGGCTATGTACAAGTACGTTGTTTACAGTTCTCTTCACTTGTATTTGCGTTTGCATAAAGGTAAAACAGGCCGAGAAAGTAATTGAAAATGTCCCGAAGTACTACATTTTTCATGGGTCACGGGTAATGATAACCACTTTGCACAAAGAATGGCTGTTATGGACTTCAGTCCAGACACTAGTTCGATGCAGCTCCCCACTCTACTCTTTCCTGTACAAGCCTCTTCGTCTCCTCATAATAACGGCAACCTACATCTATCTGAATCTGCTTACTATATTCGTCTCTTGGTCTCCCTGTGATTTTTACCACACACACTTCCTTCAATGCTAAATTTAGGATTCTTTGATGTCTAAGTATGTATCAAGGTATGCCAAAAATTACTTTTCTTCCCAATTGTGTTCAGTACCTCTTTATTTAGTTACGCAATCTACCCACCTAACCTTCAGCATTCTTCCGTACCATCACATTTCAAAAGCCTCAGTTATAAACATATGATACTGACAGTGTTTCAGGACTGCAGCTAGATGACGTCGACATTTTGGCACCGTATTTTGGCATTCCTCTGATGAGTTTATATATTTCAGTGTTTATTAGCCGAAAAAAATCGTATGGCTGAAATCCAGAAACTTGATGGAAGCACCGTGGAGCAAACGCCAAGAATCGCGTCGCAAGCAATGTTCTGATTTGCCCTGCGGTATTATTTGTCGCGGGGAGCAGGCCTGCTGTGTACAGAGCGTATTTGCCGTGGAGTCGCGCGGTGGGAATACTAAGCCGTCCGCACACCGCGCCCGCTCTGGCATGTTTGCCGGCTTCACTACATGAGCGGCCCGCCACCCAGTCCTAGCGCCACCGCGGGCTTCTCTTATTTATTGCTGACACACTTGTGGGGTTCCTGCCGCGAGATCTGAAGCAGAGTCTCAAGCGCAGACGCAGTACGTTACTTATGTAACTCTTTTTGTACGATTTTCCTTTCCTTCTCTTTTATTGCTGCTTCATTCGGAGCTTCAAACACGTGTTACATTCAATTAATACGTACTCACTTCTTGCGACTTTGTCCCTCTCTCGTGTCGTCAGCTTGGTTAACTACGGATTAGGAATGATTATTTTTAAAGGCTGTGGCCTTCCTGTCACTATACACGCACTAACTTAACACCCATTGTTTAAGGCACAGCACTCATACCTTATAAAGGAAGAGAGCGTCGACTGCAGCATTCACGTTAATCGACTAATTGACACCTCGGGAGTCTTGGAATCAAATAATTTAGTTATTCCCCATTTATATTTTAAATTGAAAAAAGTGATAGGATACCTCTTAATAGCAAGTTGGTCTACCTTTTAACAGACAAAGGGCGGCAAATTTATAGCTGCTACAGATCGTTCAAGTCTCTGCAGCAATATCACCCAGGCTGCCTCTATAACTGCCAACGACTGTGGCCCAGTGGATTCATCGGTTCCCGGCTAGATCACCGAAGTTAAGCTATGTCGGGCTCGACCAGCACTTGGATGGGCGCTTTTAGCAAGCGGGGTGTCCTCAGACCTTGTGAAGACATCTGACGAGCCACTGGACTGAGGACTAGTGGCTCTGGTCACCAAAATCGACACAACGGCTGGGAGTGCGATTCGCTGACCGCGTCCAAAATATTCAAATGTTTGTAGAGCTTATGGGACTTAACTGTGGGGTCATCAGTCCCTAAACTTACAAACTACATAGGAACTAGCTAATACTAAGAACGGCACAAATATCCATGCCCGAGGGGGGATTCGAACCCCCGACCATAGTGGCCGTGCAGAACGTGACTGGTGCGCCGCAGACCGCTCGGGCACCGCGGCCGGCTGACCACGTCCCTCCATACCGCTCCCGATGACACCTTCGGGTGGAGGATGACACGGCGGATGGTCGGTACTCAACTGGCCTGTGCGTGTGTGTGTGTGTGTGTGTGTGTGTGTGTGTGTGTGTGTGTGTCTATAATCGTCCACAGTTGCGAAAGTGTTGTTAGTGCAGGATTTTGTGCAGGAGCTGACCTGTAACTCTAACGTAGGTGAACTATGAAGTACAGGTGCCATATTGTCACTCGAAATGGTCATTCCCATAACTATGAACCGCTGAGTTCTCCGATACAGATCGTGCAATATTTACACGAAGTATTTCTTTGTGATACTGTTCAAGAGCCTAGTCACGTTACGTTGGATCTTAGGAATATCGTCAAATCTCTTTCCTTTCAAAGCGAGTTTGCGTTGAGTGAAAAGGAAGAAGTCTTATATGTTCATATGTTTGTAAATCTATCGAACCAAACTGCGTGATCATCAGTCCGTAGCCTACTAAGGTAAACTAACCTAAGGACAATACACACGCCCATGATCCAGGTAGAACTCGAACCTCCGACGGCGAGCAACGGCGCGCTCCGAACCGAGGAAAGAAGACCGGAGGATTGAGATCCAGCGAGTGCGGAGGATGTTCAAGTTGGATTACAATGCTCGCCCACACACAACCAATATCGTCAAACATTTCCTGAAAAAAAAAAAAAAAGGCTGTGGATATTGAACATCCACCATATTTGCCGGATCTCAATCCTCCTCAACTTCTTACTATTCTCTCGTCACAAACTCGCTCTGAAATGAAAGAGATTTCATGATATTCCTCACATCCAACGAAACGTGACAAGTCTTTTGAACAGCGTCCCAAATGAAGACTGTGCAACGTATCGAGGACATGTATCGCAGAGCTCAGCCTTGTGGGTGACTATTTCGAAGAACAGTAAGGTTACAATAGTTCACAGTTGATCTACGTTAATATTACAGAACTATTCACCAAGCTTTATTGTCAGAGGTTCTATGTCCCGTACTTGTTGGATGAGATATATGTTGAGCGGCCTGGGTAGCAAAATGATTCACTGCATTCGTCAGACCAATGTCGAACAAGTGCGGCCGGCCTCGGTGGCCGAGGGGACTGCGGCGCGCCAGTCACAGTCTGCACGGCCGCTACGGTCGGGGCTTCCAATCCCTCTCGAGCATGGATGTTTGTGTCGTATTTAGTGTAAGGTACTTCATAAGTAGTTTGTAAGTTTAGGGACTGATGACCCCGCAGTTAAGTCCCTTAAGCTTAACAAACACTTGAACATTTTTGAACAAGTGCAACCCTGTGACATTGCGCATTGTCTTCTATACACGTTCCGTCGTTTTTGGAGACATGAGGTCCATGAATGGCTCCAAACGGTGTTCGTGCAGCTGATAATAACCATTTCCAGTCATTTCGACCAGAAGTCTCTCTTAACGTATTCTCGTCGACATATGATGTTTCAGCTACTGGAATATGTAATAGTAGCCACCACACAAGTAAAGAAACAGACGCGGGAGAAAAGCTGGAACATACGTTCTCATTAAGAGTACAAGTTTATTGTACAAAAGAAAATACTTAACTTCTTTGGTCTTGAAGGGGGCAGAAGGAAGAATGCTGTGACGATTAAGATACTAGTATAGCAAGCAACGCTAATTACTCTTGCTGCTGCTGTTGAGTATCGTGGCCGACAGATTCGGGCCGTCCAGCAAGTGCTGCTTGTTACGTCAACGATGTAGAGCGCGCTCTCATCCGCGTCAGCCTTGGGCATGGCTGCGCGCCTTCTTGTCTTTGGCGCGTATTGCTGCGCCTTCTAAATCTCGTTCTGGCTCTGCTGCGCTGGTCGGTGTGTAGTAGATACATTAAGACGGCACAGGTTCAGTGCAAAGAACTCTCACCTTTATGTAGCCTCCAATATCTTGCGCACCCACACACACTTTGTGCTGTCTGCGCCACATTCGAAACCCACTTACTACCTAATGTTTGGAGTCATACAGCAATGCACAGTTTTCCAATCGCGTAGGTTGTAACAAAAGAGCTAGGCAACACTGCAACCAGTGGGAAGCAAATTGTACAACCGTTCGCCATGTTATTGAAAGTCGACACTGTACCTCAAAAGCGTCTTCTAATCACATTACGTGCTTCTGGAATATAGCCTCAATTGTGCGATTGGATACGTGATTTCCTGTCAGAAAGTACAGAGGACATTGTAATTGACGGAAAGTCAAATCTAGCAGAACTAGAGTAATACCTGGTGTTCCCCAGGGAAGTGTTATAGGGCCCCTACAGGTACTCATTTTTATAAAAGATTTAGGAGACATTCTGAGTAGCTCCCTTAAACTGTTCGTGGGTGATGCTGTCACTTATCGGTTAGTAAAGTCACCAGAAGATCAAAAGCAACTGCAAAATGCTTTAGATAAGATACTACATGGTGCAAAAAATGGCAAATCAAGCTTAATAATACGTGTGAACTCGTTCATATGAACACTAAAAAAAGCCTGTTAAACTTTATTTATACGATAAATGAGACAAAACTACAGGCAGTACATTCAACTAAATACCTAAGAGTAGTAATTACAAGCAACTTAAATGGAAATAATTGTAGGGAAAGCGAACCAAAGACTATTAAAGAAATTGCCTACACCACACTTGTACGTCCTATTTTGGGGTATTGTTGTGCATTTTGGGATCCCCACCAAGTAAGGTTGACAGAGGATTTAGAGAAAGTACGGAGAAGGGCAGCTCCTTTTGCAGTTGCGCCCTACGGCGTTGCACACACTGAGCGCGCACATGACCTGTGGCAGCATATCATGAACACGTTTTCGGTTGCCCTTCGTAAATCACAATGGCCCTGTATTCACAGACGGTTATGTATGACGGAACATGTTTGATCATGTCAATTTTGATTTGCCTTAGGCCGTTTAAAACTTGAAATTTATGAGCGTAAGACCGTTTTTCAGCTATATTACTAAAAACTGTGCCGTACGGATTCAAAACGGCGTTAATGTTCTCGTCGGTTATTTCAAACGGCAGTTCAAAACTTTGAATAGTTGGGTTTAAAGACCTGCATGGGTGACTTGAACGTCAACGATACTACCGTCAGGATGTCTGAATTTCGATTTGTTCCCGTACAAATCGACAATTTGATCGCATTTTGTAGGATTGCTCAACTTCAAATATGGTACTGCTACTAATCGAAAGATGTATACCAATAATCTCGTCATCAGTTAGCCACAATTTTTCATACAAATAGTCTTCTACATTTATTTATTTATTTATTTTTAAGCTTAAGGGACTCAACTGCGGGGTCACCAGACGCTAAACTTACAAACTACTTATGGACTACCTTATACTAAAGACGACACAAACATCCATGCCCGAGGGGGGTTTCGAACCCCCGACCGTAGCGGCCGTGCAGACTGTGACTGGCGTGCCGCAGACCGCTCGACCACTGCGGCCGGCTTTTCTACATGAAACGATTTCGGTTGGTCGTGGAAGGGTTTCGTCAAAAGTGATTTTCATCGTCTCTTTTCTTTTAGGTTCCATTATGTGTTCGTCTAGTATGAGTCCGTTATGAAACAGGAGTGCAACACTCTACGGCGTTAAACTCATCAACAGCGCTCCGCACCTGCCGCGAAGACGTAAACACGACACTTCCGCTCGCTACGGCCGCTCAGCCGCGACTGACCGCTCGGCTACACCCGCGCGACGATTGGACACTGATATTCAGCCGATAGCGTGCTGGCTATCAGTGAAGGAGCCACGTAATTCTGTCATGTGCTCACTTTTAAAGAAGTGGTAATAATTGGCAGAATTGATTTGTGATGATAAATAAAAGCCGCAGTAGATCTGGTTAATTGTATGTTTTGTGTGTGGAAAGATTCCGCTAATTCTGTTACATCGTGCGAGCTATAGTTTATAGGTTATTGTCGAGGAATTTCCGACTGGATAAATTTGATTCAGGTAATTTGATTTGATACGTAGAAAAGGTGCTCAGCATAAGATATTATTTGATTCCGCGATATAAAGATGTACTTTGTGCATCTGTCTTCATATTCAGTTGCCACGCTGATAAAAATAAATAAAGAAGAGTGTCAGTAAAAACGGCTAGTATACCGTATAGTGGAACGATACTGTAGTATCATCCCATTTGACTTACGTGAATTTACACTACTGGCCATTAAAATTGCTATACCAAGAAGAAATGCAGATGATAAACGGGTATTCATTGGACAAATATTTTATACTAGAACTGACATGTGATTACATTTTCACGCAGTTTGGGTGCATAGATCCTGAGAAATCGATACCCAGAACAACCATCTCTGGCCGTAATAACGGCCTTGATACGCCTGGGCATTGAGTCAAACAGAGCTTGGATGGCATGTACAGGTACAGATGCCCATGCAGCTTCAAGATGATACCACAGTTCATCGAGAGTAGTGACTGACAAATTGTGACGAGCTAGTTGCTGGGCCACCATTGACCAGACGTTTTTAGTTGGTAAGATATATGGAGAATGTGCTGGTCAGGGCAGCAGTCGAACATTTTCTGTATCCAAAAAGGCCCATAGAGGATCTGCGACATGCGGTCGTGCATTATCCTACTGAAATGTAGGGTTTCACAGCGATCGAATGAAGGGTACGGCCACTGTTCAAAGTGTCGTCGATGCGAACAAAAAGTGACTGAGACGTGTAACCAATGACACCACATACCATCACGTCGGGTGATACTCCGGTATGGCGATGACGAATACACACTTCCAGTGTGCGTTCACCGTGATGTCGCCAAGCACGGATGCGACCATCATGATGCTGTAAATAGAACCTGGATCTGAACCTGGATCCGAACCTGAATCCGAACCTCGATCCGAACCTGGATTCGAAAAACTTACGTTTTGCCATTCCTGAACCCAGGTTCGTCGTTTCGTACGCCATCGCAGCCGCTCCTGTCTGTGATGTAGCGTCAAGGGTAACCGCAGCCATCGTCTCCGAGCTGATAGTCCCTGTTGCTGCAAACGTCGTCGAACTGTTCGTGCAGATGGTTGTTGTCTTGCAAACGTTCCCTTCTGTTGACTCAGGGATCGAGACGTGGCTGCACGATCCGTTACAGCCAGGCGGATAAGATGCCTGTCACCTCGAGGCCGTTGGGACCCAGCACGGCGTTCCGTATTGCCCTCCTGAACCCACCGATTCCATATTCTGCTAACAATCATTGCATTGCGACCAACACAAGCAGCAATGTCGCGATACGATAAACCGCAATCGCGATAAGCTACAATCCGACCTTTATCAAAGTCGGAAACGTGATGGTACGCATTTCTCCTCCTTACACGAGGCATCACAACAACGTTTCACCAGGCAACGACGGTCAACTGCTGTATAAGAAATCGGTTGGAAACTTTCATCATATCAGCACATTGGAGGTGTCGCCACCGGCGCCAACATTGCGTGAATGCGCTGAACAGCTAATCATTAGCATATTACAGCGTCTTCTTCCTGTCGGTTAAATTTCATGTCTTTAGTACGTCATCTTAGTGGTGTAGCAATTTTAATGGCTAGGAGTGTATACGTGTTTCATGCAAGCCACAGTGTTGTGTGCACATTACTTTCTAATTTTATTTTTGTGTTTGACCTTTCGTGCCACCTTAATCATTCATTTCGGGGCTATTACTAGGAGCAGTGGAGACAATAATGCATTATGATTATTATTGCTATTGTAATTACAGGCATAATTGCTGCACAGCACCCACTCCCCATCCTACCGAGTGTGAGTGTATGTGTGTGTGTTTGTGTGTGTGTGTGTGTGTGTGTGTGTCTGTGTGTGTGTGTGTGTGTGTGTGCCTTCGTGTGTGTGTGAGGTTGCAGCTGGGAACACTGAGATGCTCATAGTTATCCAACTTTATTTCTGTATTGGACAGAGAGGTATCCGGATGCCGGACACTTGCCACGCCGGACACTTGCAACGCTGGACATTTGCCACACCTGACCCATAGACAGGTAGTAGGATTAGCGGCCCCTCAGGCAAGGGACGCCCTTCCCCGTACTCCTGCTGTTTACTTCCAAACCTCCGTCTCCGATCTTACACGATACAGCCAATACGAAATAGATATTTTTGTTCTCCATCTCGCCGAAATGTACAACTTCTTTTCAATATTCCGAAATCGAAATATTTATAACTTTTGGGAAACGAAAGCAATACCGTCGGCTATGTCAGTGCGTAATTAGTTCTTCCAACCACAAATATGGATCCATTCTCCCTCCGTTTGTACGGTAGCTTTCTTCCACACTTATTGATTGCGATAGAAACAGTCCATCGCCATGGAAGGAACGTAAAAGGAATGATTTAAGACAATCCGAAGGTTTGCTTATCATTCAACTTTGATCACTGCATTTGTACATACATTAATTGCTAAAACTGCGTGAAAAAAGAAGAACGATACACTTCATAAATTTACTGTTTTCCGGGGAAATATTAGTTAATAAAGTGAAATGGGACAATGTTCAAATCAATTACAGAAAATACATTTACAAAATATAGATAAGAGCGTCTATGTTTGACAGATCACTTAAAGTCGACATATAAATTTGAAATAAAGAAATGAAGGAATGTAGAACGCTATGCTTGCAAAGGTTACTGTTGTTCTACTTTGTTTAGCTGAATCGCAGAGGAAACACTCTAGTTTTTTAATGGAAATGCCATAATATCTATGATCTGTACTACAAAAGAAACGAAAAACAATGTAATTTGTGTACTAGCTAACAAGCGAAACTGAAGTTGATAGTTACTGTCAATTAGTGTGAGAAGATATTACACTCGACTACCGGAATAAATTAATAACTGCCGCGGCGGAGCGGCCAAGCGCACTGAGGCGGTTTGCTGCGATGCGCGAGACCGTTCCCCGTCGGGGGTTCCAATCCCCCATCGGCCATGGATGTTTGTGTCGTCTTTAGTACAAGGTAGCTCATAAGTAGTTTATAAGTTTAAGGACTGATGACCCCGCTGTTAAGTCCCTTAAGCTTAACAAACATTTTAATTTTCCGACCCCCGCACTCTTATGATGCAGCCACTGAAGAGTTCATAGAAAACTTGAGTCTCAACACAAATAGGTACACTACTCATACAATTATAGTTGGCGTTGACTTAAATCTACCAACCGCATGTTAACAAAAATACACCTTCTGACAGGGTGGCAGATGCATCTTTCAATGTTGTTCTAAATACTGTTTTAAAAATTATTTTCAACAATTAGTTCACGAGCCCATTCAAATTGTAAAAGGTTTCGTAAACACACTTGAACTCAGTCCTGAGCATCACGGCGGATACAGGGATAAGTGAACCGAAAGTTGTAGCGAGCTCAAATCCGTAACAAAGATATTTACCAAAACTAAGCGCTAAATATGTCTATTAAAAACAGAAAAAAAAGATGAAAATTCGGTTGACATCTACCTAGGAGACAGTCTCCATTTTTTCTAAATTAACTATGTAAGTGAAGACCATATGTGGCTTACATTCAGAGACATAGTATCAACAGCATTGGAGGCATTCCTACCAAATAAATTAATAAGAGACTGAACTGGTCCCCCATGATACTTAAAATAGAACAGAAAGCTTTTGCTGAAAATTTAGACGAATTCAAAATCCCCAAGTTTGCCGATGTTTTACGGAAGCTCGAAATTTAGCGCGGCCTTCAATACGACATTTGTTTAATATTTTTCACAACGAAACTCTTTGTAGGAATGTGGCGGAATATGTTATCTATAGCAGCGGAAAGACTAAGTGGATGCCTTTATTGCGCGATAGCGACGTTAATGTTACTGAACACAGTCTCACTAAAGCGGAGTTATTAAATACAGTTTTCAGAAATACTTTCATCAAATAAGACGAAGTAAATATTTCACAATTCGAAATGAGAACTGCTGCAAACATAACATGAAAATAAATACCCTTGGTGATGCAAAGCAAATCACCCTATCACAAAAGTGATGTTACAGACACAATGCATAAGAAAAATACGTCTAATACATTTGTTTTGATATTCTCTTGCAACAATTATTTTTGAATAGTAAACTCCTAGCCTTGTTTCCATAGCTTTTACTGGCCTGATTAAAGATAATAAACAACATGGTGATAAACTTTAATTTTTAAGGACTACAGCTAAATGTACTTCATGAGATCTACGTCTACTGTAAAGTTATTTGTATGCTTGTGTAATTTTGGAAATATGGGTATTATTTCAACACTATAGCGGTCGAACTTGTCAATCTTAAGACCAGATCTGTTTTAGGGTGTGTATTTTATGTGCAATTCTAAAGTTCAGATTCTTTTTAAAACCTAAAGTGTACCTTATGAGTTTAACAAAATTGATTTTTTTAGGAGCTAATTGCGGCTCTCAAGTTACAGGACTAATTTTAGAGCCCATAATCTTTGACGGTTGTTGTTGTTGTGGTCTTCAGTCCGGAGACTGGTCTGATGCTGCTCTCCACAATACTCTATCCTGAGCAAGCCTCTTCATCTCCACATAAGAACGGCAACCTACATCTGTCTGAATCTGCTTACTGTATCCATCTCTTGGTCTTCTTCTGCGATTTTTACCCCACACACTTCCCTCTAATGCTAAATTCACAATTCCTTGATGTCTAAGTATGTGTCCTACCAATCGATCCCTTCTTTTAGTCAAGGTATGCCAGAAATTTCTTTTCTCCCCAATTCTGTTCAGTACCTCCTCATTAGTTACGCGATCCACCCACCTAATCTTCATCATTCTTCTGTAGCACCATATTTCAAAAGCCTAAATCCTCTTCCTGTCCGCACAGTTTATCGTCCATGTCTCACTCCCATACAAGGCAACACTCCATACAAATGCCTTCAGAATGAACTTCCTTAGGCTTAAATCAATATTCGATGTTAACAAATTTCTCTTTTTCAGTAACGCTTTTCTACCCATTTCCATTCTGCATTTTATATCCTCGGTACTGCGACCATCATTTGTTATTTTACTGCCCAAGTAACAAAACTCATCTACCTCCTTTATTGCTTCGTTTCCCAATCTCATTCCTTCAGCATCGCCTGATTTTCTTACACTGCACTCCATTACCCTAGTTTTGCTCTTGTTAATGTTCATCTTATATGCACCTTTCAGCACACTGTCCATTCCGTTCAATTGCTCTTCCAGGTCCATTGCTGTATCTGACATAATTAATTCCTTCTCCAAATTTCTCCTTGCTTTCCTTTATAGCTTGCTCAATGTACAAATTGAATAACAATGGAGAAAGACTACTACCCTGTCATACTCCCTTTCCAACCACTGCATCCCTTTCATGCCCTTCAACTCTGACAACCGCTGTCTGGTTTTTGTACTAGTTGTAAATAACCTTACGCTCCCTATATTTTACTCCTGCTTGCGTCAGAACTTGAAAGAGTTTATTCCAATCTACATTGTCAAAAGCCTTCTCCAAATCTACGAAAGCTAGAAATGTAGGTTTGCCTTTTCTTAATCTATCTTCTAGGATAAGCCGTAAAGTGAGTATTGCCTCCCGAGTTCCTACATTTCTCCTGAACCCAAACTGATCTGCCCCGAGGTCGGCTTCTACCAGTTTTTCCATCCTTCTGTATATAATTCGTGTTAATATTTAGCAACCATGACTTATCAAACTGATGGTTCTGTAATTTTCACACCTATCTGCGCCTGATTTCTTTGGAGTGGGGATTATAACATTTTTCTTAAAGTCTGAGGGTACTTCACCTGTCTCATACATCTTACACACCAGGTGAAACAATTTTGTCATGGCTGGTTCTCCCAGAGACTTCAGTAGCTCTAAGGGAATATCATCTACTCCAGGGGCCTTGTTTCGACTTAGGTCTTTCAGGGCTCTGTCAAATTCTTCTCTCAGTACAGTATCTCCTATTTCATCTTCATCTACATCCTCTTTCCTTCCTACAATATTATCTCGAAGTTCATTTCCTTTGTAGAGCCCCTCTATATACTCTTTCCACCTTTCAGCTTTCCCTTCTTTAGTGAGAACTGGTTTTCCATCAGTGTCCTTGATATGCATGGAGCTGTTTTTCTTATCTCCAAATGTTTGTTTATTTTCCTGTAGGCTGCATCTACATCCTTGCATTTGCCTCCTAGCCACTCCTGCTTAGCCATTTGGCACTACCTGTCAATCTCATTTCTTAGTCGTCTGTACTCCATTTTGCCTGTTTCATTTACTGGATTTATATATTTTCTCCTTTCATCGATTAAATTTAGTATCTCCTGTGATATCCAATGATTTTTTGTAGGTCTTGCCTTCCTACCTATTTTGTCCTCTGCTACCTTCACTATTTCATCTCTCAATTTTACCCATTTCTCCTCTACTGTTTTATTTTCCCTTGTTTCTGTCAGTTGTTGCCTAAAGCTCCCTCTGAAATTCTTAAGAACCTCAGGTTCCTTCAATTTATCTAGGTCCCATCGCCTTATTTTCCTACCTTTCTGTAGTTTCTTCAGTTTCAGCCTACAGTTCATAACCAACAAGTTATGGTCAGAGTCTATATCTGCCCCTGGGTATGTCTTACACTGTGAAACCTGGTTCCGAAATCTATGTCTTACCATTATAAAATCTATCTGGTATCTCCCGGTGTCTCCTGGTTTCTTCCACGTATACAACCTTCTTTTGTGATTCTTGAACCAGGTGTCTGTTATAACTAAATTATGTTCCGTGCAAAATTCTACCAGGCGGCTTCCTCTTTCATTCCTTTTGCCCAGACCATATTCACCTACTATCTTCCCTTCCCTTCCTTGTCCTACTACCGAATTCCAGTCTCCCATAACAATTAAGTTTTCCTCTCCCTTAATTGTCTGAATAATTTCCTTTAGCTCCTCATATATTTCTTCGATTTCCTCATCATCGGCAGAGCTAGTTGGCATATAAACCTGTACTACTGTTGTCGGTGTTAGCTTCGTATCTATCTTGACAATGATAATGCGATCACTGTGCTGGTCATAGTAGTTTACCCGCATTCCTATTTTCTTATTCATTATCAATCCTACTCCTGCGATACCCCCCATTGATTTTGTATTTATAATCCTGTACTCACCTGACCAGAAATCCTGTTCATCCTGCCACCGAATTTCACTAATCCCCACTATATCTAACTTCATTTCCCTTTTTAAATTTTCTAATTTTCCTACTCTATTAAGGGATCTAACATTCCACGCTCCGACCCGTAGAATGCCAGTATTGTCTTTCCTGATGATCACATCCTCCTGAGTAGTCCCCGCCCGGAGATCCGAATGGGGGACTATTTTACCTCCGGAATATTTTACACGAGAGGATGCCATCATCATATGTTCATACAGTAGAGCTGCATGTCCTCGGGAAAGGTAAAGGCTGTAGTTTCCCCTTGCTTTCAGCCGTTCGCAGTAACAAAGCCACATTAGCTGATGTTACAAGGCCAGCTCAGTCAATCATCCAGCCGTCCTATACGTTGCAGCTATAGGGAACATCCCTTTATTAAATTTACATGATGATTAGCTGGTCGCCGGCCACGGTGGCCGAGGGGACTGAGGCGCTTCAGTCACGGTCTGCACGGCCGCTACGGCCGGGGGTTCGAATTCCCCCTCGGGCATGGATATTTGTGCCGTCCTTAGTATAAGGTAGTTCATAAGTAGTTTGTAAGTTTAGGGACTGATGACCCCGTAGTTAAGTCCCATAAGCTATACAAACATTTGAACATTTGATTTGATTAGCTGGTCATAACATCGGACTCAAAAATTAATTAAAACAAAAACCTTGCAGTCTCACTTCAGAGTCAGCCACCCGTTCGTATTAGAGTCATAATTTGGTTATTGTTCGAATTCATAGTCGGAAATTTAATAACTATTTAATTAACGCACGCGCTCTTTGTCGTAGAGACTGGAATAGTCGCTGTCGTACCTCCACGTGCCCCGTGGATTGGTACCACAACATCTCAGTACTACAATGTCAAAATGTTCAAATGTTTGTAAAGCTATTCTACATCTACACCTATATCTACATATCGTATGTACTCCGTCATCCACCGTAAAGTGCGTCGCGGAGGGTACACTGTACCACTACTAGGCATTTCCTTCCCTATTCCACTCTCAAATAGAGAGGAAAAGAACTGCCTATACGCCTCTGTAGAGGCCCTAATTTCTCTTATCTTGTCTTTGTGATCTTTACGTCAAATGTAAGAACGCACCAGGAAGATCGTCCTACACTCAGCTTCAAATTCCGACCCTCTAAATTTCCTCAACAGAATTTCTCTAAAAGAACATCTTCTTTCCTCCAGCGATTCCCATTTGAGTTCCTGAAGCATTTCTGTGACACTCGCGCATTGGTCGAACCTACCAGTAACGAACCTAGCTACTCCCCTCTGAACTGCTTCCATGTATCCCTTTAAACTGATCTGCTACGGGTCCCAAACATTTGAGAAATCAGCTGTAGCAGAACATGTTTTCCAATCAGGAAATCATGAAGTGAAGTTTTCCGAAACGGAAATTTTTTCTACAACGACGAACTATTATCCACGACTGTACAGAGAAGCAATCGAAATATACAAACATGGGGATAATTTTTATAGAAAGGAAGATGCAATGAAACTTAATGACATATGGACTGTGGCTCTTCAGAGTAGGTAGTTACGCTTTTATCTTTGACCATCGACTATCGATAGTTATATTTTATCTTTGACAAGGCTTATCTCTGCTGCGCACGTGAACAGTTGACCACGCCCCCTTTTGGACAGTATTTATACCGCTCTCCGACGCCCGACTCGTCAGTCGGCAAGACTCATCGTTACCAGTAGCACCTCTGAGGATGTCCAGCGCAGCTCTGGACGAAACGTCAGGAGCAGATATGTTTCTTCGACCACGACCACATAACCCGGAAGATTCAACAGCAATTTGAGCAATACTCAATACGTGGTCGTACTAGCGATTTTATACGCGTTCTTCTTTGCAGATGAAGTACATCTTCCCAAAATTCTCCCAATAAACCGAAGTCGGCTGTCCGCCTTACTCAAAACTGTCCTTACATGTTCGTTCCATTTCATACCGCTCGAAAATGTTACGCCTAGATATTTGAACGACGCGACTGCATCAAGACGCTCACTATTACTTCTGTATTCGAATATTATGGCATTGTTTTCTACTCATGTGCAACACCTTACATTTTTCTACATTTAGAGGTAGCTGCCATTCATTTACACCAACTAGAGGTCATGTGAGAAAGGGGCAATCTGAGCTTCACACAAAGGATGTTTCCTAAACGTGTGCTGATTCATAGAACGATGCTTATCCGTCTCAAGGAAAATTACTATATTCGAGCTGTTCTAAAATTCAAGAGGAAACTGATGTCAACAATATTGTCACGTAATTATTTTGATCAGTTGTTCTGCCTTTCTTATAAATGGGAGTCACCTTCGTATTTTTCATATCACTAGGAGCTTTGCGCTGAATTAAAGATTTGCGGTAAATGCTGCAGAATACTCTTTGTAAAACCGAACTGGTATTCCATCCGGACCAGGATTTTTTTGTTTTTTTGTTTTTGGTATTCATCCTTCTTAGCCGCTTCTCTACACCGAAAATACCTATTATTATGCCCTCCATTTGCGAGTTAGTGCGTTGATCAAATGATTGTAGGTTTGTACGGTCCTCCTACGTGAAAGATTTCTTAAAGGTTAAATTTAGAACTTCAGCTCTCCGTCTGCTTTCTTATATTACTGGTCCGGAATGATCGAGTGACTGGATTGTGGGCTTTGACCCGCTTATCTATTTTACATATTGTCAATATATTTTCGGGTTCTCGGAAAGATCTTTTGCTAAAGTATGGCTTTGGTAATTATTGTATGCTTCGCGCATCGCTCTTTTTAGAGACGCACTAATCTCTACTAACTTTTGCCGATCATCATTTGCGTGTTGCTTTTTGAACCGAGAGAGCAACAGCCTTTGCTTTCTCTGTTGCTTTCTAACATTATTATTATATCACGGCGGATCTTTTGAATCCTTAATCGAATTTATAAGTACATATGTCTCTAACCCTTTACTTACAATGCATTTACATTTAGTCCACAATTCCTCTGCATCGATTGTACCGGGACTAAACGATGTCCTATCATTTTCTAAGTGTGTTGCTAGCAGTTGCTTATCGGCTCTTTCTAACAAAACCACACTCCTAGCCTTCTTGACTGGTTTATTAACTTTGGTCACCATTGACGCTATGGCGAAATCATGATCACCAACTGTTGTCTCTACACTGACATCGTTAATGAACTGGACTAAACTACTTAAACTAACGTCCACTAAGGACAACAGACTCACCCATGCCCGAGAAAGGGACTCGAACCTCGAACGGGAACGGCCGCCCAGTCAGCATCATGACGCCTAAGACCATGCGGCCATCAGCGCGGCTGCCGCAATATCACTGTGCGGTAAACAGTTACGGGAGATACGACGCCATAAATAGTGAGATGCGTCAAAGGCGTGCTTCTGCTTAAACTGGCGCGCAAATTACCCATTTATCTTGTCGTAGGGCGGGGCATTATACTGGCCTACCACAAAGGCCGATTGCATTTGGCAAGCACATCAGAGCGCTGCCCCGCGTGTTGACTTATTTGGCGCAATCGGCAGAGATCATAGGCCGTAAGCGCCGCGGTCGAGCCGCGCGCATAATTGGTGGGGTCCCCTCGGCAGGCGCCGGGGGCGGCACATAATGCGGTCGTGAATAACCAGGCGGGGGCCGCGCAGGATTATGGCGTATTTATTCACACCTCCGAGGGCGGCGGCGGCGCCGGCGAGAATTCAATTAAGTGTCGGCCGAGTAGGCAAACAAGGCGATAAATCAAGCGCCCGATGATTTAGTGGCGCCGCCAGCGCGTGCCGCAAATTATTATTAATACCGCCACCCGCCGCATGGGCGCGGCGCGGCGAGGGCGGGGCTGGCCGAGTGTCCGCGGAAGGGGCGGGAGCACCCCAGCTGACGCCGCCAATGGCTTACTCCCGTCCCAAAGCACGTAAGTAGCATTACGTGATGGATATTAGCGGGGGGAAAAGACCGGGGAGAAGCAACAGTGCAATAAATGACGGGGGTGGTGGTACCTGGCAGGTGGAATGGGAAACAAGTTGTACCGTTATTACTGGCAGATTGGTAAGATGACTCTAATCTGGGAAGGTGTGGCCATGAAAAGAATCGAACATCATTCATATTTAAACATGAAACTTTATATAAACCAAATAGAAACTACGTTAATTGTCATTGAAACTCCACAATAAAGGTTAATACAAAGGTAAGTCATAACGAGAAAATTGCTTCCACTCACTAAATACTGTTTGAGTGCATAGGTAAGACCCACTTTCTCTAAGGATACAGTTTTTAAGATTAACATGAGGAACCTGAAGAAAGTGACAATTCACTTAAATTTCCCAAGTTCGGAGAATCTGTGTTCAAATGTTCAAATGTTTGTTAAGCTTAAGGGATTTAACTGCGGGGTCATCAGTCCCTAAACTTACAAACTACTTATGAACTAGATTACACAAAACATCCACGCCCGAGGGGGGGGTTGGAACCCCCGACCGTAGCGGCCGTGCAGATAGTGACTGGCGTTGGGGCATTTTTTTTTTTTTTTTTTTTTTTTTTTTTTTTTTTTTTTTTTTTTTTTTTCCTTAGGTTAGTCAAAGTAGTTTGCAAGCGTAATGACTGATAACCAACGCAGTTTAAGTTCCGTAAATTTACAAACATCTGAACATCTGCACATTTGCAAAAAAAAAAAAAAAAAAAAAAAAAAAAAAATAACTGTAGGCCTATATATTTACACGTTTGGCGCTTACCTACTAGTTGCCTAAAGTCAAGAGGAACTGTTAATGTTAGATAGAGATGTAGAACCTAGAAGTAAAAGAATGTAAAAATCGTGTATAGTTTTGAATATTTTAAAATATCCTAAATCCACCGGAAGCACCTGTGCAACATGAATAGCATGCACCAAGCATACGAATGTAATCATCATAAGTTCGATTTGAACTTCAGAACATGAAGTTTCCATTCATTTCTGCTCTTAAAATATCATTTGACGATACAATTATAACTTTCCTATTGTGATGCGTATGTATCACTGTGCACTGACACTTTTCTTATTAAAGACTGTCATTAACAGAAGAAATGATATTACTTTAATGATATTTTCATATTTATATCAGAAAATTCACCACCACGTTTCATAGCTAAGAAATATGAACGTAAAGGCATTAAAATAGTAACTCCTTCGTTTCTATCCTATCGTTCTTTCTTTACTCCCTGCTGGTCGATTGGAGAGCTAGTCTCACTTCGCCTGCACTTTTTTCCCTACAGAGTTTCGCGAATGTCTGTGTTAGATTGTGCTGATAATGGCACTGTGAGGTGGATGGTAGCGTGTGAACGTTTCGTTTTCCATGACTGTATTTCTATTGTGGTTAATATAAAATTTTCTTCTAATTTCTGTGCAGAACTATGTACTTTTGAAACAGACATTTGTTGTGAATAAGGACGGTGCTACTTATTCGTTAACTGCAGCTTTTATTTCCATACCGTAATATTAGGCAACCCAAAAATGTAAAATTGGGAACCATATATTCTAAAGAAAAATATGTATGCGTACACTTCAATTTTTTGGCCTGGTATTAGAAAACGCGTAAATACTAACTTTTTACTTTAGGGGTAATGTCTGAACATCAGCTAAATTTTCATAAATTAAAGGTCGCTAGTTTACTCATCTGCGTATATACTCTGCAAATCACATCTAAGGGCATGGCAGAAAATTCTTCGAACCTCTTTTATGATATTTCTCCACCGATCCGTCCTCTAATACAGTGCTTTTCAACCTTTTCGAATTTGCGACCCCCTCCCAAATAAAAAATGTTCTGGCGCCCCTCTTCTCAGTAACCGTAACAAAACTAAGTTATCTCAAAGGAAACAAATGTAATAATCTTTTGCTACAGCTTTCTATTAAATTGTTGGACGAAGTTCGTTTTGCCTATTTTTCGGAATGAGCACGTTATCCTATTTTAGAAGTGTTCCAACAAAAAATGTAATTAGCTTAACTAGTCTTTGGCATTCCAGAAAAGACTCAGACACAAATTATGCTCATTAAGAAAGGCCCCACTGTATAGACAATTTGTAAAAAGGAGATTTTTTCGAATTTTTCAGAAATACTTCTTGTATAATGTAATTTTGCCGATCGATTGTTTCCTGAAAACTGTTTTCAGACTTTTCGCTTATTCATCTACATCTACATCTACATGGGATACTCTGCAAATCACATTTAAGTGCCTGGCAGAGACTTCATCGAACCACCGTTATACTATTTTATCTCCCATTCCATTCTCGAATAGCGCGCGGGAGGAAAGAACACCTGAATCTCTCCGTTCGAGCTCTGATTACTCGTATTTTATTCTGATGATCATTTCTACCTATGTACGTGGGAGTCAACAATGTATTTTCGCATTCGGAGGAGAATGTTGGCGATTGGAGTTTCGTACGTAGTCCACGCCGCAGCGATAAGCGCCGTTGTTGTAATGATTCCCATCCCAGATCCTGTATCATGTCCGTGACGCTGTCCCCCCTGTATCGTGACAATACGAAACGCGCTGCCCTTCTTTGGACCCTTTCGATGTTCTCCATCAAATCCACCTGATAAGGATCCCACACTGGGCAGCAATACTCCATAAAAGGACGGACAAGCGTAGAGTATGCAGTTTCTTTGGTAGTTATGTTGCATCTTTTAAGGGTTCTGCCAATAAAACGCAGTCTCTGGTTCGCCTTTCCCACGACGTTATCTACGTGTTCTTTCCAATTTAAGTCTGAAGTAATAGTAATTCCTAGGTATTTTGTGGAGTTTACGGCCTTCACTTTCATCTTTTTTTTTTTTTTTTTTTTTTTTTTTTTTTTTTTTTTTTTTTTGTGAGCAATGTTTAACGGGTTTCTTTTCGTACTCATGTACTTATTAATTCACCGGGTTAGAAACAATTTATGATCTATTTAACTGATAATGTTACACAAGAATATCCGTAATTTTAACATTAAATAAATTTCAGTTAGGCATTAGTTTTTGTTTTATTGACCTGCTAGTTATTTTATGGTGAAGTAGTTCCTCCAGGGACGGCGACCTCCCCCCCCCACACCCCAGAAAAATACTTGGCGAACCCCCTGGGGGTCGTGATCCACAGCTATAATAGAGGCGCTGGTAAAAGGAGCACCTAAATACTGCGCGCTTGAAAAAAGAAAAACAATATTTTACTATCTGAATTCTCTTATATTATTATGAGATTGTCTCCCCATGTAGGTTGGTGCTAACAAAATATGTTCGCATTCGGAAGAGAAAGTTCGTGGAAGAAATTTCGCAAATAATCCTTGGCACAAAGAATAACGCCTTTCCTTTAATAAAAATATCCGTGATATCCTCTCCCATATATCGCAAAAATACTGAACTTTCTCTATATTCTCCATCAGTTCCACTTGGTGTGCATTCCACAATGCGCAACAATCCTCGGAACTAGAACTAATCTTCAATTTAAGAAACATAATCGATATTAGTGACCCTTTTTAGTGTTCATTCTTTCTAAAATGTAATGCGAAACAGGATCCTTTTCAATTTGAACAACTATGGATTGCAAAGAAATAAAGAGTTTTTTGCTGTTCTCATTTCCTCCCAGATTATCTTCATTCGTTCACTTCTTTTTTTTTATTTTTCTTATCTCCTCAAAAATGTTCCGTTTGGGCCTTGAGTTTGGTGGCTCCAATTGAAATGATTTAAACAGTGACGCAGCCACGGGGGGGGGGGCTTCAAAGATTCTTTTAAATTTCGTTATTTCTTATTATTTTCATTTTTATTATTCCAAACAGGTCGGAACCGAAAATTTGCAATAGTACACATATAATACATAACAACGGAACTGTAATTTTCTAAGCATGCACCACCGAGAAAGTGTGCTACTGTTACTGTGAGCGGTTTTCGTGCCGCCACGACCAGCTTTGATACTACCTCTATTTTTACTGATATATACGAGCCAACGACTAGAATCTTCTGAACAACAATAGTAGGCCTATTATTATTATTATTATTTATTTTATTTTTTTATTTTTTTATTTTTTGCCGCGACAGAGCGGTTGAGTGCATTGAGGCGCCATGCTATGATGCGCGATGCCGTTCCTCAAATGTTTGTATTTCTATCGGATGAAACTGCGTGGTCATCAGTCCGCAGCTTAAAAACTACTTAAACAAAGGTAAACTAACCTAAGGACAACACACACACCCATGCCCCAGGGAGGACTCGAACCTCCACGGCGAGCAACCGCGCGCTCCGCAGCGAGACGCTTTAGACCGCTCGGCTACTCCACCGCGGCTGCCATTAGTCGTCGGGGGTTCGAATCCCCCTCTCGGGAATGGATGTTTGTGCCGTCTTTAGTATAAGCTAGTTCATAAGTAGTTTGTAAGTTAAGGGACTGATGATCACGCTGTTAAATCCTTTAAGCTCTACAAACATTTGAATATTTTAGTCCATTTTTTACACATAGTCTCGTGTTAATTAAACTGTAAAGACCTTTAACTTTGGCTAGTAACATGGAAGCTGCTTAATTTTGTTGCGAGCTGATTATATGCACTCCATTTCCATCACGTTTCTTCTCTTCCTTTCAAATTAATGTGAGCCTAATCATTTTATTTCTTTTGCTATTGTTTTGTAGTATAATTGGTTAAATTATAAAAAGTGTAAAAATTAGTCATATGTTAATAAATGACTTAGGTTTTATTTCTTAAAAATTATCCCTCCCCCTCGGAACCAAATGCTGACTGCGCCACTGGATTTGATACTATCAACTGTACTTCCGAAGTCTTTTCTACAGCTGACCATCTGTGGTGTAATTCCAACTTCTGCTGCATCCTTCTTCACTTCATCTACCCATTTAGTTGTAGTCTTTTACTTCACAACTCTGACGCAAAATCGACAAAGCGTTAACTCGAATAATGTTTTCCTGATGCTGCTCCGCACAATGGAAATTCCCACCACGGAAATTCCGTCGGCGTAGTAGAGGCTCCCCCTGCGTCGAGAGTAAACAGGGCAACAAGTACTGGTAATGGTTTGCGAGTGCGGTTGACGCACAGCCTAACGACTTAAGCCGGTGGCCAGAGGCGGCGCGCTTGACACGCAGGTAAACTGGTTTACCCGGCGCGGCGCGGCGGGGCGGCAGATTTAGGGCGCGGCTTAGCGCCTGTTTGCTGGTCCCGCAGTCTTCCCACGGCCCCGGGCCAGGCTACAGGCTCCCGGTCACCGACTCTGGCCCACCCACGCCACCGCTGCTGGCGCCAACGCCCAGGTGGCAAGCGTCACAGCCGAGGAGGCTAGAAGTAGATATCATCGGAGTAGCGCAGCAACTAAAATCACTTAACAAGAACAAGTCTTCTGGTCCGGATTGTATACCCATTAGATTTCCACCTGATTACACTGAAGCGATAGCTCCTTACTTAACAGTCATATACAACCGCTCTTTCATAGAAGGACCTGCACCAAAAGATTGGAAAGTTGCACAGGTCACACCTATATTCAAGAAAGGCAGTAGGAGTAACCCACTAAACTACAGGCCTATTTCATTGACGTCAATTTGCAGCAGGGTTTTGGAACATATCCTGTATTCAAATATTATGAATTATCTCGAACAGAACGATCTATTGACCCAAGGTCAACACGGATTCAGAAAGTATCGTTCATGCGAAACACAACTAGCTCTTTATTCACTCGAAGTGATGGGTGCTATCGACAAAGGTTCGCAAATCGATTCCGTATTTCTTGATTTCCAGAAGGTTTTTGACATCGTACCTCACAAACAGCTTTTAATCAAATTGGGTGGTTATGGTATATCGCCCCAAATTTGCGATTGGATAGGGGATATCTTGTCAGAGAGGAAACAGTTCGTAGTAATCGATGGTAAGGCATCGACTAAAAAAGAGGTGATATCGGGCGTTCCACAGGGTACTGTTATTGGTCCTCTGCTATTCCTTATTTACATAAACGATTTAGGGGAAAATCTAAGTAGCTCTCTTAGGTTGTTTGCAGATGACGCCGTCATTTACCGTCTAGTAAATAGTATAATTGTGGTTCGATGAACCCTCTGCCAGGCACTTAAATGTGATTTGCAGAGTATCACATGTAGATGTAGATGAATCTCTGGAGGTGCCCTAACACTGAAATACTGAAGCCAGCAAACTGGGCACTTCGGCATTTGTTTGTGCCCAAATCATTGGGCATAGCGGGTATGTTAAGCCCTTTTTAAACGATGAACGAAGGTGAACAAGATAGATAATAGTCTACTGAAGCGCTCCTAGCGTACTAGCCCTGAACCACAAACTCAAGTAAGATCTTGTGGCAGCGTGTTTAGACGATAAACGTAATCGAACAGTAAAACCCAAAGTTGAAAGTGAGGTTATAAAAGCCGATTTGTTATGTAGGAAGTCATAGTTTAACACTGGAATTGAGGAAACAACGGCCAATTGACGGCCAAGGAAAACCTTGCAATTGATGTTTTTGGTCATGTTAGTTTTTTTTTTTTTTTTTTTTTTTTTTTTTTTTTTTTTTTTTGTATAGTCTTTGCAATTTACCGCTAAACCAAAGTATAATAATAAACTAAAGATTGATAAGACAAGTTTGCGTGCAGACCGTGTAATTGTCGACTACAGTATGAAAATCGCGTGACGAAAATAGGTTAACTTCCGATGTCAGCAGACGACCGTTCAATCAAAACAATCTTCTTGAGAAAGCTTAACTAGGCCAGTCGTCAGGTATGTTTAGGTCCAAAAAAATTGCAGGAAGCTGAATTTTTGGTATGTTGTTAGGACATATGAGAGTAGTATTAAACCAAGTTTGCAGCTTCGAAATACTTTAGCGTAACTTTTAAGAGCCAAAAAACCTCGAAATTTTCTTACTTTTTTCTGGTTTTGGCTTATAACTCGTCAAGGGTGGTTTTATGACAAAACGTCACCCACATCTCTATTAATGTAGATAAAATATTCTACAATTTAAGCCCAACCGCAGCTCTGTAAGTCCAATAGTTGCCGAGATATTAGACTTCAAAAATTGACTTATTCCTCCAAAAAGTTCAAATTTCCGATTTTCGTCATCTTTCGGCTAGAATATTGGCTCTAATAATCATCCCACGGGGAAAGTCATAATAAACAAAGTTTTAGAGCAGTTATTTAGCTTTAATCCAAGTACAGAACGAAGTCCATAGGTCCAATAGATTTCTAGTTATCGTTAAAAAACGAAAAGTTGAAAAAATCGGATTATTCAATAAACTGACCCAGATGAACTGCAGTCCTCTTATCCTGTATCTGTTAAAGAAAAAGGAGGAATTACTCATTGACGATGATTATTAATGCACTGTATGTATATAGGATTTTTTCAACACTGTTTTCAGCAAATATACTTCAAAATAGGACGCACAGGTGTAGTGCAGGCGTTCTTTACTAGAATGTTGCATCTTCTACTTACAAGTAGCCTTTGGTTCACTTTCACTAGAATATTTTCTGCGTAATCTTTCCCATTTAAGTTATTCATAATGACCAAGCCCATCCCGCCACAGATGAGAGACTTCACGCGGTACTCCCATAACATGGACACCAACCGCCGAATACTTAGGCGTCACTTTATATCGCCGACTGCTTTGAAGTCAACACATAAGTCCACAAGAAGCTATCCACCGTACTGTGAGCTACTTTCCCCCTCCCAAACTAAAAGTCGACTCTCTCCATGGAACGCGAATTGCAGATCTACTGGATATACAGTATGTACTGTGTCTGCACTATCTGGGTGTGGCTGCAGTCACGTTTCACCCAACTCGAGACGTTACAAAACAAGGTACTCCAATGAATCTATCATGTCCCCTCGGAAGTTTCCAGCTGACTCCTACCGCTACGCGGCTCAAAAACGTATGCCATCTCCAGCTTCAAAGATAATACAGGATGTCTCTACAAATGTTATCCGCTGGTCCAGAAGAGGAAGACGCTGAAGAAATGTTCAAATGTTTGTTAAGCTTATGGGACTTAACTACGGGGTCATCAGTCCCTAAACTTACAAACCACTTATGAACTACCTTATACTAAAGACGGCACAAATATCCATGCCCGAGGGGGGATTCGAACCCCCGACCGTAGTGGCCGTGCAGACCGTGACTGAAGCGCCTTAGTCTCCTCGGCCACCGCGGCCGGCGACGCTGAAGACTATAAGTGGCCTGTGATACTACTTACCATGTAGCGTCACCTGACTTTAGCAGAAATGCAATAAAATAAAATTGGCATCTCAGATGAGACAACTACATACGAGACGAATAAATGAACAACTGTACACACAGCCTAGCAGGTAAATTTCCCAGTGAATCCTGCACCTCATTCCCAGGGTAACCCCTAGAGAAGATGCTGTGCGACGACTGCGTGTAATTTATTTTCAGGTTATTCATGTCAAAAAGTTTTTGACGTGATTATGACCACAAAACAGGAATAAAAATACTTTGGATTTGAAATAGTAGCTGCAAAAAGACGCATAGGGCATTCCCTTTCGCCGGCCGCGGTGGCCGAGGAGACTGAGGCGCTCCAGTCATGGTCTGCACGGCCACTACGGTCGGGGGTTCGAATCCTCCCTCGGGCATGGATATTTGTGCCGTCCTAGTTCGTAAGTAGTTCATAAGTAGTTTGTAAGTATAGGGACTGATGACCCCGTAGTTAAGTCCCATAAGCTGTACAAACATTTGAACATGTTTTGAACATTCCATTTCGGAAATCGTTAGGGAATTGAATATTCCGAGACCCACAGTGTCAGCAGATTGCCGAGAATATCAAATGTCAGGATTTATCTGTCAAGCATTGGTTTGCACTTAGTGACCGAAATCAGGAGCGTTTGCTAGCTGGACTCCTGGTAAACGTTTTGAGTTTACGAGTGATTTATTCCGCTGATTTCATGAGATTTTTTTCCAATCAGCCTCCGCAGAATTCAATGGCCCCTCCATTAACATACTTTTGCCTTTCAGGCAATAGCAGCCTCACCTAAATAGAAATACCGCTAGTCATACACACACACGGAGCATGTAATGTCAATGAACGTGCTGCTCGTGTTTTCAATTTGAAAGGTGCGCGATGTATCTTCTCAGTTCGACCAAGAGCAGGTTTCGATGGACCGGAGGCACAGCACGAGCATTTCGTAAACATCATGACTTTTAGGGTGTTCACGGGGTACTATGGACAGTTTTGAAATGTTTGTATAACTTATGGGACTTAACTACGGGGTCATCAGTCGCTAAACTCACAAACTACTTATGAACTAGCTAACACAAAGGACGGCACAAATATCCATGCCAGAGGAGATTCGAACCCCCGACCGTAGGGGCCGTGCAGACCGCGACTGGCGCGCCGCAGGCCACTCGGCCACCGCGGCCGGCGCTATGGACAGTGTCTTCAACAAGGGACCTGTTGTGGCGTTCCTACACCGCGCCACTACAAGTAGAGAGATAAGTCGCTCCATATTAATATCACTTTGTCCGCTGGCGGCGACCGCAGTCTCGGTACCTCTTTGCCTGCTTCACGCGCCGGCCAATAGGAAGAAGTAGGTTCGCCCACATATGCCGGCGCACTGCACCAGTACAAGGGAGTATGGGACATTTCCACGCAGTTCCTCAGTTTCGATCCGGGAGGTCAACAGAGGAGAGCCAGCAGTCTGTCTGTGCACAAGCCGGAACAGTTTTCTATTGCCTAGTAGAACTAGGTATTAATAAGAAGACTTTCTACTCACAAGCACATCAAAGTTAAGTAGTCATTTCATTACGTAATAAAATTATGTGGACTGATCAATTCTTTTAGTTACATACCTATATCCATATCCTTGCTCGCCACGGTCCAACTCCTGAATCTCCTGCTCACGCCGTATCTTGAAGTCATAAAAGGGCCAACCGACACAACCGAGGAGAAGCCACGCCGAAAAGTCGAAGGTCTGGGCGGCCATCACTCAACGTAAGATGGGCGGACTGGTAAAACAGGACAGGCGGCGAACTGTGGCGGAACTAAGATGAGACTTCTATGATGGGCAGAGTACAAGTGTGTCTGAACACACAGTGCACGAAACGCTCCTGTCGATGGGCCGCTGAAACGACGACCCATGCATGAGCCTTTGTAAACATCGTAAGGGGAAAACGACAAGAAAAATATAGGTAGAGTCTCAGATGTACAAAGTGTTATACTAAATTATGTACATATTACACAAGTTCTTAGATTTATAGGTCCAGTTCGTTGATCCAGTAGAGCCCTTCAGGTAATGTATGGTGGATGTCATTTATTGATCTCCCAAAAGGCTCGTTTCGGGCATTCACCAAGGATGTGTGTTTTGTTTGGTGGGCAGCTTGAGAGTCACAGTCGGGAGATGTGGCCCAGCCCCATTTGTGCTGTAAACATCCGCAGTTCCTTTGTCCTGTTTGGATGATGTTGATGATTCTCCACTGGCGTCTGGGGAGTGTGACACCTGGAACTCGCATGAAAGTGTTTTAACCCAGATGACTGTTGGTTACTGGCGGTTCTTCTCACTGGCTTTCTCATGCTTTGTTGATTTTGAAGTTGGAAGTTTCAAGATGTTGTGCAGTTCAAATGTTTTAAATATTTGTATAGCTAATGGGACTTAACTACGGGGTCATCAATCCCTAAACTTACAAACTATTTACGAACTAACTAATATTAAGGACGGCACAAATATCCATGCCCGAGGGGGGATTCGAACCCTCCACCGTAGTGGCCGTGCAGACCGTGACTGGAGCGCCTCAGTCCCCTCGGCCACCGTTGTGCAGTTCGCCAAGATGGTTTTTCTTGACTTCAAAGGCTGATGTATTAATAAATTGCTGTGTACGGGTAGCTCGGGGTTCTTGTGAATGTTTCTCCAGATCTTCAGAAGAACATCTTACATGATCTCACGAATCCCGATAACTTCTTCATCATGCCGATGGAACAGTGCGTATCCGTCGTTTTCCAGAGGAACAGCTTCGCGACACCTGTACTGCCGGAAGAAGGTCAGAGTTCAGGGTTGAATTATGCTCTAGGGCACATTCAAGTTGGCATCCATGAGTCCAGTTGGATCTCGTGCAAGGCACGAGGCCGGCCAAGAAGTATCGTACACTAGTTGCAAGTCACGTACAACACTACATAACTATCGCTTTTACCAATGGCAGTGGCATTTTTCAACAAGATAACGTGCCATATCACAAGGTCAAGAGTGAGAGTCATTGGTTCCAGAAACACAGTTTCGAGATGCAGTTGATGTACTGCATTCCGCCCCCCTTTCCCCTTCCGCAACCCGGCATATGTCAACCCAATCGTAAACGCCTGATTGAATGTGGTGCCAGTGCTCATGGTTTCCTCCCCAGAATTTACGGGAACAGTTGACCTGTGTGTACAGTTGTGATGTCAACTTACTCCAGGGCCAGGTGGTGCAGTGGTGACTCACTGGCCTTTTCTTCTGGAGGACAGCGCTTCAGATCGACCTCTGGCAATATTTAGGTTTTCTGTGATTTCACGGAAAACTAGGCAAATGCCGGGATGGTTCCTCTCCAAGAACAAGCAGAATTCCTTCCCCATCCTTAACTAAACAATCCTACTTGAGTTCAGTCTCTAATGACCACGCTGTCAAGGGGACGTTAAATCCTAGTCTTCCCTCCTTCCTGTTTTCCTCTCCAGTTTCATCATCTACTTTCATAACCATTACTTAGCTCAATTACTTTCATACTGGTGCCATATCAGTATAACGTACGCTAGTGAAACCATCTCATTCAGCCCATGACATATCAGGGCTTAATTTTTTCCATGCCATGACGTGTCACCGCTGTTATCCTTGACAAAGATGAACGTACGAGCTTTTTAGGTGGTCATAATGATCTGGGGGGATGGGGGGGGGAAGCGCTTCAGATCGACCTCTGGCCATATTTAGGTTTTCTGTGATTTCACGGAAAACTAGGCAAATGCCGCGATGGTTCCTCTCCAAGAACAAGCAGAATTCCTTCCCCATCCTTAACTAAACAATCCTACTTGAGTTCAGTCTCTAATGACCACGCTGTCAAGGAGACGTTAAAGCCTAGTCTTCCCTCCTTCCTGTTTTCATCTCCAGTTTCATCATCTACTTTCATAACCATTACTTAGCTCAATTACTTTCATACTGGTGCCATATCAGTATAACGTACGCTAGTGAAACCATCTCATTCAGCCCATGACATATCAGGGCTTAATTTTTTCCATGCCACGACGTGTCGCCGCTGTTATCCTTGACAAAGATGAACGTACGAGCTTTTTAGGTGGTCATAATGATCTGGGGGGATGGGGGGAAAGTCTTTCTTTTTTTTATTGACATATCCCAAAGAACAGACGTTAATTTTATTTCTGCGGCTTTCATGAATCAAGAGACGAAAGAAATTACGATACCAATCGGCACTGAATTAAATAACTGGGAGAAATTGAAGATTTGTGCCACACCGAGATTCGAACTCTGATCTCCCACTTAATACGTTGTCGGGATGATCACTATGCGATCTGGAAACAGAGACCACCACGACTGTATGAGTTGCTGCCATCCCCGCACCCAAATATTCAACTTTTGCACACATATCTTCGTGATATCGGGCGTTCCACAGGGTGATGTTATTGGTCCTCTGCTGTTCCTTATTTCCATAAACGATTTGGGAGAAAATCTAAGCAGCTTTCTTAGGTTGTTTGAAGATGACGCTGTCATTTACCGTCTTGTAAAATCATCTGAAGATCAAAACCAACTGCAGAACGATCTAAATATGATATCATTAGGGTGTAAAAAATTGGAAATTGAGTCTAAATAATGAGAAGTGTGAAGTCGTCCACATGAGTACGAAAAGAAATCCGTTAAACTTTGTTTACAAAAGGAAAACAGTGAAGGCCGTAAACTCTACTAAATATCTAGGAATTACTATTACTTCAGACTTAAACTGGAAAGAATACGTAGATAATGTCGTGGGAAAGGGAACCAAAGACTGCGTTTTATTGGCAGAACCGTTAAAAGATGCAACATAACTACTAAAGAGACTGCATACACTACGCTTATCCGTCCTGTTCTTTTTTTTTTTTTTTTTTTTTTTTTTTTTTTTTTTTTTGAATGTTGCTGCCCAATGTGGGATCCTTATCAGATGGGTTTCACGGAGGACATCGAAAGAGTCCAAAGAAGGGTAGCTCGCTTTGTATTGTCACGATATAGGGGAGACAGAGTCACGGAAATGATACAGGATCTGGTATTGGAATCATTACAACGGCGCTTATCGCTGCGGCGTGGGCTACTTAAGAAACTCCAATCGCCAAAATTCTCCTCCGAATGAGAAAATATATTGTTGACTGTCACTTACATAGGTGGAAAAGATCATCAGAATAAAATACGAGAAATCAGAGCTCGAACGAAGAGATTCAGATGTTCTTTCTTCCAGCGCGCTATTCGAGAATGGAATGGAAGATAAATGGTATAAAGGTGGTTCGATGAACCCTCTGAAAGGCACTTAAATGTCATTTGCAGGGTATCCCATGTAGATGTTCGTACGTGCCCTGGAAATTTTACTCATTACTTGCGGCATCTAACTTTTTAAATTCATTTGTTTCATGATACCTGTGGTCTGCTCTGATCTGTCTATACCTTTGATTCTTCCTTCTTGCTTGCACTTCAAGATCATTTCCAACAGTCGAGCATCTTTAGAAGCGTCGAAATGTCGCCGGTGTATTTCTTATTCAGGTGAGACATAATGACTAGTGTACTCTCAGAGTTACTGAGCTCTCGCTTGCTACGCTCTTTCTTCCTCAAGTAGCTAATTGCGCAATGCAATGTCTGGATATTTCTGATCAGCTATTTGTCGTATAAAACAGGAACAAAATATTACGATAAGGAGAGGTCCTTGCAAGCATTACACCACTACATTGTCACATAAATTGTGAGGTGACTCTACAAGTAAAAGTAAACCAAAAACTCCCTATCAGCATGTGTCCGCTTTTCGATTCTTGCGCAACTAGAGCGGGTTGAACACTATAAATAAAGACAAGTGTGAATATTCCTTACCGAAATACTCTGTAGGCGCTGTGTTCAACTGAATAATGGTGGGGCAGATTACTGATCCTCTGTACAAGAGGTGTGCTGATTCTCATCAATTTTGAGTCACATCAGTGAACAGTCGTCAGGCTGCGTGCATCTCGTGATGGAGTGTTGTTTAACAGATCGAGACCTTCGTGTCACTGAATGTCAACATGTCATAGATGGCCTATCTGCATTTTCGAAAGAAGAAACGTTAGAACAATGACGGCAAGTGTAACTGCAGCATGATGGAACACTGCTTCACTTTAACCAGACGAATATCCCAGAATATGACAAAGGCATGTCGTCAGTCTTGGACTTGCCATGGCAGACCGATTAACTGGCTTATCAGATCACCCGAACTATCCTCAAGAGACTTTAGTTAATGAGTTTGGATAAAGGCAGATTATGTACGCTACAAAAGAATAACATGTCGCTCGATTCTGCAACAATATTGTCCACACTTTGGACTGTTGAGGTGATAATCGAAGGGCAACACTACAGAACTTCCAACGTGTTGACAAGTGCATTGAAATGGATGGTGGGGGGGGCTCTTTCAGAATACCTCCTGTAGCATGGATCTATCGTTTGTCCTGCCATTATTCTGTCCATCCGACAGACCAAAAGAAGGTAAAGTAAAATGTGATGGGTTCTTGCAGTATGTTGTTCTGTCGACAGCCAATATCGTAAGAATATTAAAAACAGGAAGAAATAACGACAGTCTTCCACGTAACTCGAAAGCAGAAAGCAATAGTTGGTTCGTTCAAACCTAGGTCTGCAGGCGCTGGGCATCTTTAGTATTGAAAGCGAACGTGATGCAGTACATCGGGCAGAGAGAGTATTTCACAGCATCATACAGAGTGCACCAAGAACGTACAAGTGAGACAGAGAAACATGTTCGTGGTAGCACACCAGTAGTATCAATGAGGGGCATGGCTTAGAAGTTAAAAGTAAAAAAAAGAAAAAATAACAGAAAGAAAACCAAAACAACTGGATATCTATGCAGCGCGAATGGTTTTTGGTACTCGGTTATCAACGAGGCAGTTTAAATACGTCTTCCCAAGAATATAGTGAACTGTGATAGTGGATTTCAGCTTTGCGCACTGTAGGATCCTGGAACTGAGAAAATATATCAAGAACGCTACGATCTGATCGCGGCCGCGTTGGCAGACAGACTGGACAGCTATCGGGATTCGATGTCCGACAGGGGGCCACGCTGAGACACCCCTCCCCCTCCAAACAGCGGGCCCATCACGTCCCCCTACCACCAACGCGTCACTTACTTTCGAACCACCTGATTGGTCAACTTGCAGAAGTGGACAGCGGTCGAATGACTGTACAGATATGTCGAACACAGCATCCTTACGCTGCAGGAGGTAGGAGGCCATGGGGGTGTTGACGAGACGGAAGCCCCCATGCATACTTTGAAAACGCAGGAAGCCTTGGGGGTGAGCACCGAAGAAGAGGAAAAAGATGACGAGCCTGCCCCATGCGTATCCTGCAGACAGAGGCTAGTGGCCGTGTAAAAGGGTTCCCAATACGCGATCCACCCACAGAAGTCGATAACAAAACTGCCAGCAAATTGCAACCGACTAGCCCATGTCTTCCTCTCCCGATGACTGAGACTGTTCAGCCAGCGATGAAGACGGCGACACCAATCCCAATGCCTTTACTCCCTACCAATTTAATCCTCCTGATAATGCGACGCAACAGCTACGTGATAAACCCGATCCCTTCATTGCGAGTAGCTTCAACAGCTGCTCAACTTCCTCCCTCTCGATGCGGTGACCACGGTCAACAACAGGGCAGTTTCCTCTCCACGTAAAAGGAACGTTTCATTAAGGACGAAGAGAAAATCCTCCGATATTTCGACAGGGACGACGAAGGTGAAGACGTCGCCACTGCCGCAGAAGTTTCTGAGCAGCCGCTAGAGAAACTATTGAAGAGAAAAAAGAGTAAGAAAAAGTGTAATTCTTTTATTTTTCTTCTAACATCCACTAGCTTGCAAGTAATGATTTTCAATATTTCTATTCAAAAATAACTATATACTATAAATCTGGCAGTCAGAAAAAGTCATGATGCAGAAAGAAACAAAACCAAACGGGTGTTTGCAGAATCCAAGCAGAAATCATGGGAAGATTTTGGAAAAAAGCTAGAAAATATGAGTCAAGCCGCGGGAAAACTATTCTGGAGCGTAATTTGCAGTCTTCGAAAGGGAGAGCAGAAGGGATTAACAAGTGTTTTGGACAGGTCAGGAAAGCTGCTAGTCAATCCTGTGGATGCCTTGAGCAGATGGAGGGAATATTTTGAAGAATTTCTCAATGTAGGTGAAACGTTCAATGATGTGTCAGATTTTGAGGTAGAATGGGATAGAAATGATGATGGAAACATGATCACATTGGAAGAAATGGAGAAAATGGTCAATAGATTACAGTGCAATAAGGTGGCTGGAGTGGATGAAATTAAGCCGTAACTCGTCAAATACAGCGGAATATTAGGTCTCAAATGGTTACACAGGATAATTGAGAAGGTGTGGGAATCCGGACAGGTTCCGTCTGACTGGACGAAAGCGGTAATCACACCAACATGAAAACAGAAAATATTGTAACAACTATCGGGGTATCTCTTTAATTAGCGTTGTAGACAAAATATTCTCAGGTATTGTTGAAAGGAGAGTGCAAATATTAATTGAGGACAAATTAGATGAAAATCAGTGTGGGTTTAGGGCTCTTAGAGACTGTCAGGACTAAGCTTTAGCTTACGGCAGATAATGGAGAAGTGCTATGAGTGGAACAGGGAATTGTATCTATGTTTTACAGATCTAGAAAAGGCTTATGATCGTGTTCGTAGGAGGAAGCTATTGATTGTTTTACAAGATTAGGGAATAGGAGACTAACTTTTGCAAGCAATTAAAGGTCTTTACGTAGACTGTCAGGCAGCGGTTAGAGTAGATGGCAAATTATGTTCATGGTCCAGAGTAGTTTCAGGAGTAAGTCAAGGCTGTAACCTGTCACCACTGTTGTTCATAGCATTCATGGATCATATGTTGAAAACAGTATACTGGCAGGGCTGGATTGAAATAGGTGCAAACAAAATAAGCAGCCTCGCATATGCAAATGGCAGATTCGATGGAATGTTTACAATCTAATTTTTCAGAGCACGATCAGAAGTGTAAGAGTTATGATATGAAGATCAGCATCTCCAAAACAAAAATAATGTATGCGGGCAAGGATGTAGTGCCAAACAGGAGGAACAAAGTTATAACAGGTAGACAGTTTCAAGTACCTAGGATGTATTTTCTCACAGGATAACAACATAGTGAAAGAACTTGAATCAAGGTGTAGCAAAGCTAATGCAGTAAGTACTCAGCTAAGATCTACTCTCTTCTGCAAGAAGGAAGTAAGTACCAAGACTAAGTTAGCGTTGCACCGCTCTATCTTTCGACCAACTTTGTTGTATGGGAGCGAAAGTTCGGTGTACCTTATTCATAAGATAGAGGTTACAGATGCGAAAGTACCAAGAATCATTGCAGGTACTAACAGATGGGAACAATGGCAGGAGGGTGTCCATAATGAGGAAATCAAAGAAAAACTGGGAATGAACACCATAGATGAGGCAGTTAAAGCGATCATGCTGAGATGGTGGGGTCATGTTACACTGCATGGGAGAAGCAAGGTTATCTAAGAGACTAATGGTCTCAGGAGTGAAGAATAAGAGGAATCGAGGTAGTACAAGGAGAAAGTGTTTAGATTAGGTGATGAATGATTTAGGAGTAAAAGGCTTCACATCAGACGAGGCATCAATGTTAGCATTGAATAGGGGATCATGGAGGAATTTTATTAGGGGACTATGCTGCAGACTGAACGCTTAAAGGCATAATCATTCACTAATGATGGTTATAATAATTCTAATAATGATTTTTTAATATTTTACTGTGGTTCGGAATGTTAGCTCCTTGTAGTTGTTGTGGACGGTACAATGTGAACATATGAACATTAGTACAAGGGCTGGGATTCGAGCCCGGGACCTCCTGCTTTCTAGGCAGTTGAGCTAATTCTCTTCGCTAGAGCAGGCACACGGGCTTTGCATGCCTGCGAGTACCACCCAAGCATGTACCCGCCCGACCCAAATTCTCATATGTCCTCCTCTTTACATTTTGGACTCCATGGATGGCAGAAGGCCTCAGGCCTTATATTACCACTAAGAGTCCAGTCCTCGAGTGCATCCTCCCTAAAATCAGCACCAAACATCGACAAGGGGATTACAGTTAAGAACTGCAGCGTCAGCTCTTTCTAACATTTTACCGTGGTGGGGGGGGGGCGATCTATATTGTTTTACTACTATTCGCGAAGGAGCATAAGTTGCCCAAGATCGCTTAAAAAGTATTTATTTTGACCAGTTTAGGCAGATCCAATCAGCCATTTATTTATTTACTTCACACGCCGATGATCCCAGCACCCTATTATTTAACCCAGGGTCAATGGGCGACATAATAATCAACTGACGATATAAAAGGTATATTTCCTCAGTTTTATAATACCTACACCTTTCGTACGATAAATACTAGGTACGTTCAGAAAGTAAGTTCCGTTTGGTTATATAAAACAAACGAGTGCAGATACAGAAAAAATATTTATTGTACAAAAATCTACAACTGTTAAACTACTTTTCTACATAGCTGCCGAAATTTTATAGGCACTTTTCATAGCGTGGCACAAGTTTCTGCATGTCTTCTTCATAGAAGGTTGCCACTTGTGTATTCAGCCATGTGGTAGCATGTTCTAATATTCAAATGTTTGTTAAGCTTATGGGACTTAACTACGGGGTCATCAGTCCCTAATCTTACAAACTACTTATGAACTACCTTATACTAAAGACGGCACAAATATCCATGCCCGAGGGGGGATTCGAACCCCCGACCGTAGTGGCCGCGCAGACCGCGACTGAAGCGCCTCAGTCTCCTCGACCACCGCGGCCGGCGGCAGCATGTTCTTTCAGCTCGTCATCATCGTTGAAATGTTGACCACCAAGGCCAGATTTTTAGGTGTAAGAAGTGGTGAAAGGGGCTAGGAGCGAGGTCTGAGTTGTACGGATGATGATGAAACACGTCCCAGTGAAATTCCCATAAGAGTTTGTTTGGTCACATTCGCCACATTAGGTCGGGCACTATCGTGGAAACAAACGCCACCTTTTGATGGAAATCCTCTTCTTACACCTAAAATTTGTCCTGTCAACACTTCAACGATGACGAGCTGAAAGAACATGTTACCACATGGCTGAATACACAGGCGGCAACCTTCTATGCAGAAGGCATACAGAAACTTGTTCCACGCTATGACAAGTGCCTACAAAATTTCGGCAGCTATGCAGAAAAGTAGTTTAACAGTTGTAGATTTTTGTACAGTAAATATTTTTTCTGTATCTATACACGTTTGTTTTATATAACCAAACGGAACTTACTTTCTGGACGTACCTCGTATTATGCCACCTTCATTTAGGAATGTATACAGCTTTTGCAGATCTGATGATGACAGCTTAGATCTACCGAGCCAGGTCAAAATATTTTTAAAGCGATCTTCGGCCACCTGTCCTTTTCAGATAGTTTTGAAAAATCTTAACTAGAAATTTTGTTTTGTTTCAGATGCACCGAGGCCAATCAAAGAGAGGGCACGTTCGCCGACCAGAGAAGAGCAGCCGGATTAGCTCTAAACCTTGAGTTTCAAACTAATCGAATTGAGGACAGCTCGATAAGAAAGACGATACGAATCATAACACTACGCCAGAGGATGTCGGGTACAAAACAACTGAAAAATTGCCACAAGAAGACGCCACCATTCGGCTGATCACCCGAGAAGAGTCCATCAATATTCGCATTGGTCTTCATAATAATTCATGGACGCGTGTAGTCTTAAGTTCGCTCCAGTTACGTAAGAATCGAAATTTGGAGACATGTTCGCAGAGATTTATCAGTTTACGAGGCGTACCTGGAAAGTAAGTACCGTTTTGGGAAAAAGGTACGAAACAGGTGAAAAAAAGAACATTTTATTGTCTAGAGTAAGAGCATATCTTAAACTAATTTTCCATATAGTTTACACCATTGCTCAGGCACTTGTCGTTGCAGTAGATCAACTTATCTAGTCCTACCTTATACAACGATGCCGCCAATGATCAGAAGCAATGCTGATTACCGAATTTCACCTCGTCTTCACTTTGGAAACGTTTCTCGCCAAGCTCCCGCTTTGTGTGTGAGAACAAGAGATGGTCCGATGACTCCAAGTCAGGGCTGTACGGCGGGTGGTCGAACTGCTGCTATCCAAACTGCTGAATAAGATTATAGTGTAGATATTTATGTAAACCGTCTATGCAACTGAATAGTCAAGGTTTTATATTGTCATATGCATTTCGCCTTTATTTGGAAGGCATCGTCAGTGCCCCGTAAAATACGAGTATACATGATTATGTTTCGTATTTTACGTTTTTAGTATTTTTGGTTATAAACAGATCTGGTGCGTTATCTAATTTCAGTTAATAATATCTTAATGTTATTACTTAACAATATTTGGTGGATGCTGATCTACATGTAGTGCTGATTGGTGACGTTAGGTTGTTTTGTTTCCAGTTATATTCCCTTGGCGTTTTTGTTTCTAACTCTTCACCACTAGCGCATGCCATTTTGTTTGTTTTATTTTATTTTGGATGGTGTTGCCAACTGTTGAATGGTGTTTGTACTATCTTTGCTTTATGCCAGCGTGTGTGTTTTTTCCGATGTAACTGCATAAAGAACTGCAGCACTTATTGATTTTTTCCCTTTTTTATGACTCCTGCTCGTGAGGGCAGAGAGAGAGAGAGAGAGAGAGAGAGAGAGAGAGAGAGAGAGAGAGAGAGAGAGAGAGAGATACAGAGAGAGAAGAGGGGTGGCTGAAAGAGAGAGATGTGGGTTTGTGTGTTTATATCAGCCTTCTTCTTTTCTTTATTATTATTATTATTATTATTATTATTATTATTATTATTATTATTATTATGAAATTGTGTGTGTGTGTGTGTGTGTGTGTTTGTGTGTAGATTAATGTTTCTCTTTAATTACTGTCTCACTTCTTTAATTAGGTTTAACAGTGAATTTTCGTTGATATTTGCCTGTTCATTTATTGATTGTTTGTTCTCGGCTATGGCTTTCTGGATGTGGTAGTTTTCTTGGGTTATCATGAGGTGTTTGTTGTGGTTGTTGGTACTGACAATTTTCATGTCTTTGTCTACATTGGTTGGGTACTGACTTTATTGTTTTCAGTGTTCCGCAAATGATATGTAGTTTGTTTCATAGTTCCAACATCTGATGTGTTCTTTGTACCTTCTTTTGAAATCTATGTTTGTCATTCCTATGTACTCTGCATCACAATTTTGGCATTCAAGTTTGTATATTCCTGAGCCTTGGGATATATCTTCCTTGATTTTTGGTAGTAGATTTGTTTCTAAAGATTTGCTGAACACTTAAAACTAAATGAACAGACAAACATAAATGAAGTCTCACTACTAAACCTAGGCAAAGAAATGAGACTATAATTAAAGAGAAAGATTCACATACACAATTTCGTAATAATAATAAAAGAAAAGAAAGGAAGAAGACTGAGTAAACACATAAACCTACGTCTCTCTCTGTCTCATACTTCTCTCTCTCAGTATAATATATATTCGTCTCTCCCCCTCCGCCCTCACGAGCAGGATATATAAAAAAAGAAAAAAATCAATAAATGAAACAGTTCTTTATGCATTTACATCGGAAAATCACACACGCAAAGTTAGGACATACACACATTCACAGTTGGCAAAACCACAAAAAAAAAAAAAAAAAAAAAATAAATAAATAAATAAAACATACACAAAATGGAATGTGCCTAGTGGTGCTAGTGGTGAAGTGCTAAAAACAAGACCGCAAAGGGAATATAATTGGAACCAAAACAACCTAAAGTCACCAATCAGCACTATGTGTAAACCAGTATCAATCAAATATTGTAAGTAATAACATCCAGATATTATTAACTACAATCATATAACGCACCATAACTGTTTATAATCAAAAATATTAAAAACGTGCCGCGGCGGAGTGGTGGAGCTCACAAAGGCGCAATGCTTCGATGCGCGAGACCGTTCCCTGTAGGGGGTTCGAAACCTCTCGCTGACACGTATATTTGTGCTGTCTTTAGTATAAGTTCGTTTATAAGTAGTTTGTAAGTTTAGGGACTGATGATCCCGCCGTTAGGTCCCGTAAGCTTAACAAACATTTGAACATTTGAACTAAAAACGTAAAAAACGAAATATTGTAAAACATAATCCTGTATATATTTCAGGCAACTGATGATGGCTTCCAAATAAAGGTGAACTGCATATGGCAATACAAAACCTTCATTATTCAATTGCATAGACGGTTTCCATAAAAATCTACAATATAATATAAAAAGACAACTATGGAAAGACAGGACGAAAAAGGAACTAACAATGTTGCTGAATAAGAGTATATGTCTCACCTGTAGCGTGTAACAGAGCATTATCGCGAAGCAAAACAGTTCATCTGCTCAGCTTTCGTCTCTTTATGTTTAGCCCAGTAAAACTGTCAGAAAAAAAGCCTATACCTTGCAAAAGGTGGGGTTGAAGATTTTATTTTTTTAACTCGTCCATATGGTTGGAAAGACTAGAAAACCAAGTATGGCCTACAAAATTTCTCTTTGGAAAACTTTCTGCAGTCAAAAAACATCGAAAATTTCGGACGTTTTTCAGTTTTTTCAAAATATCTCCGTTTTTGTGCTCCTACCGCTGTTACGTCACAGTTCTTTTTTAAAGAGCACAGAATTCTCTACAAATTTGATTCTTACCATTTTTTCTACTCCCAATACCAAAGGAGCTACAGCGTGTCAAAAATGTCAATTTTTCAAAATTTGTGCAATGTTGCAAAATACCTAATTTTATAACGCTGTTATTTTAGTTTCTGTTTGCATAATACAAATATATTATACATCGTGTTGTATTTTGGAATTTTAGTCACTAAAAGTGGTCACTTGTACTTACATGATATGTTGAGACTCGAGGAAAAATTGGATTTATCAGAATATGAGAACAAAATGAAAGGACATTTTACTATCGGGCAATCAGAAAAGCATTGGTCAGGGAATCCTTCTGATATGACTATAGAACAAACATTAATGAGAACCATGAATAATTCTGGATACCTCACTTCTGGACAAGTAATTATGGATAGTGTATTAAATATATGATTCACATGCAGAACATTTATGAAGAAATTGAATCATACTACGAAGTGAGCGCTATAATATCAGGACAGCATGTAGATGCATAGAACGAGATGGCGTAAGCTGCGTGATTGGTTTTCAGTGTATCCTCCCTTTTCTGAAAGTGGTTTTATAATGTCTGTCAGCAGTGTTGTTGTCGGGCCGGAGGATGTTAATTGTCATATGTGTCATGAAGAGGAGAACAAAGACATGAATAGAATATTTGGTGACAATTTTCAGAATGTAAAGTTCCGCAGAAAAGATAAAGTTGTGACTCTCCTTTCTGCATGCCATACTATAAAACCTGGGAGCACTAAAATTACTTCTGTTAATCCCTTTTTTCCCAAAGCATTTGTTTAGTGAAACAAAGTGAAGAAAAGTTTTTAAAAAAACTTTCTGAAATTTGAACTTGCTCCTTATCCAATGTTCCTACTGTCAGAAAATGGCATACGAAAAGGAAAGAAATATCCATTCTACGACGCCTTCGTTACAGGGGAAGATGCGAAGTCAGAGGCATCGACTACATTTTTTGTCATTGATGGAGGGTATCGTATATGCAAAGTGACTTGGCCTCAAAATGTTTGCTTCGGATCAACAGCCCAAAGTTATGTTTCTTACTTGCAACATCACTTTGGATCTCAATTTGCTGTTGTGTTTGATGGGTACCCATGTGAGATAGAGATATGCTGAGAGGATTCGTAAATCCAGAAAACATTCTTCGGTCGACGTTGTGGTTGATGCAGAGATGGTGAACTAAGTGCCTCAGAACAAGTTCTTATACACCGAACGAAACAAGATTCGCTTGTTCATACTTCTTAAAAAGGAATTTCAGGAGTGTAGCATTGAGGTGCATCAGGCACAAGATGATGTTGACTTTATGGTGTAACATCTGTTATTTCAAGAACTAAGTATTTGGGTGTGTTGTCATTGTGGAAGATGATGTTGACCTGCTTGTGCTCATGACCGGTTTAGGACAAGACATCGAAAAAAAAAAAAAAAAAAAAAAAAAATTAAGCCGTGGAAACTGGAAACTCCCTGAGAAATGGGACTGAAATCACAGTGACAACGATCCAATACCCGTTACAATGAGCCAACCCCTAGCACCTGAAGCACTTCTCCTCATTGTTTCCTGCTCATGCAAGGTGAGCTGTGGCGAAATGTGCTCCTGCAGAAAAGCGGGTTTGAAATGGTCTTCCATTTGCGAGAAATGTATTGGGGTCAACTATGAATATGTGCCACAATTTTTATATAAAGACAGCGAAGAAGATGTTACGGAGGATGTTGAAACTGATGACGAAACCTATGAACATGAAGAGACCGACTTCCTGTTTAAAGAAAAGGTCAACCTGGGACCAAATCTATGTACTACCCTGAATCTCCGACCAAGGTATTTCTTGTGACACCGAGCAACGTGGCACATCAAAAAGGAAGCGAGCTTAGGGTTTAACGTCCCGTCGCCACATCAAAACATCGGAAATGATGTTCATATCCCTCTCAAATGCGCTAAAGTTCTCTCTCTCTCTCTCTCTGTGAGTGTGTGTTTGTGTGTGTGTGTGTGTGTGTGTGTGTGTGTGTGTGTGAGCGTGTACCTATATCTCTTAATTATGTACCTTTATATGTATAGTTTCACAAATACCAGGGCTGAGCTGCCCTATAGTAAACATCGGCTACTGATGGGTGCCCAGAAATCGCATTGTTGCATACAGAAAAATTGAATACCTGAAAATGAGATAGTAAATTGCAACATATGATATACAGGGTGAATCTAAATTCGCGCACTCGGGCTTCACTGCGCAATTCCTCACATGCTACCAATAAAAAAATGTCTGTCACAAAATTTCGTCCTGCGCATATTTCCAGCAATAGATGGACGCCGAAGAGAAGATTGAGAGGGTTGTGTGTCCTGTACGTGAGTGTGTTTCAGAATTCCCCTCAGGGGCTCAGCATTAATTTGCTGAGTACGGGCTTGGCGAACCCGGGGTCCTGAGCCGTGGGCTGTGTCGCGCCAACAGTCCGCTACACCGTAAGCTCTGTGCGTGCTTCAACGACCATCGTTCGGCGCGACGGTGGAACGTTGTACGTTTCAGAGCCCGGGGATCTTGGCTTAATCGCCCGGGTCGCGAGGACGGTACAAACCTCTATAAAAAACCCCTCAATCTCAAGGTGTGCTACGTGCCGAGGAGATGCATGGCTGTTGAGGTTGAACAGCCGCTAGCGAGCAACCTCTGAGGAACCTGCCGCACCTCAGTTGTACAAGGCTTACCCAGGCAAGCGGGGCTCTGCCTGGGTGGACCTTATTTCCCTAGCTGCTCGTGGGACGACAATGAAACGAGCCATAAACAGCGTAGGCGGGCGCAAAACCGCCGTCTCTAAGAGAGGAAGAAATGAATTTAATGGTGCACAGTATGACCCCAGATCGTTCCCTTCCCTGGCCACACCTTGGGAAGAACGTCAGGCCCTTAACAGATCTGAGCCTTACTCACCCCAGTACTTAGTCTGTACTCGGGCTGATGGGGAATCCTTTACTAATACTAAGCCGCAATTTTTTGTTGAAACCATCGAAAATAGATTTGGCGAAGTCGCATCTTTTTCTAAAATGAGAAGCGGGTCTGTCTTAATACAAGCGGCGTCCCCTGCACAGTCAAAGGCTTTACTCGCCTGTGACATGCTAGGAGACGTCGCCGTAAGTTTCACGCCGCATAAGACGCTCAACATGATCCAGGGCTTAATATTCCACCGTGATCTTCTGTCACAGACTGACGACGAATTGCGCACTGATTTAGAGCGGAGAGGAGTTCACTACGTCCGGCGCATCTACAGGGGACCGAAAGATCGCAGGGTTGCCACCGGTGCATTTATCTTGGCCTTCGAGGGCGATGTACTGCCTGAGAAGGTCAAGATAATGATATACCGGTGTGAAGTAAAACCGTACATCCCTCCCCCTATGCGATGCTTTCGGTGCTGGAAGTTCGGGCATATGTCCTCCCGATGCACTTCCAGCCCCGCCTGTAGGGACTGTGGGCGTCCATCACACCCGGACGCGCCATGTACACCTCCTCCTGTGTGTGTGAATTGTGGGCTGCAACACCCACCTTGCTCGCCGACCTGTAGTGTGCTACATAAAGAACGCAAGATCATGGAATTCAAAACCCTGGATAGATTACCGTACTCAGAGGCCAGACGAAAATATGAGCGTCTTCATCCCGTTCGGATGTCGTCGTCCTTTGCTGCCATTGCGTCGTCTCCGACCACTATGGGGACGTCAGCCTCCCATGTCGCGCCATCTTCTGTGGCCCCTGTGGGCCGAAAACATCAAACTGCCCCCTTGACGGTTGGGGGCCCTTCCTCTGTTGCCCCCCCCCCCCACCACCTCCTGTGGGGGCAACTGCCCCACACCCGTTGGGGACTCCGGTCCCTAACTCCCAGCCGGAGAAGCAGCAGCCTTATCCGGCACCTCTCGCCAGGAAGGGGTCCCTGGGCTCCCTTCCTCCTATGGTTTCTCCCACTGATCATGTGGGTACCAGTGAGTGGCTGACACAGCCACTTACTCTGACTCGTGGTCGCAGGGCTTCAAGGTCCTCCTCAGTCCCTGAGGCTGAGGTCGAGGCCCCAAAGCCCTCCCAGCAAGAGAAACCTAAAAAGGAGCGAGAGAAGAAAAAGTCGAAGGCTGCTAAGCAAACGCCTTCCACGGTGGACACTGTGCCGCCGCCGCCGCCGCCACCACCACCACCACCACCACCACCACCTCACACATCTGAGGACGTGGTGGAACTCCTCGCCTCACCAGAGGACTTGGCTATCACCAAGACTTTGGAGGCGATGGATGTAGAGGCCCTGCCTCCACCGACGGCGACGACGGGTGCTTCTGTGGAACCAACAGCACCGTCGATACTGCCATTCCTCAGCAATCAAGAAGTAGCATGATCTTGCAATGGAACTGTGGCGGCTTTTTCCGCCACTTACCCGAGCTGCAGCAATTACTGTGCCGCTATCCTGCTTTCTGTGTAGCCCTACAGGAAACATGGTTTCCTGTCCAGCGGACCCCAGCCCTCCGTGGGTATCGGGGCTATTATAACAACCGCGCTGACTACAACAGGGTATCTGGAGGTGTCTGCATTTATGTCCTCGCCACTGTTCCTAGTGCTGCCGTGCCTCTTAACACGGCTCTCGAGGCAGTGGCTGTTAGACTCAGAACAATGCAGGACATAACTGTCTGCTCTCTATACCTCCCACCAGATGAGGTCATTTCCCTTGCTGACCTCACTGCCTTGGTCGCGCAGCTACCCCCACCATTTATCCTTTTGGGGGACTTCAACGCCCACCATCCTCTCTGGGGCGGTATACAGCCCTCGGGACGTGGTAGAGACGTTGAAACGTTACTGACACAGCAGGACATATGCCTCTTAAGCACTGGTGCACCCACACATTTTAGTATAGCACATGGCACATATTCTGCTATTGACCTATCTGTATGTAGCCAAGGCCTGCTCCCACATTTGAGATGGAGGGTCCACGACGACCTTTGCGGGAGTGACCATTTCCCCATCCTTCTGTCACTCCAGCACTTTGAACCTGCAGGCTACCCATCCAGATGGTGTCTCCATCGAGCAGACTGGCAGCGTTACACCTCGGCTGCTGTGGCTTCTGTTCCATTACCAAATGATATTGATACGGCAGTCCAACAGGTCACAGCTATTATAGTCTCAGCTGCAGAGGAGACCGTTCCGATCACCACTGGTTCCCCTCGGCGCAAGGTCGTGCCCTGGTGGACGCCAGAGATTGCTGAGGCTATACGGGACCGTCGGCGAGCACTACAATGCCACCGGCGCCGCCCTACAATTGAGAATCTGATAGCTTTTAAAAGGCTCAGGGCCCGTGCCCGACGACTTATCAGGCAAAGTAAACAGGACTGTTGGGAGCGGTACGTCGCCTCTATAGGCTCTCGTGCCTCCCCTTCTTGCGTCTGGTCTCAGGTACGGCGCCTCTATGGATACCGCCCACCAGCGGGAATCCCATCTCTGACCGTCGATGGAACTCTCTGTACTGACCCGGCCGTGATTTCTGAGTGCATGGCAGAGCATTATGCAAGATGCTCCGCGACAGCAAATTATAGTGCCTCCTTCCGCTCCCTTAAACAACGGGTGGAGCGAAATCCTCTATCTTTCCACACTCGCCGCCGGGAACTGTACAATGCTCCTTTTACGGAATGGGAGTTTACCACTGCTCTTGCTGCATGTCCCGATACCTCTCCGGGACCAGACCGCATACATGGCCAGTTCATCCGTCACCTGTCAGCGGACTTCCATCAGAAATTGCTCGCCTTATTTAATAGGATCTGGACAGGGGGTGTTTTCCCATCCCATTGGCGGGATAGTATTATTATCCCTGTTATGAAACCGGGAGCAGATCCGCTGGCAGTTGACAGTTATCGCCCCATCAGCTTGACAAATGTCCTGTGTAAGTTGCTTGAGCGTATGGTGAGTCGCCGTCTTATGTGGATCCTTGAAGATCGGAGTCTACTGGCCCCACAACAGGGGGGTTTCCGCAAGGGTCGCTCCACTATCGACAATTTAGTGTCTTTGGAGTCGGCCATCCGTACAGCCTTCTCTAGACGTGAGCACTTAGTTGCGGTCTTTTTTGACCTCCGGCGGGCGTATGACACGACATGGCGCCACCATATTCTCGCTACACTGTATGATTGGGGCTTACGGGGTCCACTCCCAATTTTTATCAAGAATTTCCTCTCGCTACGCACTTTTAGGGTGAGAGTTGGAACTTCCTTCAGCTCACGCCGAGTGCTGGAGAACGGAGTCCCACAGGGCTCCGTTCTCAGCGTACCGCTCTTTTTAATAGCGATAAACGGTCTTGCTGCGGCAGTGGGGGTCATCGGTTTGTTGTTCTTTATTCGCCGATGACTTCTGCTTATACTACAGCTCTCCTAGCATTGGTGTTGCTGAAAGGCGTCTTCAGGGAGCCATCCGAAGGGCACAGTCATGGGCCACGACGCATGGCTTTACTTTTTCAGCTTCTAAAACCCGGGTGATGCACTTTTGTCGTCATCGGGCTGTTCACCCTGACCCAGAACTGTACCTAGCTGCTGACCAGCTTCATGTTGCAGAAACCCATCGGTTTCTCGGCTTGCTGTTTGACAACCGACTGACTTGGGGGCCACACCTTCGTCAGCTGAAGCAGAAGTGCTGGCGGCACCTAAATATATTGCGATGTCTCAGCCATACTGCCTGGGGAGCTCACCGTCGAACCCTCATGCACCTCTTTCGGGCGCTCATCCAACCACGCCTGGATTATGGGAGCCAAGTATATGACTCTGCATCACCTTCAGCACTGAGGATCTTGGATCCCATTCTACATAGTGGTGTCCGTTTAGCAACAGGGGCATTCCGCACCAGCCCTGTGCCTAGCCTCCTTGCCGAAGCTGGCATCCCTCCCTTGAGGTACCGCCGGCAACAGTTGCTGGCATCCTACATTGTCCATGTCCACGCTACGCCTCACCATCCAAATCGTAGGTTATTGTTTGCAAATACCGACCTTCCCTCTCCGCAACGTCGACCCAGATCAGGTCTTCCAGTTGCGGTCCGTGTACATTCTCTTCTTTCTTCCCTAGAGTCTTTTCCTCTCCGTCCTTCATTCTCTTGCCTATCTAATATTCCTCCTTGGACCATCCCACGCCTCCAGCTTCACCTGCAACTGTCCGGCGGTCCAAAGGCGTCGATTTCACCACAATTACTTCGACACCAGTTCCTGGACATACTTAACACATTCCGTGATGCAGACGTCATATACACTGATGGCTCCCAGGTAGACGGCAGAGTGGGTTACGCCTATGTTCATGGCGAACACACTGAACAGCGCTCCCTGCCCTCTGGCTGTACTGTCTTTACGGCAGAGCTAATCGCAATAACCCGTGCACTCGACCATCTCAGAGCATGCCCCAGGAAGTCATATCTTATCTGTAGTGACTCCCTGAGTGCCTTGCACGCTCTAGACCACTGCTTCCCCAGGCACCACTTGGTGCGATCCATCCAAGTCACGGTGTTTAGTCTTGGCAAGTCAGGCCGTTCTGTGGCTTTCATATGGACCCCAGGCCACATCGGAATTCCAGGGAACGAACGCGCTGATCAGCTGGCCAAGCAGGCCATCACATGCCAGCGCCTGGATATCGGTACCCCAGAAGGCGATATCCGCTTGGGTCTCCACCGAAAGATCTTTGAGGCTTGGAATTCGGAATGGGCAACAATGAGTACGCCCAATAAGCTCCGTGGAATCAAGCCCACGACAGCAGCTTGGAAGACTTCCGTAAGGCCTTCTCGAAGGGACTCAGTTGTTCTCTGTCGCCTGCGTATCGGCCATACGTGGCTAACGCACGGCTACCTCTTACGCCGAGAGGAACCGCCAGAATGTCATTGTGGAGCTGTATTGACTGTAGTCCACATCTTGTTGGACTGTCCAATTTTAGCCGCATTGCGGCAGTCTTTTAAGCTGCCTCCTGCACTCCCTTTGATTTTAGCTGACGACGCCTCTATGGCTGACTGTGTTTTAGGTTTTATTCGTGCAGCGGGCTTTTATCACAAGCTTTAACGGTGGGTTCGTATGCATGATCTTCAGGCATACACCGCTTATAGTTTTAATCTGTTGTCACTTATGTCTTGTCAGACCCTTTTCCGACTGGCAGTTGTATAGAATGTGCAGAATGGCTGGCTCATCCATTATTATCCTAGTGATCAGCCAGCCAATAACATCTGCTGTGATTTTTAGTTGATTATTTGTTCCACCACTACTGTGGTTCCCTTTTCCTTTTTATGTTGCAATTATGACCAACACTGTCTTCCTGTACGTCTTTTGTACTAGTTGCAAGGCGCTTATTTTAATCATACATGAAACCCTGTGATCTCTTAGCTGGGAACAGGGGACTGATGACCAAGCAGTTTAGTCCCCTTTAAACCCCCAACACCAACCAACCAATGTGTTTCAGAATTACACTACTACTCCAACATATAGGGGAAGTTGTCTTGAAGAACAAAGTGAGCATAGAAACCCATGCCCGGAAACGTCATCCAATGACGCTACAGAGCGTCGAAATTGCTGGAGGGGATGTCTAGCGGCAGGAGCTGGTGCCTGTAACTTGGACTCTCCGTAGCGTCGTTGAATGGCGATTCCGGGCATGGGTATCCACGCACATTTTGTTCCTCAACAAGCCTAATACATACCTTACAAGTTTGTTGGTGTAATTTTGAAACACACTGATGTATGGAACAAACAGCCATCTCAGTCTTTGACGTCCATTTACTGGCGGAAATAAGCGCAGGATGAGATTTTGTGGAAGACATTTTTCATTGTTGGCAGGTGAGGAATCGCGCTGCGAAGCCCGAGTGCACGAATTTAGATTCACCCTGTACACTATATTTATATCACACAAACAGAAACTGAAATAACTGCTCAAAAATAACTGCTGAAATAACTGCCACTTTAGACAAATTATGAAAAATTGACATTTTTTGACGCACTGTAACGCCTTAGATGTAGGGAGTAGAAAAAAATGATGACAACCAAATTTGTAGAGAATTCTGTACTCTTTAAAAAAAGAACTGTGACGTAAAAGCGGTAGGATCACAAAAACGGAGATATTCTGAAAGAAAAATGAGAAACGTCCGAAATTTTCGATGTTTTTTGACTGCAGAAAGTTTTTCCCAAGAGAAATTTTGTTGGCAAAACTTGGTTTTCTAATCTTTCCAACCATATGAACGAGTTAAAAAATAAAATCTTCTACCCCATCTTTTGCAAGGTATAGCTACTATTTGACTGGACTAATTCTGTATTGCACATCGAAGATTTTTCAAAGTCTGACAGTTTTTGGCTGCAATGATGGATTCACGTATTGGGAGAAATTTAACAAGCAGCAGTTGGTGTCGTCAATGCCGGCATCGTACTATGAGGTAGGAGGAGATAAGCTGATCGACCACTACTACAAGTGCCTCAACAACGCTGGAAACTATGTGGAAATGTAGTTTAACATATGCTTTTCCTTGTGAAAATAGTTTAAAAAAAATATATGTTTACTACATTTGTTCCCGAAACGGTACTTACTTTCCGTATACCGTCAATCAGGGTAACTTTGTACCAGTGAGGGTATCTTTGTACCACTTAATATTTGGGTTTCAAATGGCTCCTGTTCCACCTATTGGCAATTTTTTTTCTAAAGGTAATTGTTAATACTTCCGTTATAAATAATTCCTCAGTAGGTGGAACATCAGCCATATGAAACCGAAATATTAAGTGGTACAAAGATACCCTGACTAGTACAAAGTTACCCTGATTGACTGTACACCTCGAAATTTTCAACTGCAGAGTTGCTTCACAAATTATGGGACATGAGTCCCTAGGCCGCAGCGGAGTGGCCGAGTGCATTGAGGAGCTATGCTCCGATGCGCGATACCGCTCCCCGTCGGGGGTTCGAATGCCCCTCTGGCATGGATGTTAGTGTTATCTTTAGTATAAGATAGTTCGTAAGTTTAGGGACTGATAACCCCACTGTCCTTATTTTTTTTTTTTTTTTTTTTTTTTTTTTTTTTAGTCCTAATTCACGCTGTACGAGTAGAGAAACGAGCAAAACTCAGTGTCGATACGAGTGCAGCAGCGCTGGGTGTTTACGGAGCTCACTGGTCCCAGCTGAGGCGGCCGCGGATGCCTGAGCCGCAGCCACAGTCCCAGAGAGCGTCTCCGCGCCGGGCTTTCATCTGCAAACAGTCGGCGCGCCGCTCTGACGTAATCCCATCACGAGGCGCTCGTTAGCCGCAAATCCTCAGAGCTTAATTACAGAAGAATATCATTTGTCCACGCCGTCAGCAGGCTAGAAAGACTGTTATGCGTATCAGCAAAAACACGCGCTTCCTTAAAGATTGCTGATTTCATAAAAGAGATGCCATTACCGGCCCTCGCTGTTCTTTGAGAGCGCGCGCGCTTTCGTGCTCCTCTCCTCCCCCCCCCCCCTCCTCCCCTACTTTCCCCTCCCCCGCGCGCGACTCTTCAGCCTTCCTCTCCTTTTGTCTTTCGTTCCATTTTTTCTCTCCCCCACCCCCTCCTTCTTTTTTTTAGCCTGGCATCTCTTTAGAGTCGTCTGCGGCGGGTAGATTGTCAAAGGGATGACATTACAATTTGCCGTAACGAGAGGCAGGGGACGGAAAGGAAAGCGCGCGGAGAGCTTAATTCGCGCTCATGATTGCAACATGTTGGTGGCTCCTTTGCAGGCCGCGTTAATGGATACGCCTAATAAAGCCCGCCCGGGCTGGGCGCCAGTCATTAACAGCCCAGCTAGAGCCCGCAGCTCCCAGCCACAAAGTCGCGACGCGCCCAGGAACAGAACAGAAAGCACCCGCTGAAAGCGACAGCGCACACTCACTACTGTCTCCCGCCGAAGAATTCTTCTTTGTCACAACCACACATCTACTTATCTAACCCACAGTTCCACTTAACGAGGATACAACGTCAAAACTTTTGTTAAACCGTTTTTTCCAAAAATGTGTTCCTTTATATTCCTTCAGACCGTCTTGATCGCAAATTATTTTAGTAATTAATGACGCGTTTCGACCTTTAGCAGGGCATCTTCAGATTATCTGCGTGACAGAATTTACACAAAATTACAAGGCGGAATTACAAATGGGTATAATGGTACATGGTCTTATGTTGTGTTAAGAAGACGGTATAAATGGCAAACAAAGCTTACAATGCGCTCTCCGTGGTGTGACACCGTAAGTTGTTATTGCGGTGTTTCTATTTTTCTGGATTTTTTTGATTTCCTTGTCGCCCTACAACTGATCGGGTAACAACGAATTACAGTTGGAACATACTCGGTGAAGATGTGAGAAACAGAAAACCGACTTTTAAGATTGCCTTAATAGAAGAAGTGATCTCTGGTGATACAAGATTGGATTGAAAATAATTGGAAATTGGAAATCATTTTAAAATATGTTCCTTTTGTACGTCACATCTTGCCAAATAGTTCGAAATATAAAACGTGTATGTTTTAGGAAATATAAGACGTGTTATTATGTCTTAAGTGTAGCGAAGTGCAGCATCAAACCTCTTCACACACCACTGTTCTCTCATACGTCACTGTATGTCAGCTAATACAAACGCTGCTTAAACAAAAAACAAAAAAAAAAAAAAAAAAACAAAAAAAAAAAAAACAAAAAAAAAAAATCTGTATCTACATACATACTCCGCAATCCAATCAAAGGTATATGGTGGAGGGTACTAGTACCACCGCTAGTAAATTCCTTTCCTGTTCCACTTCCATATACTACGAGGGAAAAACGAATGAATGTATTCATCTGTACGAGCCCTAATCTCTCTGTTCGTATCGCTTTAGTCCTTACGTAAAATGTAGGTTGGCGGCAGTAGAATTATTTTGCGGTCCGCCACAAATTCCGACCTTATAAATTTCTTCTCCACTTCCATGAACCACAGACATTGCCGAGGTGGGGTGGCTTGGGTGCCTCAACGACACAGATAGCCATACCGTAGGTGCAACAACAGCGGAGGGTTATCTGTCGAGAGGCCAGACAAACGTGTGGTTCCTGAAGAGGGGTAGCAGCCTTTTCAGTAGTTACAGGGGCAACAGTCTGGATGATTGACTGAGCTAGGCCTGTAACATCAGCTAATGTGGCTTTACTACACAACTACTGCTAACGACTGAAAGCCGTTACTTCTCCCGAGGACACGCAGCTCTACTGTATGACACTACGGTCGGGGGTTCGAATCCCCCCTCGGGCATGGATATTTGTGCCGTCTTTAGTATAAGGTAGTTCATAAGTAGTTTGTAGGTTTAGGGACTGATGACCTCGTAGTTGAGTCCCATAAGCTTAACAAACATTTTTTCTACTGTATGACAATACGATGATGGCGTCTTCTTGGGTAAAATATTCCGGAGGTAAAATATTCCCCCATTCGGATCTCCGGGCGGGGACTACTCAGGAGGATGTGATCATCAGTAAAGACAACACTGGCATTCTACGGATCGGAGCGTGGAATGTTAGATCCCTTAATCGGGTAGGGAAGCTAGAAAATTTAAAAAGAGAAATGGTTAAGTTGAATTTAGATATAGTGGGGATTAGTGAAGATGGGTGGAAAGAGGAACAGGATTTCTGGTCAGGCGAGTACAGGATTATAAATACAAAATCAGTTGGGGGTATTACAGGAGTAGATCTGATAACGAATAAAAAAAAATAGCAATGCGGGTAAACTACTATGAGAAACACAGTGATCGCATTATCATAGTCAAGATAGATAGATACGAAGCCAACACCGACCACAGTAGTACAGGTTTATATGCCAACTAGCTCTGCAGATGATGAGGAGATCGAAGATATACATGAGGAGCTAAAGGAAATTATTCAGACAAATAAGGGAGATGAAAATTTAATTGTTATGGGTGAATTGAATTCGGTACTAGGACAAGGAAGAGAAGGGAAGATAGTAGGTGAATATGGTCTGGGCACAAGGAATGAAAGAGGAAGCTACCTCGTAGAATTTTGCACGGAACATAATTTAGTTATGACAAACACCTGGTTTAAGAAGGCCGCGGTGGAGTAGCCGAGCGGTCTAAAGCGTCTCGCTGCGGAGCGCGTTTGCTCGCCGTGGAGGTTCGAATCCTCCCTGGGGCATGGGTGTGTGTGTTGTCCTTAGGTTAGTTTACCTAGGTTTAAGTAGTTTTTAAGCTACGGACTGATGACCACGCAGTTTGGTCCGATAGATTTACAAACATTTGAACATATTTTTGGTTTGAGAATCACAAAGGAAGGTTGTATATGTGGAAGAGACCAGGAGACACCGGGAGATACCAGATAGATTTTATAATGATAAGACATAGATTTCGGAACCAGGTTTGAAACTGTAAGACATACCCAGGGGCAGATATAGACTCTGACAATAACTTGTTGGTTATGAACTGTAGGCTGAAACTAAAGAAAATACATAAAGGCAGGAAAATAAGGAGATGGGACCAGGATAAATTGAGGGGACCTGAAGTTCTTAAGAATTTCAGAGGGAGCTTTGGGCAACAATTGTCAGAAACAGGGGAAAATAAAACAGTAGAGGAGGAATAGGTAGCATTGAGAGATGAAATAGTGAAGGCAGCAGAGGGCAAAATAGGTAGGAAGGAAAGACCTACAAAAAATACTTGGATATCACAGAAGATACTAAATTTAATCGATGAAAGAGAAAATATAAAAATGCAGTAAATGAAACAGGCAAAATGGAGTACAGACGACTAAGAAATGAGATTGACAGGAAGTGCAAAGTGGCCAATCAGGAGTGGCTAGAAGGAAAATGCATGGATGTAGAAGAATATATAAATAGGGGAAAATAGATACAGCATACAGGAAAATAAAAGAATCATTTGGAGATAAGAAAAACAGCTCTATGAATATCAAGGACACTGATGGAAAACCAGTTCTCAGCAAAGAAGGGAAAGCTGAAAGGTGGAAAGAGTATATAGTGAGGTTCTATGAAGGAAATGAACTTAGCAGCAATATTGTAGAAAGGGGAGAAGAAGTAAATGAGGATGAAATAGGAGATACTATAGTGAGAGATGAATTTGACAGAGTACTGAAAGACCTAAGTCGAAACAAGGCCCCTGGAGTAGATGATATTCCCTCAGAGCTACTAAAGTCCAGAGAACCAGCCATGACAAAATTGTTCAAAAATGTTCAAATGTTTGTTAAGCTTAAGGGACGTAACTACGGGGTCATCAGTCCCTAAACTTACAAACTACTTATGAACTACCTACAACTGACGACGGCACAAATATCCATGCCCGAGGGGGGATTCGAACCCCCGGCCGTAGTGACCGTGCAGACCGTGACTGAAGCGCCTCAGTCCCCTCGGCCACCGCGGCCGGCTGACAAAATTGTTTCACCTGGTGTGTAAGATGTAAGAGACAGGTGAAGTACCCTCAGACTTTAAGAAAAATGTTATAATCCCCATTCCAAAGAAAGCAGGTGCAGGCAGGTGTGAAAACTACAGAACCATCAGTTTAATAAGTCATGGTTGCAAAATATTAACACGAATTATTTATAGAAGTATGGAAAAGCTGGTAGAAGCCGACCTCGGGGAAGACCAGTTTGGGTTCAGGAGAAATGTAGGAACACGGGAGGCAATACTCACTTTACGGTTTATCCTAGAAGATAGATTAAGAAAAGGCAAATCTACATTTCTAGCTATGTAGATTTGGTGAAGGCTTTTGACAATGTAGATTGGAATAAACTCTTTGAAGTTCTGGAGCTAGCAGCAGTAAAATATAGGGAGCGTAAGGTTATTTACAACTTATACAAAAACCAGACAGCGGTTGTCAGAGTTGAAGGGCATGAAAGGGATGCAGTGGCTGGAAAGGGAGTAAGACAGGGTTGTAGCCTTTCTCCAATGTTACTCAATTTGTACATTTAGCAAGCTATAAAATAAAGCAAGGAGAAATTTGGAGAAGGAATTAAAGTTCAGAGGGAAGAATTAAAAACATTGCGTTTTGCCGACGACATAGTAATTCTGTCAGATATAGCAAAGGACCTGGAAGAGCAATTGAACGGAATGGACAGTGTGCTGAAAGGTGCATATAAGATGAACATTACAAGAGCAAAACTAGGGTATTGGAGTGCAGTCTAAGAAAATCAGGTGATGCTAAAGGAATTATATTAGGTAATGAAGCAATAAAGGAGGTAGATGAGTTTTGTTACTTGGGCAGTAAAATAACAAATGATGGTCGCAGTACAGACGATATAACGTGGAGAATGGTAATAGGTAGAAAAGCGTTCTTAAAAAAGAGAAATTTGTTAATCTCGAATATTTATTTAAGCCTAAAGAAGTCCTATCTGAAGGCATTTGTATGAGTGTTGCCTTGTATGGGAGTGAATCAAGGGCGATAAACAGTGCGGACAGGAAGAGCATTGAGGCTTTTGAAATGTGGTGCTACAGAAGAATGCTGAAGATTAGGTGGCTGGATAGCGTAACTAATGAAGAGGTACTGAACATAACTGGGGAGAAAATAAATTTCTGGCATATCTTGACTAAAAGAAGGAGTAGATTGGTAGGACACATTCTTAGACATCAAGGAATCGTGAATTTAGCGTTTGAGGGAAGTGTGTGGGGTAAAAACCGCAGAGGGAGACCAAGAGATGGATGCAGTAAGCAGATTCAGACAGATGTAACTTGCCGTTCTTATGTGGAGATGAAGAGGCTTGCTCAGGATAGAGTATTGTGGAGAGCTGCATCAAACCAGTCACCGGACTGAAGACCACAACAACAACAAATTTCTTCAACAGTGTTTTTCGGAAAGAACGTTGCCTTCCCTCCAGCGGTAACACGTGCGCACTGATCGAGCTTACCAGTAACAAACCTAGCTGACAGCCTCTGAATCGTTTCCTTTAAACCAATATAGTGGGAATACTAAACACTTCAGTCATACTCAAGATGGGGATGGGGTCGCACATGTGTTTAATACGCGGTCTCCTTTACAGACGAATCACATCACCGTAAAATTCTTCCAGTAAAAGTGCAAAAATTTGCAATTGACACTAAATAAAGAAAAGTGTGACGTAATACACATGACCACAAAAAGAAATCCGCTGAACTTCAATTACGCTATAAATCAGTCAAAGCTTAAGGTCGTAAATTCTACTAAATAAATAGGAGTTACAATTACGAACAACTTAGACTGGAGAGAACACATAGAAAATATTGTGGTGAAGGTGAACCAAAGATTACGTTTCATTGGCAGAAAGCTTCGAAGATGAACCAGCTCCACCAACGAGACTGTCTACATCACACGTGTGCGTCCTCTCCTCGAGTACTGTTGCCCATTGTTGGACCCTCACCAGGAGGGACTAACGGAAGATATTGAGAAGGTTCAGAGAAGGGCAGCTCGTTTTGTCGTATCACGTTACGGGTAGGAGGTGGGGGGGAGCGTCACGAAAATGTTGCGCGAATTGGGGCGGGAATTATTAAAAGAAATACGTTATTCATTGCGGTGTGATCTGTTTGCGAAGTTTCAATCACCGACTTTTACTTCTGAATGTGAAAATATTTTGCTAGCACCCACCTACTTAGGGAGACATGACCATCCCAATAAAATAGGAGAAATTAGATCGAAAACGGAACGATTTAGGTGTTTTTCTTCCCGCGCGCTATTAGAGAATGGAACCGTAGAGAAAAGTTATGAAAGTGGTTAATGAACCCTCTGCCAGTCACTTAAATATGATTTGCAGTGTATGTATGTAGATATAGATGTAAACCGAAATCCATCATCCGGAATCCCCATGACTTGTTCTTATATGTTCGTTCCATTTCCTATCGCTGTGCAGCGTTACGCCTAGATATTTCATGGACATAACTCTGTCAAGGAGCAAACTACTAATGCTATATTCAAAAATTACGTGAATGGTTCTTGTACTCATCTGCATTACCTTACATTTATCTACATTTGGAGCTAGCTGACAACCTATAAATTTGGTCCAGGTCATCCTGCATCCTGCAACAGTCATTCAATGACGACTCCTTCCTGTACACCACAGTAACATCAGCAAACAGTTGCAGATTATAACTCGCGCTGTCCGACAGATCATTTACAAAGATAGAAGATAATAACGGCCCTATCACTTTTTTCCAGGGCACACCTGACGATACGCTAGTCTCTGATGAACACTAGCCATCGAGGACAACGTATTGGGTTCTATTACTTGAGTAACTTTCGAGCCACTCCCATATTTCGGTACCTATTCCATAAGCTCGTACCTTCGTTAGCCGTCTGTAGTACGGTACCGTGTCAAACGCCTATCGAAAATCGAGAAATATACAGTCTTCCTCTAGCACTTATCCGTACCATGCAAGATATCATGAGAACTGTTAGTTTATTCTGAAACGGCTTTATTGATAGAAGTACTTATACACACTTCAAAAATGTCTCCTGAACACTACCGTTCAATGTGTGTATTGCATCAAGCACACATCTTCTTATATTGTCCATAGAAGTAACATAAATACGTAAACAACCACGTATGAGCAGGGACAATGCGACAGAATGGGTAACACGGCAAATCAGTTCCAGTCATGAAACAAGAAATGAAATAGGCTACTTGTGTTAACTGTAATTCAACCACACCTAGAAGGCCAGTTTCAAAGTTTGATCGTATCCACATTGTTACTTTGTGTCAGGGCGGGATTCTCATCAATGGAAGTTTCCAGACATCTCGTAGTAAAGGATAGCGATGTTGATCGGAAGTGGAGGAGGTACAGAGATATAGAAACTGCCGATGATTTGCTTCCCTATGACCTACACACTATGCAGTGTGGTACAGATGGCCCAGCAGTGTGCTGAATGGACTCCTCAGTTTTGGCAACAAATGCTATTCTCAGATGAGACTCGCATCTGCCTTCTAACAGACAATCGTCGCAGCGTCTTTGGAGCCAGCATGGTCATTCTCAAAGTCTTTAACACACGGTCTACATCGTAGTGTAACCATTTACACTACATATCTGCCTGTATCGATACCAAATGACCAAAAGATAATTAGCAGGTGAGAGGTCAAATATCGCCCCAGATCTCTTTTCTGTTTAGGTACTGGGCAGCCTGTTAGTAGCAAGTGGCAGCGATTGTATTTGAATCATAGATGCTGCATGGATGATGTATATATAAGGAAAAGAATAATGGAATCTTTATGTTATAATTTCTATCTTAAGTTGATTGGCTTATGCCATTATTGTAAGATTTGCTGTAGTTCATACTAAGATAGGATGTATGAAGTGCCTAACTGTACTTGTGGGAAATAAATCCTATTGTATTTCATTTAACTGACCTTGTGGGCTACAGTTATTTAGTAGTTAATGCCTGCAGATTAAGAAGCAGTTTTTTTTCATTTTTATACAGCGTGTCCCACACAACTGTTTCACCCCAGATATCTCTGAAACTACAAAAGATATTGAAAAACGAGTTCCACGGTTAAGAACGTACGGCAGGGGCTTATGAAAGTAGTTATTACGAGACATTCTAAAACCCAAAGAAGTATTATTTTCAACACTAACTTATGTTTTTTTTTTAATTTTTTAATGGATACCCAGTATTATTTCTTAAGCACTCAATAGAATGAAAAATCACAGAAAGAATGTCGTCGGTTGCATCGCAATCCGTGAATTACATCCGGAGAAACTGCGAAGCGAAGTGCACGTTTGAAATACATGGGGCGCGCTGATCGCGCGTGTCCGGGCCTCAACCGTGAGTCTCACTTGAGTGTTGGACACGCGCTAGCAGCGTGCCTCATGTATTTCAAACATGCACTTCGCTTCGCAGTTTCTCAGGATGTAATTGACGGATTGCTATGCAACCAACGCCATTCTTTTTGTGATTTTTTCATTCTATTGGTTGCTTAAGAAATAACATAGGGTATCCATTTAAAACAACACAAGTTTGCGTTGAAAATAATATTTCTTTACGTTTTAGACTGTCTAATAGTACCTACTTTCATAAGCACCTGCCGTACGTTCATGACCGTGAAAGTCGTTTTCAAATACCTATTGCAGTTACACAGATATCTGGGGAGAAACAGTTGAGTGGGACACCCTGTGTAGTAACTGTAGAAAGGAGAAGAAATCTGACTGTACAATCTGTATGGAGGAGCAGCGTAGCTGGTCCTCTGGTATACGAACTACTGTCTTGGAAGTACATCTAAAGAATTCTACAGAAATTATGTGGTGGGTTTAACGGAGACAAGAACAAGGTCACAGTACAACATCTACATGGGATACTCTGCAAATCACATTTAAGTGCCTGGCAGGAAAATGATGGTTCCCTAATGTTTAAGGTCACACTATGTGGGTCCACCGTACTCCACTGGTGGTCATAGACGGCAATCAGACGCCTATACGGTACAGGGATGATATCATCTAACATATAGCGCAACCATATCGGTAAAACGTGGTGAGCGATTCGTCTTAAAGCACGATATTTCCCACACATTATATGTTGCGAATGCGTTCCTTCATGATAACGAAATTGCAATATTAGAAGGCTAGCCTGTTCTCCAAACATGAGCCATATCGAATATGCCCGGAGTACAATGGAAAGGGCTGTTTCTGGACGACACAACCCATCATCCAATCTGAGTGATATACGGAGAATCCCCTTTGAGGAGAATGACAATCTGGAGCAACAGTCTCTTGATCTAGTGTAGTGCTTCTCAACCTTTTCGGATACACGACCCCATTCCACCCCTTCCCCGAAACATAACAACTATGTGTGTAATTTCAAATGTATGAAGTGCCTAACTGTACTTGTGGGAAATAAATCCTATTGTATTTCATTTAACTGACCTTGTGGGCTACAGTTATTTAGTAGTTAATGCCTGCAGATTAAGAAGCAGTTCTCTCTCATTTTTATCCAGCGTGTCCCACTCAACTGTTCCACCCCAGATATTTCTGAAACTACAAGAGATATTGAAAAAAAAATCAATAAAACATGCAATCACAACTGGTAAAATTGCAATAGATAATGCTAATCTACCAATTAGACAACAAAACGAACTCACTATAAATATGGCCAAAATTATTGAAAAAGAAATAGCCAAAACACATTCTCAAAAAAATATGAATGAGATAAAAACATTAACTAATATTAACCAAAAATTATTGTCAAATAATGCAATAGCACTAAAATCAGACGAAGGTAATAGTATTTTCATAATGCAAAAAACTGAATACATACAAAAAGTTATGGATTTCTTTCGTGATAATAATATAATTGAAATACCGAGAAATCCTACTAACAAATATGCTGCTCAGATCAAAAAATGTATCAAAAATTCTGATATAATAACCGAGTATGAAAAGAAATCTCTTATTATTATGAACCCTAAAACACCAACACTTCAAGCACAACCCAGAGTACATAAACAATCGATCCCTTTAAGACCTGTTGTCAACTGTATAGATAGCCCAGCATATCTTATAAGCAAAAAAATTAACACACTACTTACCAAACTATACACGTACAAGAAAAGATACACAATCAAAAATTCACGTATTCTTGCAAACTCATTAAAAACTATCACTATCCCACTAAACAGTAAATTTGTATCTTTTGATATATCAAACCTGTATACAAACATCCAAGTAAGAGAGACCATACAAATTATAGAAGCAAACCTACTTATGTACAAAAAAGCATCAGTAACAGAAACACAAGAACTGATACATATGCTAACACTAATCTTATCCCAAAATTATTTTCAATTTAATGGAAAAATATACAACCAAGCAGATGGTGTAGCGATGGGAAGTTCAATAGCTGGAATCTTGGCAGATATATTTTTAAACCAATTAGAAACAAAATTTTTTAGCACTAACTCTCATTTAACAAATAAAATAATATATTACTTCCGTTATGTTGATGATACATTGATGCTGATACAAGGAACAGATAATGAAATTAATGAAATACACTATTTACTTAACAAATTACATCCAAAAATTAAATTTACGAAAGAATTAGAAACGAATGGCTCAATCAATTTTCTCGATTTAAAAATTAGCAATAAACAGAATTTTCATTCCTTTGAAATTTACCGAAAACCAACAACAACAGACAACATAATAAAAGCCAATTCGTGCCACCCTACATCGCAAAAATCTGCCTACTTTCATTCAATGATAAATAGAATTAACAACCTGCCCCTAGACAAAGAAAGTATTGATACAGAAATCCAAATTTTAAAATATATAGCTTATACAAACGATTACAATCCTGATATAGTCCACAAAATTTATGATAAAGGCAAAAAACCTAAAAATAAAATTTCCATACACACAAAAATTAAACTTGTAAAGGAAGAACCAGAACATAAAAAAATCTAATATATTCCTACAACCTTCATAGGTAATATATCAAACAATATCAACGCTCTAATCAAACAAACATGAATAAAATTTGCATTTCGTACAAACAACAACCTACAAACAAAACTCCATAAAGCCATATCAACCACAACCAACTTTAACTGTTCAGGAATTTATAAAATCACTTGCGAAAATTGTAACAAATTCTATATAGGTCAGACGGGACGAAGTTATAGAACAAGGTTCAGTGAACATACAAGAATGACTGAAGCAAATCCATCTACTTTCTACCAGCATTTGAAAATTGAAAACCACACCACCACTAACATCGAGAGAGCTTTAAAAATATTACACAAAATTTCAAAAGGCACTGAAATGCACATTCTCGAAGAATTAGAAATATACATACACATGGAAGCTTCACCTAACGAAATTCTCAATGAACACACAGATTTTAAACACAAAATTTATTTACAAAATTTTATCGATCTAATTGGGCTTGACAACAGATAAATTCAGAGATGTAATGTTCCACAGTCAAGGATAACGCAAAATTTCGATTAACAGACAATATCTCACACAGCAGAGAAAAGCATTTTCATACTCAAAGATATTACAAAATTCGAAATGGCAAGCAATACCTCAGAAACCAAAGAGAGACACTATTTCATAATCGGAGACACTACAAAATCAAACGTATAAAACATTTGTAACAAAGATATCACAAAATTTGAAATTAATCATATCAGAGAAGCTAGATCTTTACCAAAGATATAATACAATAGAACATCTTTGTAAACACATAGTCAAAATAGCAGTCAAACAAGAAAGTCATTCACTTAAAAATTATTAAAAAAACGACTTTCTAAGAAAGTACCTATTAAAACCATACAGAGGTACAGATGCTGTGTATATATTGGCAACAAATAGACAGTAAGTAATAAATTTAAAACTGTATAATATGCTCCCTATTTGATCGAAAAAAATATTTTCACAAAATTTATTTACCTATTGCAGACCACTTGACAATGCCAAATACGGCGAAACAGCTGTAGTGGACAATTAAATAAAGTTATAAGCAGCAGTAAAGGTGATTATATTTATTAAAATGTCATATTACGATAATTTTCTTATGTTGATACAACTATCATGTAAAGACAAAAAGTACAGTATTGTACATTAGAGGATAATTTTAATCCAATTTTTGAATGTAACACATCCTATTATTACATGAATTGTATATTACATTACATATTACATGAAATGTATATGATGCATAACGAGATTTCGCATTGCAAGTAAATCTCAGAACCGAATTATGCTCATTGAGGAAGATCCCACTATAAGGTCAATTAGTAAAGAATCGAATTTCTAAAAATTACTTATTGTATATTGTAATTTTAGCTATCGTCTGGTATTTGGAAACAGTTTATAGGTCTTTCGATTCATTGTTAAAACGGTTATTTATTATTAAACAATCTTTGCTATATTCAACTGAGAATTGCTGATCGAGAAGGAATCGTGTAATCTAATGTATAAAAATGAATGTTTCTTTGTTTGACTTTTTTCGTATTTTATGCACGGACATACCGTACAACTGATTTCGATAAAACTTTCTCAACTCATTGCTTGCACTCGCGCGATGGTTAAAGGCATACTAAAATTAACTTCGTATGATGTACGGCGGAGGGTGCTTTACAATTATTCCATTCGTTTCTTACGCCTTCGCGCTGAAATGGCTGGACGGATATGAATGAAATTCTGAAGAGATGTAGCTTACACCCTGATTAATACATAGGCTACCTTTCGTAAGGCACCTTATGGTGCGTGGCAGAGGTTACCTTACAATCTAATATATAAAAATGAATGTTTGTATGTATGTTCGTATTTTATGCATTGCCGTTCCCTTCATCCAATTGCTATGAAACTTTGCAAACTTGATATTCGAACCAAGAGGAAAGTCACTGTCTTTGTAATAGTCTATATGCTGCATGGCAGAGGGTACTTTACATTCGAAGACGGAAATAATCTACTGTTTTATTTCCATCTTCATGAAATTTTTCATACTTCACCTTCAAAACATGAGGAACATCACGTGTTCCTAAGATTTCATGCGATGCATGGTGGAGGATACCTTGCAATAAACTTAGACACTTAATTGATCGCCATGAAAATTAAAAAAGACATATGATCTTTCGCTTTCGCAATTGACTCAGGATGTGGAGGATTTGTTCGACAGAGAGACGTGGAGGTGATTAGCAGAGAAAGGGGAAGGTGCGGAAATAAAGAGAGAGGGAGGAAAGATGCAATGACAAAGAAAAGAGGAGGAAGGATGGACTAATTTAAGACTGGAAAAAATGAGTACCCGACGCTGGTTTTTCAGCTAGTGCTAATATAAAACACGTTTCACTTTACTTTGGCATATGCTTTTACATTACGGAACACCAAGTATTCAGGCATGCTGAAGGCTGGTTGTTTTATGGTGCAACTACTGTACTTCCTCCTGTGAATGCGACCCCTCGAACAAGACCTTGCGATCCTCCTGGGGTTGGCGATCCACAGGTTGAAAATACTGATCTAGTGGACGTATGCCACGACGAATACAGGCTTGCACCATGCCAGAGGACGTGTTGCCGGTTATTAGGAATACTGGCCAGTCGTATGGGGCCATTTTCAACACAAATTCAGACTGTCTAAGTTATTGTCGTACAACTTGTCAATTTCTACTTTCGTGAGCAGTAAAAAAACTAAACTGTTATTTTGGTATATCTCTGTACCATTCTTATGTACAGGTTCATGAACAGTCTGGTGATGCAACACTTTCTTTCATGTGTGTATGTAAGCACTTTTACCTGCAAGTATACTTTGTTTGTTCTCTTAAATTCATCGAAGAAGCCCTCCTGCTTACGAAGAAGCGTATATCTGCACCAACATACGAATTCAAAAATATTCTATTCGGTTTTGATCAGGGAAGGCATGATTAAGATGCATCGGAACGTTAACAGCGAAGTGGGTTTGGAATACGTCGATGCAGCAGCCACATAACCCACCAATGGCACTGCGTAAGGAGCAGTACGACCCTCTAGGAGGAAACCACGAATACTGTTGTGGTGTCGCACAAGTCTGAAGTGTGCGCCACGTACTTTGGCCGCGCGTCACCCTGCAAGCACGGCGCGGTGAGGTTAAGACGTCAGCCACGAGCGCCCTCTGCTGCAACTCCGCTCGCGGTCACCACTGAACTGTATCGGCCACTTGACAATAGGACGGGCACTAGATAAGACTCATCAGTATGCAGGCTTTACCTAGTCTTCAGTATGGAAAGCATTCCACTAGTCTGAAAGTTAAGTATTGTAATATTTCTACGAAATATATATCTTGTACTAATCTAACGCAGTGTTTCTAGTTTCTGCTGTCCCACTGGCTGTCACCTCAGAGTCCGTACCCGCACACGCGTCCATCCTATTTCCCACTCTCCTATTTCTCTCTCCACTGGGCCACCGACACCCAGGACAATCGGCGGCGACGAGACACAAAAACTGTAACTGTGTCTGTATGGTATAGTGCATATTACAGTGCAGTCTATATAACAAAGTACTATTCAATAAATAGTCTCTACCTTGGATAACATTCATTTCCGGACACAGTCAGGACATTAGGCTTTTTTTCTTCCGTATCATTTCCTCGATCGATCCCTAGAGTTTGTACATGGCAGTAAAATTCTCTATGTATACATTTACAGACGATCATAGTTCGAATAATGTTTATTGGACATTTTCAACAGTAGTAACCAAGAAACTGAGTTGAACAAAAAAATCGCATTTGTGTGTTTTACAGCCCACTTCAGGGTTTGCTGTAGTATTATGATTTTTGTGAATATCTCGGTTAAGAAAGAAATGAAAATATAAACAATACAATATTAAATATATAAAAATTGATGTAATATACAGAATTGAATCAACTAAATGCACGGAAGGAATGGAACAGTAATAAAAAATATCAACAACAATTCAGTTCCTTGAGACAAACATTGTATCGTACTAAAGACAATCAATATGAACAGAGGCACAAATTTTAATTCAACGCCTCTCCTTATATTTATTAGCTTGGGTATAACGAGACAGTGTTTGTCTCAAAGAAATGAATTGTTTGTAAAGTTGTGGGACCTAGAGTGATTATCAGTCCCTCAAGTAACAATTATTGTTCATATTTATATATATTAATTAAAGTATGTGGTGTGCATGGAGACGTCCTTGAAGACAGTCCGTATTATTGCTCTGTATTAGATGAGCAGTCTAAAACGCCTACCTTGCAAGTAGGAGGTCCCGGTTTTGAATCCCGGACACAGCATACATTTTTATTTAGTGCTTCTCCTTATATTTAATACCTAATAAAAACTTGAATATAGTGATGAGTTTAACGAAAAAAGGAAGGAAACAGCAAAAATTATCACATCAGTATAACAAAATATGGTAAAGACAGATTAGATGAAATGGATTCATATTTTTAAAAGAACAAAACCAGGAACTTCTAAAAAACTTTCGAAGGCGGATTGACAGGATTCTAATCAAAAAATTTACTTTTAAAAGATAAAAATGGAAACATGATCTAACTTCTGTTACCTGAATACTTTGGAAATCTATTGAAATGCGAAGAACCTATTGCCATATTGTTGTTGTTGTGGTCTTCAGTCCGGAGAATGTTCTCATGCAGGTCTCAACGCTACTCCATCCTGAGCAAGCCTCTTCATCTCGCTAAATCCCTACATCCATTTGAATTTGCCTGCTATATTTATCTCTTGGTCTCCCTCCGCGATTTTTACCCCACACACTTCCCTCCAACGCTACATTCACGATTCCTTGATGTCCAAGAATGTGTCCTACCAATCGATCCCTTCTTTTAGTCAAGATATGCCAGAAATTCCTTTTCTCCCCAATTCTCTTCAGTACCACCTAATCTTCAGCATTCTTCTGTAACATCACATTTCAAAAGACTCTCTCCTCTTCCTGTCGGCACTATTTATCGCCCATGTTTCAGTCCCATTTACTCTACACAAATGCCTTCAGAAAGGACTTCCTTATGCTTAAATTAATATTCGATGCTAACAAATTTCTCTTTTTCAAAAACGCTTTTCTTCCCATTGCCATTCTGCAATTTTAATCCTTTGTACTGCGACCATCACATGTTATTTTACTGCCCAAGTAACAAAACTCATTTACCGCCTTTATTGATTCGTTACCTAATTTAATTCCTTCAGCATCGCCTGATTTTCTAAGACTGCATTCCATTACTCTTGTTTTTCTCTTGTTAATGTTCATCTTAAATGCTCCTTTCAACACACTGTCCATTCCGTTCAATTACTCCTCCAGGTCCTTTGCTGTCTCAGACAGAATTAAAATGTCATTAGCAAAACGCAAGATTTTTATTTCTTCACCCTGAACTTTAATTTCTTCTCTAAATTTCTCCTTTATTTCCTCTGTAAGTGGGAGTCATCAATATATTTTTGCATTCGGAGGAGAATGTTGGCGATTGAAGTTTCGTAAGTAGCCTACGTCGCAGCGAAAAGCACCGTTGTTGTAATGATTCCCATCCCAGATTCGTAACGCTGTCTCCCCTGTATCGTGACAATACAAAACGAGCTGCCCTTCTTTGGACTCTTTCGATGTCCTCCGTCAAACCCACCTCATAAGGACCCTACACTGGGCAGCAATACTCCGAAAAAGGACTGACAAGCGTAGTGTATGCACTTTCTGCCAATAAAACGCAGTCTCTGGTTCGCCTTTCCCACGACATTATCTGCGTGTTCTTTCCGTTTAAATTTGAAGTAATAGTAATTCATGGGTATTTAGTGGAGTTTACGGCCGTCAATTTTGATTGATTTATCTTGTAAACAAGGTTTAACGGATTTCTTTTCGTACTCAGGTGGACGACTTTACACTACTCATTATTTAAAGCCAATTGCCAATTTTTACACCATAGTGATATCTTATTCAGATCGATGTTGGTTTTGATCTTCAGATGATTTTACTAGACAGTAAATGACGTCCTCATCAGCAAACAACCTAAGAGAGCTACTTAGATTTTCCCCTAATTCCACAAACTGTGTCCTCTCTGACAGGAAGTCACCTATCCAGTTGCAAATTTGGTGATTTTAGTTGCTTCACAACTCTGATTATATCTACTTATACGTTACTCATTCTGACCTCTGTTTGTAATTCGAAATCTGGAATATTGGTTTCGTCTTCTTTGGTGAATGAGTTTCTAAAAGCTATGTTTAGTAACTCTGCTTTAGTAGCGCTATCATCGGCACGATCGCCATTACTATCACGCAGTGAGGGTATTGTTTGTTTTTTGCCCTTAGCATATTTAACATATGACCAAAATATCTTAGGGTTTTCAGTCAAATTTCGAGAAGAGTTTCGTTGTGATAATAATTTTAGGCATCTTGCATTGAAGTCCTCGCTAAATTACGAGCTTCATTGTAGGATCGCTAATCCTGGGGATATAGTGTTAGTTTAAATTTAACTTGCCTTTTCCGTTGCTTTTGCTTCAGTGTCATGACCTGTTTTGGGTACCAAAGGGAACCAACTCCTTCTTTTATTAATTAATTTGGTATAAAACTGTCAATTGCTGTCGATACCACCTCTTTGAATTTAGTGTTAGAAACGAGTGGAAGCTGTCTTTCAAGAAGCAATTTATTTTATTTCTACCTGCTTTCCTGAACAAATATACTTTTCGTCTATTTTTGGTAATTTGGGGGCTTTCAATCTTCAATCTCGCTACGTCAGCTCTGTGTTCACTAATACCTTTATCCGTTTAAATGCTCGTTATGCGCTCAGGATTATTTGTTGCTAAGATATCAAGTGTGTTTTGATATCCATTTACAATTCTAGTTGCCTCATGATCTAATTGTTCAAAGTAATTGTCAGAGAATGCGTTGAGTACGATTTCACACGATGTTTTATGCGTACCTCCTGATTTGAAAATATAATTTAGCCAACAGATTGAGGGTAAATTAATTGAATAACACTGGGGAAGGCTACAACCCTGCCTTACATCCTTCCCAAACTCTACATTCCTTTCATGCCCTTCAACTCTGATACCTGATGTCTGGTTTTTGTACAGGTTGTAAATAACCTTTCGTTCCCTATATTTTACTCCTGCTGATTTCAGAATTTGAAAGAGTGTATTCCAATCAACACTGTCAAAAACGTTCTCCAAATTGTTCTCCCGTGTTCCTACATTTCTCCTGAATCCAAACTGGTCTTCCCCTAGGTTGGCTTCTAGCAGATCTCCAATCCTTCTGTAATTAATTCATGTTAAAATTTTGCAACCACGACTTATTAAACTGATGGTTCTGTAATTTTCACACCTGTCTGCACCTGCTTCCTTTAGAATGGGGATTATTACATTTTTCTTAATGTCTGAGGCTATTTCCCCTGTCTCATATATCTTACGCTGCAGGTCAAATAGTTTTGTCATGGCTGGCTCTCCCAGAGACGTCAGTAGTTCTGAGGATATTCAGGGTCCTTGTTTCGACGTAGGTCTTTTAGTGCTCTGTCAATTTCTTCTCTCAGTATAGTATCTTCTATTTCATCTTCATCTACATCCTCTTCCCTTCCTACAATATTGTCTCCAAGTGCATTTCCTTTGTTGATGTTTGTAAATCTATCGGACCAAACTGCGTGGTCATCAGTCCGTAGCTTACAAACTACTTAAACCTAGGTAAACGAACCTATGGACAACACACACCCATGCCCCAGGGAGGACTCGAACCTCCACGGCGAGCAACCGCACGCTCCGCAGCGGGACGCTTTAGACCGCTCGGCTACTCCACCGCGGCCATTTCCTTTGTAGAGTTCCTCTATATACTCTTTCCACCTTTCAGCTTTCCCTTATTTGCTGAGAACTGGTTCTCTATCTGAGTTCTTTAGATTCATAAAGCTGATTTTCTTGTCTCTTTTATTTTCCTGTAGGCGGTATCTATTTTAACCCTATTTATACATTCTTCTACAGACTTGCATTTGCCTCCTAGCCACTCCTGCTTAGCTATTTTATACTTCCTGATTTCTTAGTCGTCTGTACTCCATTTTGCGTGTTTCATTTACTGCATTTTTATATTTTCTCCTTTCATCAGTTAAATTTAATATTTCCTGTGATATCCAAGGATTTTTTTTGTAGATCTGAATATTACAGGCAGCAACAAAATAACCGTTGTTACCCCATTGGGGTTGATTTAACCACAGACAGACCGGCGATAAGTTATGGATGTTAAGAAAATCTAAGTATGTAAAATAACTCATATTTAATAAATAGTTTGCAGTATTATATTACTTACAGATATCTTATGATGGAAGTATTTCTGAAATATGCCTATGGTATAAATGAAGAAGGAAATAAATAGCAGCGTTTTGGGATTTATGTCACATAATGTCATAGTGTAATTTATTAAATGTCAGAGAATACGTTGGTTAGGACATACGAATGATGAATGCTAGATTGTGTTCCACCAGAAGGAAAGGCAGACCAAGAGATAGAGGGATGGACAACGTGCTGGCTGACCGTAGCAAGATGGGAATCCGAGGATGAAATAGAAAAGCTGAGAACAGAGATATGGAGGAGGGATGTAGTGCTAAAGGAGAAGAAGAAGAATTCCAATAATATGAATTATGACGCTTTATTTTAAGTCATAAATTTCTATATTTTTATTATTTTATAAAAAGCGTTTTTCCTGCTATGTATTCATCCCTAAATGAAATAGATCACAACTTTAAAAAAATGTTTAAATGTTTGTGAAGCTTATGGGACTTAACTGCGGGGTCATCAGTCCCTAAACTTACAAACTACTTATGAACTACCTTGTACTAAACACAGCACAAACATCCATACCGGGGGGGGGGAGATTCGAACCCCCGACAGGGAGCGGACTAGCGCATCGCAGCATAGCGCCTCAGTGCTCTCGGCCGCTCCGTCGCGGCGATCACAACTTCAAATCATTCTTCGAACCATCATTAATGACTTACGGCAAACGAATGTGACGGTAGAACCACGCGAAGCATTACATCTTTTGACGTGTTAGGACTTTCAGAGTCAAAACATCGAAAAACTTTTCAAACAAAAGTTACTTGACATTAAATTCAGAACAACTTTGACATGAAAATTTTTCCGATCTGATGCATAATAGCCGAGATAGGGCATTGTGCCATCCACTAGCAGCGTTCGGTTATGTCACCAGAAGGAGATTTTGATCACTAGTTACCAACAAATAAGTCTTTAATTAAGACTTGGTTCCGATCGGTTGAAAAGTTGCAACAAGTCACAAACAGACAGAGTCAATCGCTGCTAGGTTTGAAAATAACTTTGAAAAGGTGCAAAATATGAGAAAAAACAGTTTTACAGAAATTATCTCCTCTGTAAACCCGTTTATTCGATTTTCGTGGCAGATTAACGTTGGATCGTTATTTGCAAGTATAGCTATCACTCCTGACAAACAGGAATTACCTGATGAAATTGCAAATGATGTCATGATGTCTTTCAGTAAATTATTAAATCGCTCTCTACAAATGGACTTTCATTAAACTCTGATAAAACCCAATATATACAGTAAATGGCGTAACACCATTAATAAATTTAGACTTCGAACATAAATCTGTAGCTAAGGTATAATATTCAAAGTTTTTAGGTGTTTGCATTGAAGAGGAATTGAATTGGAAGAAACACATTGCCGATCTGCTGAAACGTTTGAGTTCAGCTACTTATGCTATCAGGGTCACTGCAAAATTTGGTGATATACATCTCAGTAAATTACCTTACTATGCATATTTTCATTCACTGCTTTCATATGGGATCATGTTCTGGGGCAATCCAACACTGAGTAAAAAAAGTATTCATTGCACACAAGCGTGTAATCTGAATAATTGCTGAATCCCACCAAAAAATCAAATGTTCAAATGTTTGTAGAGCTTATGGGACTTATCTACGGGGTCATCAGTCCCTAAACTTAGAAACTACTTATGAACTAGGTTATACTACAGACGGCACAAACATCCATGCTCGAGGGGAATTCGAACCCCCGACGGGAAACGGCATCGCTCATCGTAGCATAGCGCCTCAATGCGCTCGGCCGTTCCGCCGCGGCTCTGGAGCCCATCCAGGATTATCCTGCAGACATTTATTTAAGGATTTAGGGATCTTTTCTGTAGCTTCACAATATATATATATATATATATATATATATATATATATATATATATATATATATATATATATATGTATGTATTCACTCTGGAAATTTTTTATTAACAACCCGACACAGTTTAAAAGTAAAAGCAGTGTGCATAGCTACAACGCTAGGAGAAAGGGTGATATTCACTATTCAAGGTTAAACCTAACTTTGGCACAGGAAGGGGTGAATTATGCTGCCACAAAAGTCTTCGGTCACTTACCAAGTAGCATCAGAATTCTGACAGATAGACAACTGGTATTTAAAAAGAAATTAAAGGAATTTATGAATCGCAACTCCTTCACTTTTGACAGGGTGTTACAAAAAGATACGCCCAAACTTTCAGGAACCATTCCTCACACACAAAGAAAGAAAATATGTTATGTGGACATGTGTCCGGAAACGATTAATTTCCATGTTAAAGCTCATTTTAGTATTTCTTTTTTAATGTAAATTGAAATAATTCGTGCAGACAATTGTCAAAATACCCAATTATTTCGTTAGTATGTACTGTGCTTCCTCGATTCACCGCCCAATTGAAGGAAGGTAATGTTGACTTCAGTGCTTGTGTTCATGTTCTTCCACCTACACTCACTGGAGCACGTTATCATGATTTCATACGGGATACTCCACCTGTGCCTTTACAAGTACGTCACAACATGTGGTTCATGCACGATGGAGCTCCTGCACATTTCAGTCGACGTGTTCGTACGCTTCTCAACAACAGATTCGGTGACCGACGGATTGGTAGAGGCGGACTAATTCCATGACCTCCACGCTCTCCTGACCTCAACCCTCTTGACTTTCATTTATGGGGGCACTTGAAAGCTGTTGTCTACGCAACCTTGGTACCAAATGTAGAGTCTCTTCGTGCTCGTATTGTGGATGACTGTGATACAATACGCCATTCTCCAGGGCTGCATCAGCGCATCAGGGATTCCATGCGACGGAGGGTGGATCCATGTATCCTCGCTAACGGAGGACAATTTGAACATTTCCTGTAACAAAGTGTTTGAAGTCACGCTGGTTCGTTATGTTTCTGTGTGTTTCCATTCCACGATTAATGTGATTTGAAGAGAAGTAATAATATGAGCTCTAACATGGAAATTAAGCGTTTCCGGACACATGTCCTCGCCGGCCGCGATAGCCGAGGGGACTGAGGCGCTTCAGTCACGGTCTGCACGGCCACTACGGTCGGGGGTTTGAATCCCTCCTCGAGCATGGATATTTGTGCCGTCCTAGTTCGTAAGTAGTTCATATGTAGTTTGTACGTTTAGGGACTGATGACCCCGTAGTTAAGTCCCATAAGCTTTACAAACATTTGAACACATGTCCACATAGTACATTTTCCTTCTTTGTGTGTGAGGAATGTTTCCTGAAAGTTTGGCCGTACCTTTTTGTAACACCCTGTGTAGATAAAACTTAAAAATAAATTAATTAATTAAAAACTTTTAAAAATGAAAATTAAAAAATCCTTAAAATATTGTCGTGTATAGACACCATTTACTAAACTGACACGTTTCACATCATTACGAAATGTCATATATATGATCTATGAAACAAGTATTAATCTAATCTTACTAAATCTCGAACTGTGAAAAGGCCATCGCAAGTGGGCCACTTCTAGTGTTACTAACCCAAAGAGGGCAATAAATGATAACACAGCATGACTCGAAGCTATGTAGTTTGTACGTGGTATCAACTAAACCGGTCTGTTACGCAGTTGCGTGAGGGTTTTCTTCTGCTACGAGTCGTACTTACTGCTACTGAGCAGCAGTAGCCAAACCCTTGTGAACAATGCGTCGGACACAGGTTTGCGGATAAAAGAGGAGAGAGAGAGAGAGAGGGAGAGAAAAAGAAAGAAAGGGGAAAAGAACACAGCGCGGTCTGGCGGCGCCGCTGAGGGACCGCGGGTATCACTTGCAGCCGCCAGCCGCGCGGGGAGAGCACAATCGAGGCGCCCTCGACAACCTGCCGGGCTGATGTCACTCCGCCATTGTACGGGACGCCGGCGTCGCCCCCGGTTAGGCTCAACGGACGTCCCACTACAATGTCTCCTTCCGCGGAGGGTCGCGACCACCGAAGAAGGGGCGCTGTCCTCCCAGCCGCTTAAGATGCACCTCCGTCCTCTGTACCTGCCCAGCTATTCTCTTCTCCAACGTTATCCGCCAGGAGCGGGGAGCAAATCCCCGTCTAGCTGTTGTTCCGTAAACTGAGAGGTGAATGAAGCGTGCACCATAAAAACTTTAACACTTACCATGCGGAGCCCTTACTGGAATGGCTAATTTCCGCTGTAGACCTACAATTGTCAAAACCATCAAGGGATCAGTTGAGATATCTAGGTTCTGCAGTATTGTCATCAGCAGAATGAACTAAAAGCCTTAGATGTCTTTTCGTCGGTTCTGCGGTGTGCGGACAACAGAGGGGTTGGTGTTGACTTGTATTTACTCCACCAAACGAATTACACAAGCGGTTGGGTTCAGATAGTGTAGTGAGCAAGTAGAGCAATTGAAGAACTACGTGACATACCCGAAGCTATGGCATGGAGAGCCGTAGCAAAGTTGGCAGCGTGACAGGTAAAGGAGGACTTGGCTGCAGATATTTGAATGCCCAAAGTGTGATTTCTAGGTCCTGAACGCGATTTCAGGCAGCAAGAAGGCAAGGCCAAGCTCGTCCACGGATAACATCAGCAAGAGATGACCGTTATCTCCGGTTAACAACCCGTCGAGAAAAACGCTGATTGCTACTCAGCTGCAGCTAGGGTTACCAACCGTCCGGCTATTTCCTGACAATTCCTACTTTTTTATGCTATTTTGAATGTCAGGCTGGAATTATTGTTTTACAGGAAATGTCCGGCTTTTTGGTAATAAAGTTGTAAGTTCATCATCTGACGAGTTTCAGTGTAGCGTCATTGTACCAAAGTTTAATCTACACACAATTGGCTTTATATTATTTCACGAGGTTCGTTACCAATAATGTAACTGCTGAAGAAACGTTGCATTCATAGTCGACATATACGGTATCTCTATGCGAGATATTATTTGTCTCGCGCTGTCTCGATATTTTAATAGTCGATGTATACCAATCGAGATACTTTATGCTAACTTTTCTTTGCTATTTCTGGTAGCAATGCTTCAAGTGAACGTGTTTTTCTCTCACATCTCCTCAATGGACAAAAGAGAGGAACCGTTTGCTGATGGATTCAGTAAAAGGAATTTTATTTGTGCAGTACAATTTCAAGGACATGTCTTGTGAGGAATTTCACAACTATATTCTTCTCTCAGTAGTACATTCTATTGAAAGTACACTTTCAAAACGGAAACACAAATGAAAAATGCTGAAAAATCACTTCAGGTTATTGTATTGTACTTTTAAGCATTCAATACTATAGCATATTTTCATTATATTCCTTTTGGTTCTATTGAGAGTTCAGCGTGTTTATTACCTAAATGTTTAAAATATAAACAGTTTTTTTTAAAATTCTAAAATAAATTGTCAGGCTTTGTTTTTTAATGTCAGGCTTTTTGTGAAGCAATGTCCTACTTTTGATAATTTTGAGTTGGTAACCCTAGCTGCAGCGCAGTCTCCAGGCAGCAACAGGACGCACATATCAGCACAAACAGTCCGAAATCGTCTTTGGGGATATGAACTATACGCAAGGAGGCCTATGGTGTGTGTCCTAATGAAATCACGACACAGTTTAGTTCGCAGATACTGGGCGGTGGAGCATTAAGATTGGAGTCGTAACATATAGTACCGGGTCCTGTTAAAGGATGAGTCAAGAGTTTGTGTTCATACGGACAATCGTCGTTCCCTCATCTGGAGAGAACGTGGAACTCGGAAAAACCATGCTAATGTGCAGGAAACTTCATCAGATCATGGTGGTGGACGAATTGTGTGGCAGGAGTCAGTATTGGCAGACGTACACTTCTCTATGTCGTTCAGAATGGCGCTTTAATTACTCAGAGGTATAGAGACGAGAACTTTGACCTTTTGTTGTGCCCAAGACTGGAGCCATAGGAGCGTCTCCACAGAGCTGCACTGGTGGACGACATTCTTGAAGTTTAGACAATTGAACAAGTGTAGTGGCAAGCTTGTTCATCGAACTAAACTCCGATTGATCATGTCTGGGATGCACTTGGCAAACGAATTGCAGCCAGATCAGCACTTGCCACGACTGTAGCAGACCTGGTTATTGCACTCATGTAAAAATGGCCAAATATCCCTCAAGAGTGATTCATAAGCTCATACTGTCCGTGCCACCCAGGTGTTCAACTGTACTAGCCATCAGAGGTATAGGGCAACGAGACTAACTTCTCCACTATTATGGTAGCCAGATGGTGCCTTACTCTAAATAAACGCCATGTAAACCTCAAGTAAAGAGCTGAGATAGCAAAATATCGCACTATACCTCATACAGATTACAGTTGTAACTAGTATCTGAATAAAATATGTTGTCATATGTATATTTTATATGATATTTCACTTGATCCCCTATTTGTTGTGAGCAGTTAAAATCATATTCACTATATCCCATCCCAGGATTTTTGTGAGTTATGCCGTGCGGTCTTGGGCACCATATTAGGGAATGCGTGGCCACTCCACCTAGTATTGGTATGTGTGTTGTCCTTAGCATTCGTTAATTTAAGTACTTTGTAACTCTAGGGATCGACGCCCAGCAGTTGGGCCCTTAGGTTTTCAAATATTTGAACGTTTTTAATATTATCAGTCACTTATCAATTATGTCATTTTTCATAATATTGTGAATCTCACCTTTGGGTTCTTTGGGGGCGATCCGAAATAAGTTCACAATGGTTTTCAGCCAAGATAGTTATTTATTTATTTTGATAGATGACGGTTTAATGCATCTGGGCGTCATTGTCTGATCTAGAAAAGTACCAAAACTGCATCATTAGCTTAAAAGAAATTGCTGACAGTATCTGTCATAAATAACAGCATCACATTTGTCTTACTATGATAACATGAAGGTACACATGCATAGTACCAGTTAACATAAGAGTAGTATTCTCCATGGGAGTTTTGAAAATAACGACATCATTTTCTTCATATACTTCACGACAGCTGTGTAGAATGTACTAGATATCTCGTAATATTGTTCGTGTGAAAAACGCCCAGTTACACTGTGCTTTGGAATCCATGTAAAACTGTAGGTCGCCCTATAAACCGAGCGAGGAGGCGCAGTGGTAACGCACTGGACTCGCATTCGGGAGGTTGGTGGTTCAAATCCGCCTCCGGTCATCCAAATTTAGGTTTTCCGTGATTTCCCTAAATTACTCCAGACAAATGCTGGGATGGTTCCTTTCAAAGGACACGGCCGATATCCTTCCCAATACTTATCCAAAACTCCGAGCGTTAGCTCCGTCTCTAATGACCAAGATGTCGACGGGACGTAAAACCCTAAGCTTGCTGGTTGTCGCCCTATAATGGCTGGATAAGTCAGTACACAGTTCAGAGAAAGGTGCGATACTGCTTCTGGTGAGATACTTCTCAGTGGTCCTGGAATTACATTAGATTAGATTAGTTGTTCGTTCCCTACATACATACTGAGGCGATCCTGTTGGATATTGAAAAAGTCAATAGCTTGTTTTCTTCTTCTTTTTTCGGGTTGATACAATAATACTAATATTATGAACTAGGTTATATGCCCGTACTTTGCAAAGGTTGTTAAAGAAGGGCATGTGTGTATCATGGCAGTGTTAATTTACTATGTCATATCTATTGATGTTTGTGTTGCACAATGATATAATTTTCCAGGTATATTCATTGGTATAAATGCTTTATGTAGGTTCCTCTGTGAAATCTATGGTATTTATTCCTTTCTTATCTTAGGTCATAACGTTCTTCCCTTTCTGTCCATCGACTTCTACCTCACTATCTGTCCAATTAAGTTTAGTTTCCATGCAGGTCATTTGTAGAGAGTAATATTAGCAAACTGTCTGCGACGAATAAATAGTGGATGAATGAAGTCTCGTAAATCACGCGTCGTGTGATGGGAAAGTTTATTGCTTACATCATATGTCCTGAAATATGTTGTCGTAGGTAGTTTTTAACCCCACAACGATTGTCGTCTGATAGTAAGCAATATGTGTACCAAGTTTAATAGAAATCGGTACATTATTTTAGGAAGAGATGTGGAAAAAGAGCGTATGATGTAGGAGTTATTCGGAAATTTCATTTTTATGACGTCCTATCTCCTGAAATATGTGTCGAATTATGATGTAAATTCTAAGGTACATTCAGTGGTATATATGCCTAATGCCTATGCCAAATGCTTCGTGAATGGTGTTAGAAGTAAAGACGTAATAAATCGAAACCTCATGCATGATGATGCGGTTTTTCAGGGAGCAAATTGTTTATGACTTCATATCTCATGAACTATATGTGGAACTGTGATATAATATCGAAGGAACATTCAGTGGTATGTATGGGTACTGTCTGTGAATTGTCTGGCGTATAAAATTTACAGTGTTGAAGTAATAACTTGTAACGACATGTCAAATGCCGTAAATATACATCACGAACATCGGAAAAGTAGTAAGCAATAACCTTTTTTTCCTTTCACCATTTTGCTGGGGTTGTCAGCGAGAAAAAGTTTCGTTTAGATTTGAAATAATGTTTACAATTTATTGTAAACCGCTAAGTGCTCTCATTCTCAAATAGTTGACGAATAAAATCACGCTATCACACGCCGCATGATAAGACAGATATCATTGTTTATGGCGGGATATCGTATGAACTATGTATCGTATCTCGTTTTTGCAACCACAGCAAATGATTCCTGACCTTAAAGAATATTTTTACCAAATTTGGTTGAACTCGGTCCATTAGTTTAGGAGCAAATGTAGAATGTTATCACATGATGCGGACATTTTTCACTGCTGTCATTGTTTATGAAGTCATATCTCCTTAAGTACGTGCTAGAGCACTGTATAGTACAAGCAGAACAATCCGCCATTTTGAATCCCACGTTGAAGGCGGGCATTTATAGACGACGGAACTCTTACGCTTTTTAACATGCTCTTAAGGCCACTAAATATACTTTCCTACAGCAGAAAATATTACAGCACAGTAAATTCATTTGCTTACAATTGACTGTAAGAGGCAAGCAACTTAAAGTTAATGATTACATGGATATTTAGACACGTGTACGTTCACTTACATCTAAAGAAAAGCATATGATGCTGTTCTAAATATTTACTACACACAGTTAAAATACGTTACAATTATCGTATTTTCTGGTTGATAAATCATACATCCACATACGTTTACGGTAACTAAGAGTTGCATTTGAAAACAGTTACGGAATAATGTTAAATTACGATGCTGTATTTCGCGTATTCCCCTTCTAATGTCTCGCATGTCTTACACACACCATATTTCAGAGAAGATTTTACGTCAAAAATGGGTTTAATACCTTCGATCGTCTGGTTTCGTTAGATAAATACTAAATAAAGTCTCTCTGCTAGCATGTACTTCGAAATAAAGTCAATGTTGTATTCTAAATATTGAATTTAATGCCTTTCCTGTACGACTTATTTCCTGTTCCCATTCATTGCATACTTCAATTTATTATTATTTTTTTCCAGACATTATGTTCCCAACTTGGCTTAGGCCTATGTATTCCCCTGTTAACAGTCACATTTAAATTAAACATTGAAAATTTCTAAAAATATAATTTAAAACCCACTAGCCGGTCAAAGGCAACTGAACTCATGCATCACTTCATATACAATTAACAGCCGTTAGAATAACTCCTTATTTGCTTGCTTGCTTTAAACACAATGTAGGCCTATGGCGTGTTAACAATCTGAAGCGAAATTAAAATAAACCATTGATTACATGTAAAGGCCTATATTTTCAATACTATCTCTCTTTGACCAGAACTAATTCTAATACGAATTTAAAAAAAAAGTTTGGGCCTTAACTTTACACAGAGAGTTACTTGATTTTGGCGTATGGAATTTATAAGACACCTTTTACGCCGATGTATATTTGAAGCAAACCGACAAAAGCTATATGCCTAGCGACAATGTTTGCTATTATTTAAACAGTTTGTAGCTGCACAACCGATCATTTCCACTGTGAAACAATAAAATCACAAAATATATGCTGATTCACTTCGCAAAAGCACAGAAAACGTATATCACTGCCGCCGGATTGGGATTCAAAATGGCGGATTATTCAGCTCGGTATATCTAGTGCTATAGTACGTGCCGCAGTGGCCGAGTGGTCTGCGGCGCGCGAGTCACCGTCGGCACGGCCGCTACGGTCGGTGGTTCGAATCCCCCCTCGGGCATGGATGTTTGTGTCGTCTTCAGTATAAGGTAGTTCATAAGTAGTTTGTAAGATTAGGAACTGATGACCACGCTTAACAAACATTTCAACATATTGGCCAGGTTGGAAGCCACTTGTTAACGTGGTGACGCTTGATGGCTATGCACGTCTCCCTTTATGGTCTGCTAGAAAAATGTTCAAATGTTTGTAGAGCTTACGGGACTAAACTACGGGGTCATCAGTCCCTAAACTTACAAACTACTTACGAACTAGCTAATACTAAGGATGGCACAAATATCCATGTCCGAGGGGGGATTCGAAACCTCGACCGTAGTGGCCATGCAGAACGTGACTGAAGCGCCGCAGACTGCTCGACCACCGCAGCCGGCTATGGTGTGCTAGAAGTCGTTGTCGTGTAGACTGGCTAAGCTGCCCTCTGGTTGTTGTTGCGATTAACCAATCAGCCGCCTTGTTTTGGCGTCGCAGGTTCGAACACTGTCCAGGTCCATCTCGCCCAACATTTACCGCTGGCGTTGAAATAAGTCCCAGCTGTGACCATAGAAAGGCAAAGACTACCTTCGGCTGTATTGTTGAAATTCCAGCTGACTGTAACAGACTACAGGGGCTATCAATCACTGCTAGTAAGGGATCGAGTGCGCATTTTGTGTCCATCGATACTTCTGTCCCGAAGAACCTCCTCGTGCTCCAGCCCAGACTATTTATAACGGTTGGTGGCCACTTTGCTGTTAAATTTTTCTCTTGTTACATTAAGCATTACATGTTTTGTTTCACTCCTGTCATGACTCTTGGTCCACACCGCGCCTGCTCGATCGTTCTGAAATTCTCCCCACGTTTGTCTTCGGGCAGCACTCTGTTGTCATCCGTACGAGCTTTCAGTTACATGATACCTCTGAGCACGCGTGATGTGGCTTGCCTTGCTGCTACCACTGCCGTGGTGGAGTAGCCGAGCGGTCTAAAGCGCCTCGCTGCGGAGCGCGCGGTTGCTCGCCGTGGAGGTTCGAGTCCTCCCTGGGGCATGGGTGTGTGTCCGTAGGTTAGTTTCCCTAGGTTTAAGTAGTTTGTAAGCTACGGACTGATGACCACGCAGTTTGGTCCGATAGATTTACAAACATTTGAACATTTCTCTGTTAGCTGCTAATGGAACGCGATGGTTGAAATGTTTAGCCTCTTCTATTACACCACACGACTGTACTTTGCTGTGCCTCAACGAGGGCAACGGCATACTACCTCCAAACAGGATCATGCCTAGTAAAGCAATGTGTATAAAGGTAAAGCAGTCAACAATCCGAAGATTGGTTTGAACACCAAAGTGCTTTACTAGGCATGGTCCTGTTTGGAGGTGGTATGCCGTTGCCTTCCTCCGACCTTCGAACTGACTTACCCAGCCAGTTATAGGGGGACCTACAGTTTAACGTGGGTTCCGAACCACGGTGCTACTCGATATTTTTCACATGAGCAATACTACCAGAGGTGAAAGAAGTGGAAAGTGAGAGATAAAAATCGTAGGACCTGGCGGGGATCGAACCCGCGACCTTCCGATTTGTAGTCTGGCACTCTACCACTGTGCAACCGAGGCGCACTGCAATGTGTATTCCAAACCAATTCTCGAATTGATAACTGTTTTATCTTACCTTTTTTCACTAATTGTAGTTATTATTATTTGCGTACATTCCCCTTAAGGATAGCGCTAAAATATGTTCAAATGTTTGTAAATATATCGGACTCAACTGCTTGGTCATTAGGTCATACCTTACAAACTATTTAAACTATGGTAAACCAACCTAAGGACAACACAGACACCATTGCACGAGCGGCGAGGGGGGGGGGGGGGGAGGGACTCAAACCCCCGACGTCGAACGGCCGCGCGCTCCGCAGCACGGCGCCCCACAGCGCACGGCTAGAGCGCTAAAAACACAAAAATATAACTTTTATTCCCGTCTTTTTCCTACTTTTTATTTTCCCACAAATCTCTCATCAGTGGCGGACTAAGGCTGGCGGAGGCCCGGGGCGGCTGCAAAACAAATACGAGACGCACGGGACAGTAAAAAAAATTTTTTTTTTCTTCGAGATTTCGTTTTGAAGGCCCTAGAATGAGAGGCCAAGAGCGCTCAAAATAAAAATAAATAAATAAATTAATTAATTAATTAAAAAAAGTGTTTTCGATGCACTTGGAAGCCCTCTCAAGACGAGAGACCCGTGGCGCAACCAGCCAGCCCCCTCCCCCTCCCCCTCTCTTCGTCCGCCACTGCCTATCACTCTTTCACTTTGTGCTTTCTTTTGTTCGTCTGTCCATTTTCCTCTGTTGTTCTTGTGTTGTGATTTACAGTCAACTTCCTCGTTTTTAATTTTTTCCTCTATGGGTTTTGCAGTGCTGTATGTCTTCTATAGATATGTTTAGTGTTTTCAGGTCTTCTATGGTTACTTTGTACCAAAATGTGCTCAATTTCTATGGTAGAAATTATGTTGAATATTCTTTTAGATAGTCTGGTGTCATTCACTCTGGCTATAAGCATGACAAATCTTGCTCTGCGTTTTCTGATGTGGCTCGTGATTGTTTCATAGTGTCTGTAACATTTTTCTCTTGGTCATTTTTTGTCAGATATTTTCCGTAAAAACTGCACCGTGGATTTTTTTCAGAATTTTCCATTATTGTTTATCAATCTCATTGATTTTCGCCACTCCTTTGGTGCTAATGGTCTCCGATGCATACAGAGCTCCCGGTAGGACTACTGTGTTGTAGTGTCGTAGTTTTGCTGCCGTGGAAACACATTTTTTTATTGTAGCGGAACCGTGTGAGTTTATAAGCTCTCTACAATTTTGAGCCTCGGTGGAGTGGCCGAGCGGTCTAAAGCGCAATGCTGTGGGCTGCGCGGTTGCTCGACGTCGGGGGTTTGAGTCCTCCCTTCGGCACGGGTGTCTGTGTTGTCTTTAGGTTTCAGTTAGTTTAAGTAATTAGTAAGCTTAGGGACTGATAACCACAGACGATAAGTCCCAAAAGATTTAAAAACATTTGATTTACAATTTTGAGACAATTTTTATCTCTTGCTTTTGTGTTCAGCCAGATTCTTGTATGATTTCCCCTAAATATTTAAACTCAAAGACTTGTAAATTTTTTCCATGCTTAGGTTTTAGTAAGATTTGACCTGATGATTTTGTATCAAAAATGTTCAAATGTTTCTTAACCTTATGCGATTTAACTCTGGGGTCATCAGTCCCTAAACTTACAAATTACTTATATACTAATTTATAGGTCTACTAAAGACAACATAAACATCCTTCGGGAATGGATGTTTTTGCTGTCTTTAGTATAAGTTAGTTTATAAGTAAAATGAAATAAAACGCAATTTGCGATCACATATGGCATCATTGTACTAGATTTAGATGGAATACCAAAGTGTGGCGAATGAAAATTTGTTCCCGGCCGGGATTCGAACCTGGGATCTCCTGCTTACTAGGCAGGTATTCCATTTAACCGAGTACAGTGATGCCATAAGTGACGCCTAATTGCGATTTATTTCATTAAATGAACTCTGTAACGTCGTCAAAAATATATAATAGTTTATAAGTAGTTTGTAAGTTTAGGGACTGATGACCCCGCAGTTAAGTCCCATAAGCTTAACAAACATTTGAACATTTTGTGTTCTACTTATCGATCCCTTCTTTTAGTCAAGATATTCTCTCCAATTCAGTTCAATACCTCCTCATTAGTTACGGTATTCACCCATCTAATCTTCAGCATTATTCTATTGTACCAAATTTCAAACGCTTGTATAATTTTTCAGACTGAACTCCTTATTGTCCACGTTTCATATCCGTACAAGGCTATCCAGACAAATACTTTCAAAAAACAATTACTAAAATTCTAATTAAAATTCGATGTCAACAAACGTCTCTCCAGAAATACTTTTCTTGACAGTAGTGGCGAGAAACAACAGTTAACAAAAGCAAGAACAGCACAGAACACAGAACACGTCAAAAAAAAAAAAAAAAAAAAAAAAAAAAACGTAAGCTAATTGTTTTGGAGATGTACATTGATATATCAGCTTGCTTTGGTAGGTTCTGCGGACTAACGCTAAACTGATGAACTGAAAGGATTAAGGAATTATGGGTTTTAGCGGGAACCACAAACCCGTCTGAAACGCGTAAATAATGTGGAATCCTGGCCGACGTAATATTACGACGACCGAATTTTCTTCTTTTCAGCATCCAGCATAATGTTACAGGAAATACCCCGTTGTATATAAGAACCATTCACAGCATGTCACGATAAGGAGAATATTTAATGCTTGCAAAATTGATCACAAGCATTGACCTGGTCTTTCAGGAAGGAGTCTAAACAAGTAGAAAATGAAGAACTCAGCTCTCCCCATCCCCATCCCCATCCCCAGACCCCAGACCTAGCTTTGCCAATGCTCAAATTAGGTCACTGTAGCATAAGAGATGACTAATAAAAGTATCTTCTCTTCAGAAGGCTACATCAAGTACTTGCAAATAATTGACATCGCGGTTTTTGAAAATAAAACATGCAGTACCACAGATACCAGTTTTTTGACCCATACTCTTTATTGCTTATATAAATAATTTCTCAAGCCATATAGCAAGTAATATCATACTTCTGATTTCGGTTCCTGGTGCTTCATTTTACCCAACTCGTGTAGTTCTGTCAAAGAATTATCTCCAAATGTCAATGCTGTTTTCTCTTAAGTGTGTACGTTATGTTTGAAAACCTAAATAGTATGCCTGTGAAATTTGTTTGAAAGTTTTTTGTCAAATTAGTGTACAAATTACGTAAAGTTTAGGGGTTTTAATTTAATAATGCAGTTAAATAGACTACTGCATGAAATAACAAGCTGAAAGTCGTAAAGATACATGCTTGATGGCAAATAATCAACTAAGTTAAAGATATGAGGGAAATCATTTGGATATTCAAATCTATTATTTTTGTAAATATGGAAATTCACTTGTTTGAATAGATATGTAGAATTTTAGACTTTTGTGACACGTGAATTATATATTGTATACAGTACCAGTAAGAATATCAAGAGGTTTATCCGAATAATAGTCACCTACGGGAGTAAAATGTTTGCTGATTAATGTAAATAATGTACAATTATGGAGATCAGATAGATAAAGGATTAAAGATAGATTAGATTAAAAAGAGGTTAGTAACATGTGTTTTCATTTTATCATTGTATATAATTTTGTGGTCAGTCAAACGTTTAGGTACATGTGCTAATGAGCATTGAATACCTTCTGTGAGGAACCCTCTGCCTTTGACCTGGTTTGTGCTTGGACTGATACTCATGTGCCTTGGAGTTTTCAGGTTAAGTAGTGGTGTCAGTGTGATAGGCAGTTCAACAGTGGATAAACCAGAGATTAACGAGATTGTAGGCTGTCAGCTGGACTCGTCACTGAATTGCTGAAAGGACCACTGAGAAGGTAAAAAAAAATCTATAAAATTCAAACGTTCAATGTTCAAATGCTTGTTAAGCTTAAGGGTCATCAGTCCCTAAACTTACAAACTACTTATGAACTACCTTATACTAAAGACAACACAAACTTATTAAAGTAAGTTACACTAACCTAAGGACAACACACACGCCCATGTCGCAGGGAGGTCTCGAACCTCCGACGGCGAGCACCCGCGCGCTCCGCAGCGAGGCGCCTTAGACCGCTCAGCTACTCCACCGCGGGGCACCCCATAATTAATTAGAAATAAAAGAATAACTATATACTATATTAACTAGAGTACATCAGCATACTCTAACTACAAAATGAACGTAAATAGGAAAAAAGTCCGTTAATTAACAAAAATTATAGAAATATTCTTGTATTACAATCACTATTAGTTACCGTATAAGACATGGACATTTCATTGTAATATTATAGTAAATTTGTTTATGCATAAATTTAAAAGCATTACGTGTTCACTAATCTGGATATTTCATTCTAATCATAAAATTAGCAAACACTGTCAATCGTGTGAATAATAAAATTAACTCATAGTAAACTAACGAAAATCAGTTGCAAGAATTATACTCTTTACCGTATATATTACTTTGTAACGAAGATCTATAAATGTTACGTAAGTTTTCTTAGGGTATTTAATTTACAAATTGACTTTTTATAATTAACATTGTTGATAATTTAAAATATCATGAAACTTGCAGAGAAACTAAAGAGATGTACCTGATGTTACCGTATGTTTCACCTTTACTGACTATATTCTTGGTACGCAGATAAGGTACAGATTGCAATGTAATAATGTTTAATTGTAAATCAGAAATTTAATGAGGATCAACAATGTATGTTAATGATGTGATTATTTCAAAATCTATATATATATATCGCCGCGTTGCGCGTTCTGAGAGTTTAAGTCAATTTCAGTCCAGTGCAGTTTAGTTGCGAGAGCTGTCAAACATTTCAGTTCTGTGTCTTTTTAATGTTCGACAATTTTGTCTACGACGCAAAGTCGTTTGATGTATTTACTCTGTGAATTAAAATTTCACAGTCAAAGTAAACATCAGAATTTCTTATTGAAGCACCAACCTTTTATGCACTTTCAAAACAGCATTGAGTGAAAATTATTGAGACAAATCACGCACCACTTGTTAGAAATATAAAATTTTATGTCAGCACGACGTGCTTCGGAACGTCATTATCCCATTATCAAGTACTGAAGACAAGAAACATTAAAATAGGGCGGTATATTTCGATGACACAACTACTAATTGTGCAAATTATAAAGCTAAAATCCTAACATAACTATAAAATTTATCTGTTGTTAGGCAACCTGATTAACAAAATATTTGCAAGATATATCCAAAGTCAAAATAAAGTCGTCGATTATAAGAAATGCTGATGTGTTGATTGACAGTTTTGAACTAATAGACTGTAGCTATTACATATCAAAGATTATCCATGTGGTTCTAAACTGTCAAAGTTGACCTAAGATAATATTGTGCTGACATCTTACAATCTCCTCCTTGAGAAGCAGTGACATTTCCCTCGTTTTCAATATTGACGTCTGATTTTATTAACAGTGAGTAACTAAGGGATGTATTGCATTTTCACTACCTTCAATGTTTGTGGATTACTAGTCGCATAATTTGTAAGAGGTTAGGACAATATTATCTTATTTTGCAGCCGATAGTTCTTTAATTTTCACACGCGCTTGGTTAGCCGTGTGGTCTAAAGCACCGCTTTCCGAGACGGTTCGAAACCGCCTGGCGGATTAATGAAGGAGTCGGAGTGCCGGCCAGCCTAGATGTGGTTTTTAGGTGGTTTTTCACATCCCCCTAGGTGAATACCGGGCTGGTTCCCAAGTCTCGCCTCAGTTACGCGATTCGCTAACATTTCCCAGACTTTACACTTTCACACTTATAGTACCATACGCAGACATTTGGAACACATTTCTTCTCGGGGCGCATAGGGTGGCGGCAGGAAGGGCATCCAGCCATCCCGTAACTATTAACACGCCAAATACGATTAACAAAGTCGACCCTGCATGTGCGGGAACACAGCTCGAAAGAAAGAAAGTTCTTTAATTTTCACAGTTGTCTGCTCTTGCTTTCGTGGGAACTGGACTTAAATATATTTTCCTTTTAGTGTAAGGGTTTTTGCCCTGTATCTTACATTTTGAACACAAGGTGAAACAATTTCTTCACGACTGGCTCTTCCAACGGTGTCAGCAGTTGAGAGGGAATATTATCTACTCTAGAAGCCTTGTTCCGACTCAAGCCTTTCATTGTTCTGTCTTTCGTAGTATCGTATCTCCTATATCATATACATCTCATTCCTCTTGCTATTCACTTTTACAGGTTACAGACTCCAATTGTTACACTCTATCCCCAACAATTTGCAACTGCTTAACAAATGTTTCATGAGATTGACGAAGATGAACAATTCCTAAGGATGTTATTGTTGAGTTGATGAGGCTACTTTCCATAACGTCAGAATATATACAGCGGAAAATTCTATTGCTTAAAGTGTACCAACGTAACTCAAATATTCAAATATTTGTAAATCTATCGGACTCAGCTTCTTGGTCATTATTCCGTAGCTTACAGACTACTTAAACTAAGGTAAAATAACCTAATGACGACACAAACACCCATGCCCTAGGGGGGGACTCGAACTGCCGCGCGCACCGCAGTACCGCGCCCCATTACGCACGGCTAATCTGCCGCGGCCCAATGTAACTCTCCTATGGTGAACGTCTGGTGTGCCCGCATCCAGGACAAAATTATAGGCCCGTATTTCTTTGCAGAGAAAAATGTGACGTCAAACAATTTGATTTGCTAAAAATTCAATTTGAAGATGAAGGTGTTACCTTCCAACACGACGGTGCGTCTTCGAACTATGCAAGAGTTGTTCGGGAGTTTCTGGATACAAAATTCCCCCAGCGGTCAATAGTTTAACAAAACTACTATCGCCCTGAACATTCACGAACAATTAGCTACACCGGTGTTTAGCTTATAACAGCTGTCCACGACGAAGAGTGTTACTCTCCTTTGGATCTTTGTCTCCTCTATCAACCCTAACTGGTGGGGTTCGCAGTATTCAAACATTGGCCGAATGTAACTTTTTGTAAGTTATTTCCTTGTTGATGCTCACTTCCTGAGTATTCTGCCATGAATAGGTATCTGCTAACCCACGATTACTTTCTGTGGTCACCGGAACTCAGCGAAGAAACAGCAGCTGAGCGAACCTAAAAACGAGCCCACAAGAAAACCAGAGCAGCAGTTGAAAGAATGTTTGGAGTTGTAAAAAGACGATTTCCCTGATTAACTTCAGGACTTAGGGTTAAAGTAAATCGTGCAGCAGTTATTATAGTTGCAGCATTTGTCTTGCACAATATAACTGTTAATGCATCGCATGAGGAGCCTGAAATAAAAGAAAATGTATTTGTTGGGAAAAGACTGTATGAATAAATTCCAGTTACTGATGAAAATGAAGCAAACAGGTGTCAAAATACAGTGAGGGCGGCCATTATTAACAATTTATTTACATAAAAAGTTACAAAGTTTGAATAAACTTACAAATTGTCAGCTACGACATTGAAATAAATTTAAAGGGTTTCAGTTTGAAAGTCTGACCGTCTTTTCATTTTTTTTTTTTTTCAGTTCAAGTTCTTTAATTTCTTTCTCTTGTTTTAATGTTTCCATTCTAGCTTCATGTTCTAAAACAACGCATTCTATTTTGAGTTTATGCTCACGTTCGAGGCATTCTAATATTCTTTTATAGAACTGAGTTTTCACCTCGAGAAGATTTTCTGTTGTTTTGTTCTTTCGATGGGTTTCTGACACAGCATGGCTTGTACTTTGTACATCTACGTGTAATTACGAGTTATTTTTAGTTCAAAATACGCATTAAGCCTATTATGCAGTAACAAATTAATTACTACTTGCATTATTTTAGTGCTACATCGTTCTTACCACTTCAGTGTAAACATTCTCTTCTTCGTTTTGATTTTCAATGTCAATATCGAGAACAACATTTCCAAAAAATTTTCAAATGTCTGTAAAGCTGTCGGACTCAACTGCTTGGTTATTAGTCCGTAGCTTAAAAACTACTTAAACTAAGGTAAACTAACCTAAGGACAACACAAACACCCATGCCCGAGGGGGGGACTTGAATCCCCGACGGCGAACGGCCGCGCGCTCCGCTGCACGGCGCCCCAGTGCGCACGGCTAATCCGCCGCGACACGATATTTTCACTTGAAACTACTATCTCCTCATTGCCTGATGTCGTAAAAGGATTACACCCTTCAGTATTATTTAAATCTTTAGCATAATAAGAACGTAAAGAATAATATTAGCAACTACCTCTTACGTAAGAAATTCGCTTCATAATAATTTATGCAAGTGAAGTCAAATGTTTGCCAACCAGTGGATATAACTTCCAGATGAAAATCTGCATCGTCACCACAGGTGTTTGATGCGGGGGGGAAATTGTGTTTATAAGGCAACAATGAGTTTCTGCGCACTTCTTGTAACTGTGGGCCTCATGAAACTACCACCTCCAGTTTTATGCATTTCAACCTTGAAAAGTTTCCACCCTGTGTTTATCCAGTTTACACAACACATGCAATTGCTTAAAGATGAAACGTACCGTAATAATTATAAAGTGAGTCTCAAAATTATACCTTATCATGCGCAAGAGCCTTTTGGTCCTTTCCCTGATATTTTCTTAGCAGAGTTTTTAAACTCTTTCGGTCACGATTGTTTTGCGAATTAAAATTATTAAATACTTCCTTCCACGCCTGTTAGCCGTTGTAACTTTATCAGTATTTTTGCTTTCTATTGTGTTCTTATGTCGTCCCAAAAGGATTTCTAAAAGTGAATCTTTTTCTTGTTGTGAGAATTTGGAAGATCACTCTTTTTTTTCTGATTACTTCCCTCCATCTTAACCACAGGAAAACTGCGATAACGAACATTGTGTATCGATTAATATCTGTGGTCGAAGCGCAATAATCGTCTCGATAGCCGATTTTGGCAGCGTTGCCAAGCAACTTCCGTGCTAACTAAGATCAGAACTGAACCAGCTTCGACGGCCGCGGGGACTGAGGCGCTCCATTCACGGTCTACACGGCCACTACGGTCGGGGGTTCGATTCCCCCCTCGGGCATGGATATTTGTGCCGTCCTTAGTCTTAGCTAGTTCATAAGTAGTTTGTAAGCTTAGGGACTGATGACCCCGTAATTAAGTCCCATAAGTTCTACAAACATTTGAACATTTTTTTGAACCAGCTTCGAGAAATCTTGGTATCTACATCTACATCCATACTCCGCAAGCCACCTGACGGTGTGTGGCGGAAGGTACCTTGAGTACCACTATCGATTTTCCCTCCTATTCCAGTCACGTATTGTTCGCGGAAAGAAGGAATGTCGGTATGCCTCTGTGTGGGCTCTAATCTCTCTGATTTTATCCTCACGGTCTCTTCGCGAGATATACGTAGGAGGGAGCAATATACTGCTAGGCTCCTCGGTAAAGGTATGTTCTCGAAACTTCGACAAAAGCCTGTACCGAGCGAAAGAGCGTGTCTCCTGCAGAGTCTTCCACTGGAGTTTATCGATCATCTCCGTAACGCTTTCACGATTACCAAATGATCCTGTAACGAAGCGCGCTGCTCTCCGTTGGATCTTTTCTACCTCCTCTATCAATCCCACCTGGTACGGATCACATACCGGTGAGCAGTATTCAAGCTGTGGGCGAACAAGTGTACTGTAACCTACTTTCTTTGTTTTCGGACTGCATTTCCTTATTATTCTTCCAATGAATCTAAGTCTGGCATCTTCTTTACCGACGATTGATTTTATATGGTCTTTCCATTTTAAATCCCTCTTAATGATTACTCCCGGTCACTTTATGGAATTAACCTGATTCCAGTTGCTGCCCTGCTATAGTGTAGCTAAATGATAAAGTATCATTCTTTGTGTGTATTCGCAGCACATTGCACTTGTCTACATTGAGCTTTAATTGCCATTCCCTGCACCATGCGTTAATTCGATGCAGACCCTCCTGCATCTCAATACAATTTTCCTTTGTTACAACCTCTCTATATACTACAGCATCATCCGCAAAAAGCCTCAGTGAACTTCCAATGTTATCCGCAAGGTCATTTATATATATCGTGAACAGCAATGGGCCCACGATATTCCCCTGTGGCACACCTGACATAACTCCTACTTCGGAAGACTTCTCTCCATTGAGAATGACCTGCTGCTTTCTGTTATCTAGGAAATCCTCAATCCAATTACACAACTGGTCTGATAGACCATATGCTCTTACTTTGTTCATTAAACGTTTGTGGGGAACTGTATCAAACGCCTTGCGGAAGTCGAGAAACACAGCATCTACCTGAGAACCCGTGTCTATGGCCCTCTGAGTCTCGTGGACGAATAGCGCGAGCTGGGTTTCACACGAACGCCTTTTTCGAAACCCATGCTGATTCCTACAGAGCAGATTCCTAGTCTCGAGAAATGTCATTATATTCGAACATAATACATGTTCCAAAATTCTACAACTGACTGACGTTAGAGATATAGGCCTATAGTTCTGCACATCTGTTCGAGGACCCTTCTTGAAAACGGGGATGACCTGAGCTTTTTCCAATCTTTCGGAACGATATGCTGTTCTAGAGACCTATGATACACCACTGCGAGAAGGGGAGCCAGTTCCTTCGCGTACTCTGTGTAAAAACGAACTGGTATCCCATCAGGCCCTGCGGCCTTTCCTCTTTTGAGCGATTTTTATTGTTTTTCTATCCCTCTCAGTTAATTCGATATCTGCCATTTTGTAATCTGTGCGGCAATTTAGGGAAGGAACTACAGTGCAATCTGCAATTGTATACCGGTATACAATATCGCTGAGACCTGAACGAAGCTTAATTTCTGAACTAACGTCAGATTTGATCTCCAGTCAGCTATGTTTATACTATCAGCCCGTAGACAACTGACGACAGATCGATAGTCATCGTTGCCCGTGTCGGTGACGCAGTAGCTACCTGCCACAAAACAAATATGCAGGTGAATCACCTCAGTAATAGCCGCACCGGGAGAAAGCTGCTTCGCACTTTGTGCGTGTGTGTCGACGAAAGCTTCCGAAGAAGCCGCCGCGTTTGTTTTCCGGCTCGCCGCGTCGCTGCGCTCCGTCAGCCGCTACTGTGAGCCACCTCGGCAGGAACAATAATGACTCGTCATTCGGTGGTCGACACACGGCAAAACCTCTGCACTCCGCGTGAGAAATGAGCAAAAACAACTCATCATTGTTTCCCGCTGCGTTCACGTGGCCGTATATTTTGAGCCCTCTTTGTTTAGCCGGATATTAAACAGCTAACAAAAGTCGCGTGTCAGGTGAAAACATAAGAAAGAAGATCAAGAAGAATGCTCCAAGGTAGCAAACAAACAAATGTTCCCCGAGCGCGGAGTATGTATTTTCAGTGCTGTGCTTCCGTGATTCGGCGCCAGTCAACTTTCTTTTCCGTTAAAGCCGTCCGTAGCTGAAGCAGCCAATGGTAAGTTAAGTAGCTTATTTATCTTAGTATCTCGTGTAATTAGTGATTCAAGTAGTTTCAAACCGATCTACGCTAGTCATTCTAATTTTTTACTCATAATTACAACATTTAATATCGCCCATGATATGATTTATGATTATCCGGTACCGAAACGACGAATTTTGGCGACGGCCACTTCCTAATCATTTAACACTGTCGAAATTTTTACCGGAAATTTTTAAGATATTGTCGGACTACTTTTTAATTCTTTAAAAATATTTTTATCCATTACTGAGATCCAGATGTTTTAACTTATCGTACTTAAGAAAAAATAAAAAAATAAACGATTTTTATCCACAATTAAATGATTAATTAACCACAGCAAAATTTTAGCAGTGTGTGTGCTTTACACATTTATCTTTAAATGCCATTTTCCCGTTTTTCTAAAATTATTAACCGGGCGAACTTTAAGACAAGTCTCCTCTTCTGTGCATCACAGGTACAAACCTCTGAACCGCCTCACCCTTTGTTATGCACGTGTTGGAAGAATACCCACCCCAACCAAGATCAGTAACTCCCGATCCTTGAACGGCATTCTCTCCACCTCGCCTGTCGCAGCCCTTAACACGTTCGCTGCCGTTCACGCTCTGGGGCGTGTAAACGTTACTTGAGTCAGGTGCCGCTCACGCTGTGGCGCGTGCTGCGACCCAGCATCGTATTATGGGTTGTTGTAAACTGGCATCGCCTAATAAAGCTGCATACTCTGGTAGGCACTCAGGGAAGAGTATAAGTGATATGCACATGTACGTGGTCCCAGATTTTCGCGTTTGCATTATCAGCTACGAGCCACACACGCTTCTCACGATGTCATGATAGATTTATTGGACTCGTATGTAAACAAGCAAGCAAGCTTTTGATTATTTTAATTTTATTTCGATTAGTTACCAGTTTATAAAAAAATACTTCTTAGTTTTGATATTATTCATACTTATATTGCTGATGATATAGAAATAAGCATGTGTTTTATGAAATACCTTGTATGTACTGTTTATATTGTTCATTTGTTGTTTTCACAAAAATACAAATGCAAATTAAAAAACATATCAAGAAAACTGAAAACTAAAACCAAAACATTCAGTGGCTCAAAACTATGAAAAGATACTGTCAAAATACCATCACGCGCCAGAGCGTGAAGTGGCACCTAGCATCATCGCGCCAGAGCGTGTACGGCAGCGAACGTGTTAACCAATCTCCTTCCATAACAGTCATGAACAATCTACTATCCAAGGGTAGATCTTTCAAGTTTTAACGAATGTCAAAGTGCTCCGTTTTCAACAAGAATCTCATTTGTTGTAATTAAGTGTTATTAGAATGTTTTCAATAGTTTTTAACTGTGATATCAGAAATACTGAAGGAATGTTATCTATCAGATCTGCATTATTTGATAGGAAGTATCCTAAAGCTCTATTAAATTCTGACTCTAATATGTCTTCCGCAGGGACCTTATATGTGTTCATCTAAGTCAGCAAGCGCTTAGGCTTGCCACTCGGCCCTGCCAACAATGATTTAATCAATCATAAAAATTTTGGATTTTACCCAAATTTCACGCGGGAAGTAAACCAAAAACTTTTAATTCAAGGAATTATTTGCGAATGATTTGGTAACCAACTATTAGTATCTTTATCTTCTGATACCATACAAAGATGTTTCAAACACGCAGCGTACGGAAAGACTAAGCTGTGTTATAATTTCCAACAGTCACTTATCTATACCTATATCGTACAGTATGTATTTAAAAGTATACGGACGACCCCGAAAACATACGTTTTTCACCTACTAGCATGTACACCGTGAATGGGGCGCTCCACAGAACTCACGAACTTCGAACGTGGTCAGATGATTGGGTATCACTTGTATCAGAAGTCTGTATGAGAAATTTCCACACTCCTAAACATCCCTAGTCCACTGTTTCTGATGTGATACTGAAGTGGAAACGTGAAGGAACACGTACAGCACGAAAGCGTACATGCCGACCTCGTCTGTTGACTGGCAGAGACCACCGCCAGGTGAAGAGGATCGTACACTATAATGGGCAAGGCATCGATCCAGACCATCAAACAGGAATTCTAAACTGCATAAGGATGCACTCCAAGTACTATGACAATTAGAAGAGAAGTGAGAAAACATCGATTTCATGGTTGAGCGGCTACCGATGAGCCTCATATCACGAAGGTCAATGCCAAACGACCCCTCGCTCAATGGAAGTTGTGTAAACATTGGACTATTGAACAGCGGAAAAACGTTGTGCTGAGTGACGAGTCACGGTACACAATGAGGCAATCCAATGGCAGTGCGTGGGTATGACGAACGTCATCTGCCACCACGTGTAGTGCCAACAGTAAAATTCTGAGTCGGTGGTGTTATGGTGTGGTAGGGTTTTTCATGGAGGAAGCTTGCACCCCTTGTTGCTTTGTCTTTCACTATCACAGCAGACACATACATTGATGTATTAAGCACCTTCTGGCTTCCCTTTGTTTCAGAGCAATTCGGGGATGTCGACTGCACCTTTCAACACGATCGATCACCTAATTCGTAATGCACGGCCTGTGGCGGAGGGGATGCACGACTATAACATCCCTGTACTGGACTGGCCTGTACCGAACTCTGACTTCAATCCTACTGAACACCTTTGGGATGTTTTGGAACGCCGACCTCGTGCCGGGCTTCTAAATGTTTTGCACCGTGTTCAGAACACTTTATTGATTTTGTTTCGTTTTCTTGTTTCTCCTTTATATTCCCTATGGTTATCTATTGCAGGCACATTTTCTGCAGGTAGGAACTTGATCAAAGCGCGCTCTTTCCCATGGACGACAAATTCACGTTACACAGCGTCATGTTGCAACGCTGCAATTCGGAATCTTCTATCAGCAGATGGCTGTAGTTTGTGTCAGCGACGCCAGAAAGTCGAACGAGTAATACCTCAACTGATATTGAGAAAATGTGGAAAAATTCGGAGGCCTTACTGTTCTGCAATATGTCGTAAGAAACGTCTTTATGTGAAACTGGCAGAAGTAAAGCTGTGAGGACGATGCAGGTAAAAGGAAGGGAAATGTCACTACCGGCGTCTGGAAGCCGGTCGGCAGCCATGTTTATTTGTTCAAAATACTCACAGGCACAGATGGAACGTGATTCTCTTCAACTTATTAGTGCTGACAAAACGGTTAGTACAACTATAAAAAACGCATACAGACATTATCAAGTGCAAATCTTCGACAACTCTACACAGAAGCTCAGCAGAAAACTAATGTTTTGAACAAAAATTAATGGCAGAGCTAGGGTTCAGTCAGCTTAAAACAGGGCGTCAAGTTTGTGTCGTCAAGCTCTCTCCCCTCTTTTTACCTCCATGGTGAGGACGGACCGTGAATCGTGCCGGGATGGCTCAGTCGGTGCCGGGCATGGTGGTTCAGCGTGCCCAGTCAAAGGGCTGAACGCACTCTAAAATAAAAAAAAATCTTAGCCCAACCCAGAACAAACATGAACAAACAATCGCAAAGCATCTATCCGGCTGAACAGAAAAAAAAGTCGGTAGAGCGCTTGCCGGTGCCAGGCAAAGATCCCGGTTCTTACACACAGTTTTGATCCGCCAGGATGTTTCATACCAACGCACACTTCGCTGCAGAGTGAAAATGTTATTCTGGAAACGTCTTTACGTGTTAGTCATTTCGGGACCACGCTATTTCAGCTTCAGTATTCCTATTCCTTGCACCTGAACGTTAAATTTAGCCCTGTATTTCCTACATCTACATCTACATACATACTTCGCAATCCACCGTAAGGTGCATGGCGGAGGTTACACTGTACCACTACCAGGCATTTCCTTTCCTACGCATCTCCAAATGGAACAAGGGAAAAATTAATGCCTATATGCCTCTGTAGGAGCAGTAATTTCTCTTATCTTGTTTTTGTGATGTTTACGCAAAATGTAAGTAGGCGGCATCAAGATCATTCTGCAGTCAGCTTCAAATTCCAGACCTCTAAATATCCCCAACAGAACTTCTCGAAGAGAATGTCGTCTTTCCTCCAGCGATCCCCATTCAAGTTCCGGAGCATTTCCGTGGCACTCGCACATTGGTCGAACCTACCAGTAACGAACCTAGGTGCTCGCCTTTGAACTGCTTCCATGTCTTCCTTTAAACTGATCTGCTGCGGGTCCCAAACATTTGAGCAATACTCAAGACGTGGTCGTACAAGCGTTTTATAAGCGGTCCCATTTACAGATGAAGTACATCTTCCCAAAATTCTCCCAAAAAACGGAAGTCGACTGTCCGCCTTACTCAGAAATGTCCTTACATGTCCTTTCCATTTCCTCATCTTCGTCGCTTCAATTCAGTTCTTAATTTAGTCTCTACTCGTATTCATACGAATGGCGCGTGTGATCTTTCACAGATGTGTATAGAGTTCACTGTTGTTTCTTCCATTCACCATTTCACTTGATTGGATTTTTATCATGATTTGTCTTTCTCTTATCACTCATTTCTGGATCAGATCTGTTCTATTAATAACAAGTCCATAAGTATTCTTTGAAACCATAATGTAACAGATCGTTATTTAAGTTTATATATTTGTGTGTGTGATTTCTTTCGGAGATGTCAGATAAGACATATCAATAATTTATATACTACGCAGATGACGAGCAATGATCCATTCTTCAGTGCGGAGGCACTTCTAGGCCCTTACTCTTACGGGAATCAGTTTGAAAATACCGCGAGTTTGAGTGAAAGTGGGCAGAGAAAAGCTGAGAATGTGTATCTAGCAGGAGGCCAGCTAGAATAATCCGCGCAGTTGCTATCATTGATATGTGCCCAGCGATATAGGGGTCAGAGCAACTGTCTAACAAACAGGAAACCCGGGTTCGAATCCCGGCTGGGTACACATTTTCAGCTCTACCCATTCGCAGTTAATAACTTAAATTCCGTAAATAAGAACGTAATTCACCATCGCGTGAAACACATTAACAAATCGTTAAAATATTGATGATGAAATATGAGCTACTTAAGATCAGCGATGCCAGCAAGGGGGAGAGGAGGGCAGTGAAGGCAGGTGCCCGTACTTAAAACCTCTTTACGAATATGGAAAAGGGCCTTTACGTTTTTACCTCAAATACCTGGAACATACCAAAGAAAGGATCTGCAAAATATCGATAAAATGACGTGATGATGCTAGGAATTTTACTTGCTGTAAGCTTCCTTAAAATAAATATATGTTTTCTGTTGGAAAAGGAAAGTCCTTATTTTGATCAGTACTGTCATTGGGTGTGAAAAGTTTCCTCACGATGTTCGCAACGTAACCTGGACTCTTGCGACGAACCGTTTACGCTTGTGTTCCTGTATGGATATATTTTCATAAAATTTACCGAATTGTTGAATACACAGGAGACAGCCTTCTATAAAGAAGGCATACAAAAACTAGTGACATGCTATGTCTACGAAATTTCGGAAGCTATGTATAAATGTAGTTTAACGGCTGTAGATTTCTGTACAATAAATATTTTTTTTTTTTTTTGTGTCTCTACTTGTTTGTTTTATGTAACCAAACGGGTATTACTTTGTGGTCATACCTCGTAATTGCCAGCCTGCTGAGTGATTGTTGAACTATTGGCCAACCAGCAGACGACTTGTGAGAACACCTTGTTAGAGTGCTTTTACTGCATGAGGTCTGCCAGGATCAGGCGAGTAGGCGGGTCAGCACATTAATTGCATCTCGCCACTGTTTTCCTCGAACTACCCCATCATGATCCTGGCCTTGTGACATATACACTACCCTGTTGTTAACAAATACCCGCATGAGACGGTGTCAATGGCCAACAGCTAGTGTACTGAATGTTTTTCTCGCAATGGTACACAACTCACCCCTATGAACAGAGACAACGAACCATAAACTTTTACTACCCAGAGTTATGTATTGCCCAAGTTTTATTGGTGAGAACCGATAGAAGGTCGCAAATGTATTGCCCAAATGTTATTGGTGAGAACCGATAGGAAGATCGCAAATAAAGAATTACTTCGTGAGTAAATCACTTCTTTATCTCAGAATCCATTTTGGTGGTTATTCAGAAGTTTAATTTATGTTTCTATAAATATATTTTCACGTCATCATATGCAGATTAATAAACTGGCTAATCTACAGATTAAGTATTGATCTTGTTTAAACAGATAGGGTAGCTGTTTAGGGCATAAAAGCTGACATACATAACTCACCCCTACGTACAGAGACAACGAGCCATAAACTTTTACTACCCCGAGTTATGTACTGTCAAAGTCTTATTAGTGAGAAACGATAGGAAGGTTGCAAATGGGTAGTAACAGATTATGGCTCGTTGTCTCTTTACATAGGGGTGAGTTAGTATGTCAGCTTCTATGCCCTAAACAGCTACCCAATCGACCGAGTCCCACTAGAACCATGGCTGTCTATGTGAACTCCTCCACTGCGTAATTGAGCTGCGCTAGCTCATCTTCGTCCCACAGTAGAATTTTCAAGGAGCTGCTCCCATGGAAGACGACGGATTCGCTCCTCACGTCGGCATGTTGAAGAAGGTATCGGGATTCATCAGACGTAATTGCCAGTGTCGTGGTGTTATCATGGGCACGTGCATGGGTCGACGGGTACGAGGTCCGTTGCTTGGAGTGTTTGGTGTACTGAGTGTTCAGACACTCTTGGGATTTACCAGTCTGACCAGCATAACAAGTCCTGCCTTTGTAATGAGGGCTAGCTGCCCAAGTCCTGCACGTTTGGACGTGGTTTCACTTTGGTTTCACCACTGGCTCAAGACACTCATCACAGAACTCCTCGAACGCACAACACGTCGTCCAGTTTCAGAAACGTTCATGCCGAGCTTCTAAGCCATCACAATTTTCTCTCGGTCAAATTCAGGTAGATGAAGCGCCTTCCCCATTGTACACTCAATGTCCTTTCGTACACCGTGCGCGTGTCCGACTAGCAGTCATTGCTCATCAGGTGACGCCGTTGTCGCGTTGACGTGTTTATATCAGTAGTATGTTGGTGGTTCTTTATTCTGGCTGATCAATGTTCCTGACACTGCTAAGCATTTCGGCGCAGATGGTATTCAGAGTGGGGTGTCTGCTCTGACAGGTAGTGTTTGTAACAAATCAACAACTACTTTCTAAAAACAATAATGTGGCCGTCTAATGCGACACTAAGCTGCCTCCAAAATGACAGTTTCACTCTTCAGAGTAGTTTGCGCTCATGTGAAAGTTTACTGGGAGATTATATATGTGTTCCAGAACTGGGATTCGAACTTGGGAGCTTTGCCTTTCGCAGGCAAGCGCTAAAATCCTTTCTTCCAGGATGCCACTCTTGCAAGTTTCGGAAGAGAACGTCTATGAATTTTGGAAAGTGACCGTGAAGCGTGCCGAGTTAGCCCAGTCGGTAGAGCGCTTGCCCATGAATGGCAAAAGTCTCAGATTCAAATCCCGGTTCCGACACACAGTTCTAATCCACCAGTAAAGTTTCATTAAGCTGCAAGGCACGAGATCAATAAGAAACTGCAATATAGTGAAGATGAATTCCGAAAAGAATTCGTTGGTGAGCCAATGGTTTCTTCAAATTTGAATAGCAATTAAAAAAAAAATGTGTTTTTACTTAAACAGCAAATACGTTTTGGGCTTGTCATGTACCTCTTTTTAAACTTAACATCCCTATTAAGAAAACACATTTGCATAATTCCAACGGTAAGTCTCTTCCACAAATGAGCAACTTAAGAAAATTATAACTTCAGCCTCTGCACGTAGAGAAATTAAAACATATCTAGTAAGTAAAACAGTGATTGGAAAAACAGATATGATGTAAATGTTTTAGTAACAACACTGAAATTACAGCAAGTGAAACTTACATTCTTGAAAAATTAATTTCTAAATAAAACAAAACAATGTCATTGTGATGCAATATTTCAGGGGGTGTGTGATTATTTGTGTCTGAAGGAATACGATACAATCGACTGTTGTTAATAATTACAGAACACGCATGTCTTACATGTTATTGGCATTTGCCAACCTGAAGCCTATGAACTGTGATTAGCATTACACGCGCATTGCGTCCAGTTTGTGAAGCATTAAATGAATATTCTTATGTAAAGCCTTAACTATCTTGCGCTAAGAAATATCTAAGGAAGTCTCATGCCCGATTACAAACATATGATGAAACTACAGTACCCGGTAAAGACTGCAGTGATTTATTTGTAACCTTTTAAAGGTTATATGTGATTTATTAAATGTTACGAAAAACTTTCTTCATGTATGATAAATCTCTGTGAATTACTGGTATGCTCGCCGTGGAGGTTCGAGTCCTCCCTGGGGCATGGGTGTATGTGTTGTCCTTAGGTTAGTTTACCTAGGTTTAAGTAGTTTGTAAGCTACGGACTGAGGACCACGCAGTTTGGTCCGATAGTTAAAAAAAATCACTGGTAAATAGGTATTGCGAAATGAAAGTTCTGCTGTGCATCCTTACTCTTTTCTGACAACTTCCAGAACAAAATTGGAGGAGCAATGTCTTCAGAAAGTGATATTGGGCTAGAAGTTAAGGAAGCGCTGGAAAATAGGCACCAGATCAGAACTATGCCATGTCCGAATGAACAGACGCCGCAATTCTAAAATTGTTACCCAACATTCGAGTACTGATGCTTCTTCCAGTGCAGATGCACACGAGGTCCGGAGTGCTGTACACAGGATTAGCCGCGTGCCATGGAGAACAGTGGTCAAAGTTGGACCAGATTTGGAAATTTCGCTTCTTGAGTAGCCTGTGCAGATCTGTGAAACAGTGTACGTTGGTGGTCTAGTAAGCAGGGTGTAGTAAGCAGAAGTCCCGAGTTAGAATCTCAGTCCAGAAACAAGTTTTTAAAGTCCATGAACTACCAGCGGCTGAGACAAAAACACCCCAACTACACCTGCTGAATATGTTTCAACGAGCTGATATCTCAGTTACGAACAACAAACAAAATATTTACTTGTATCTCTTGATATTGAACGATCCTTCCATACGTATAGGTATTTACTTAGTGACCGGAGATTCAGTCTCACTGAAGAAAACATTGAAATTTTACATGAAATCAGTTTTTTCTTTCTTCCATATGACTGAGTTCTGGTATTTGTTTTATGAGGATTTTTAAACTTAGCATGAAAGGATTTTCAGTCGTATACGATGCTGAACAGGTTTGGTGCTGTTTTCATGAGCATCAAAATATAAAATTTCCCCCTTTGTAGCGTAAATTTTGCACCTAAGATTCCTAGCTCGTGTGTGTGTGGCCTTTTGGAATAAAGGTTCAAAAATGTTCAAATGTTTGAAAACCTATTGGATCAAACTGCTTTGGTCATCAGTGCCTAGACTTACAAACTACTTAAAATAATTTACACTAAGGACAAGACACATACCTATGTCCCAGGGAGAATTCGAACCTCCGACGTCGAACAACCGCACGCCCCGCAGCAAGGTGCCTTAGAACGCTCGACCACTCCACTGTGGTGAATAAAAGTTCAAATGGAAGTTTTCAATACACAGGCTGACGCCCTTAAAACTGTTTACGGAAGTTTTGGGAAAATATAAATCAAAATAAAACATTGTTCACCTGCACGAGGGACATCCAGTAACATAAAACTCGACCCTCCTGTACAATCCCGCCGTCCCCTATCCCGGCGCAGGGCCGGTTTCGGCTAAAAGCTTTTGCCATCTTCAGATATAACCCACCATTCGGTTGTTGTTATCAAATGTAATTTTTGTACTGATTTTCTTTTTTTCGTTCATGATAGATGACACTGTAATCGAAAAAAATAAAAATGAGTTAAAATAGTTGAAAAACTATTTCAAACAAATAAACATCAGAAAAATTATTGATAATGCTATCATGTGACACCTCCCACAATCGAATGAAGTACAGACAGAGATCATGCTCTCAGTCCGAGGTCAGACTGGTCACTGTAATTCAATGATTCGGATTGTACACATCTCTACGCAATTGTTGCATGATGTTAGCGATTGCACAGAGTAGCTCTCATTGCCTCGTACTTTCAGGCTCAAAGAAATGTTGAAGAACCTCATCAGAATTGGGCTGATCTGTTTCCTGATATGAATGCTCTTTCTGCAACAACTGTAAGATACCTGCTATGGGAAGGTATACATTTCATATTCAAATGTACTGCGAATTTGAGACCAGTGTCAAGCTAGTTAGGAATTTGTCGTTTATCTTTGGTTGCAGGCTTATTTTTCGATGGCAGTACTATCGATATTGGAGACGGTGATAGTATTGTTGCCGGGAGGTAAGGTTGTGGTTATTGAAAGTGCAGACTCTGCTACGCGCGCGGATGAGATTGCAGAAGCGTGGGGACTGCGGTTCTGTGCAGTTGTTGTTCCGGCGGGATAGCTGAGGAGATGAGATTTTGAGACTTGAATGCTGAGCCAAGCTTCTTGTTTAAGATATGGAGACGAAAAGGATAGATGACGTTGGAGGAACGATCTTTTGAAGTTTTTATAAGGTAAAGTTTTTCATGAAATACTTGGCATGTTTCTATGGCACAACTTCGCATTATTAGGTTTAACTGATGGTAACAGTAACGGTCGGGAAAGATCTTGCTGTTAGCTTGTGGTCTCATGATTCATGCTAGGGACCCCTTTCTGTGTTAGGAAAAGTAATTATTGTAATAGTTTAGTTTTGAGATTGCGTTTTTTATGAAATAGGAATTTCATGGGTAGTGTTCTTGAAATATGGTATTGTTGTAACATTGTTTGTATGAATCCATTTAATATTATTAACAATAAAGAAATGTTTATCTTTGTTTAAAAATAATTTTGTAGGCAGATTAAATACCTGTGTTATATTTTTCTCTGAAAGCTTTTAAAATCCAAAACATGACTTTGTTAGTATTTTTCATGAAGTTATATCAGTTAGAAAATAAACCAGATATTTCATTTTTTTTATTATTCGAGTTTCTTAAACAGATTACCAGTTTATCCCTCCTCACATTTTTATTAAAAGTGCCATAGATGTTTTCTGTAGTTAGCTTTCCAGTAGTTAGTACAGCAGGAAGCAGTTTGGTGTTGCGCAAACTTATGCAGTAAGTGAACTTGAAAAAGAATCAGTTTTTGTCACGCTTACAGTTCAGTATGATTTACAGATTTCATGGTAGGACAATTCATGCAGTGTTAAGTACAGGTTAACAAGTGTTTGAGTCAGATTGCATTGATAACTATTGTGTTCGTTACATTCAGTTAAAAATTATTAGTTCAGTCAGAAACAAGTTTGTAGGGCCAGAATTATTAACACAGTGATTTTTAGTATCACTAATTTTTAGACAGTTAACTTTGTTACGACATTTTCATACAGAAACAATTAGCAGTTTGTGTTACATTATGATAAACATTACGCAGTCAGATAGGTTTTGCAATACCTGTACATTCACATAGAATACAGTTAATAATACACAGTCAGATTAACATAACGTTGTGCAAAGGCATTCAGGTAGAACAAGTTCAAACACATTCAGAAAATTTCATTCAAGTGGCGTCAGTCAATTTCATTTCTTAGATCATATGGTAAAACACTTAACTTTCGCAGCAGACGTAAATTTTGTAAGAGCGAAGGACAAGCAAGAATCTTTCACAACTTTTCGCAATATTGTCCAGCTGTTTACTGAGCCTGGAAGTGTTAAACCAAGAGAAGGTCCGAGTCTACGTATTTGAGATATTACCGTTTTCACCAATTTACAGCTAATTTTTACATTTGCCGATTGCTGTGTCATCTATCACGAAACGAAAACATGTCTCAGACAATAGTTGCATATTTTTCCACGTAGTATCCAAATTTGTAATAAAAATAGGTGTTCCTATTAAAAATTTCAAAGTCACACCTTCCCCCGCCCCCGAGAGTGGTGCAGGGCGCTCGAGCTTTATGTTAATGGTTGCCCATTTCCATGGTAACAACTTCTATTCTTTTTTTTTTTTTTTAATTCCATTTGTATTTATCCAGATATTCCGAAATAAAGTTTAAGGTGCCTCACCCTATACGCTACAGTCAAGTGCACGGTCAGATGACGAAACATGCCGGAAAAGAATTGTAAGTTCTCCTAAAAATATTACCTACACTTCTCATAAAACTCAAAACTAATTACATTGTGAGGCAACCCACCGGGTTTCTGTTACGTGTTACGCATGCGGGGGGGGGGGGGGGGGGGGGCACGCGATGTACTTTTCCACATCAAACGATTTGAATGTCGATGTTGAAGCTTGTGTTAGTGATTGCCTATTAAGAGAGCAATTGAACTTGACTAGTCATGATTTTTTTCCTTCTTCCTCCTTTCTCCCCAAATTCTCTTCATATGCTCGCTGGGTTCTTTCCTGCGTTCTTCCTGTTTAAGTGTGTATTTATTTTTGGTTCTGAACTTCTCTCGGTTGTTTGTGTTGTCCTGTGTGATTCCCATTTCCTTAATGTCTTCTTCTGTTGCAGTTATGCATTCGGTTTTGTTTTCGTGTGTGTGTGTGTGTGTGTGTGAGTGTTATTGCATGGCAATTAATATAGGATTATATGTAATATGAATCTGAATGTATTTTATACGCAATTCCTTTGTTGTGTAAGACTTTTGAAATTGGTGACGGGAACATGCATACAGAAAAGAAACTATATTTTCTAAAATGAATTTTGTACAAAATAGACGGCAAACTCAATGAGATTCGAGGAAGTCTTTAGTTTTGGTATTAATGAAACTTTCTTATTTTGCGTTGTAGATTGTTAGTTTTAGTTCAAAATGTTTGTAAATCTATCGGACCTAACTGCGTGGTCATCAGTCCCTAGCTTACAAACTACTTAAACCTAGGTAAACTATCCTAAGGACAAACACACACACACCCATGCCCCAGCGAGGACGCGAACCTCCACGGCGAGCAACCGCGTGCTCCGCAGCGAGACGCTTTAGACCGCTCGGCTACTCCACCGCGGCGTTAGTTTTAGTCGTCGTACGTGCTTTACTATGTAAAGTTGTTTTCGTTTTATTTTTTTCTATTGAAAACAGTAACTAGGAAATGCACGCTCGCACAACTAAGTACCTGTGGATGCCATTATTTTCATCCAAGTTCTATTTCTAATCTCTCCATCCCAACTCGTTAAGGGATGATGCATTGTTAATAAACGCGCCCTTAGTAAAGAAATTACAAAGGAGATACATAGTATAAAATAAAACAAACGTAAACACACATAAAACAACAAGCAAATAAGGTACCATCTTGCAGTGAGAGAATGAATGAATGATTAGAAGGTTACTCAAATGACACTACTTGCAACTGGAACAGGACGCATAATTGTCATATCGCAATTGCGAAATAATAATACGAACTGCATTGTTGTCGTATCACCATGAGTATGTTATTAGCCAAATTGTTTTCTAGTTCAAAAAAAATGTTCAAATGTTTGTAAATCTATCGGAGCAAACTGCGTGGTCATCAGTCCGTAGCTTACAAACTACTTAAACCTAGGTAAACTAACCTACGGACAAACACACACACCCATGCCCCAGGGAGGACTCGAACCTCCACGGCGAGCAACCGCGCGCTCCGCAGCGAGGTGCTTTGACCGCTCGGCTACTCCACCGCGGCGCTTTCTAGTTCAGCACGGGTTTTGCACTTAAGTTTTGAGATTACAAAACTGAAGTAAGCGTTAATATTTTTTAAATCGGCAAGATACTTTACTCGGATATTTTTAAGTCGTCTGACGACCCACCTGCATAGACCGTACGATCTACAATGGGATGCGACGCACAGTTTCGGAACCTCCGATTCAGATTATGATCGCCAGAAGCTAAGGAGTGTGTAAAAATATTTCAAACCGCCCGAGCCATGTATCGCAGTGCATAGTCCATCGCGTCCATTTACCGCTTCACTTTTCCCTCCTCGCGCTGTTTCCCGTCTCCTCCTCCGGTCCGGCTAGAAGTTCCCAGCCAAGATGCTCGACCAGGGCCGCCGGAGGTCCGAAAGAACCGGACGCGACTGTACCTAACTCAATCTGGCACGAGCTCGCTTCCAATCTGAGGCAGACAGTAACGTAATTGAAACTTCCGACCCAGCCAAGCCTTAATCAACTTGTTTGGAACACCTCATTCTGAACTCGGATGGGAAACAATTTGCTAGGCGGAGGAAAATGCGGTAAAATAGTTTGTCAGAGGGCGGCGCGGTCGGGCCCGCCCCCTCCCCCTCCGCCTCCGCCCCTCCACTCGGCGGGTCGCTCCCCTCCGCCCCTCCCCTCTCCGCCGCCACCACAGCCCCCACCCCCTCGCTGCCTGCTCCCTCCCCTTCGCGGCGGCCGCCCCTCTTGTCGTGGCAGGGGCGGGTCGGCTCACAATGGGAGGAGCCATCGGAATGTCAAACCTGGATGTAAATTGGAACATTATGCAAATAAGCGCCGCGTCCCCGGGCGGCGTTGTTATTGCGATAGGGGCGCGTGTCTGCCACCCCCCACCCCTCGCCCCGGGGTACGCGTGACGGCCCGCGACAGCGCCGCTCCACCCCACAGCAATACCCTCTGCAGCCGACCCGCTCTCCTGCCACCGCATTCACCAGACGTTCTCTCCCCTAATTCCTCTACTACCTTCAGTCCTTTCTTTTTCGAACATCCACTTGTGGACTCTGCATGTCGGTGGAAGTAAATGTAGCTGGAGATTCTTCTCGAAAGCGTCTGAATTAACACGGAGTAAAGCCCTTTTTAAACGACGAACGAAAGTGAACAAGCTAGATAATAGAAGAGAGCCTGTATAGGGAGAGAGTGGCCAATGAGTGATATCGTTGCTGATTGTCTGAGAGACCATAAAGCCATGTTTTTGGCAGATTTGGCGGGCTTTATATACGTGTGAATACATAGACCAAAGATAACATAGATTGCGCGTGTCCCTGTCTCTGCTGTGTTGTGGTTTGAAACCAACATCTAATTGCCCCGAGTCACGTGACTGAGGTTCCGTCATTATGAGCAACAGGTTTTCTTATTTAGAGGGAAAATCAATCGTCGATTTTAACAATAAAATGACTTCTCGTATTCATATTATAGCAGTAAAGGTAACGTAATTTCATCTTCTTATTAATATTAATGCAGTGATTGTCGTGTTTACATGTGCCCAGATTCAAAGTATCGTATTGTCATTTATTTTCGTAAGCAACAGGATTACATATCCTCGGTGTTTGTGTTACGCTATGAAATTTTTATTTTTTGCAACATATGAATGTGATTATCGATGGGAACATACTTTAAGCTGCTCTTGAACGAGTTTATGTGTCAGCAGCGAGTAAGTTATTTTTTGGAAAAAAATCTGCTTTCAATTCAGTAACGAAAGCTAAACGTTCGTACAGACTGTTCGTTATGCCTATAAAGTCACTTCTTGCCAAGTATGTCGTCGGTGTTTCCTCACTACCGTATTATTTAATGTAAACACCCAATACTTTGGTTGTTTTACGTTTTGGAATCGCAGTCTGTGGCAAACGTCTTAAAATATAAACGGTTGTATTTTCTTATAAAATCACAACAAAATATCTTCTACTCCTGTAAAAAATACAAACTAAAAGACTCACACTACAACGACAACTATCTTTCACTTAAAATTTGTTGTTATCTTGATTGTAAAAAGACTGTCGATACGTTTCATCTAGTCACATGTAAAAACTGTAGCCAATGCATTAAATCTTACAATTGCGGAGAACTAACGCCAATTGTTCTACTAAAGATGTAATAAGAATACTCTAAGACTTTTATTGTTCTAATATACGCTTAATTTCCACTACAAAGGATAAGAAGTGCAACTGTCAGATATATTTCGTATTCCTCGTAATGATGAAAACGGTTTCCTACCCCGAGTCACGTGACTTAGATGTTGGTTTTAGTATAATGACGTCAGGCACAGTCTGTGTTATCTTTCGTCTATAGGATGCATTTCTGTACTGTGGAGTGTCTTAAAATCTTCTGACAACGATTTCACTGTATATTTACGTACAGGTTGTATTAAGGTAGGCACTGCTCCACTTTTGCACGTCTTCTGTCGGTTCTATCTACGTAAATTAACGTGTTGTTCGTCGGTCATTGACGATAAGCTTAGAACTTTGCGGCAATTTTTAATATTAAATGTTGATTTGAAGTGATTTACTGAGGGTAATTAATAATGAGTATTACGTAATAATTAAGGACAGTCAAGAGAAATGCCTCGTTGTTCTGTAAAAACCAATGTGAAGATTGTTATATGATGCTTGTGTTCGCAAGAATGAGGACATACGGAAACAGTGGGCAAGTTAACCGAGAATGCGGTAACAATAGAGACAACTTATGGAAAGCAACGTATTATTCCTGTCTGTGTGAAGTAAATATTTTCTGCTTCTCCCCACCCAATTCGAGAAAAAGAAGGCATTGGCGAAAATCAGTAGTAGAGCTACTGCCTCTGCAGTTCCCACGTGGTGTAGTAGTTGCGTAATTCGTAATGTGCAGGTCGCGTCTTCGAATCATGTAACCGGTATTTTTTTTAAATTTGAAAAGTATATTCTAACTTTTTTTTAGTTCATAGACTTGGATTTTGACATGTCGTGCTACAAGATATGTTTTAACATGGCTACGGGCCCGGCCCCCTTGGCTGTTTATTATTGGCTGTTCACAATCCCATAATTAGTTACGTGATGTGACATTAAAAATGGGGGGTGGGGGGCTATTCACTCGTTGTAGATATTTTGTTACCTATTTTAGTCTGTTTCTGCTGTTTCAGTAGAGATGGTATCGGTATTTTTCCAATTTTCTGTGTCACTGTGTTCCTTAAAGTATGTACAAAATAACGTTTTTGGCATTTCTCAGTGTGGGAAAATGTTTTAAGATCGGCATGAGTACCTGTAAAATGCATTATATCGGGGCGGAAAGCGACAATATTGTACTAATTTCAGCGATGGATATGCAGACAGGAAATTCTGAAATGGCATCTTTTCTTTGAGACACATAACATTAAATGCCTGTCTTTCTTATTAATCAACTGCGAACTGTCGAAGTTACCATAACATCGTAAAATATGGTATTACCATTCGGTAGCCATAGAAACTGTTTCGAGACTTATTCGCTTACATATTTATTAGGCCTGTATAAAAATAGACAAATAGTTTTTTTAAACCAAATACTGATTAGTAAGATAGAAGATGTATGTACTTTAGTCTCATGGGTGGAACTGATCCTTCATCTGAATCATCACTGGTTGCATTTCAGCCTGGGTCGATATGTAACTGCACGTCCCGTGCGCAGCCTGGTAAAAACATGGCTGCCACCGGCCGATTGGTTACTCTCTCCCTATACAGGTTCTCTAGATAATAGTTTACCGAAGCGCTCGTAGCGTACTAGCCCCGAACTATAAAACCATGGAAGATCTTTTGGCGGCATGTTTAGACGATAAACGTAATCAAACAGTAAACCATGCAGTAAACGCTACTAGCGAATGTTTTGCGAGTCTTGTTGTTGTTTTCGGGGCTGTAAACCACTGGTACATCTTCTGGATACGAAAGGTCAATTCACACTGTCAGTTACGCCAGCTTCAAGTCACGGTACCTTCACATCTAGCTGTATTCACACTGCCAGTCACCTCAATTTGTTTATCCCAAGACCCGATGTTGAAAGTGAGGCTATGACTGGCGATCTGTTACGTAGGAAGTCATAGTTTAATACTGGAAACAACAACGCTAAATATTACTGACGGCCAAAGAAAACTGTACAGTGCTTGTTTTTAGTCAACTTGGTGTGGTAAAGTGTTGGGAAGTGAAACAACATTTCAAAGCAAAAACATCTATTTTGAAGCGAAGAAATAAACATATGAACACATCAAACAAGATTTATAAAAGCATGAGTAGAGCTTGTTTACTTTATCCACTACGATTTGCCCGCTTATATTGTTAATACCATCGTGCACAAGTGAATTTTTGTCCTTCATTTGGACTGACTTTTCCATTTAAAACGTTATTTAATGACAATTTCATCATCAAATTACAATCTTATTCAAATAAAACAATTGTCTCCAGTCTTCTGTTACAATATTTCCAAACATAAACCATTTCTCGGTTTCAGATATACGACCTCGCTTTTAGGGGGACGCTCAATTAAGGAAAAATGTAAGTCGTCATGAAACATTTTATTTTACCTCTAAACCAAAGTATAATAATAAAATAAAGATTAATAAAACACATTGTCGCGCAAACCGTACAACATTGAAAATCGTGTGCCGCAAATAGATTAACTTCCGATGTTAGCAGATGACCGTTCCATCAAAACATTCTTCATAAGCTTAACGTGACGTTGACGTGAGGTTTCGGTCCCGTGACGAACAGTGTGAAGCCGCCATTAGAAATACATTGTGACCATAAACTTCGACAAAACGTAAAATGTACGTAAATAGAAAGGAAAATGGCGGACTAACTGTAGCGGTGACAGCTACTAGCTCGCGCATGCGCAGTGAACCCACTAGTACCGAATTTAGGACTGGCCCTATTTCTTTATCGCTATGATTATCGCGCGTTGATACTAGCGCGATCGTACTAGTGAAGCCGTTCAAACGACAGACGGCCGCCATTAATGCAACTTGCAATCAATCTGTTAGAAGTACGTTCATCGTTCAAAACGGGGTGAATGTTACCTTCTGGCGAAGTCGTGATTTTATCGTTGAGATACAAGATTGCAAGTAATTTAGTACTAATAATTACATTACATCTAACCATTACGTTTCATCTAATTGCCGCGGCGGATTAGCCGTGCGTACTGGGGCGCCGTGCTGCGGTACGCGTGGCAGTTCGCCGTCGGGGGTTCGAGTCCCCCACTAGGGCATGGCTGTTTGCGTTGTCCTTAGGTTAGATTACCTTAGTTTATGTAGTCTGTAAGCTACGGACTGATAACCACATAGTTGAGTCCAACAGATTTACAAACATTTGAAAATTTTTCATGTAATTTTTCCTTCTAATAGCCACATTTTTTGAAAATACACGACTCTAGTGTTGTAACGATAACTGTTTTATTGAAATAAAACAGTAATCGTTACTGCACTAGCATCGTTGCTTTGTAACGAGTCGTTGTCTTTTGTACGTATTTCTCAGCCAGTGAAAGATCTGTCGGTTGAATATTCTTCGGCGCAATATTCATTCGTTCTTTGTTTCGACCAGGGGCGGATTTTGGAGGTGGTCACAGGTCACTGTATTTTCGGTTGTTCTCAACCACCTACTACCTCCCCCCACCCCACCCTACCCGGAAATACACCTTTCTGTTACCTACGATATATGTGTACAATTTTAATATTTGTGAAAATTTAATTTTTAATTTTAATTTTCTGTGATATAAGTGACGTTTTAATGTGCTAATCATGGTAATAATACCTAACATTTGTTTACGTCAGTAAAAAGCACAGTTCATCAGCGATATGAGCTAATCAATTGAAATTCCGTAAAATACTGCGAGTGAAAAATATGTGACGAAAACTTTGCGAACAACATCCGACACGTAGTTAATTTTCACACTGTGAAATCGAGTGAGCTGTCAGTGTTACACGAAGCACTACGACAGTGCTTTGTACGCAAACTGTGGTTATACGAGTGTGTTATTGAAATGATGCTGATAATTTCAATCATCTATGGGGCTTGTTCTAATTAGGATATGTAAAGGAGAAGAACAATTGAAATTATTTCCAAAAGTTAATACTCCTGTAACTTTTTGTAGATTCTTCGATAATTTTTTTTATTTATTTTATTTTCTTTTTTCTTTTTTTAATTGTAGGGGAGATCATTTCCCTCCCCTTGGCTCCGCCACTAGTTTCGACAGTAGTATTAGTGAAGACTGGGACAAGTTGATGATGTTAACGATAAAACGTTTTTTAATAAATTAATTTCTTTTTTTGACGAAAAAAATTCTTCATTGCGAATATTATTGGACTGGTCTTTTATTGCAATGTTCGCAGTTATATCTAATTTTATTTTGGTATTATCACACTTTTTGTTCATTTGATTACGTTGATCACTGGGCAAGACAACACTTAATAAAACTGCAGTACATTTTTATTGTTATAAATGTTCATACATTGTTGTACATACATTAACATAAGTCACATTCAAATTTCCCTCCTTCACAGTTTGAGCAGTCTTCGTGCCACCATATAAAGTACATACAACAGTGTATCGAGTCTTCTGTTTGAGGGTGTTCATAGATCTCATAAGTTCAAGGACAATGAATTAAAAATTCTTCGGAGGCATTGGTTGATGACGCAAATGTGGTTTTTTTTTTTTTTTTTTTTTTTTTTTTTTTTTTTTTTTTTTTTCAGAAGAGGAAAATTCTAGTTTCTTCGATTTCTTTCACTCCGAGCATGAGGACTTTGTTGCTTTGGATGTTTTTGTTCCATTTTCTTTCTGCCATAAACTATTTTTCACAGGCGTGCTTATCAAAACATTCGCACAGGGGCACTTTTGAAAGTCCCTGCTTCTTCATTCAGCTTTTCTGAGGACTGGACATGCAGGATTTTCATGCTCAGTAGGACTGTCTGTAGCAAGAGCATGGTCTGTTACGAGGGCGCGCGCGTGCGCACACACACACTCTCTCTCTCACACACACACACACAGACGAATATACATGTGTGTGAAACAAACATTCTCTTCTTACGTCATCTCTTTTGTTCAGATCACGACGTAGTGTGGCTTCACGAACATTGTAAACGTTTGTTCCACCCAGTCAGGTGTCTCACCATTTTTTTAAAGTCCTCACCGTATCTGGGTCATAAATTATTAAAGTAGCGCACTTTCAACATGTTAAGAGATACGATATCGGTCTTGAAAGTCTAGACTGTTACACGACACACGAGAAAAAGGTGGCCGAAATCTGAAGCAGACACTGCAAAAATTATCTGGGGCAATATGACGAAAGACAATATCAGAAAATTTCCATTATTGTGGCAGTTTAAAAAAGAATGAGTTATAAATACACCGTCTTCATGAAAAGCATGCTGTTTAAGTTACTTATGTACGAAAAGTATAAATAATTATTATTATTAGTCTTATTACTCTGTGAAGTCTTAATTCAGAGATGGAGAAAATTACAGCACGTCTCAAAGAATTCTCGATAGGATTAGCGCAAGGAAGGATACATCTACATGGGACACTCTGCAAATCACATTTAAGTGCCTGGCAGAGGGTTCATCGAACCACCTTTATACTATTTATCTCTCATTCCGTTCTCGAATAGCTCACGGAAAGAAAGAACACCTGAATTTCTCCCGTCGAGATCTGATTTCTCGCATTTTATTCTGATGATTATTTCTACCTACTCAAGTGCGAGTCATCAATATATTTTCGCATTCGGAGGAGAATGATGGCGATTTGAGTTTGGAAAATAGTCCACACCGCACCGATAAGCGCCGTTGTTGTAATGATTCCCATCCCAGATCTTGTATCATTTCCGTAACGCTGTCTCCCCTGCGTCGTGACAATACAAAGCGAGCTATCCTTTTTTGGACTCTTTCGATGTCCTCCGTCAAACCCATCTGATAAGGTTCCCACACTGGGCAGTAATACTCCAAAAAAAGTACGGACAAGCGTAGTGTATGCAGTTTTTTTAGCAGTTCTGTTGCATCTTTTAAGGGTTCTGCCAATAAAACGCAGTCTCTGGTTCGCCTTTCCCATGACGTTATCTACGCGTTCTTTCCAGTTTAAGTCTGAAGTAATAGTAATTTCTAGATATTCAGTGGAGTTTACAGCCTTCACTTTTGATTGATTTATCTTGTAAACAAAGTTTAACCGATTTCTTTTCGTACTCATGTGGACAACTTCACACTTCTCATTATTTAGAGTCTATTACCAATTTTTACACCATAGTGATATCTTATTCAGATCGTTCTGCAGTTGGTTTTGATCTTCAGATGATTTTACTAGACGGTAAAAGACGACGTTATCTGCAAACAATCTAAGAGAGCTGCTTACATTTTTTTCCCAAATCGTTTATGTAGTTACGGAACAGCAGAGGACCAATAATACCCTGTAGAACGCCGGATATCACCTCTGTTTTTGTCGATGCTATAAACCGTGTCTTCTCTGACAGAAAGTCCCCTATCCAGCCACAAATTTGGGGCGATATATCATAACCACGCAATTTGATTAAAAGTCGTTTGTGAGGTACGGTGTCAAAAGCCTTCTGGAAATCAAGAAATACGGAATCAATTTGAGAACCCTTGTCAGTAGCACCCATCTCTTTGTGTGAGGAAAGAGCTTGTTGTGTTTCGCATGAAAGATATTTTCTAAATCCGTGGTGACCTTGGGTCAATAGATCACTGTGTTCGAGATAATTCATAATATGTCAATACAGGATATGTTCGAAATCTCTGCTGCAAATTGACGTCAACAAAATAGGCCTGTAGTTTATTGGGTTAATCCTACTGCCTTTCTTGAATATAGGTGTGACCTGTGCAACTTTCCAATCTTTTGGTACAGATCCTTCTTTGAGGGAGCGGTTGTATATGGCGGTTAAGTAAGGAGCTATCGCTTCAGTAGAATCAAGTAGAAATGTAATGGCTGTACAGTTCGTACCAAAAGACTTGTTCTTCTTAAGTGATTTTTGGTTGCTTCACTACTCCGATGATATCTACTTCTACGTTACTCATTATGGCCTCTATTCATAATACGACACGAGCGAGGTCAGTGCACTATATTTTACTAACTAGTCGTGTGAAGCGCTAGTAGTATGCATACAGTGCTGCTGCCTAAAAATGGAAATTTAAACCTAATCATTAATCATCATGCCCCGCTCGTCAACTTGCGCCGGTCTCCCCTATATATTATCAAAAGCTTAATCTTGAAATTGAGTTTTTTGAGTGATGACGAGAGTTGTATGTTCTTTGTTCCTCTTTCCTTCTGTATTTGTATGGAGATGGATGAGGAATATTCAAAAATCACCAGTTTGAAATTATGTGAAACTTATATTCTTCATTACAAATATTTTTTAAATTAAATGTAAGGAAACCGCCATGACTCCCGTGGAGCGTCTCTTTAGCGCGTACAAAGAGATTCTTTCACCCAAGAGGGCTAGTCTTAGTGACCAAAATTTTGACATCCAGTTGTTTCGATTTGTCAACACTAATCTAAAACCATAAAACAGTACACAATATGTTCCTAATTTGTGTATTCATTCATTTAAAACTAAAAAACCCAAAAACCATAAAAACGCCATGTTTTTACTGTGCGACTGACACTCTCCTCATCTTGAAGGCATGTTCCCCGTCAACAATTTTTAAGCGGCCGAAAGAGTTGGAAGTCAAGGATGCCAGATCTGGAATGTAGGGTAGATGGGGCAATGGTGTCCAACCGAATTTGGCGATGTGTTCCCGGGTTCTCACAATCACAAGGAGAGGACGCCTACTCGTCAAAATTTCTGGAACATGTACGGCGTAGTGAGATATGAAATTGCACCAAGTGGGAACTAAGCGTTTAGGAAATCAAAGGAATTTTGATGCGGATCTATCACCATATGCACCTTATCAACTGCCCGTGAGAGAATTTGTTTAGAAGGCGGTGTTTCGCTCAGCGATAAGACATCTGATTTTTTATTGAAAGGTCCCGGGTTCGATACCGCCCAGTGGCAAATATTTTTTTGCTCCTTGGCAATACGTAAACGACTGACTTCACAATTAATCGCAACAGCATATATGTTATTTTGTATTTATATGTGAACAATATGAGCATGAGACGTCATTTCTTAAAACAAGCATATTATCTTGCAAACTTTGCATTGTGAATGGTCCGTAAGGTGCAAACACGAATAATCGTGGTGTTGTCGGGACAAACAACACCTGTCCCAATCGACACCGGCCTGACTGACGGGCATTTACATAAAGGCCGCTATTATACTCACACTTATTACGATCGTGCTTTGAACTGGTATTCCTGGTCGTATTGTGAATTTTGCCTTTGACGTGTTCCTTAATCGTCAGACAACTTGTTGTTGTATTGATTTACCCAAAACTTAAGGGACAACGCTAGCCTGTTAACTCATTCATCTGCTTGCTCTTGACCGGGTAACGTGAATATTGCGAGATTAGTGTGCGAATATTCTGGAAAAAATATCGCAATAATTGCCGAAAACAACAACTGTACCGTGAGAAAAATAGAGGAAAATTTGGTGGAAAAATCTAAAATGGCGGACAAAAGTGAAAATCTTAACATTCCTGAAACGTCAGTAGATAAACAACAGGAGCCAGAAGGTAATAGCTTGCACATCGAAGCGTCAAAGCAACTATTGAAGACAGCGTTGGATTTATGTTTACATCATTTGACCGAATAGGATCTGATAACATCAGAAAGTTCCACGGTAGTAACAGAAGAATACATTCAAATGGCAAATAAAATATACCAGAAAATACTAGAAGTCTTATCCGAATACAAGTACGACGATGAGTTGATTCGGTTCGAAGACGTCGATGAAGAAGGTGAATATGCAGAAGTGAAGGATGGCATTTCGTCGGGTGATTACTACGAAAAAAATCAAAGAAGATCCAGAATCCGTTCCACTGGATTACAAAATAATGACGGTTAATCTTACAAAAACACGTCTAAAGTGGAAGTTAAAGAGTCTGCAATCGAAAGGTGCATCTCCCTTGAAGCATATGCGAGATTTGAAAATTTGGGAAGATCATGTTAAAAGGGATGGAACTCGGAACGACAAATATCACACAGTTGATTCCTGGGCGTATGATAGCTTCGTAAAAGAACGGAGCTGTAACCAGCAAGTCACCACTATAAAATTGCTACTTGCTACTGCGAGTCAGTTTCCAGATTTGGAATTCAAAGCTTCAGCAACGTGGGTCAAGACGTTTAAACAAAGGCATAAAATCCGACACAGAAAGATTACAAAATTTGTATCGGAAAGAGAGGCTGCTACTGTTGAAGAACCCTTGCTGTGGCAGAGAATTTTAGACGCTAGACTAGAACTCTTATCCCAAATTACAAGGACTTTGTTATCAACACCGATCAGACAGGTGAGCAATACGTCTTATTTGTCTACTTCATGCGCAAGACTCTTTGGAATGTCACGTGTAATAGGTTTACATTTGTATCTTTTCTTTCCAGGTTCTAGTATCAGTCGACGTATGACCGAACCCTAGAACACCAAGGATGAAAACTGGTGTCCGTGGAAGGAAGGAATGAGTCTTGGGGCTTAACATCCCGTCGACAGCATGGTCATTAGAGACGGAGCTTAGCTTGGAGGTTTGGGTAAGGATGTGAAAGGAAATCGGCCGTGCCATTTGAAAGGAACCATCCCGGAATTTACCTGGGGTGATTTAGGGAAAGCACGGGAAACCTAAATCTGGATGGCTGGATGTGGATTTGAACCACCATCCTTCCGAATATGGGTCCAGTGTTGGTGTGCGTGAAACGAAAGTGTATAGGCAAAGTAACACACTCTTATACAGCCCAATATGCTATGAGCCTTTCAGGAAAACTATTGCCACATGTCTAAATATGCCTACAGGAGAGTACTGCCTATTTTGGATCGAGGGTTCAAAAATCAGTAGATGAGTACGCGGCAACACATACAAATGTTATCATCACTTCTTCAAAATCCGGTAAACTGTCAACAGACTTGTACAAAAAATATTTAACTGATGTGATGAAGCCCTATGTGCAAGAGAATAAACGTCTTCTGTTCATTGACTCGTGGGGAGAACAAACAAATCCACAAATATGTGACGAACTGTTCCAAGATGAAGACGGATTGCCAACATGCAGTATCAAAGTCATTCCCCCCAAAATGTACGCCTTTAGTGCAGCCATGCGATGTATATTCTTATCCTCAGGTAAAAAATTAATAAAAACAAAATTCGAAATTGCACTTACCTAATCGAAAAAGAAGAAGAAATCACTTCCCGAGAAGCTGCATCAAACTATATTCCATTATACATCACCAGATGTCCTCGCAGTTATTCAGCGATGTGCTGCGTTACGCGTGGTTCGCTGCTGGGCTGTGCAATGAAAGAAGCTATTTTCAGAATCTCAATCAAGGCCCTAAATGATGGTAACTGCCACCTCGCCATGTCCACATTTCTAGGGACTGTAACGGAATGAGTGCTGGACAGCTCTCTTCAGATTATTTAAAGGTGAATTACAACCATCCTCCACGGTATGCGAAAAGGGCTTTGTAGCCGCCCTAACACGAAGGGGAGGTGTAACTTTTCCTGTTGTTCTGAACAGCTGCAATGATAGAGTTGGAACATCGATTAGGCTGACCTGAACCGACGTGTATTCTCAGAACAAGGGACAATTGTCTCCATTCGCCAACGCTTGGTTCTAACAACGATTTGAAATAAGCACCAGGAAACCAAACAGATATCCCCCTCTTGGGCGTCTTCTGAAATTATCTTGCACCGTCGAACCAACGCTCCTCTATACAGACGATAACTCGGTATGTCTGCGGACTTAAAAAATTAATTTCATAATATTAATTTGAAGTTTGAAGAATTATTAATTAATTGTTCCACCGGTCTGGGTCTGTTGTCGTTTCCTCGAAATCTACTTTAGTGTTGGAATCAGTGATCAGAGTTAGAGGATTTCATTTTTATTCTGTCTTTTTTTGTTGCGAGATGTGGTCTGAACAGATGGTACGTCCTCGCCACGTGTCGTTGCGTGCTTTACAAAGTGATTGCGTCACACGCTGCGTGGCCCCTCGTTTTCTAGAATCAGAACTTTATTACTACCAGGTTAATGTGGCTACGCTTTGCTGTGACTGAGTCTGTTATCAAATTAATTGGAAAATTAAATAATAGAATTCTTGCGTACGTACACCCACTGCGATAATATGTCAGTCAAATCAGTGCCATGCTTTTCTTTTCTGTTGCCATATGAAATGAAAGTTTGAAATAAATAAATAAAATAAAAAATAAAAAAGGGTCTTCTCAGAACATTTTTTTATTGTAAGACCTCCGCTTCAATTTATCACTCTTACGTAGACACACGGTTTTTTCTTTTAACCACTATGGTCGGGGATTCGAATCCCCTCTCGGGCATGGATATTTGTGCCGTCCTTAGTATTAGCTAGTTCTTAAGTGGTTTGTAAGTTTAGGGACTGATGACCCCGTGGTTAAGTCCCATAAGCTCTACAAACATTTGAACATTTTTTCTTTTAATTTTTATTTTTTTCGCACCGATATAACATTGTACTTACTGAATAACATAAGTTTAACTGGGATTCTTGGATAATTACCGTCAGTAATCGGTACTACAGTATTTTGGTTCACTTATCACCAAAATGATGCTCGTATTATTTCATTCTGAAAACATTCACAACAGAGCTGTATGCGCATTTATTGATACTAGAACTTTAGGATGTAAAGCAGCAGCAAGCACTAAAATATATAAGATAAACAGAACTCAAAGCACAAGGCCCGCTATGAGTTTTTTCGGACCAGTTGTTATAAAAATTTATGCAATGCTCGTAAGAGTCCACTACTGTTAAATCTGATTCATAGCTATTACCTTTTAATTCACGATTATAGGTTCTACAGTGAAATACGAGGTACGTCCACAAAGTAAGTTCCGTTTGGTTACATAAAACTGACGTGTATAAATACAGAAAAAATATTTATTGTACAAAAATCTGCAACTGTTAAACTACTTTTCTTCATAGCTGCCGAAATTTTTCTGGCACTTGTCATAGCGTGACAAGTTTTTGTATGCCTTCTTCACAGAAGGTTGCCGCCTGTGTATTCGACCAGTTGGTAACATATTCTTTCCGCTCGTCATCATCGTTGAAGTGGTGACCACCAAGGACAGATTTTAGGTGTAAGAACAGATGAAAATCGCAAGGAGCGAGGTCCGGGATCTACGGAGGATGATCAAACACGTCCCAGTGATGTTCCCGTAAGAGTTGTTTGGTCACTTTCGCCGTGTGAGGTGGGGCATTATCTTGGAAAAAGACAACACCTTTTGACAGTAATCCTCGCCGCTCGTTCTCTATTGTACAGCGTAATTTCTAATGGTTTCGCAGTAACCATGTGCATTGATTGTTTGGCCTCGTGATAAGAAAGCAATCAGCAAAATGCTTTTTCTGTCCCAAACCACGGTGCACATGACTTTTCGCGGTGTCAAGATTTGCTTGGACTTATCCTTCGTTGGGAATGAAGTGTGCCTTCATTCCATTGAATGCCGTTTCGTTTCAGGTGTGCCGGACGATGCCCGAGTTTCATCCCCCGTTATTATCCGAGAAAGAAAAGCATCGCCTTCTTCATTGTAGCGTGTCAAAAACTGAAGTGCTCTGTCCATACGTTGTTTTACAGTAAGAATTTTGGGTACCCAACGTGAGCAAAGGTTTCGAAATTTCAATTTTCCAGTATCAAATTCGTAAATTAGTGATCGTGATAGTTATGGAACTTACGGTTGTGCTTAAACTTCTTCTCTTCGATTGTGTGAACCAGTTCCTCAGTAACCACAGACGGGCGTCCACTTCGTTCTTCATCGTGCACTTGATCACGTCCATCATTGTACAGTCTGACCCATCTTCTAACCACTGAATCACTCATTGCACTTTCTCCGTAAACCTCGCAGATTTGCCGATGAATTTCATTTGGTTCAACTTTCTTCGCATTTAGAAAACGAATCATAAATCCGATTGCAGATGCGGGGACTTTTTCAATTGCGGCTGACATTGTAAAGAAGCTATCCAAAGCATACGTAGGCAACAGTGATCTGAAAATGACGTGCATGTCTTCTCCTTGAGTCAGAGTAACTGCTGTGTATGCTCGGAACTGCGATCGTAGCGCTGTCGCGGAAAGAAATGGAAGCGGAACTTACTTTGTGGACGACCCTCGTATATTTCCCGAAAAAAAATGTGCAGATGGAAAGACATCAATGTTGATCCGATGACATCAAATGCCACTTGAGGAAATGAACTGATAGAGGGTTAAACATCGTCCACCAACAGAGAGTTCGGTGACATGGCTGCTCGAGAGGCACATGTGTGTACTCTATAGTAGGGTACGTTTACAGCCAGTGTGATGTCAACGTGTGGCGCAAACAGGCACCATGCTACGGGAACGCATTCGTGCTTCTTACAGCCAAATGAGCGAGTTAGGAAGAAGTCAAGTTGTAGCCTTCCGAATGGCGGGATTATCCTTTCAGAGAATAGGCACTCAAGTTGGGCGTGTTGCGTCACTTGCGGAAAGATGCTGGTTGCCATGGTGACGTGAATTTTGCCACACTTACAGACGAGGTTCTGGAGGTGCACGCAGCACAAATGTTCGCCAAGATCGCCTCGTTGTAAGGGTGGAAGTGGCAGATGTTACATATACCACAGCACAGGTAAGAGGATTTGTGAGACCGGAAGTATCAACTCGAATCTCTGGATTATTAAAACAACTTAAATCTCTTAACAAAAGTATGTCACCCAGTCCCGACTGTATACCAATTAGGTTCCTTTTACAGTATACTCATGCTGTAGCACCATAACTATCATATACAACCGCTCGCTCAGCGAACGTTCCGTACCCAAAGGCTGGAAAGTTGCACAGATCACTCCAATATTCAAGAAAAGCAACAGGAGTGATACGCTAATTTACAGACCTACATCTCTGACGTCCGTTTGCAGCTGGATCATGGAACATATACTTTTCTCAAATATTATGAAGTACGACCAATTGTCCCATAATCAACAATGATTCAGATAGCATCGTTCCTGTCTAACACAGATACCTCTATAATCACATGCTATCAAATAGATTCCGAATTTCTAGATTTTAGGAAGGCTTTTGAGACTATACCTCACAAGTGCCTTCTAATCAAATTGCGTGTTTATGGAATATCACCACATTTGTATGACTGGCTTCGTGACTTCCTGTCAGAAAGGACACATTACATTGTAATTGACAGCAAGTCATCGAGCAAAACAGAAGTGATATCTGGCGCCGGCCGCGGTGGCCTAGGGGACTGAGGCGCTCCAGTCACGGTCTGCACGGCCACTGCGGTCGGGAGTTCGAATCCCCCCTCTGGCATGGATATTTGTGCCGTCCTTAGTATAAGGTAGTAGATAAGTAGTTTTTAGGTTAGGGAGTGATGACCCCGTAGTTGAGTCCCATAAGCTTGACAAACATTTGAACATTTTTGATATCTGGCGTTCCCCAGAGAAGTGTTATAGGGCTCTACAGTTCCATATTTTTATAAACGATTTAGAAGACAATCTGAATAGCTTTCCTAGACTGATCGTGAATGACGCTGTCCCTCATTAACAGGAACGGCAAAATGTTTTAGATAAGATAACTGTATGGTGCACAAATTGGCAATTGATCCTTAATAATGATACGTGTGAGATCATTCATATGACCACTAAAAGAAATCCGTAAAACTTCAGTTACACGATAAATCAGTCAAATCTGCAGACCGTCAAATTTTGCTAAATACCTAGGAGTAACACATGCGAACAACTTATACTGCAAAGAACGCGTAGAAAATATTGTAGGGAAGGCGATCCAAAGACTACGTTTCATTGGCTGAGCACTTAGAAGATGCATCAATTCTACTAAAGAAAGTGCCTACACAACACTTGTGCGTCATATTTTGGAGTATTACTGCGCATTGTGGGATCCACACCGGGTGAGACTGACGGACGATATTCAGAAAATTCGAAGGGCAGCTCGTACAGTCTTATCTCTCTCTAGGAGAGAGAGTGTCACGGAAATGATAACCGAGTAGGGGTGGAAATTATTAAGAGAAAGATGTTATTCGTAGCGACGAGATCTACATACGAAATTCCTTTCACAAACTTTCTCTTCCAAAAGCTAACATATTTTGTTAGCGCCAACCTGCATAAGAGTACATGATCATCATAATAAAATAAGAGATCGAAAACAGAAAGAATTAGTTGTTACTTTTTCCCAGAAGCTATTAAAGACTGGAACTATAGAGAAACACCATAAAAATGTTTCGATGAACCCTCTGCCACGCAATTCATTGTGACTTGCAGGGCATCCATGTGGATGTAGAAGTGACGACACAACGGATTACTCCATGTTTTTCGTCAAGTGCGCTAGTTTCAGATTCACTATACCGAAGTGTAACACTGAGCAATGTTGCTGTTTAAAACAGTAGAGATTTAAAGATGCAGAAAAAATACTCCGAGCTATTATAGTCGAATGAATTTATTTTTGAACGTTTAATCTCTACCTGCGGAGCACTTCGTTAGCGAGTCAGAAAATGTATACAAGCTGTGTTTTGCATAAACTAACCCCTCTGCGGACGGGTAAGAAAAGAAAATATCTAATATACATTGTTTTAATCACGCTAAAATAGTCGAAAATATTTTAGTGGGTGTGACATTTGCAGCCTTAAAATTCTAAATCTTTAATGTATAAAGAGGGATGTCCATTAGAGTGTTTGTAATTGATCAAATCTCCAGTTTTTTTCCGATCTTGATGAAATTTGTGAAAATAACAGAAAGATCAGCATTGGGGTAAGAACCACCCAGACACATACCTCAGAGCCGAGCGACATAGCACCGTGGCTAGATCGCTGAACGCACGTACGGGCGGTCGGCGATTATAGTCCTCGTCTGGCCGTCATGGTTTGGGTTTTCCCTGATTCCCCAAAATGACTCCAGGCAAATGGTTCCTTTAATAATTAAAGAAAATGAAAAAATCCGATTTCCTCATACATATTTAATAAAATGATCCCAGTTTGTGCTCCGTCTCTCACTACTAAGCTGTCGCCGAAACACTAATGTTTCCTCCTTCCTGCATAGTTCTGCAGCCATAACGTGAGAAACAATTAAGTGCGTGGAAAGTGTCACATCATTCGGCAACTCTCAACAGCTCCTCCTAAAGTGCTGGATCAATTTATTTCAATTTTTTTTATTAGTATTATTATTATTATTTTTATGGGACTTAACTACGGGGTCATCAGTCCCTAAACTTACAAACTACTTACGAACTAGCTAACACTAAGGACGGCACAAATACCCATGCCCGAGGGCGGATTCGAACCTCCGACCGTAGTGGCCATGCGGAAAGTGACTGGTGCTCCGCAGGCCGCTCGGCCACTGCGGCCGGCGGATCAATTTTACCAAATTTGGTACACATGTACCTCTAGGTCATACAACTATCGTTATTGGGCTAAAAAACACCTGCGCCTTATAGTTCGGAAGATATGGCATCATAAACAATGGGCTGCGCGGAAAACTGCCCCCCCCCCTCCCCCACACGTGTAACGCGTGTGTAACGAGATTTTCTCCGTTCACTGTTTGGCAATGAGAGCACTTACAGACTTGCAAACAACTAATACAGGATTTCAACCTTTAAGAAACATATTATGGCTGACAGCCATAGTAAAACGATCTTTTCTAATGTACATTCATTACAACTACGGCATTCGGCATGACGTTACTAATTGTAACTTCCACTATACTAACTCTGCTGGTGAGAAATTTTACAGAATGTATGCAAATATACCACTGAGTATGCTGCTCACGCCGGAGGTTCGAGTCCTCCCTCGGACGGGAATGCGTGTTGTCCTCAGTGAAGTTAATTTAAGTAGTTTGTAAATCTATATAACGATGACACCAGCAGTTTCGTTGCTTAGCTTTACAAATATTTGAACATTTTTTAACACTGACAAGGAGACCTTCAGGTATGGGAAATTCAGTTTAGGATGAGACCTCGCATGTTAGTAGTATACGTCAAGAGTGTCCCCTCATAAAAGTTTTAAAGTACACTATCCAGAAAATTCCGAGAAAAAGGGCTCTAAAGTATGTCTTATATACTATTCAATGAGTGATATATCTGTGTGGCGAAATAGCTCAGGCAGTAACAAGCCTAACTATTACGCAGATGATCAAGTTTCCATTCTACCTACAGGAAATATTTTACATTTATAATTTGTTTAAAAAGTTAGTGACCGTCTGCATGTTTGTATACATACAATAGGGGAACAGCTATACTCTGCTTCAACATGAAGAAACCGGTTACAGGAAATATTTGTAATATTTCCACAGCTTAAATGTCGTCTAATTTTTGTAATAAAATTGTAATGACAATTGTATATAACACTTTAATCTACCTACATGACCGTCAGTCACGCTACTACCTGGGCTGTTTCTCCACACTGCTGTACAAACCTAATTGACTAGTATGTAAGATATACTGTATATGTGCTGCGCTTAAAACTTTAAAGCTGTTTTCTTCCGAATTTTCTGGATAGTGGGCTTTAAAACGTGACGTGTACTATGAACATGAGTATTATCATCCCAAACTGAGTTTCAAAGTCCGCAAGTTTTTCTCAGAAATTATTTCATAGTACGACACATAGTTCAGGAAATAGGAGGATAAAGATCATAACGGTCAGGAAAAATCATTCCATTACAGATGAAACTTTAATTTACTGCGTATATGCTACTAACTCCACTCACAACACATCTCGCTGACAGTTTCCGAGATTCTACTATAGGTATCTGGAAAATAATACTATTGCAGGTTACAGAGTAAGGAACGAGCTGTGTGAAAACGAAACTAAAGTCCGTACGTTGAGAGGGGAAACAAAAAGACGGACCAAATACACACCTAAACCAACGCAGGTGGATGCGATAAGACGACATTCACAAAGAATCACAGCACTGAAACGAATTAAAGTAGCGAAAATGATTTAACCGTTTATATTGGTGTCGACAAAAAAAAAAAAAAAAAAAAAAAAAAAAAAAAAAAAAAAAAAAAAAAAAAAAACTACTTCAAATGTTTGCGATTCTATGGTACCAAACTACGTTGGTCATCAGTCCCTAGACTTACAAACTACTTAAACTAAGATAAACTGACCTAAGGACGACCCACACATCCATGCCCGAGTGAGGAATCGAGCCTCCGACGCGGGAGGCCGCGCGATCCGTAACATGGCGCGCCAGTCCACTCGGCTACTCCTGCGCGGCGGTTTCAACGCAACATTAACGTAAACTATTATCCATTTCACATAACCATTAATGTGTAGTTCAGAGTATTGGTCACGAAATTATGACCGAATTTTTGTCGTTCCATGGCCTGGAAGTTTGGGAAAGACAGCGAGTATGTACGCTAGTTGTAACGAGACAGGTCTGTCAGACATATATAGGACGTATTATGAAGAGACCGATTCCGGGTTGGATCGTAATGTACAGATAAAGTGTTTAGTATATTTTACACTAGAGGAGGTGTGGTACAATGTGTATTCTGTGGCTGGAAGGCATATTTGTTGCAAGGTGCCATTTAGTTACTAACGGTAATTAATAATGAGTTAAAGTCCGTGACACTGAAATAATTGATGTTATAAATTGTCAGTAAATGTACATTCTCTAATAATCAGATATCCGCCAATTAAATACTCAGAATAACATTTGAAAGCATTTGAAACACTGAAATATGTGTGAAATGATTTGTTTTGCAATGTTATATTGTTTAATAATCGCTTCACCATAACAAAAGTAGGAATTGTCGTAATTGTTTCTTAATACTGACCTACATCTAAAAGAACATGTAACAGATAACATTGGTGTAAAACTTCTTACTCACTGGATAGATTTGATAATTAGAAGTCTGTGTAAAAGAAAATATATCCCAAATTTATGATTTTCTTTCCGAAAAACTTACTGAAAACTAGTACTCACATGTCACGGATTATATGTATAATACTTTGTTTCTTAAATGATTTTGCGATGTAATGTAATACGAATCACCTAAATAACCTAATGTAATTATTAATGTAAAATAATTCATTAATTGTATTTCAAACGATTATTTAAACTGATTCCAACTTCACTCTGCAGCGGAGTGTGCGCTGATATGAAACTTCCTGGCAGATTAAAATTGTGTGCCGGAACCGGGACTCGAACCTGGGATCTTTGCCTTTCGCGGGCAAGCGCACTACCGACTGTGCTATCGCGAAACGACTCACAAAGCCACCTCACAACTCTACTTCCGCCAGTACCTCGCCTCCTACTTTCCAAACTTCACAGAAGCTCTCCTGCAAACACGCAAAACTAGCACTCCTGGAAGAAAGGATATGGTGGAGACATGACTTAGCCACAGCCGGCACACAATTTTAATCTGCCAGGAAGTTTCATATCAGCGCACACTCCGCTGCAGAGTGAAGTTTCATTCTGGAAACATCCCTTAGGCTGTGGCTAAGCCATGTCTCCACCATATCCTTTCTTCCAGGAGTGCTAGTTTTGCGTGTTTGCAGGAGAGCTTCTGTGAAGTTTGGAAAGTAGGAGGCGAGGTACTGGCGGAAGTACAGTTGTGAGGTGGCATCGTGAGTCGTGTCGGGATAGCACAGTCGGTAGTGCGCTTTCCCGCGAAAGGCAAAGGTCCCAGGTTCGAGTCCCGGTTCCGGCACACAATTTTAATCTGCCAGGAAGTTTCATATCAGCGCACACTCCGCTGCAGAGTGAAGTTTCATTCTGGAAACATCCCCTAGGCTGTGGCTAAGCCATGTCTCCACCATATCCTTTCTTCCAGGAGTGCTAGTTTTGCGTGTTTGCAGGAGAGCTTCTGTGAAGTTTGGAAAGTAGGAGGCGAGGTACTGGCGGAAGTACAGTTGTGAGGTGGCATCGTGAGTCGTGTCGGGATAGCACAGTCGGTAGTGCGCTTTCCCGCGAAAGGCAAAGGTCCCAGGTTCGAGTCCCGGTTCCGGCACACAATTTTAATCTGCCAGGAAGTTTCATATCAGCGCACACTCCGCTGCAGAGTGAAGTTTCATTCTGGAAACATCCCCTAGGCTGTGGCTAAGCCATGTCTCCACCATATCCTTTCTTCCAGGAGTGCTAGTCTTGCGTGTTTGCAGGAGAGCTTCTGTGAAGTTTGAAAAGTAGGAGGCGAGGTACTGGCGGAAGTAGAGTTGTGAGGCGGCATCGTGAGTCGTGTCGGGATAGCACAGTCGGTAGTGCGCTTGCCCGCGAAAGGCAAAGGTCACAGGTTCGAGTCCCGGTTCCGGCACACAATTTTAATCTGCCAGGAAGTTTCAATATATGAACACTTTGGTATTGTTTATATCTTATACAGGGTGAGTCACCTAACATTACCGCTGGATATATTTCGTAAACCACATCAAATACTGACGAACCGATTCCACAGACCGAACGTGAGGAGAGGGGCTAGTGTAATGGGTTAATACAAACCATTACAAAAATGCACGGAAGTTTTTTTTTTAACACAAACCTACGTTTTTTAAATGGAACCCCGTTAGTTTTGTTAGCACATCTGAACCTATAAACAAATACGTAAACGTAACATTGTAAAATGTTAATTACATCCCGAGACATTATAACCGAATGTTGACGCTTGAGTACTACTCTTCTGCTGTTCGATCGTGTGTATCGGAGAGCACCGAATTAAGTGGGGACCAAAGGGAACGGTGATGTGCCTTAGGTACAGAAGAGACTAGAACAGCACATTATGTCCACATGTATCAGCATGATGGTGCACCTGCACATTCCGCAATTAACAGTCGGCGACCCTTGACGGCATGTTAGATGGGCGTTTCATAGGACGTGGAGGACGCATAAATTGGCCAGCCTGTTCTCCTGATCTTATACCTCTGGACTTCTTTCTGTGGGGTACGTTAAAGGAGAATGTGTACCGTGATGTGCCTACAACCCCAGAGGATATGAAACTACGTATTGTGGCAGCCTGCGGCGACATTACACCAAATGTACTGCGGCGTGTACGACATTCATTACGCGATAGATTGCAATTGTGTGTAGCAAATGATGGCCATCACTTTTAACATCTATTGGCCTGACATGTCGGGACACACTCTATTCCACTCCGTAATTGAAAGCGGAAACCACCTGTGTACGTGTACCTCACCCCTCAAGGTAATGTACATGTGCGTCAGAGTAAAAGACCAATAAAGGTGTTAGCATGTGGACGTAATGTGCTGTTATAGTCTCTTCTGTACCTAAGGTACATCACCGTTCCCTTTGGATCTCTAGTTAATTCGGTGCTCTCCGATACACACGATTCGAACAGCGGAGGAGTGGTACTCAAGCGTCAACTCTAGGTTCAATATCTCCAGGTGTAATTAATATTTTACAATGCAACAAACGGCACTGATTACGTATTTGTTTATATGTTCAGATGTGCTAACAAAACCAATGGGGTTCCATTTTAAAAAACGTAGGTTTGTGTTAAAAAATACTTCCGTGCATTTATTTATGATTTGTATTAAACAATTACACTAGCCCCTCTCCTCACGTTCGGGCTGTGGAATCGGTTCGTTAGTATTTGATGTGGTTTACGAAATATATCCAGCGGTAATGTTAGGTGACTCACCCTGTATAAGGAGAAGCGCTACAGCCCCGTGATCAGTTAGCTCTGTATCCGTTTTTAGCGTCAAACCTATATCAGTTTGTATCAGCAATGTTTTGTAATTAAATCGCGGTTATATCTGCAAAGTTGTTTTTAATTTATGTCATAGATAATCCCCCATCTCGTCAAAGACCCAGAGTCATGAAGAAGAATATGTACATTTCATAAGTGTGACACAGATCCAGTCGCTGGCAAGGAATTTGAGCTCGCCACCCGAAATGTGTTGAATTCGGCGAATCAGCAGTCAACAGTTAAGTAATAATTTGCCAGTGACATATCGGATGTTGTGTTACATAGTGCTGTGACTCTAAGGACAGGAAAACGAATGTAATTTACACCGGCCTGAATAGCTGGCGACAACAGAAGCAACCTGATACGGGCTGCTGAAAGAGATGAGAGCAATTCCCTCACGCTTGTCGTCGGCCAATACTCGTTGCTCGGGGGACACAAAGGAAGGTCAGTTGTCTGCTGCGCTGGCGGGCGGTCATCTGTGGCTCCCCCGCTCGCTGCTCCACAAAGGCGAGGGTGTCATCCGGCCAGGGTATTCTCCGCTCCCCTCCTGTCCGCGATCTTCCAACCACCCGCCACCAGATTATCGTATCGATTGCCCCCGGCGTGACGTCAGACGGCAATCTGAGGCGAACAGGTGTCGGGAGAGGTCCACTACTGGACTGCAGGCTACTGGCTCCCTGTAAGTGAGCAGACCAACTTCGGAGAAGAGAAAGTACCAGTTTATTTGGCTGCAAGAGCCTTATGACAGTTCAGGACCACCGAACTGCAAGGAATCGTCGGACGAAATTGGAAATACCATTACTGATGCCTCTTACTGTCCTCGGTATAAAAATGCTGGTCATCAAAAACGCGTCACACCCGGAGTTGTTGTTGTTGTTGTGGTCTTCAGTCCGCAGACTGGTTTGATGCAGCTCTCCATGCTACCCAAACGCTTTTCTTCCCATGTCCATTCTGCATTTTATAACTTCTTTACTCCGGCCATCAGAAATTATCTTGCTACCCAAATAACAAAATTCATCTACTACTTTTATTGTCTCATTACCGGAGTTATCACAGCCAAATTTATTTGGGAAGTAACACATTGTCAAAGAAAGATAACTGAAAATTTAAGTGAAGAACATGATCAAATTCTTACTAAGTGTTGTTGCTATTGCTTACCTATAACCGCTGCCACACATCTCGACATGGAATCAAAGAGGCTCTTGATGTGCTGTTGGGACAAAGCAAATGTTTCAAATGTTTGTATAGTCTATGGGACTTAACTACGGGGTCATCAGTCCCTAAACTTACAAACTACTTATGAACTACTTACGAACTAGGACGGCACAAATATCCATGCCCGAGGGGGGATTCGAACCCCGACCGTAGTGGCCGTGCAGACCGTGACTCGGCCACCGCGGCCGGCGGGACAAAGCAGTCTATGATGCTTTTCCATACTGCTAACCCTGATCTGTTGTACCAGCAGATGGTGCACCCCGGGCCAGTCTCCCACAGTCACCGGCCAGACGTTTTTCACAGGCGAGATATCGGGAGAACAGGGAGGCAAAGGCAGCAATGCAATCCAATGGGTAACGTAGACCAATCTATATTACCGGCTACTCGACCAGTATGGCGACGTGTTAGGCAACAGTTCAACAGTTTCTCACCAGCATGTCTCTACAACCTAATCCGTGTTTCCAGAGCCTAATTATTCGAGCATCGTGGCGGAGCAGTCAGAATTGGCATTCGTCAGTAAAAATTAATGTTCTTGCAACCACGAATCTGTCTGCACCATCGCGGTGGACAGTTTAGCGTGTGGACGGTTTAGTGCTGAACTGTTGCCTCATACATGGCCATACGGGTTCTTCACACGGTATTATGGTTTGGGGTCGTATTGGTTTCCACTATCACATCCTCCTAATATGTAATGCCGGAACACTAACCAGTGAGCGATACGTGTCTGACGTGTTGGAGGCTGTTGTCCGCCCATACTTTCGGAGGCGACATCGCAACAGGATTATTGTGACTTCGGGATGCTGCAGTCGAAGGAGGTGGACCATAACGAGGAATGATGTGGACGTAGAATTGATTAGTCCACATGAACTATTTATTAGATGAAACAAATATTTTACCTTGATATGCTTGCGATGATAAAATTTCTTCTTAACTACAAGACAGCTCTGCAAGTCAGTAGTATAATGTTCTGTTCCAAATGTTCAAATGTTTGTAGATCTATCGGACCAAACCGCGTGGTCATCAGTCCGTAGCTTACAAACTAATTACACCTAGGTAAACTAACCTAAGGACAAACACACACACACCCATGCCCCAGGGAGGACTCTAACCTCCACGGCGAGCAACCGCGCGCTCCGCAGCGAGACGCTTTAGACCGCTTGGCTATTCCTCCACGGCTATAATGTTCTGGCTATGTCCTAAGTTAACTGGTTGCTCTCCTCTGATGAACTTCCTGGAACTGTCGAAATCGTGGATTTGCTTCATACTGACTGGAACTCCCTTTCTGCCTGTCGTTGCTGTCGTGCGCCGGCATATCTAAGCGAGCCCCGTTCTTCCTATTGGCCAGCGTGCAAAGCAGGAGACAAAGAGGCATCGAGACTGTGGACGCCACCGGTGGGCGAAGTACCTTGGAGCGACTTATCGCCTCTTCGTATACTTGCGCGGCGACTTGCGTAGCCCGCCGGCGTTGTGGCAAATTGCGACACAACAATGATAGTGTGCGATTACTCGTGGCATGCAATGTTCAAGACTTATTTGTCGCCTCGCGAAATGCATTGTTTCGTTGGCCTACCGCACCTATCGTAAACGTCTGGTCGATGATTGCAAGAGTCCTGGTCCAGTATCAACTTTGGTAATATGTGGAAAATGTAATGGACTACTGTATCTCAACAACTCTATAGCCTCTTTCATTCAATACCGAGGCATGTTGTAGCCGGCCGCGGTGGCCGAGGGGACTGAGGCTCTCCAGTCACGGTCTACACGGCCACTTCGGTCGGGGGTTCGAATCCCCCCTCGGGCATGGATATTTATGCCGTCCTTAGTATTAGCTAGTTCATAAGTAGTTTGTAAGTTTAGGGACTGATGACCCCATAGTTAAGTTCCATAAGCTATACAAACATTTGAAGATTTGAAGCATGTTGTAGCCGCTATAGCCAGAAATGGCGGCAAGGAATAACTTTAGCTGCACTAGAGCATTGAAATTGCTTAAGGACGATAAGTGGAAATATGAACTGTGCCAGGATTCGAACCCAGGTCTCCCACTTAAGGCCAGCAGTCACCATAACCACTTTTTTCCCATAGGGTATATCACTTCCTTGCAGTCGTTCGTTTTTTTGCTCTAGGTTGTTCGCTGCTTTCTTGGCTCAGATTTTTATACTATAGACGACGTAAAGCCCTTTGACATTGCGTGCTAATCTACCACATGGCTACCCGCGCTCGCCTTCCGCCCTTCTCAATTCATACAAGCCACACACAAAAATATGGGCGTAGTGCCACCATCGTCCATGCCCTCTCATACTCTCCATTTCTGAATTCTGTATGAGGTCTATCGTTATTACCGCATCTGTGGTAAAGTAGGTGAACCATACGCCGTCATTGAGTATAAATACATTTATATAGTTTGGTGCGGTGTCTCTTCTTTCGGACGATACCATGAAAAATTGTATTGAATTGCAGGAGGGTCTGCAACGAACTGATGCATGGTTCAGGGAATGGCAATTGAATATCAATGTAGACAAGTGTAACGTTACTACTAATACATAGAAAGAAAGATCCTCTATCATTTAGCTACATTATAGCAGGTCAGCAACTGGAAGCAGTTAATTCCATAAATTATCTGGGAGTAGGTATTAGGAGTGATTTAAAATGGAACGACCTTATAAAATCAATCGTCGGTAAAGCAGATGCCAGTCTGAGATTCTTAGGAAGAATCCTAAGGAAATGCAGTTCGAAAACAAAGGAAGTAGGTTACAGTACACTTGTTCGCCCACAGCTTGAAAACTGGTCACCAGCGTAGGATCCGTACCAGGTGGTGTTTATAGAGGAGGTAGAGAAGATCCAACGGAGAGCAGCACGTTTCGTTACAGGATCATTTAGTAATGTGAAAGCTTTACGGAGATAATCGATAAACTCCAGTGGAAGACTCAGCAAGAGAGACGCTCTATAGCTCGGTACGGGCTTTTGTCTAAGTTTCGATAATATACCTTTACCAACGAGTCAAGCAGTATATTGCTCCCTCCTACCTATATCTCGCGAATAGATAATGAAGTTAAAATCAGAGAGATTAGACCCCAAACAGAGGCATGCCGACAATCTTTCTTTCCGTGGCCGGCCGCGGTGGCCGAGGGGACTGAGGTGCTCCAGTCACGGTCTGCACGGCCACTACGGTCGGGGTACTCAAGGCACCTTTCGCCACACATCGTCAGGTGGCTTGCGGAGTATGGATATAGATGTAGACACTATATAAATGTATTTATACGCGATGACGGTATTTTGTTCATCTACTTCATCGTAGATGCGGGAATAGCGATCTTGTACGGGAATCCGATATGGAGAGTATTAGATGGCATGGGCGATGGCGTGCTACGGCCGTAGTGTCCGACTTGAAGGAATTTATGGCGGTAGGAAAGCAAACGCGGGATGTAGATGTAGAAAGTTCAGGGTGAAGAAATAAAAGCCTTGAGTTTTGCTGATGACAACGTAATTCTGTCAGAGACAGCAAAGGACCTGGAGAAGCAATTGAACGGAATGGACAGTTTGTTGAAAGGAGCATATAAGATGAATATTAACAAGAGCAAAACAAAGGTAATTGAATGGAGTCTTAGAAAATCTGGCGATGCTGAAGGAATTAAATTAGGTAACGAATCAATAAAGGTGGTAAATGAGCTTTGTTACTTGAGCAGTAAAATATCGTATGATGGTCGCAGTGCAGAGGATATAAAACGCAGAATGGCAATGTAATTTAAGCATAAGGAAGTCATTTCTGAAGGCATTTGTGTGGAGTGTTGCCTTTTATGGGAGTGAAACATGGACGATAAACAGTGTGAACAGGAAGAGGATAGAGGCTTTTGAAATTTGGTGCTACAGAAGAACGCTGAAGATGGGTGGATCGTGTAACTAATGGGGAGGTGAAGAGGCTTGCTCAGGATAGAGAAGGGTGGAGAGCTGCATCTAACTCGTCTCCGGACTGAAGACAACACAAATTTTTTTGAAAGTCTCTAAGTCTTGTGGTTTTTAACGTGATAAACATACACCGAACAGAGAGTCACATTTGCATACAGGGTGTCCATAAAGTAAGTATGCAGTTTGCGGTAAACATGTGGACTATTTCTATTACAGGTACCGTGAAGAGACATCGCAATGCTAACAATTGTGGAAAGAATTCCAATTCTGGAAGATCTTTGAAGTGGCGAAACCTATGCTGAGGTCTAGAGGCTGTTTGAGATAAAGTATCAGAAGGATGCCCCAACAAGAATGCCATTCGGAAGCTCGTCGCCGGCCGCGGTGGCTGAGCGGTCTGCGGCGTGCCAGTCACGGTCTTCAGGGCCGCTGCGGTTGGTGATTCGAATCCCCCCTCGGGCATGAACGTTTGTGCCGTCTTTAGTATAAGCTAGTTGATAAGTAGTTTGTAAGTTTAGGGACTGATGACCCCGTAGTTAAGTCACATAAGCTCTACAAACATTTGAACATTTTGAAGCTCGTCAACAAATTCCGGCGTACAGGATCTGTAGCTGATGAGAGAGGCGCTGGACGACGACCATCAGCTCACAAGCAGTACAGCGTGTGAAGAGAGCTGTCGCAAGGAGTCCAACGGCATCTACCCGCTGGCTGAATCGCGAAATGTCGAAATCCACTGTGTGGAAAGTGCTTCACTTACACTCTGAAAAAGAAGTCATATTTTATCCAGGTGCTTCACCAGCTAGAATTTGAAGACCATGCGGCACGAAGAGCCATGTGTCATGATCTGTTGGAGGCTGTAGGCGAGCACGACCTGATGAATCATATTATGTTCAGCAACAAGCCCACATATCATGTCTGTGTCGTCGCCAACGAACACAATTGCCTGAACTGGGCAGAAGAGCGACTCCGTGAATTCAATGAGTGCCAAAGGAACTCTCCTAAAGTCAATGTGTGGCTTGGGCTCATGAAAGATAGGATCTGTGGGCCCGTTTATGTTTGCTGAAAAGACAATTACTGCAGCAACCTACTTGGACATGCTTCAATTGTTCTTGGAGTCACAGTTGCAACTGGTTGGTATCCTTGCCTCTGTCATGTATCAACAAGATGGGGCACCACCCAACTGTACAAACACTGTCCGGGACTACCTGAACGAGACCTTTCCTAACAGGTGGGTAGGACGAGCTGCAGGTCGCATGTGTGCTGCTCGCTCCCCGGACCTCACTCACCTGTAGCTACCAGGGTGCCACTGATGAATTAATTGAAACAGCGAATACGAGAAACTTGCTTGCTACTAAACCCTCAAATGCTACAGCGTGTCTTCCTCGCAACCACGAGACAATGCGAACAGTGTGTTGCCAGTTGTGTCGCGACCTTAACAAGCACATTTAATAATACATTTTTGAGGGTACAAGGGAAGCACTGAGCATGGCAAAGGATGGACTGACTTAACAATTTTATTGAAGGACCATACCATATCCATAAAACTGTTTTAAGAAAAAACAACATTCCTTAGGCCAAATATGAAATGAGTACACGCGTTACGTACAACTACATATAAATATATACTGTATATGAATTTTTCAGTTGCCGCATGAACTCTGACAGAACATGGGCTGATACATTCGCAAACAACTAGTTTGGCGTTTGAACGTAATAGTTTGAAAACGCAAGTTCATGACACCTTGTATCGAACAGAACACAATATCTCTTACGAAATAGTTTTGCCTTAATTAAAAAAAAATTAAATGGCCACTCATAACACTACTAAAATAAGATTCTACCAATCACTTACATACTGCAGTACATTAATATCAATTCGAGTAACTCTATTTCCACCTTAAGATTTTCCTTGCGGCGAATCCTTGTCACTGTGGACAAGCCAGAAAAACACCGAATATCGTGTTGCCAAATATACGGAGCGAAGGATTATATTCAACCTATACCAAACCCAGACGGCGGTTGTTATAGTCGAAGGGTAAGAAAGGGACGCAGAGGTTGGGAAGGGAGTAATACAGGGTTGTAGCCTTTCCCCATTGTTGTTCAATCTGAACACCGAGCAAGCAGTGAAGGAATGCAAGGAGAAATTTGGAGACGGAATTAAAGTTCAGGGAGAAGAAATAAAAAGTTTGTGGTTTGTCGATGACATAGTAATTTTGTCAGTGACTGCAAAGAATCTGGAACAATTGAATGGAATGGACAGTGTCTTGAAAGATGAACATTAACAAGAGTAAAACGAAGGTAATGGAATGTAATGTCAGAAAATCAGGCGATCCTGAAGGAATTAGATTAGGTAATAAGACAATAAAAATCTATCGGACCAAACTGCGTGGTCATCAGTCCGTAGCTTACAAACTACTTAAACCTAGGTAAACTAACCTAAGAACAAGACACACACCCATGCCCCAGGGAGGACTCGAACCTCCACGGCGAGCAACCGCGCGCTCCGCAGCGAGACGCCTTAGACCGCTCGGCTACTCCACTGCGGCACAATAAAAGTAGTAGATGAATTTTGTTATTTGGGTAGCAAGATAACTTCTGATGGCCGAAGTAAAGAAGATATAAAACTCAGAATGGCTATGGGAAGAAAAGCGTTTCTGAAGAGTGAAACTTGTTAGCATCCAATATTAATTTAAATGTTAGGAAGTCCTTTCTGAAAGCATTTGTCTGGAGTATAGCATTGTATGGCAGTGAAACGTGGGCAATAAGGAGTTCGGACAAAAATATTATAGAGCTTTTGAAATGTGGTGCTACAGACGAATGATTAAGATTATATGGGTAGATCACGTGACTAATTAGGAGGTGCTTAACCTAGTTGGGGAGAAAAGCAGTTTCTGGCATATCTGACTAAGAGAAGGGATAGATTGGTGGGACACATTCTGAGACATCAAGGAATTGTCAGCTTAGCATTAGAAGGAAGCGTGTGGGGTAAAAATAGTAGAGGGAGACCGAGTGACGAGTATAGTAAACAGATTCAAAAAGATGTAGGTTGCCGAGCGTATTCTCAGATGAAGAGACTTGCACAGGACAGGGTAGCGTGGAGAGCTGCATAAAACCAGTCTGCAGACTGAAGACCACAACAACATATACAGTACATATATTTTATTATTTTTCATCAAGAAATGAGCGAAATGTGAATAAATTTACATTATGAAAATCACACATTACATAGTGCACTAAAAATCTAACCACCGATACCTTATTTAAAAAACTGGCTAATTTTCGGCTGTTTCAGCTTTGAGACTCGCTTTCTGCCAGCCAAATCCTTTATCCGCTATTGTTGCTAGAGCTGGACTTGAGTACATTCTGGCTGTGTTTCGTACCAAGACATTAAAGTCTCTAAAGCTGTAAAAGCTTCAGAACGTGAAGGTACGGTGTCATATGCAGATCCGTCTTCTGTGTCACAGCTGTCTTGATTTTATTTCTCTTCAAAAGAGGCTGCAATGTCATTATGAGGCGCTCCAGTCACGGTCTGCACGGCCACTACGGTCAGGGGTTCGAATCCCCCCTCGGGCAAGGATATTTGTGCCGTCCTTAGTATTAGTTAGTTCATAAGTAGTTTGTAAGTTTAGGGACTAATGACCCCGTAGTTAAGTTCAAATGTTCAAATGTTTGTAGAACTTATGGGACTTAACTACGGGGTCATCAGTCCCTAAGCTTACATACAACTTATAAACTAGCTAAGACTAAGGACGGCACAAATATCCATGCCCGAGGGGGGATTCGAACCCCCGACCGTAGTGGCCGTGCTGACCGTGACTGGAGCGCCTCAGTCACCTCGGCCACCGCGGCCGGCTAGTAAAGTCCCATAAGCTATACAAATATATGAACATTTGAAATTTGTTGAGCAGTGTACCGATTCTGTTTAAAGACACCCTTGAGGTGCTCCAGTTCTTCACCCAGATGTTCCGCATCAGAGATGGCGTACGCTCTTTTCACTGAGAGTACGCAGGATTCCCATACGTTGGTGTGGCAGATGACAGCTTGTCGCATGGCGATGAAGATCGTTATGTGTAGGTTTGCGATATACGGTATGTCCTAAGGTCCCATCATTGTTCTTTTGAACCAAAACGTCCAGTAAAGGAAGTTTCCCATCTTTCACGACCTCCAGCGTAAATTTAATACAGGGATGGTGACAATTAAAATGATCTAAAAAATGATTTAAAGCATCCATTCCATGAGGCCACACCATAAAAAATGTCATCGACGTATCTCCAAAAACAGGTAGTTTTGTGTCTCGTTGCCGCCGGTTGTCTGAGGTGTCGGTGGCCGAGTAGAGGGAGTCCGACACAGGAAAATAGAATGCACGCGAGTGCGGATACGGAGTCTGAGGTGACCAGCCAGTGGGACAGCAGAAACTAGAAATACTAAGCTAGATTAGAACAAGATATATATTTCGTAGAGAGAGTACAAACTTGGAGGGCAGCAGACTAGTGGAATGCTGGTACATAGTTCAACTAGATAGAGGCCTGCCTACTAATGAGAGACTGTTCTAGTGCCTGTCTGATTCCCAAGTGACCGATGCAGTTCAGGGTGGCCACGAGAGAAGTTGCAGCAGAGGGCGCTCGTGGCTGACGTCGTAAGAACTCCGCGCCGTGCTTGCATGGCGGCGCGCGGCGAAAGTACGTGGCGCGCACTTCAAACTTGTTCGACACCACAGGTAGGCTTAAGAAACGACGTCCTTAGAGCCATGTCTTCAAAGTTTGCGACTATGGGGGAAAGAGAACTCCCCATAAGCACTCCGTCAGTTTGTTAAAAAAAGGCATCATTAAAAAGTAAATACGTCGAAGTCAGCACATGATGACATAACTTGACTGTTTCATCATCCAATTTTCCACTGATTAATAACAAGGATTCTCAAAGAGGAACCCGGGTAAAAAGGAAAACAACATCAAAATTAAAACTTTTATCCCTTATGGATTAGGAACACTGCGACTGTGGTGAAATAAGGTATCTTGTATGACAGCAACCAGTCACCTTTTATGTAAAATGTTTTTTATTACATTTCTGCCATTACCGGTTTCGATATGCCTAGCATATCAGCATCAGATGGTGAACGGTTATGTATATATTGCAGATGGTGTGTGGAAGAATTTGTGCATAATTTGTGTTATCCATAAACTCACTGTCACAAATGGTAGCATGCACATATTCATTGTGCTGCTATGCATTTCACTCGTATTACAAGGCATAACAGGTGGCGTGCACATATTTATTGTCCTGCTAAACACTTTATACATGATGCACCATACAGTTTCCAGGCACTATACAAACGTAAAAACACTTTATACATGATGCACCATACAGACACTATACAAACGTAAAATATTATATTTGTATAGTGCCTGGAAACTGTATGGTGCATCAAGTATAAAGTGTTTAGCAGCACAATAAATATGTGCACGCCACCTGTCAAGCCTTGTAATACGAGTGAAGTGCATAGCAGCACAATGAATGTGTGCATGCTACCATTTGTGACAGTGAGTTTATGGATAACACAAATTATGCACAAATTCCTCCACACACCATCTGCAATATATATATATATATATATATATATATATATATATATATATATATATAAACATTCACCATCTGATGATGATATGCTAGGCATATCGAATTCGGTAATGGGAGAAATGTAATAAAAAAAAAAACATTTTACATACAAGGCGACTGGTTGCTGTCATTCAAGATACCTTCTAACATCAAAATTGACAAGCAAGTCTGATGGACCAAGACAAACTGACTTCAGCCACCGAATAAAATGTTATTAGCTCAATATGTGATGTTCACACTTTACAACATGAGGAGCGAGAACAGAAGCTAAATATTTGGCCAAAGTTGATAAAGATGTGCTCTCCTTGTAAGTGCCGCCAATTTCCCATTGTTTTTTCGGTGCTGTCGTTTATGCGGAATTTCCCCGTCTCCAGTGATTGCAAGCCTAAACAGCGCATTGTCCAGAGAGACACGTGGCCCCTAATTCGGTGACAGCGCGCTTCCCCGCTGGCTGGGCCTTTTGTGCCTGGCGGGGCGGGCAGTGCAGCTTCAGCGGCGCGGCGAAAATCTCAAAGGAAATATGGCCGGAGCCGCTTAAACCTCTCGGCCCGACCTCCGTGAAAGGCGCGCCCCGCCGAGGAATGGACAAACTGTGCGCCCTTTGTTCTCTTTCAGCTGGCGCGGCCCAGAAAAGGGCTCGCAGAATTTTTTTAGAGAGCGCCGCGCGTGAAATGAACCTCTTTTCCCTCATTCTCCTTTGCGGAGCTCCAGCGTTTCCCCACGGCCGCTCGACGGGCATGTGAAAAAATCCATTTACTGCCAGCGGCCGGGCGAACTTACTTGAAACAAATGCTCGTTTTGGCTGCATTCTTTTAATCTGTCGCTTAAAAAACCTCGCGAGCGTTCTGCCTGCCATACGCGGCGCTTTCAGCGCCTTTCTGGTTGAAAATGAGCCGAGGAATGGGGACATTTAGCCTTAACTACACCACTGAGATGGAAATTTCTTATGAGAACAAATTTATACTGAAAGTTCGTCACTCGGTACTGGTTACGCGTCTCACAGCCTCTTCGTACAGCTTCAGTTGTGTTACTTAGGAAACAGTGACTGTAACTTTATTGAAAATAACAAAATGACGACTCTGCTGATATAAATGGACCAAGAACAGAAACGTTAATGCCAGATGCCCGTCCTTTGCAGACGACGTGGCTTTCTTACAAGCTGAGGGTCTGACCTATAGGTCACCGATTACGAGCGAACTTAGTACGGACGTTCTGTGTTGAATATAATGAAATACGTGTTTCGGCTTTTTGCCAGACGCTCAGTAGTTTTTTTAAAGCAATCAAGGCCATCTGTTTGTCTGCGTTCTCATAGCCAGTAGGGTGAAACTTATCATAAAAACAACCAAATCACAAATATTTCCACGATCAACCTATTGCCATATTCACATTTTGTCCTAGACATTGTTCAAATCAAATCAAATGTTTGCATAGCTTATGGGACTTAACTACGGGGTCATCAGTCCCTAAACTACTTATGAACTAGCTAACACTAAGGACGGCACAAATATCCATTCCCGAGGGGGAATTCGAACCCCAGACCGTAGTGGCCGTGCAACCGTGACTGACGCGCCGCAGTCCTCTCGGCCACCGCGGCCGGCTGGCAATGATTGCAGTGCTCTAAGGCAACAGTCGTGATTTACATCGCTGAAGACGGGTCTATCAGATATTAAATTCGTTGTGTACCAAGAGTATCTTCAAAGACAGGCGCAACTGATTATGGACGAAGGCAAAGATTTTAATATCATGTGCTCTAACATGAATTTCTCTGTCGTGTAATGTGGCATGATTTTGAAGTCTTGCGATAAAATTATTGACCTGTCGAAACAAGTAAATGTCATAAGGTTGACAGCGAAAGGTACTTTAACAGTGAAAGCAGGTTGAACATCGTGAGCGACAATAGTTCTGTTGAAGCTGTGAGAACGCCAGCGAACAGACGGCCACTAATTTGAACTACGTAATAATATATCTTAGAAAGCCAACACCGACAACAGTAGTACAGGATTATATGCCAACTAGCTCTGCCGATGATGAGGAGATCGAAAAAATATATGAGGAGCTATAGGAAATTATTTAGACAGTTAAGGGAGAGGAAAACTTAATTGTGATGGGAGACTGGAATTCGGTAGTAGAAAAAGGAAGAGAAGGAAGAATAGTAGGTGAATATGGACTGGGCAGAAGGAATGAAAGAGAAAGTCGCCTAGTAGAATTTTGGACGGAACATGATTTAATAATAACAAACGCGTGGTTTAAGAATCACAAAAGAAGGTTGTATACATGGAAGAGACCAGGAGACACCGGAAGGTATCAGATAGATTTTATAATGGTAAAACATAGATTTCGGAACCAGGTTATAAACTGCAAGACATACCCAGGGGCAGATATAGACTCTGACCATAACTTGTTAGTCATGAACTGTAGGCTGAAACTGAAAAAACTGCAGAAAGGTAGGAAAATAAGGAGATGGGACCTGGATAAATGAAAGGAACCTGAGGTTCTTAAGAATTTCAGAGGTAGCTTTAGGCAACAATTGACAGAAGCAAGGGAAAATAAAAGAGTAGAAGAGGAATGGGTAGCATTGAGAGATGAAAAAGTGAAGGCAGCAGAGGACAAAATAGGTAGAAAGGCAAGACCTACAAAAAATCCTTGGATAACACAGGAAGTACTAAATTTAATTGATGAAAGGAGAAAATATAAAAATGCAGTAAATGAAACAGGCAAAATGGAATACAGACGACTAAGAAATGAGATTGATAGGAAGTGCACATTGGTTAAGCAGGAGTGGCTAGAAGCCAAATGCAAATCTGTAGAAGAATTTATAAGAAGGGGAAAAGTAGATACCGCCTACAGGAAAATCAAAGAGACATTTGGGGACAAGAAAAGCAATTCTACGAATATCAAGAACTCAGATGGGAAACCAGTTCTCAGCAAACAAGGGAAAGCTGAAAGGTGGAAAGAGTACATAGAGCAGCTCTACAAAGGAAATGAACTTGGAGACGATGTTGTAGGCAGGGAAGAGGAAGTAGATCAAGATGAGATAGGAGATACTATACTGAGAGATGAATTTGACAGAGCCCTGAAAGACCTAGGTCGGAACAAGGCCCCAGGAGTAGATGATATACCCTCAGAGCTACTGAAGTCTCTGGGAGAGCCAGCCATGACAAAACTATTTGAACTGGTGTGTAGGATGTATGAGACAGACGAAATACCCTCAGACTTTAAGAAAAATGTAATAATCTCCATTCCAAAGAAATCAGGCGCAGACAGGTGTGAAAATTACAGAACCATCAGTTTGATAAGTCATGGTTGCAAACTTTTAACACGAATTATCTACAGGAGAATGGAAAAGCTGGTAGAAGCTGACCTCGGGAAAGATCAGTTTGGATTCAGGAGGAACGTAGGAACCCGGGAGGCAATACTTACTTACGTCTTATCTTTGAAGATAGACTAAGGAAAGGCAAACATACATTTTTAGCTTTTGTAGATTTGGAGAAAGCTTTTGACGATGTTGACTGGAAAACACTCTTTCAAATTCTGAAGTCAGTAGGGTTAAAATACAGGGAAAGGAGGGTTATTTACAACTTGTACAAAAGCCAGACCGCAGTTATTAGACTAGAAGGGCATGAAAGGGAAGCATCAGTTGGGAAGGGAGTAAGACAGAGTTGTAGCCTTTCTCCGATGTTATTCAATTTGTACATTGAGCAGGCGGTGAAGGAAAGCAAGGAAAATTTTGGGATAAGGATTAAAGTTCAGGGGGAAGAAATAAAAACATTGCGTTTTGCTGATGACATTGTAATTCTGTCAGAGACAGCGAACGACCTGGAAGAGCAGTTGAATGGAATGGACAGTGTGTTGAAGAGAGCGTATAAAATGAACATTAACAAGGGCAAAGCAAAAATAATGAAATGCGGTCTTAGAAAATCAGGCGATGCTGAAGGAATTAGATTAGGTAACGACACAATGAAGGTGGTAGATGAGTAGTTGGGTAGTAAAATAACATGCGATGGTCGCAGGATAGAGGATATAAAATTCAGAATGACAATGGGAAGAAAAGCATTTTTGAAAAAGAGAAATTTGCTAACATCGAATATTAATTTGAGTGTAAGGAAGTCTTTTCTGAAGGCATTTGTGTGGAGTGTTGCCTTGTACGGGAGTGAAACATGGACGATAAGCAGTGCGGACAGGAAGAGAATAGAGGCTTTTGAAATGTGGTGCTACAGAAGAATGCTGAAGATTAGGTGAGTAGATCACATAACTAATGAAGAGGTACTGAACAGAATTGGCGAGAAAAGGAATTTTTGGCATACCCTGACTAAAAGAAGGGATCGCTTGGTAGGACACATTCTTAGACATCGAGGAATCGTAAATTTAGCATTGAGGGAAGTGTGTGGGGTAAAAATCGCAGAGGGAGGCCAAGAGACGCGTATAGTAAGCAGATTCAAGTGGATGTGGGTTGCCGTTTTTATGAGGAGATGAAAAGGCTTGCTCAGGATAGAGTAGGGTGAAGAGCTGCATCAAACCAGTCTCCGGACTGAAGACCATGACAACAACAACAGAAGTTTACTATTATTTTATTTATTTCTTATTTTTATTGATTTTGCACTGTATCAAAAATTCAATAACTAAACAGATAATACACTAAATTGAATATTAAACACACTTCCCGATGCTCTACTACAAAATATGGCAAGAAAAGGTATTAAGGATATGAGAATACTAGCTGGAAACCCAGTGTTGCCCGGTTATTTATTTATTCTACACTCTCGTAGTCCACCTCCCCTTCCCTCCTCTATCTACATTCATCTCTTTCTTTCCCATGTCTCTGTTCGTTTCCACCTTTCCCTTTCTCGGCAATGTTTTTTGCAAGGCACCCTCTGTCATGTACCATACGAACATGTGTGTATCTTGTGACCTTCCTCTTGGTATAAGTATCGTGTGTGCAAAAATTCATCAAGATCTGAGAAAACCTATTCATTTTGTCAAAGTTCGTATGTTAAGTACCCTCCCCCGTGCACCGAACGAAATTTTATTTAGTCAGTGACATTCCTCTTGTTTTTATGGTTAAGTGTGCAAAATTTCATGAATATCGGAACGAAACTATAGATTTGTATGCAATAGAAACACTTAGTCACATTGTAAAACGCAATTTGTTGTTCTCAAATTTTCCAGTTATATTTCATACAACCTGTGTTCTGAGGATAACGAAAACAACAAAAAAAGGTTCTGTGAACTCGGTCGAGCCGTTCTCAAGTTATGGCGCGACCAACATACTTAGGGATTCGTTTTTATCTTGCAAGATACTCTCCCCAATGCGCCGTATGAAACTTTAGGTAGACGGAGACCTTCCTTTTGAACGTCAAGCGTGCAAAGTTTCGTGAAGGTCGGAATGAAACTGTAGATTTCGTCAGTCTGTAGGAAAAGTATCCTTCGCCATGCACCTTCATTCCGTTCATAGCACCTGAACTATACGTCGTAATACAATTTTATTTCGAAGGTACATCCAGTGGTGCATATGTACGTCTGCAAAATACATCGCGAATAGAGATAGTAGGAAAGACGTAACAAATCAAAACGTCATGCGTGATGTGGCGGTTTTTTATTATCGTTATTGTTTATTACTCCATATCTCATAAACTGTGTGTCGTACTATGATAAAATTTCGAACGTACGTTCAGTGGTGTGAGTGTATACTTTGCGTAACGTTTCTCGCGAATACAATTGATAGTATAAGAGTAAAAAATTGTAACGTCGTGCCAAATGCCGTAATTTTACTTCGTGAACGCCGAAAAAGTAGCAAGAGATAAACTTTTTTCCTATTATCATTTTGCTTGGGTTGTCAGCGAGAAAAAATTCCTAAACGTTTGAAATTTTGTTTGAAGTTTGCTGCAAGTCGCTAAGTTGTCTCCTTCTCAAATAGTGGACTAATAAAGTCACACTATCACGTGCCGCAAAACCAGGAAGTTTTCATTGTTTATGACGTCATATCTCCTTAACTATAGGCCCTATCGCAAAATCCTTTCTTAGCTGACGTCTTCTACCGATGAACTACATTCCTGGCAAATTTCAGCTTCATAGGTGAAGTAGTTTTCGAGATTTCGTGTTTAGTCAGTGAGTGAGTGTCTGAATGAGCGTCCTTTCACTTTTATATAGATAGCGATTATCAAATACATTGAAATTATCTAACAAAAACTGCCATGGCAGTGATTCGAACCTGGATACACGGTTTGAAGTCAAATCGCTGGACCGCTCGACCGGCAACACCGCTCGGTAAGTCTCTCATATTTACGAGTGAGTATTCAAGCTACTGCAGGAAAACCTATTGGACCAAACAGCTATGGTCATCAGTACCTAGACTCACAAAATTCTTAAACTAATCTAAGGAAACACACACATCCATGCTCCAGGGAGGACTCGTATCTCCGACGGCAAGACGCCTTAGAACGCTCGGCCACTCAATCGCGGCTACTCGAACGTCATTAAATTTTCCCCATATATATATATATATATATATATATATATATATGTACAAAATGCTCATCTTCAGAGGATCTTTCGATGTGTAGCATTGAATACCTGATTTTCCTTCATCTATTTTGACCCTGATTTTTTTCAAACCTACTGTCTAGCAAAAAGCCGAAACACGTCTCTCTTTATACTCAGTATAGAAAGTCCACAGAAAACTTGATAGAAATCGGTGACCCATATCACATGTCAGACCCTCTCCTTGTTATCTGAGACAGAACAATTAACTGTAATACACAGAAGTGAATTCAAGGAAATAGCAAACAAAGCTGGACTCTAGAGCTGCTTCAAGAAAACAGAAATGATGACGACGAAGAAACATTATACGAAGAAAACAGTGAAGACCAAGTGTGGGGCGATTAAAGTCACGAAATACTTCAAATACCTTGAACAGATTATCAGCAACAATGGATGCGATAAACCAACAATATAAAATAAAAGACTGAAACTGGAGAAACTAAATTTCATCACTAAAAACGTCTCCAACAAAACATTAGTGCAAAAATAAACCACTATTTATGGAGTAGAAACTGTGACCTTAACAAGCCTGGAAAAGCTCCTGAAAATCGAAAAGAGGATGTTATGAAGAATTTGTCGTTGTTGTTGAGGTCTTCAGTCCGCAGACTGGATTCATGTAGCTCTCCACGTTACCCTGTACTGGGCAAGTGTCTTCATCTGAGAATACGTTCGGAAACCTACATCCTTTTGAATATGCTGACTGTATTCATCCCTCGGTCTCCCTCTACGATTTTTACCCCACACACTTCCTTCTAAAGTTGATAATTCCTTGATGTCTCAGAATGTGTACCAAAAATCTATCCCTCCTCTTAGTCAGGAAATGCCAGAAACTCCTTTTCTCACCAGTTGGTTAAGCACCTCATTAGTTAGGTGATCTACCCATTTAATTTTGATCATTCATCTGCAGCACCACATTTCAAAAGCTTCTATTATCTTTTGTCTGAAATCCTTATCGTCCACGTTTCACTCCCATACAATGCTACACTGCAGACAAATGCTTTCTGAAAGGACTTTCTAACATTTAAATTAATATTTGATGTTAACAAGTTTCGCTTCTTTGGAAACGGTTTTCTCCCCATAGCCATTCTGCATTTTATATCTTCTTTACTTCGGCCATCAGAAGTAATCTTGCTACCCAAATAACAAAATTGATCAACTACTTTCATTGTCTCATTACGAGACCTTGTCGAAAATTAAAAATATTTTTGATGGGCAGCAGGGTGTTCTGCCGGATGTCAGTGTCTACTCTGCACAATATTTCGGCCACATAACTCGTAACCTTCATCAGGTGCGAACTGAGACTGAATGGCCATCAAGTCGCACCTAATGAAGGTTACGAATTATGTGGCCGAAATATTGTGCAGAGTAGACACTAACATCCGGCAGGACATCCGACTACCCATCATGTCATTGATTTTCCCCAAACACGTTGATTTGATTTGATTTTTCCAGGGAAGCCAAAACAGTCTTGGTTCAACCCACCACTGCCCGCACCGAAACTAAGTTTATTGTGCGGTATCGCTCCCTGTATATCTAGTAAAGCCAACTAATGCCCTTCAACAGAGCAAGGAGTCCCTTTACCAGTTCTTTATTAGACACAATTTCTTCGGATCTGGTTGTCGCAAATGTTCTGTGCCTTTTACTCTCCAATGCAATGCATTCGAAGTTAGATGTGATGCAGTTTCATCACCGTCATCACAGATCCTACATTTAGGGTCCTTTTCTGTTATTCTCATTGTCTGTAGGTGTTTTTTAAATTCCCATGGCCTGTGAGCAATCCAGCCATGAGTCTAATCTCCCTCCTGTTCAGGCCCAGGATTGCAGAGCTTCTTTTAAAACATGGCTTTGGTGTCATTACCTTGCCATGTTTTTGTTGGTAGACTTTGGTCCAATATTCTACGTGCTGTCTTCTGAGCCAGTTACGTAGCTCCAATTTGATCATTGCCTTGGTGATTGTCAGGACAGGTTCCGGTCCAATGAATGGAGTCTCTCCCCCATCCTGGATAATCTGTCGGCATGTTCGTTGCCACTGATCCCCGAGTGGCCAGAGACCTACAATAGGTTTACTCTATTGCTTTCCCCTAGCTCCACCAGAACCCTGGGACATTCTGCAACAATTTTAGACCTTGTTGCAGGAGCTGCCAGTGATCTCAGGGCTGCCTGTATAGATGCCGGCCGCAGTGGCCGAGGAGACTGAGGCGCTCCAGTCACGGTCTGCACGGCCACTACGGTCGGGGGTTCGAATCCCCCCTCGGGCATGGATATTGTGCCGTCCTAATTCGTAAGTAGTTCATAAGTAGTTGGTAAGTTTAGGGACTGATGACCCCGTTGTTAAGTCCCATAAGCTGTACAAACATTTGAACATTTGTCTGAATAGATATAGATGCTACGATCTTTGTAGCACCTACGCAAATTCTCCTCCACACATGCCCTGATGGCAGTGATTTCGGCCTGGAATACTGAGACCAGTTTCCCTAGAGAGATGACGCACTCCAGTCTTAGCTGCCCGTATACCCCGGCCCCCAAAAATTTTTATTTTTGCAAAAAATGTTCAAATGTTTGTAGAACTTATGGGACTTAACTACGGGGTTATCAGTCCCTAAGCTTACAAACTACTTATGAACTACCTAAGACTAAGGACGGCACAAATATCCATGCCCGAGGGGGGATTCGAACCCCCGACCATAGTGGCCGTGCAGACCGTGACTGGAGCGCCTTAGTCCCCTCGGCCATCGCGGACGGCTTATTTTTGCAAGGACTTTCCAAACGCCCCTCGTATCTGTCGGCCACGTCCGATCACACACCTGCTACCAGCCGATAGGCAGTAGTCCCAGTTCAAATCTACATTTATTTTGCTAGTAGATCTGAAGAGGACACGCAGATGTAGAGTGGAGTGTGATAACAGATTGTCGGGGAACCCCGGTACTTAATGAACACGACGGCCGCGTGTGCAGAGTCACCGCTGCATCACGTCACTCGACGAGACGACAAGACCCCCCTGCGCAAACTGTTCGCACAGAACTCGCGCTCACAAAACAAATTGCGCTCGAGCTGTTTGTCCGGGCGCGCCTATCTCGGTCGCATGCTAATGGGCCCCCGGGCGCAGGTCCGCGGCAGACGGGCGTCGAGTGCGTGCGGGCACAAAGCGGCGAGTGGCGCGGCCCACGTGTTCGCCAGTTGGTCGAGGGCCGCGCCAACTGCTCGCCGGCCGGCCTCTCGAGTGGCCGGGCCGCGCGGGCGACACCGCACCGCGCCTCGCTGCCTCCCTATGGCGGCGCGGCCCGCGGTTATGAATGTGGAACTCGTTTCATAACTGCTCTTATATTACCATTTTGCTTTGTAGCGGCCAGCCCCCCGCGGATTAGCCCCGCGGGGCGCCCACCCGAGCGTGAGGTCGCAGCGTGAAAAGCTCGAGGATGCGGTTTCGTGGCCGCGCCCGATTATGTCGGACGCGCTCCGCCCTGTTTGTCGCAGAAATATGAGAGGGGGGGGGGGAGTCGCCGCAGCATCTCGAGAGATCGCGAACCGGGAGGCGCAGAAAGAAGTGCCGCGATAAGTGGATGACAATGCGCGAGATGGTCGCGATCGGGTTCTTCAATTGCGGGAGCGGACACCGTGGGACGCGCTGAGATGTCAGCATCGAGAAATGTCTCCTCGCTACTGGATGCAAACTGACGGTGAGCAGGCCATTGTTGTTCTGACAGGAATCGCATGTACCCCGACCGTTATTTTGACATCGACTGTATGGCCATGTTTCGCAACGGAAATTCAAGAAAGGTCTCTGTTACCTGTCGCTTTGTAGGGTCAAGCACCTCCACCGGTCACTTAATCAATAAACTCGTTTTCCCTAGCCTACAAGTCAAATATTAACGGGACCTGCTCGTCACGGCATTTAGTGTTTACTAGTAACTTGACATTTACCTACAGCGTGTCAAAGCCCACTATCTACTCACTCGTTGATCATTCCGGGGCAGTAATAGAAGAAATCAAATGGAAAGCTGAACTTCTAAATTTAACGCAGCAGGAGCGCACAAGTGTACCACCATTTGATCAACGTACTAACTTCGCAATGGAGGATATAGTAATGGTTATTTCCGGTGTAGAGAAGAAGCTGAGAAAGCTAAATACAAAAATGTCTCCTGGTCCGGATGGAATACCAGTTTGGTTTTACAAAAGAGTATTTTGCGGCATTGGCCCTTACTTATTTTAATCCAGCGCAAAGTTTCTAGTGATTGGAAAAAAGCGCAGGTGACTCCCGTTTATAAGAAAGGAAGATCCACATAATTACAGGCCAATATCGTTAACATCAGTTTCCCGTAGAATTTTGGAGCATATTCTCAGTTCGAATACAGTAAATTTCCTTCAGACGGAAAAGCTTCTTTCTACGAATCAGTACGGGTTTAGGAAACATCATTCATGTGAAACTCAGCTTGCCCTTTTCCCACATGATATATTGCGAGCTGTGGATGAAAGGCAACAAGCGGACTGTGTTTTTCTCGATTTCAAAAAGGCATTTGACGCGGTGCCACACTGCAGACTGCTAAAGAAGATACGAGCATATGGAATAGGTTCACATATTTGTGAATGGCTGGAAGGCTTCCTAAGTAATAGAACGCAGTACGTTGTTCTCGACGGCAAGTGTTCATCAGAGACGAGTGTATCATCAGGCGTGCCCCAGGGGAGTGTGATAGGACCGCTATTATTTTCTATTATTATCTATCTATATACATGATCTGATAGACAGAGTAAGTTGTAATTTGCGGCTGTTTGCTGAGGATGCTGTGGTGTATGGGAGGGTGTCGTATTTAGTTGACTGTTGAAATAGCATACCGGATGACTTAGACAAAACTTCTGGTTGGTGCAAATAATGGCAGCTACCTTTCTATGTAGAAAAATGGAAGCTGATGCGCATGAGTAGGAAAAACAATCCCATAATGTTAGAATACAGCATTAGTAATGAGCTTCTTGATGCAGTCGCGTCGTTCAAATATCTGGACGTAACACTGTAGAGCGATATGAAGTGGAACGAGCATGTAAGGACAGTTGTGAGTAAGGCGGACAGCCGACTTCGGTTTATTGGGAGAATTTTGGGAAGATGTGCTTCATCTGTAAAGGAGACCGCGTATAAAACGCTTGTACGCCCATATCTTGAGTATTACTCAATTGTTTGGGACCCGCAGCAGATCAGTTTAAAGGAAGGCATGAAAGTAGTTCAGAGGCGAGCTGCTAGTTTTGTTACTGGTAGGATAGACCATTGCGCGAGTGTCACGGAAATGCTCCGGGAAATCAATTGGGGATCTCTGGAGGAAGAAAAGACGTTATTTTCGAGAATTTCTGTTGAGGAAATTTAGAGGGCCGGAATTCGAAGCTGAGTGTAGAACGATCTTGCTGCCACCTACTTACATTTCTCGAAATCAAACATTCAAATGTTTGTAAATCCGTCGGACCAAACAGCGTGGTCATCAGTCCGCAGCATACAAACTACTTAAACTAAGGTAAACTAATCTAAGGATAACGCACATACCAATGCCCCAGGGAGGACTCGTACCTCCGACGGCGAGCAACCTTCGCTCCGCAGCGAGGCGCCTTAGACCGCTCGGCTACTCCACCGCGGCTACATTTCTCGTAAAGATAAGAAAAATTATGGCTCGTACGGAGGCATATAGGCATTCTTTTTTTCCTCGTTCTGTTTGGAAGTGGAATAGGAAAGCTGGCCACGGTGGCCGAGCGGTCTGCGGCATGCCAGTCACGGTCTGCACGGCCGCTGCGGTCGGGGGTTTGAATCCCCCATTGGGCATGGATGTCTGTGCCGTCTTTAGTATAAGCTAGTTCAGAAGTAGTTTGTAAGTTTAGGGACTGATGAGCCCGTAGTTAAGTCCCATAAGCTCTAAAAACATTTGAACATTTTTAATAGGAAAGGAAATGCCTAGTAGTGGTACAGTGTACCCTCCGCCACACACCTTACACTTCAGTCCGGTATACAGCGTACACTCGATGTTTAAGACCGGAGTGCCGATTTTATCACTTTCTTTCGCCGGCATTTTTAACATCAAATTGTTTTAACATCCATCCAGTGCACCATTCGTTGATAGTGCAACGCTCTTTTAAACTGCCCTTCACTATAACCATTGTAGCGAAAAGTTACCTCTAGGTGGGACAACTCGGTAGACAAGCTTTCCGGGTCTGATATTGCGTGTGTCGTGTGCACTGAGGTGCGTGGAACCCCATCTTCTTGAAAGGTTTCCGCTAAATAATCAGTGTCAAATTTAACGTAGTAAAAATCATGATATTCTGAATTTTAAACATTTCTATAAACGCAAAATGTACATTATGACTTGACTGTGTCCATTATGACTTGACAGTATTAAGGCCTTGGGCAACAATCTGAGATAAAGTTAACGTCATTCTAGGTCGCTGAAATAAGGACGACTGCTTGTTACCGAAAAGAAAATCATATATTTTAGAAATCAGAACCAAATTAACTCAATGGCACAGAGGAATATCCAACATTAATTGTCGACGAATGCTTCATAACTTGGCCCTGTGTCTTTTGGTACTTACCTCTGAATAATTGCGTCTTTCTGAAGTGACTCAACAGACAACAGAAGCGCAGTGCATAATTCAAATTAACACTCATTATAAAAAGAAGGGGGAAGTTATTATGCTTGTGCCTGATTTTGTGAAGCATTATCCACTCTAACAATGCAGCGCACGACACAGCTCAATAACACTGACTCATAAAACCAATAAAATAATGAAAAAGGCCCAGAGAGAGGAAAATTTTTAAGTACGTCAAATTACAATGTTTTAATTTTCCGAACCGTTTCAGGGCTAGAACTCCATTTTCGAGGACTTTATCAAATTATTTTGTGTAGTATCTGCTTCAGCTTTTCACCTAACGATAGAAGATCGACACAGTTGTTGGTTTTTGACGAGAAAATTGTCTCAGATGTGTTTAATAAAAGGACGTTAGAATAAGCATGCAGTGAAGCATTGTGAAGTGTTACCTGCATTTGTGGACATAACATTATCTCCAGCACCACTGAAAAAAATTCCGCATTTGCACACATTTTATACAGCGAATTTTTACGTTACTTTGCTTGTTTATGCCGGTACTACATGCATCACATGGTATTACATTAATGCTATGGAACAATTTTCTCGTCAAAAACTAAGAATTGTGATTCTACCGTTAGGTGAAAAATTAAGTAGATGCGTCACAAAACATATTAATAAAGTCATCGAAAATGGAGTGCTAGCGCTGAAACGCCTCGTCCAATAAAAACATTGTACCTAAAGACGGCTTATAATTATCATAATATAGCTCTAACCTATAAGGTACAGTCACGGATAGCCCATTATCTGTAATGTGAAAATTATGTAAAGAAGACAACGGATTTATGATTTTGACTTAATTGAACTTTATTCTGACTGAAATGTTAGTGTTAGTGATTACAAATTTTACAGAAACTTAAACTTTAAAACACATACCGAAATCAAATTACAAAATCTTTTACCAAGAACATCCCGGCAACAAAATTATAGCCACAATAACGATGAAACAAATAACTATTTTTGTAAATATAATTACGTAGATATTACACTACACATTGTACAAAGATCATCTCTTACAGTGACATATAGCAGAAAATGATACATTGCAATATAGAACAGCCTATAATACACTCCAAAAAAGATGTTCCAGTTTATATAGAAACCTTTCAAGGTGTTGTAGTCGGACAGACGCCGCAGTCCCTAACAGAGTGCCATGCCCATTATATTACGTTGCTCTCGCATGACGAAAGTGACGGCTGCGCACACGATCATCGCCAAACGACACGCGCAAGAGATCTTCGACGCGTCTAGCAATATGAGGCGGAGCGCGATCCTGCATAAAAATCGTACGTTCCAGCAGGTGTTTATCAGCCAGGCTGGGGATGATGCGATTCTATAACATATCGGCGTACCTCTCACCCGTCACGGTAGCAGTTAGAAAACTACAATCACGCAGTTCCTCGAAGAAAAAAGGCCCGGTAACGGTAGATGTGGTAAATCCAGCCCATACCGTGACTTTCTCGTCGTAGAGTGGAGTTTTCACGACAGTTCGGTAGCATTACGCCTTGTGCTCGGTCGTCCGCTACGGGGTCTATCGTCTAAACAACCCGCGGCTTCGAACTTCGAAATCATTCTCACCACAGCTGCATTTGTCAACGGTCCTTTACCCGTTCGAATCCCCTTCCTGTGGCGATAGGATCGTAATGCTGAACTAGCACATTCCCCATTCTGATAATGCAGCTTAACTAAAAGCGCCTTTTCAGATAACATGAACATGCTGCGACTGCTGGTGCATATGATTCTCTCCCTCATCACAGCTCCTTTTATAAACGATTTTCATGCGCAGTCACTAACGTTTTGCTGTCCAGCACCATCTGTCAGACTTTTTTTTTTTTGTGTGTGTGTGTTCTAATAAACCATGTCATTCCAAGCACGTGTGTCAATTTTTACCTCTCTATCTACATTATTCCGTGATTTATTAAGTTTCGATTCACCTTCCTATGGCGATAGGATCGTAACGCTGAACTAGCACATTCCCCATTCTGATAATGCAGCTTAACTAAAAGCGCCTTTTCAGATAACGTGAACATGTTGCGACTGCTGGTGCATATGATTCTCTCCCTCATCACAGCTCCTTTTATACACGATTTTCATGCGCAGTCACTAACGTTTTGCTGTCCAGCACCATCTGTCAGACTTTTTTTTTTAACTTTTTTGTGTTCTAATAAACTATGTCATTCCAAGCATGTGTGTCAATTTTTACCTCTCTATCTACATTATTCCGTGATTTATTAAGTTTTCAAATTTATACTGACTTTTTGATCACCCAGCATATATGTGTGTTTTTCCATCTAATACGTCTGTTACTACAAGAGCACTTGAGAAATTTTAATTTAATCTTTTGTCTTTCATGACAGGTTTCGAAAACCCTAAGTCACAGTCATCGGATCTTGTGTATATGCATTTCTATAGTTGCCAATCACCTGTACATCATAAAATATCAAGCAGTAAGTTTGCGTCATTTAATTAAGAACAACTTTGTTCATCAACTTGTTTGCCTCCCTCCTCCCACCGTTTTCAACTTGCTTATTCATTTTTCACCCCTCTTCTTCCTTCCTCTGCTTGCTATTATGTCCCTCTCAGAGAAAGATTTAATGCCTCCTTGGGCTTCATCTTCAGTTCTCACAAGAGGAGCAGTCAACCAACCATCGCCAGTGAGTACGTCAGTAGTCTTGCAAGTAAAATACCGAGTAGCTCCGACGGATGTAGTACAACCATGCAGAATTCCCTTCTGAGAAGTAGATCACTATAACCAGCCCTCATATCAAACGTATCCACTGCCTTCCAGATAGGCAATAGCTGCTTCAATCCTGTCGTCCCTGTCATGCCTCTCTGCCAACTAACCACGCAGAAGCCCCTGCGGCTCTTTAAAACTGTCATATCGAGTCATACGGCCGCCTTATATCCTTCATCTACTTGCGGCCTGAAAATTTAAGCGCACTCGCGGCCTTCTAAAACCATAGGCAGTTGTCTCAGAGAAAAAGTTTCGCTCAAGGTCGCAACTGGTGGGCGGCAGTAAACCCGCGCTGTTGCATAGGTGTTAAAGCGCAGTGCATTTATCTTACAACGGGACCTTCACAAGTCTAAATAATGGATTTTGATGGGTATCGGATATATCATAGAGCGACATGCCCTGAGTACGAGGCTATCCACTTTTTTTAGCGACGGGCCTTGGTTTTCGAGAAAATTGATGTTGAAGTTCACTGCGCTTGGAAAGACGCGTAACTAAGCTGTGTTCCAAACAAGCGAGCGTGGCGCAATGGTTAACGTCTCCAGGTACCACTTTGTAGGTACCATGTTCGGGAACCATCAGAATAGTCCGACATCTTTCCATAATATTTTACAGAATATCAACAAACAGTGTACATTGATAAAATCAGAACCATTCAATTTTGCCGTAGTAATTTAATCTTCACGTCATTATTACAACATCTTACTCGCTGTTTCCTGCATTGATTTTTATGCCACATCAGAAATCAGGATGGTATTTATCGTAATAGCAAACCGAAACACAGTGGTTTACATCACCAAGTATACATTTCATAAAAGCACGGAGTTTTGAAAAAAGTTCATTTACATTAAAAAAGAGTTCTGTTTCAACCGTTAACTTTATGCGAACCATACGAATTTGATCATCTACGACAAGCAGGCGCCTTGAATTAATGCAAAATTAATGAGTGTAGGTTTACGACGAATATCATTGGGATTTCTGTTGTGACACAGCAACCGATGCAAACGATAGCGAGTGAGATTTTGTAGTAATGACGTGAAAATGAAATTACTACGACAAAATAGATTATTTCTTACTAATTTCACGCAGTGTACACTGTTTGCTGATATTGCCGCGAGAGACGACGAACACCGACTGCCGGCGTGGCGCAGGGAATAGCGTCACGGACTGCGGCGCTGAACGTCGCCGGTTTAATCCCGCCCACCGGCAAGAATTTATTGCTTTGTAATTAACAGTTCCAGAATGTTCTACATCTTTCTTATGTTCACTTGTAAATTCTATTTGTTTCCTTTGTTAACTCCGTCTGAGAGGCAGTCAGTGCTGTATGTATGTTAAGTCCGTAATAAACGTGCTTTCAGTATAAGTGCTGTGTTCAGTTGCCTTCGAAATCAAGCCTGCTTCCATTTCAACGCGACATAATTCTGTAAAATGCGAAAATACAACTTTCTGAACTGTCACAGTCAGTAACTATAGAGAACTTTAACGTTCTTCAAACAATGTGTTTTTTCTAGAATTTTCTCTTTTCTATAGCGTCGCTGCTATCAGGGCAAGCTACTAGAGAACAACTGAAATAACGGGCTTGGCAATTATCGCGGAATATGAGCTGCGAGGCGAACAAGAGAAACCATACGTCTGCAACAATGCAAGGTACACCGGCTTCTAAGAATTTCACGTTAGAACGTTTATTTACAACTGTTTTACTCTCAGTTGTCTGTGGGTTGCTGTGAAGTACAGTGGTCACGTTTCACCGAAACAATGCCAAAACGCAAATGTGTCTTTAGTGACGAACTAAAAAACGATATCTTGACTTCAGGCCGGGAAGAAACAGCTCAGAGGCAGAATGTCTTATCTGCCCACCTGATACATTCGTTTAAATTGCCAAAAAAGGTAAGGTGTATTATCTTGCAGCCGTTTGTGCGTAAACACCTATTATGAGACTGTAAATTCGCTTAAAATCATTTAGCTTCTTCGCCCTGAATCACTTATGATACAGCGTAATTCTTATTTTGCATAGGGGGTTGGACCAAAACACGGGTAAACACGAAATGTTGGTTCGTATTGCCGCATCTTCCTCCAAAGCTGAAGCCTTTTTTGTAGAAAAAGATTCTGAACACAGTGATCTGGTGCGTGCAGCTGAAGGCGCCATAGCGTATCTTTTCACACGGTCAAACATAATCAAAGTTTTAAATCAATAGACAGTACAGGAAAATTACAGAAAATGTTATTCATAGACTCAAATATACCCAAGGAAATGTCGTGTGCTCGCTCTAATACAGAAACAATTATTATGAATTCTGTATTGCCGCGGCGGACCGGCCGAGCACATTGAGGCGCTATGCTACGATGCGCGAGGCTGTTCCCCGTCGGGGGTTCGAATCCCCCCTCGGGCATGGATGTTTGTGTCGACTTTAGTGTAAGGTAGTTCATAAGTAGTTTGTAAGTTTAGGGACTGATGACCCCGTAGTTAAGTCCCTTAAGCTTCACAAACATTTGAACATTTGTATTCTGTATTGTCACCTCACTCTGTTAACGTGTCTGTTGACGTTTTAGAGGGTATTTCATGTTTTGGTGTTGCAACAGACGACAGCAACCTTGGTTCTATGAAACTGTTTCCAGTTTTCATTCAGTACTATGACGTTAAATCTGGAAGACTTCATACAAATGTAATATAACTTAAAATCGTGCCAAATGAAAAATCTGAAACGATTGCATCTTACGTACGTGATACTCTTATAAATAGAAGTATTGATAGAAAATGTGTTGTTTTCTCTGGAGACAATCCGAATAAAAATTTCAGTTGAATCAGTAGCATTGACAAGAGATCGGTAAATAACGATTTCACTCACCTGAGAAACAATTTCGATGATAAACAATTTAAATAGTAGGAATAGGCTCCCCTACTCACGTTTCCATAACTGCATTCAACATGGTATTGATTCAGGACTCACTTTAGATGTTCATATTACAATATTAAAAATATTTATTTTTCTTTTACACAGTACGCACTGAAAGTTTAAAGACTTTTGTAAATTTGTAGACATATAGGGAACTACTGAGTCATTCTAAGGCTAGGTGGCTGTCTCTTTTCCCTTGCGTTAAAAGAGTAACTGAAATGTATCCTGCAGGATGAAATTCCAATTTTGATTAAAGTGTTTTTCCAATATGAGGTTAATCAAGCACGATTATGGTTTGTTCATTTTCTTATGCCATTGTTTGACCATAATGTTTTAGATCTAGAGAAAGTAGAAATGATACATATTCTTGTCTTCAAGAAAGATATATACAGAGTTTCAAATCCTTAAGAGTGAAAGAAATTTTGATAAAAGAGAGAAATGAAGTTTATGATTCTAAATGCGATACTCTAGAGCGAGAAATAACGCTTGCATATAATTCAAAAATTATATATCTTTAGAAAAGCTGGTTCAGTATCAAGAGTTTTTTCTGTTTAGGTGGATGAGTTTGAAAAATGTTCAAAACTGGGATGATGTGGAACAAACAATTCTGTATATAAATGATAAGCATAATACTAAATGTGATGACATACAGTGCTTTGAACAGTTTTGCAATTTTCAGATGTTTTTTATGGATCAGACTAATGTTAATGGAGGAGATCAGTTGTCAAATGACACCTGGATAAATATGTCTCAAAGAGACAAATAATATTGCTTTTTTCTCAGAGCTGCTTAAAATGGCAGAGTTTTTCTTTGCTAAAACCAATGCCAGGATGGAAAGAATTTTTTCATTAGTAAAGAGTCAGTGGACTAAATACAGAAACAGACTCAGTGTTACTAAGTGTGCAGTCCAATTATAAATTTATCTCTTGTGTACAGTTTTATGATTACCTGTTGCAAAACAAGAAATTACTTTTAGAAATTGGGTCTTCAGATGCATATCTGAATAGTTCAGGGAATAATGGCACATATGAATATGATTGTTTTACTTATGATGATTTTGTTGTTGCTTGTATTAAAATCTGCCTCATATTATTGCGACATTGTATGATTGAACAAATTGATATGAAATGTTTCAACTGCAAATCATACAGTGCAGTACTCTCCCTTTTATCTTTATTATATGTAGGATTTCTCTGCTCGAAGTGTTGTGTGTGACACAGAAATAAGAAGTTCAATTTATGTCGTGCTCGAGATCGGTAGTACTATGTGTTGTCTGTCTACCACACTTACGACTTTAAGATCAAAAGCTAGTGCAATGTTCGTCATACATAAATTTAAACCATATTCAAAATTTCATACAGATGAGGTCGATGCCACAGTTACCATTGCCGTTTCACCATTCGCCTGTTTAGTCATGATTACAAAAACAGTGTTTTGATAGAAACGGTTTAAAGCTTTGCCATAAAAAGTGAATAGCTTCTAATTATTATTTGTGAGCCTTTGTGTGGTAAAAAAAAGTTTATTTAATTCATTGCTCTTTTTCCCTAGTTCTTACATATACCACTTATTCACTAGAATATAGATGTAACCACTTATATGGTAACGTCGATCTGATACTAAATGGGCGTGTAGCTATATTAAGGTACTGTTAGATATTTTTTGGAGTTATTTCATTCGTGATGATTTTACAATCAACAGTACAATGGATTCCACAAATGATGCACTATAAAAAATTCCAGGAGTGGTCAGCAAGGTATCAAACAAGTATGAAAAAGACCAAAATTATAAGTGGTGAAGTGATGAAATATTAGGGCTTCACTGCTATGTAGTCATTACTCAAGGGTCTCAATATTTAATGCTTCGTAATTGTAAGAAGCTGAACAAAAATCATAAGATGTAGTACAGACAAGATTCTTATACATAGCACGAGAGAGGGAGAGAGAAAGAAGTTTTCTTCTTTTTTTATTTCATTTATTTACTTTTAGAAATAAGGCGTAGTTTTTAGCATATATTGTGAAAACTGACAGCTGGTAAGCCCTGTACTTTCCTAACTGGGAGTTTCTTAATGGTTTAATCTATACATTACAATGAGTGAAAGGAAGAAAAATAAAATTTGGACAGTTGAATGTGAAATGGACGTTTTGTAAATACTGGAAAAATGAGAAACATTAAAAAACTTCTGGAAAGTAAGGAATCAGTGAGGTGACAGTTGGAGCTGTGGAAACAGAAACAAAATTCGGAAGTTTCTTCAGACAAGTTATATTATGTTATTTGAACTGAAGCCAGTGAAGCAATCGGGGTATGAAAAATGACTGAAGCTTCGTTTGTTCAGTTCTCTCACCAAAGACAATAGGAAATCAAATTTCGAGGCCTATTGGACAAGAAAAATTTGTATATTATAGAAATGAGTTAAAGGAAGGTGAGGACGAATTTACTGCAAGTTCAGGGTGGTTGGATAGAGGGAATAAGCGATATGGCGTAAGAAAGCTTGAAATTTGCGGTAAAAAACTTTCTCCTGATTTTCAAACTGTTACACCATCTTCTGATAAATTAAGCAAAATTTTACAAGAAGAAAATATTACTCCTGATAAACTTAATAACTGTGATAAAAACAGAGTTTAATTATAAAATACTTCCATCTAAATCTATGTGATCAAAAGAAGGATAGGCTGCACCAGGCTACAAAAAACGCAAAGATAAATTAACCGTTCCTGCTGCATCCAATGCAAGTGAATACTACAAACCGAAGCTGCTGATAATAGTGAAACCTGTTAAGGCTAGAGCTTTAAAAATATCACTGCTTCTGCTTAGCCTTTTATATACGTTCTCTAAAAATCTGCTTGGATGAACAAAAATATTTTTTAGAATCTATTTTCCGAAACTTTTATGCAGAGACCAAAATACACGCCAAGGAAAAGTACTTGCCTTACAAAGCCACCAATGCTGTTTCATACCCTGATGAGGAGAATTACAATGTGGCAGAATTTGCGAATTGTTGTTACCCAACAAGGTGGCGAGTTTAATACGCCCTAGGGACCAAGGGTGCAAAAAAAAAAAAAAAAAAAAAAAAAAAAAAAAAAAAAAAAAAAAAAAAAAAAAAAAAAAAGCTATCGTTGTCGTCTGCTTCAGACACTTCTACAAACAACAGGAAGTGAAGAAACCATCAAATAATTTCTTAAAAAAAAAATCACCGATTGGACCGCGTAACGACAGTATAGGGGAAGAAGAACTACCTTTGGCAGAACTGCTGAAAAGCTTGTGCGTGTGAAAATGGTAATGTGGCTGATATTCCAGAATGGACGAACAGTAACAAAATACCGATCTTTCAAGTGCTGGAATGCTTAGTGAACCCACTGAAGACGGCGACGACGAGGAATTGCCTGAAGAAACTGTACCAGTGATCACTCACACCGAAGGCTTGGCTGCACTAGATGTGTCAGTGCACTATAGCAAGCAGCACTCCGCAGGTACTCCAATTGACGTGAATTCTAACACAACCCAAATGCCTCTCGCCGTCTCCGATACACTTCGATTGTGTTGTAGTCAAGGTACAAATAGGAGACACACATTGTTTTATACGTGCCCATAAGGCAGCTGAAGTAATGAATAACCCTACGAAGAAACCGCGGTTGTTATCTTTCTGAGCACATATCGTCGAGATACAGCAAAAATGTTGAAACATAATTTCTAGCCGCGCGGGTATAGCCGCGTGGTTCTAGGCACCATGTCAGGAACTGCGCGATCGCACCCGCCGGAAGTTCGAGTCATCCCTTGGGACTTGGATGTGTGGGTTGTCCTTAATTTCAGTTAGTCTGTAAGCCTAGGGACTGAATATCACAGTAGTTTGGTCCCATACATTTTAAAAACATATGATTTGAAAATAATGTTTTCATGGTTGCTACTGTACTTTATAACTGTGCGATCACATCTTTAAACATTTTGATATATTTAGAAATCTTCTCCTCAATTAACAATTTTCAAAACTTAACAAACTTTCTGTCTGACTAGTTTTTTAAGCTTTAGTCGCATTGATGTCCTTGCATATGTGTCAAAGACCTTGGAAGTACAATAATTTTCCCCAACATAGTCCTTAAGCTATGACCAGGATACAATAAAATTTTCGAATTTTCTGGTTTAAATATAAACCATGTGTAGAATGACGGTAAATGTTTTGTTACATCGTGACTAAACCGGTGACTATAACAGAGCTGTAGCAAACCGTATGTATTCGGTACTGAGTAACAAATACTTTCACTGATACGAAATACTGAATCGTTACTCATGAATACATTTCGTTACTCGCAACTACCGTTTCGGATCGAACTTACTCATGAATACATTTCCTTATTCGCATTTAACGTGTCGATATGAACTCGCCGGTCGCGGTGGCCGAGGAGATTGAGGCGCTTCAGTCGCGGTCTGCACGGCCACTACGGTCGGGGGTTCGAATCCCCCCTCGGGCATGGATGTTTGTGACGTCCTTAGTTGTAGGTAGTTCATAAGTAGTTTGTAAGTTTAGGGACTGATGACCCCGTAGTTAAGTCCCATAAACTATACAAACATTTGAACATTTTTTGATATGAACTCTGTTACGAAAACCAATACGGAGAATGCATATTCTGTGATACTATTTATTATGAGATGAGTAATTTATATAAACATCCGTGACGAACTTTAAGTGCATGTTGCGTAGCTATACGAATTTAGGTGGTTACTTTTGTTTTAAAACTTTTTGGATCTTAATTTTTGGCCCGTGTTTGCAGGTTAATCCTCAGTGATCTGACGTCCGCTTTTACCGCAAGCATACCTTTTGTTGTATTTTTTTACAATTGTTAATTATTTGTTTTTGACATTGTCTACTATAAAAAGTTTTGCAAAAAGTAACCAAAAGTCGTCATACAAACATTTCCATTCACGACGATATTATCTTAACTGATAATGTCACATAATACAGAACAACAGTCAAGCTGCACGCAAATGTAGTGCTACTAATATGATCGGTCACACTGCCGTTCGTCACTAAATATTCCGATTAATTTTGACATTTCAAGCCACTAAGAAAAGTGCAGGTGGGTCTCGCTAATTTTGATCAATTTGTATGACAATTGTATTTTAATCACGAGGGAAATGGACTGTAGTGATCCTTCCCTCAGTCGTATAATTGCCTCAAAAAACAGGCAGACAGTATCTACCTGGCGAGTTTAAAATTTCTCACGGTTTCAGAGACAGTGCAGCGACCGTATTTCTAGATGGCATTGGTAAAGAGAGTAACGAGTAACGGTACGTTTGTAACGAGTACTGTTTCTTTTAGTAACGAATACATACGGATACGCGTCTTTCCGTTACTCTCACAACTCTAATACGCTATACAAGTGTAAATTATGAAGTATTCAGATGTCATCGAAATCTGTTCGACGCTTTGAAGACGTCGACGTCTTGTGTAAGCACTGTATTCATTATGTTGAGTCTTATTACGCACAAAATATCAACCATTAAAAATATTTTAATAAATATTAGAAATTTTAAAAGTCAAAGAATAAATAGCTTTTCCAAGGAATCTTTAAGCATTCAAGAACTATAAGAGAACATTGATGCTCAGCTGGTCCATATTTACAGTAATATACCTAAAATCAAGGTTCTAAGGTTTCTAAGGTTGGCTATTTCTTTCAGCGTTCAAGCTATCTCCATACCCAGTTGCATCAAAATTGGTTAAACGATTTCGTCGTGATAGCGTAACAGAGCTCATTTTGAATTTATAATGTTAGTTTTGATTTAATAAAAAATTCAACTATGTGTGATAATGTTACATTCCGAAATGACAGTAATCAGATACATCTACATATATACTCCGCAATCCACCGTAAAGTGCATGGCGGAGGGTACATTATAACACTACTAGACATTTCCTTTCCTGTTCCACTCCCAAATAGAACGAGGTAAAAAAAAGTCTGTATGTCTCTGTACGTGCCCTAATTGTTCTTATCTTGTCTTTGTGACCTTTACGCGAAATGTAAGTAGGAGGCAGGAAGATCGCTCGTTCTACACCCAGCTTCACATTCCGGCCCTCTAAATTTCCTCAACAGAATTTCTCGAAAAGAACTTCGCCCCTACTGTTCCTTATTCTTAAGAACGATTAGGACACAATCTGAGTAGCTCTCTTAGACTGTTCGCGGATGATTCTTTCACTTATCAGTTAGCAAAGTCACCAGAAGAGCAAAAGTAACTGCAAAATGATTTAGATAATATATCTGCATGGTGCAATAATGGCAACTGACTTTTAATAATGAGAAGTGTGAAGTCATCCCATATGACCACCAATAAAAAGTTAAAATACAATTACACGATAATCACTCAAAATTACAGACCGTAAATTCAACTAAATACCTAAGAGTAACAATTACAAACAACTTAAATTGGAAAGAATATATAGAAAATCTTGCAGTGAAGGCGAACCAAAGACTATGCTTCATTGGTAGAATACTTAGAAGATGCAACAGTTCTACTAAAGAAACTGCCTTCGCCACACTTGTGTATCCTCTTTTTGTGTATTGTTGCGCATTGTGGTATCGCCACCAAGTGGGACTGACAGACGATTTAGAGAAAGTACAGAGAAGAGCAACTCGCGTTATTCGTTGCGTCGAGATATATTTGGGTAATTTCTTTCACCAACTTTCTCTTACGAATGAGACATATTTTGTTTGCACCCACCTGCATGGGAAGACATGATCATCAAAATAAAATAAATCAGATCGAAAACGGAACGATTTATCTATTTCTTTCTTCCGCGAGTTGTTATTTATTTATGCATCTATTTCATCTGGTAAGATTAGGACCAACAGGCCCTGTCTTACACCTAACCTGGCTTACTCAATGTGAACAATTTGTTTAGTACATTACAAACAATGTACAATACAAGTATTAAAGTAAATTACTAGAATATAAATGTAACAATAATATTTAGATAATTTATAAGAATCAAAAATTATAATAGTAACAATAATAGTGACAATAATAAAAATAATGACTTTGCAAAGGACAGTAATCATGTTTCATAATGTGAAGATCAGCGTATTAACATTTAGATATTGTTTTGTTATGTTCTTAAAGATTGCGAGTTATTCACATCAAGCACAGACATAAGACGATAGAATGTGGTAAGAGAAATATAGAAGAGGTAAGATTGGTTAGAGGAAGAGAAATAGAATGCTAATATTCAAAGCTAAAATGGAGAGAAGAGAGAAAGAAATGAGAGGAGGGTAACAATGGAGGCTATGCCGTCATTAATATGTGAACTTTGAGTTTCCTCTTGAATATCGAGTGATTCAGGGTAAGATGTAGATCACACGGCAGTGTGTTTCCATAGTCGTATGGAGAACGACACTGAGAAAGATTTAGTGTGGTGCGAAGGTACAGCCAAGATGCTAGACGTATCCGATCTGGTATTGCGGATGTGGAATAATGATATTTGTTTAATGCGAGAAGATAAATTTTGGGGGCACTGGTGGCTGATAAATCGATGAAGTAAGCACAGAGTTTGAAAATCGCGCCACTTATACGAGTGCATCCAACCTAGCTGGCTATATGAAGGACTGATATGATCGTACAGCCGTATATTGCACTCGTACCTAACGCAAACACTCATCACTAGCTCAAGGCGTCTCGAATTTTCACTATTTGTGCCTTGTTGAACTACATCACAGTATGAAAGATTTGAAAAGACTAGTGTTTGGACTAATTTTTGTTAACTTTGTTTGGAAATATTTTTCTAAATTTTTAGATTGAATATATATACAACTGTTTGTTCTTCCCAGTTTAGGTGTTCATCCAACATTATCCCAAGGTCTTTAACTACTAGAAAATTGAACTGTAGAGAAATAAAAGCCGTTCGATGAACCCTCTGCCATGCACTTTAGTGTGACTTGCAGAGATGTAGAAAAAACGCGGTGCTTGTTATCTTTCTGAGCACTCTTCGAGGAAACAGTAGGAGATATGACACAAATGTTGAAACATAATGTCTATAGTTGCTACTGTACTGCACAATTGTGCAATAACGTCTTTAAACATTTTAACAAATTTCGAAATCCCCCGCTCACTCACAATTTTTGAAACGGTAACATTATTTATTTATTTATTTATTATTTAATGCTCAGACATTTGATACATAGTCAGCCTTCTAACTTCCCAATACAATTGACCATCTGACATTCCGTCACAATATTGCAGTCTTTCACAGTTTCTTAGATGCTCCCAATTACTAATGGTGTCTTCTCTTTCACATATAACACACTTCGGTGAGGGTAAGATTCCAATCCTGTGCACGTGTTCCGCAGTCGTGGCCAGTAATTCTTGGAAAAGCTGCCACAGTTTCCCTTCGTGGGTGTTTAGGAAGTGCGTTCTCTTCTCCTAACAGTAGAAGCCATGTTTTTCCTTGCCCTTGTGTTGTCAAGTGGTCAAACAACTTCTTCTTGAAACTGGTGTTTATGAGTCTTTTAATGGAGATGTATGATAATTTTGGGCAATTTGTTTGAGAAATCTTGGTTCCTTTTTTGGTTAGAAAGTCTGCCATTTCATTCCCATATATACCTGGCTGTGCTCGTATTCATTGAAAAACTATTTCAGTTCCAGCTTTGGTGATTGGGGCAATAGATGATTTTATTTCATTTATGCAAGCACTTAGAGGTGTTTGGAAGGATGCAATTGCCTGCATTGCAGAAGTTGAATCACAAAACATAACAACCTTTTTGTGACCTTTGGATACGGACAAACATTGTTTTAGTGCCAGGTTTATTGCCTCCAATTCTCCATCAAAATGGAAGTAATACTGCCCTAAAGCTTTGAAAGAACAAAATATTTCACTGTAAACTCCAGCACCAGCAATACCATTTCCTTCAGTCAAGGATCCATCTCTATATATACGTAGACATTCTGTTTGCGTGTAGTTAGCATTTATCAATTCTAGAGCCATATTTTTAAGAAGTTCTTTATTCATTTCTGTTTCAACAACCTTTTCATTCAGTCAAGTCTAAATATGACTGGACATAGTTTAAGAGGACTGACTAGTGGAGCGAAGTCTTCTTTACTGATTGGTGGACAGTGGTCTTGTCTTACTGCATCAATACATTGCATAAAGCCTTTCTGTTTTCAGCCTATTAGCATGATGTTGGTAGTTGTTTCAATATGTGTCATCGGGTAACCTGGTTAGTTTTTCATATTGGAGTACTGCCAGTCTCATAATTTCTGATTTTAGAGTTGGAATGCCAGTCGCTGCTTGAAGAGCCAAAATTGGTGTTGTTTTTACAGCTCCTGAAATAAGGCGTAGAGCTTGATTTTGAAGAACCTCCAATTCAAATACATTCGCTGGGAGTAATACTTCACATTCATACAGAATACTGGGTTTTATATAAATTTTATAAGTAGAGTTTAGAGCTTCAAGAGCCCCACTTTTTTCCAACTAATCTCTTAACGATGTCCAATTTTTTCTTGACCTTTTCAGCAGTATTTTGTATATGGTTTACCCATGTCGTTTTTCGGTCCACAGAGATGCCAAGGTAACGGTAACATTATGATGTCTAGTAAATGTAATAGTATATTTAACAACAAATTTAATCGTATATGATAAGGTTACATCCCGAAGTCGCAGTAGTCCGATACACGCTGGAAGCACTCCTATATACCGATATACGTGCGCTGTGTCCGCCATATGCCGCCTGTCATACATGACGATAGTGTTATTTGCAATTTCACAATGCAACCATAATAGAAGACCTCCTGAAGGGTTTAATTGAAACCATTAAGGCGTCGCTCTCTGTCGGGTCCGGGAATAAACAAATTAGGGGTGAAATTAAAAACAACACTATTTCCATATACGACAAGCGTCGTACGGCGGATAAGCGTTCGTATAGTGGCATACAGGTCTACTTCCAACTTGTATAGAACGCAGTACGTTGTTCTCGACGGCGAATGTTCATCAGAGACAAGTGTATCGCCAGGCGTGCCCAGGACAGTGTGATAGGACCGCTATTATTTTTTATCTGTATAAATGATCTGATGGACAGAGTAACTTCTAACCTGCGGCTGTTTTCTGTAGATGCTGTGGTATATGGGACGGTAAGTCATTAATTGACTGTAACAGTATACACGATGACTTAGCCAAGTTTCTAGTTAGTGTAAAGAATGGCAGCTAGCTCTAAATGTAGAAAAATGTAAGGTGATGCACTTGAGTAGAAAAAACAATCCATTAATGTTTGAATACAGCGTTAGTAGTGAACGTCTTGAAGCAGTCGCGTCGTTGAAATATCTAGGCGTAACACTGCAGAGCAACATGAAAGTGAACGAACATGTAAGGACAGTTGTGAGTAAGGCGGGCAGCCGACTTCAGTTTATTGGGAGAATTTTGGGAAGATGTACTTCATCTGTAAAGGAGACCGCGTATAAAACGTTTGTACAACCATGTCTTGAGTATCACTCAAGAGTTTGGGAGACGTGTAAGCAGTTCAGAGGCGAGCAGCTAGGTTCGACCAATGCGCGAGTGTCACGGAAATGCTCCGGGAACGCAAATGGTGATCGCTGGAGGAACGCCAGTTATCACTTCTGTTCTACTCGATGACTTTCCCTCAATTACAACGTACTGTGTCCTACGAGAAGTTTTTCATATTCCGTCATCTACAATGATTCTTTTGCTTACAGAACTTTACACCGCATCATGTTTTTGGATTTACAGATTTACAGTACGTTGTTCTGCAATCAGGCACGAAAACAAATCGCAGCGTGTTGGTTTATATCTTTTTAACACACCGTAAGGGTTGCACACGAAACGGAAGAGAATACGTTACGGATTACTGTATTGTGTAAATTTTCTGAAAATTTTCACTGTTATAACTGCAGGTCGGCGCAAAAACCACCATCGCAGAAAGGAAAAGGCTTATTTCCTCCTGACGAAAGTAATTACCAAAGAAAGCTGAGGTAGCCACTGCTAAGGCACTAGTACTTCCCCGCGCACTCGGCATTGTAGGTTAACGATGTGATACGGTCATGAATAATAATTTCTAGAAACGTATGATAATTCTGTAATGAAATATGTACTCCCATTGCGGACAACAATGTCGAGTGCATTTCCTTCGTGAGGTCAGATGCCGAGGTACTTGACTGAGATGTAACGACCTCAGGCCACGAAAACCGACGATCTGGAGTGGAGAGTCCTGAAACTACGCTCCTCAGTACCACAAGCACAGACGCTTTTTTTTTTTTTTTTTTTTTTTTTTTTTAATTATCATAAGTAGAGGAGGACACGGCGCTCGGTCGGCACCAATGGGTCCGCTACGACCTGTGGACGAAGTTTCTTTTGTAAACTTGTCTTAAATTTTTCTTATTGTTTTGTTAGTGACACATTCCACAGCCACAAAACTCTATTCTGTATGCGATGTAGGGAATGACCAAGTCTGTATCTAACCTAATGTACATAGCCTGGATTATCATTCACTAGCCATCTGTTAAACATGCATGCATTCAAGCAGTTTCAAATTATCAAACACGAACAATAGGCAAAATAGACTAAACACATGCATAATCAAAATTTCGTTCTGTTTCCTTCTTCTCTGTTTTTTTTCTCCAAATTTTCTTCGCGTTAGTTAATGCGTTTATCTGGCAAAACTTTCCTGTGCATTGCATAATGTTGTTGGACGTGGTATATTATATTGATTGTACTTTTCTAAAAAATAATTTGAACGAAGGATTCGTACTTTGTTCCTATTAAAGCATCACACAGTTTCGAAAAAGAAATGTATATTGAGCTCTCTTAGTTGGTGTTGCAGTAGTAAACGATTTCACATACAGGGATTTTTTACAAGACAGAGCTTCACCAACAATAGAACAACTACATTCCTCTATGATCATACCATAATTGTTTTGTTATTAATAACAATAATTGTATGTTATTAATTAAGATATATATTATTAAGAACTCAAGCAAAACGAAATATACTTCATGGTCATTTAATTGAAACCATCTTGAAGAGTATTACCTGCCATAACATTAATCTTCATTGCATTACCATCACCATGAGTATTCTATCTCCTTGATTACTTATCAGATACTATAATTACAATTAAGACAACTAGACGACAATGATAATGAAGATATGAATATTAAGACTTCATGAATGTACATTTTGACACCTAATAATACCTGAAAAAGAATTAAAAATGGAAGACGCAGATTCATCTTTGCAGCATGACACAAAAAAGTTATATGCTGGTCTATTTGAACCTTTTCGCGCATTTTATCTACAAACGAAGCATGACCTACATCAAGATTGCCTTTTTTAAGCGAACATTTCTTGGTTTAGAACAAAGTGGCTTGTTATGTTCGACAAGTTGTTAAGGAAAGATGTTCGTTATGATACGCTACTGCCTGGTAGCAAAAGTGACTTTAGAGCTACTTACTTATTGCAACAGCCACGCCAGAATCGTCCGTTCTAAGAATACCTTTCCCTCTATCAACTTAGACGGAAGGTCTTTTGTACTGGTCCTAGCTGCAGTCATTGTAAAAGTGTACTGCTGTTCCCCCGCTCAGATAACGCCCAGTATGGAATTCACCCGCTTTCCTTTGTCAACGATGAACCACACGCGGATTTCGACAAAGTGTGAGCATTGAGTGGGGTGTGTTTGGAATCTTGCGCAGTGCTGGCAAAATACTTATCAGTTTTAAGCCCTTCAGTTATGAATTATTTTAAAAATAGATTAAACATATTCTTGCATTGTTTCATGTCTATAAGACCCTGTCTAATACACATTTGAGCAAAATTACAAATTTTCATACTTCGTTTCCAAAATATAAAAGGTCAAGTAACTTGGTCACCGCGTCTGGAAGACAGTTAAGTATGTGAAATAAGAAGTCAACAATTTTGTATGTATACTAGCTTAATTCCCGCTGCTTCGCACGCGTAGACTGGATGGTCTGCATTGGTTGTTTCTACTTATAATTATAAATTATCATAGATTTAGCTTTAAAAATGCTTTACTAATCAAGTATTTTGGTACAACTTACCCCCCCCCCCCCCCCCCAAATTGCACCATTGATGGCAGAATTCAAAACATCCGGAAAGAATTTTTTTTTTTTAATTCTAACCATGCTTCCAAATTCAAATTTTCGCCTTTCTAGCATCAAAAAAGTCTTAGTAGCATCCTCAAAAGATTTTCCTGTATTTCACCAACTTAATGGTTGAATTTCCAAAAATATCGAAATACATGTTTTTAACAATCTAATAAAAAATTTAAATCCGAAGTTATGTATTTCATGCTTGAAAATTTCCTTAATAGCAATGTATTTTTAAAAAAAAAAACGTTCATCTCCTATTTTACCCCGTTAGGGATGGGAATATCGAAAAATCGCTGATGCCTGCAGTGTAAGATAAGCAACATCTACTAATTTCAAGTTTCTATCATCTGTAGATTCACTTTTCAGCGTCTTTTAAAAACGGATCGAGAACGCGAAATTTCTTTTTTACGCTTTGGCATCTTTCTTGGTAGTTTTACTTTTTAAACTGCCATACCTACTTGTTTTTTTTATTCTTATGCTTGTTGCAGAAAAACAACTGAAGAATGTACATCACGATTCGCTATATATAACCTCTTTGTTATTAGAGTGTCAAAACTCATCGCTGGTCTTCATTCCGAGGGTTATATAAGTTCACGACTTTCAACCACTATATGTTTCACCCTCTTATAGCTATCGATACGGAACTGCTATGGTGTACAACGGGAGACTTTGTACTGCAACAACACAGAGAGATCGTTCGTCTGCATTGTGTAGTTTTTGGTGAAGAGCAAAATATTGAGTTACACGTAGAATTTTATGTAGGTTGGTAACTTTCAACTCCCATATCTTCCACCCCCTTATCATTATCAACCCTGAATCACCATAGTGCACAATGGGAGACTGATACCTACTACCACATACAAACACTACTTGTTTGTGATGTGTAGTTTTGGCTGCAGAGTGAACCTTCCATGACAGACATACATTAACGTATGTCTACAGTCTGTGTATTGCAGTGAGCACAAAGATAATATGGAGATGGTACTATGTATTATGAAACCGTGACGCTCGATTTATATTTGTATATCTAATGCAGTTGTCAGTATTTTGATCCCAAGCACTACAATTGTCTGTGCAGTGTTTATATTGAGATCATTCGTGTATTGCCAGTGTAGCTAACGCTCAGTAAATGAATGTCTGTGTGTTCCCAGTATTTTATGTTTGAGTCTTTTTATCTTTTAGCGTCTTTGATCGTCGTATTGATGCACATTTAACGGATTCTTGTTCGCCACACTCACCCACCGCCACACACCTTGACCGAAACACCACAGTGCATACCGCAAACCTAAAGGCTACTCTCATGCAGAACCGCCATTGCTCTGCAGTGAATAATTTTGGCTACCAAGTGAAATACACGGACACATGTCTCACGTTGCATTTTTATATACGTATAGTGAAATGTCACTTCATATTTACTGTGGAATTTATATCGTAAAGTGGAATTTGTGAAACATTCATAATACATGGAATAATTTCAACCACTGATAACATGTCGGATGCACTCCGCAATGGGTCCGCCATGTTCACTGTACCACTCAATGGAGACAGCAAGGACTGGAAACAGTGGGCGATGCCACGAAATGTATTGACTAGTGTCGACAACTACTTAGCAGAAGTATTACTCACGAACTCAATATACAGCTTACAGACTGTACGACAAATTGCCAGCGTTCTGCTCTTTCACCTTAATTGCTATGATATAACATCAATACAACTCAAGTATGCACTGAAGTCGGAAAATTATACAACATGCTATAAAAGTGTCCAAATCATGCCGTTATATAGAAAAATCTTAGAAATATTCATTTAGACCTCAAATTGCCAAAAACATGAAAAACCGATTTACATAAAAATCCGGGCTCTACTAGTGTAATCCAGAGGTACATCACAATCAGATGGACGTTAAATGACTGGTCAGACATTACATTCGTATCGCAATACATTTCCTAGCTACAAGCGGTACAGCTTTTATTAAACCCGTAACTGAAATATTAAGATTCCTTCAATAAATATTTGTCGGAGATTAATATTGTAATACGTAATTTGGGCTATTACCGGCGGCTTTGTGTTGAGCACTACGCCGCCGCCAGCTATCCTTTTCAGTTCGGCATCTGACAGAGAGGTAATTTTCGTTATTAATGTCCTCGAGTCGGGTAATTAGGGATAATTCCTGCCTCGTTCTGTGGATCAGTTCTGTCTTTTTCAACTTCGTGCTGTTACAGAATCAACCCCTCGTTAGTGGTACAAGGACATAGAAGCAGAAAATGAATGCCTCTACTCTGTTAGGGAAATCTGTTGATATTTTGTCACTTTATTGCGGGAAATAAAACGGAGAGCACCTTTCGTGTATCATTTACTATACTGTAAATCATACGCTACTTATGACTTCTTGCATCTACAGAAAATTTGAGTTCCACTGTCATATTGAACTCTCTCAAAAACTATAATAGCACAAATAAGAAACATACTTGATCCACGATTTCGTTGCTATGAGACAATAATCGCTGTGGTTGTAAAAATCACTCAAGACACGCTGTTAAAGAAATATATGACAAACAATGAAATTCGCAAAAAAAAAAAAAAAAAAAAAAAAAAAAAAAAAAAAAAAAAAAAAAAAAAAAAAATTGGGCCATCCGCCTTCCTCACAACTGTTCTTTACATGCTCGTTCCATTTCATATCGCACTGCATATTTAATGGAAGCGACTCTGCAAAGCAGCACACCTGCTAATGATTCAATCGTACATTACGGAATTATTTTTCCTAATCATGTGCATCAGCGTACATTTTTTTACATTTATCGTTAGCTACTATTCCTTACACCAACTACAAATTTTGTCTGAGTCATCCTGCATTCTACTACAATCATTAAATGATGACACCATCCCGTGCAACACACAGCATCATCAGCGAACAGCCGCAGATTGCTACCCATTCTGTCCGTCAAATCATTTATGTAGATAGAAAAAAAATTGTGGTACTATCACAATTCCCTGGGGCACTCCTGACGATACCCTAGTCTCTGTCGAGGACAATCTATTGGGTTCTGTTATTCTGGCTACGATGTCCGCCTGATATGTAAAACGCTAGTTTTACTTTTTACCCAAACATGTTTCGGCACCTCTTAACCATCATCAGTGTTTTATTTTTTCTATTTATTTACAGCTGTGAACATTAAACTACGTTATTTTAACCAATGCGCGAAAATTAGGCCTAACAGTTGCATGACATTAAACTGCGTAGTCATGTATAATGCCTTTCACATGGTCAGAAATTTGTAGCGTGTCATCTGCAACCTAATAATTCTGTATTAACATTGTGGTGAGTTAACACGCTATTTCGAGTGTGAAAACAAAAATTTGGTGCACAGAGATATTTCGATTATCTGCCTGTATTGTCTATTACTAACGGTTTGTTTTAGAGCACACTTTCTGTTCTGTGTTTTTGTGGACAACATACATATTGTTGGGAGAAGCCTTTCCGTCTTAAGGAAATTTACTACATTCGATCTGAGAATACGTTCAAGACTTCTACAGAAAACTGATGTTAAATGTATTTGTAATTTTTCGTAACCAGTAACTTGGTACGGTAGAAATGACGGACGGATATAACAAGTTTTCGGTAAGGAACGTTATAAGGCTAATCAATATTTAATTATATTTATAATTGCGAATTAAATGACATCAATTTGTAGTAGACGTATCCAAGAGGAAGTCTTCTGATCGTTTCAGACAACTATGATAAGTAGGCGGCATTTTAACACTGGGTTCGGCAATCTTACTTTAGTGTGATTCGCTGGCGAATATAGCATATGAAGAGCACACTGAAAGAAGGGGCTCATCGACATTTTTTCCATAATGCTGATCTCTCTTCCCTAAGTTGCCGTTAGTGTGTACTTCAGTAGGGACTATTCTTATTATGAGAAAAGGAGTTCCTTGCGAAGAAAATGACAAAAGGAAAAAAATCCCATACTGGAAAAGAAGGGGCCTATCGACATTTTCCAGAGAAAAAACGGGCTCATTGCATTATTCACCCCAACAAGTAGTTGTGTGTTTTTTTATGACAAGATTGTTTAATAGCTCATAAATGTATTGTAATTGAAAGTTAAGGAAAATAATTTAGAGAATGACATCAAACTGTGAGGATACAGGGTTTTAGGTTAGTAACCTCTTTGGTACGTTTTGGTTGAACAGTAGTTATCGTTGGCGTGCAGCGGTAGCTGCTGGGCGACAGTGCTTACGTTTTAATGTTTCTTGTTTGTTGTCCGGTGTGCGGCAGTTTCCCACCGACCGCAGAGCGAGGAAAAAATAAATAAATAAATAAATAACAAACGAGGCAGTAGCATGTTGACAGCGCGTCCGTAACCCGCGTTTAGCTGTGGCTAAAGTTTTGCCCATCAGTAGTCTCGCATATGAGTTTCGATTGCAGTTGCGTATTGAAATGTTTCAGTGTGGACTTGTAGACATTATCGTAGTGGCACGCGGATATTTAATCAGTGTTTTTAAAGAAAGAGTTATTAACATTTGTCGCTCCGTAATAAAGGAAGTGAACAAAGTTTATTGTTATGGATCAACCCAGTAATTGTCCGCATCCTATACAGTCATACCATTGGAACAATGATTAAGGAGTAATTAAACACCAAATAGAATATAATGGCACGTTCGCCCATCGAGGATTAGGTGGACGCAGCTGCGACGTTATAAAACATAGGCCCTTTCGTTAATGTAAAATTGAGCCTTATCTAAATGAATTTGTTTGTTACCAGTACTATTAGTGTTATGCTTAATTTAGAAGTATCTACTTATTTATAATAAAATTTCTAAGACATGTTATATGAATAGTTTGCAAAACATAGGTTCTGCATAGAATTAAATTTTTAAATTCTTCTCCTGAAAAATTCTGAGATGTCCCTTCTAGTTGTATACACTTCAAATGCTTTTGCTGATTTTTTTTTTTTAAATGTCGATGAGCCCATTCTTTCCGTGTTCTCTTCATATATTTTTGGGGTGGCAAGATTAATGTAAACATAAGTACTTTTAAGTAGACACTTCGTGATATTTTGTATCAGTTGTGCTGTACATATTCAGAAGATACTTTTCGCTGAAGCCCTTTTACTTTCTTGATATCAAAACATAAAAAATATAGCTATTAAAAAAAATGACTGGCACGAACTTCGCACTACACCCCACTCCCGTCACCAATACGAGGAAGTATGATAGTCTACCAAGGCGATGCCTTAACAAATCATTCATTAAAATAATTCAGATACCGTATTTATTTTTTCTTTACATTCATTATTTCGGTGGCGCGGTGAAGGGGGGGGGGGGGGGACTAGGCCCACTGGGCATCTCGCTTATATACGACTCGTGTGCTGCACTGACTGTTTGCTGTATCTGAAATAACTACTGCCCGTTAATATGCAGAAAAGAACGTGATCTTTCTAGAAGGAAACCACGGATACGAAAGTAGAATGTACGTTGCGTTTTCCGTTTAACAAGGAGTACGTGCCGATATAACGAAGAACTTAAAAGAAAAAAAATCACTTGTTGGCAGTTTCTGCGAGAACTTCTAGTGGCATATCTTCCTTTGTAAGTACGAATAAACTATAAGTAGAGAAAGATAAACGTTTCGCTGCGGAAGAAGGGCTATTGATTTTCCATTACCGCAAAACAAAATCATTCTTTCTCTTCTCATCAGAGACCTATTTGAGAAGAAGTTTACAATATGTTCTAGGACAAAATACGAGTCGATTTTAGAAAAAGGTTTTATCGCCATACGTATTGTATGAAGTTCAGCCAGACCTTAAAATGCTGAATATGTGCCTGTGATGGTTGAAGTATCAAATCATAAAAGCGTAAAGCTGGTGTCGGTTAGGTATTTCTTTGCTACTAAGGATGTTCATTGCAAATTAATGTTCTGGAAATTAAAAAAAAGTAAATATAGTCTACAAGAGTGTGTCTTCTGTGTAGGTAACTGGAAAGAAGGCCACACAAGTAACTGCAAGCTTAACAGCAATGTTTGCACAAGCATACACAAATAACTCCTCCGCCACACGGATCATGCATGCCTTTACAAACATCAATTTCATTACTAGCAAATGAGCCAAAACGACTATGAATTGGGGTTGGATGCCTCTTATGTTACGAAAAAATGATAATAAAAATATAATGATAAAGAAAATGTGATCATGATGCACTAAGTTTTTAAAGTGCCGGAAACAGTATTTCCACACGCTATTGCTTTTCAGGATTTCAGAAGTCTAACACTGTACAAGTTATGTATTTCTTCTTGCTTAGCATGTCAAGTTCAAATATTTACTTCAAACTTTTGCATTATGTTTGCAAGTGTGTGGTTCTGCCTCTCTTTATCTTGGGCTTTGGACGTCTTTCTGAGGTTACAATACAGACGAAAAAACGCACAGAATAAATATTTTTGTTTCCTACCTAATAGAGGAGACACTGTACCGTTTACTCGTACATGGACAGACAAAATTACAATTTTGAATATTATCATGTAAAATAACTTCTGAAGATTTTCTAATTTTTGTGTAACCTAAAAATACAGTGCATGAGAGACGGGAAAATACTAATATAAAATATTTTTGTAAATATTTGTTGCTGACTCTTAAATTATCAAAATGCATCGTGCTAATCATGGAAAAATATGGTTCTGAATCAGTGGTTCGTTATTTAAATCTGGAAGTCGTCAGTTTTTATGAATAAAGTAGTTTTTTTTTCTATTTTTCACGTTATATTGTGTACTTTAACTTGCCCTACATGACAGAACAATATTTGTCGAGAACGTAATTTACCTGTACCAAATGAAAACTATATTAGTCAAATCATTTAAACATGCTCGTACAAGCCTCTTTGTTCCTGGCACATCCGCTCAAGCATACACTTGCCTGAACGCTTGTATTAAGCATGTATAATCGAAATCAAACATCCAGCTGGTTGTACAAGCCTGATACTCGAGCAACTTTATCTTAAAAACACGCAAGCATTCTTGTTAAGTATGTGGTTACGAGTGTGGCCGCCGTAATAACAATCCCGGTGGTTCTTTTTAGAACGCATAGTCACTTATTTGTCCTTATTTCATGCAAAGCCAGTTAAAGATGTTTTCAAATTCAATCCAAAAGTTGGGAAGAAACGCGATTTTACCTACAGAATCATCTGAAGACTATCACTGCTGGGAGAAAAATTATTAGTAGGAAATTTTGTAAATTTCAAATGTCAGTTATTTCTTCAATTTGCTTTAAGTTGGGAAAGGAAAATGGTTACGATTTATTTTTTGACACTTTTGTGAATTATGTAGAAAACTGGACTTCTCCATTTCGAACTCTGAAATCATTTCATTGTATAATACTGAGCAATCTGTTTCTTGGTCAGAACTTTTAAACTGTGTGAATTTTCTTAAGACAGCAGATTCAAGTGCAAAATTTTAGATAGAAGAACATGTACTGTTTGAAGAGGTATGTTGCATGAACAACACTGTATGCAAAAAACGCGAGGATTAGGAAAAACCTAATTTAGAAACATACAAGAGATAATTTGAATTATTCCATACACGTAAATGAACAATCACGTCTTGTATCTTTTGTCTTGCTGTACCAGGCGCAAATGTTTTGAAACGGGCATTTTAATCTATGAATTCCCTTCTGAAATGCGAGGAAACCGTTTTACCATCAGAGTATTGAAGCAATTATAATAGTTGGAACTCATTATAACGACCTTAAGTGCAAGAAACTCGACAACCTGCTATTAATCAATGAAAATTTCTTGAAAGATATTAGGTTTTCTGATAAGTACATAATTAGTAGAAGTACGCCTAATACAATAGCTAAACAATCTACTGATTTTTTATGTCAACATTAGTATTGCCTGGTCAGAAATTATTCTATTAGTTCCTTGCTATTTCGAATTACTATCAGTTCTCGGAAAAACAGTGAATTATCATATTATGCAGTGCTATTACAAGCATGTTTTGAAGTGTCTTGTCAAAGTATATGCCTCTCTCTATATATAAACGTCAGTTTTTATTTATTTAGGTAAAGAGATAGTCCTATATGCAGAAAATATTCTTTTTGCCTGAAGTTTTATTTTTAATATGATTTTTTTGCAAATTTTTTGTCCCATACAAAATCTGGTCACCCTACTCGACGAACTAGTAAATTTACATTATTGTATGGCACATAGTTCAGGAGATACAGAAAGGGAAGAAGAAGCCGGACTGACAAGAAAGGAAATAATATACACCCAGGCGAGGCGGGAATTAAAGCTAGTTATACTATTCGCTGGGATAATATATGCATGATTGTCTTATTTCCTTTACAACAGAGGTACAAGCATTCAGAACTGAAGTTCTTTGTTAAGGTGAAAAATAATATCAGTATTCCATAATGAATTTTCCCTTAGCAGAAGATGGAAAGGTGATTTGATCATTTCTGGCAAATTAAAACTTTGCTCTGGATTGGGACTCGATGTTGGAAGCTTCACCTTTATCGACTCGTCTGTTCTATGACAACTCTCGGCCCCTATGCCTCCCTTGAGTTTTATTTCCTCCAGTGCCTCTCTACTTGATTCCAGAGGTCACAGAAGTTTTCGCGCATAGCTATCAGAAAAAGCACTCTCGGGAGAGAGGGTACTAGGCAGAAATGGCTTAGCAATAGCGGAAAGCTTTCTGTTTGTCATTTGTCTTGAACTGTGACGTCTGTCTGCACCTTTTACGGGCAAAGTGACTTTGAAAATATTTGACCTTTTTAAAATATTATGTGACAATGCTTTTCTTGCACAAACTTATTACGAGTATTCCGAATTAAAAAAAAAAAAAAATTAAAAAAAAAGCATTGTAAGATAATTCTTACAATCAAGAAGACAGCAACAAACCACATTTAATTGTGCTATTTATTTACAAAAAAGCGCGGTTACCGTATCTAAACTTACAATTATCAGAAGGCTGTTTACGTCCACATACACTTCATTTCACCTACATTTTGATAATGCTCATAATTATTCCTTTTGGTGGAAAGTTGTTGGTTAGCTGGTTCCATTATGTTGCAGAGTTCTTTATGTAATTGCCACTTCGTGTATCACGCATTTCAATTGCTATGAGTAGCAAAACGTGATTCATCATTCACACACACACATAGACACACACACACACACACACACACACACACAAAGGCGCGCGCTATGCTGCTCCTAGTAACTGAAATGCGTGATACACAAAGTGGCCATTGCTTAAACAACTGCAGCAAATGACACTGCAACATAATGGAGCTGATTTTTCGATGGCCCCACCTAGCCAAGAACTTTTTGCCACAAAGCAAAATTTAGCTTAATCAAACTGTAGATGACAAGAAATGTATGGACGTGAACAACCGTCTGATGATGAGTTGAAAATATTGAACTTTTTTTTCTTTTTTATATAAATAGCATAATTAAATGTGTTCGGTTGCTGTCTTGCTGTTTGTAAGAATCATCCTGTATTTTATTCTGAACCTTGAGCTCAAAATGTCAGTTTTGTACAATAAATAAATAAATAAAAATTAAAAAAAGAAGATAAACGTCAAACTAGCTGTAAAATGCTTACTCTGCAATGAACTAGCAAAACGCATGCCAATCTAAATCTGTGTGGATTTACAATAACATAATTTGGCTTGCGTATCTTTCACTATCTCAAAAATAGTCAAGGATAAATATACAAACGTAAACATATCATCATTCAGAGGAGGAACAAATTACATGAAACAACCCCACACGCTTAAAATACATTTGGAGATACTGAGGACTGACACTGATTCTAACCGAGAGATGAACAATTATAGAATACAGCAAACTGTGAGAGAAATGTACCCCATTTGAAAATTAATGTAAGACAGTGTTGACTTGCACAAGATACTATCCGTTAATGAGACTGTTGAGTGGCCCTGATACTATGAATCCTCAACTTTCCGCCTGGACAAATGCAGGGATCTACCGTCTGCCAATTAAGAAATTAAAATTGGTGAAAACTCACATACATTTTACTCCTGTTCGAACAGATATTACTTCAGTCGTTTACAGTACAATTATTATTTTACTCTTCACCGGTGCTGAAGCTGCAAATTACCTTCGTAAAACATTATTATTGCAACGGTAAACAACAAGCATCTTTTACTTTACAGTTCGTAAAAGGTCTAACTGATATCAGTTCACATTATGTAGATAACTTTTTGTTAACAAATGTGATTTATGAACAAAGCTTTTACCTGAGTACCGTATCAGATAACTAGGCAGAAAGTTCGTATCCTACGCAGAAAAATGGACTAGTAAAAGTGATCAAGAATGAAATTGTCGTTCTGCAGTGGAGTGTGCGCTGATATGAAACCTCCTGGCAGATGAAAATTCTGAGACAAAACCGATGCTCTAACCCTGGGTATTTACCAATCATGGGCAAGAGCTCTATCTAGAGAGCTACCTGTGCACGGCTCACAGCCCGTCCTCCCAGATTTAGATCCGCCAGTACCTCGTCTCCTACCTTGCAAACTTTGCCCGTGAAAGGCAGAGGTCCCGGGTTCAATCTCAGTCCCGCATACACTTTTAATCTGCCTGGAAGTTTTAATAACATTTCTAAGCTGTAGCAAAATAAGTTGGCATTGTAAATGCAAATCTTATATGTAGGAATATGTGAAATGATTTGAAAGAATTCGAAGCACGTAATGTAGAAAGTTGTATGAATAAAGCACTGTGTAATAGAGTTGTGGCGATTCGTGAATGAGTTCATTTGAACGAATTCAAATAAAGAATCGTAAGAATCGATTAGTGTTCCGGACGAATCGTCGTTCAAAAGAATCGTCTGCCTCTTGACGATTCCACGATACAACGATTCGTGATTCGAAAACGACTGCCGATTCATCCCGAATCGTGCCGAATGATTACGAATGCCAGAGAACAGTCAAGAGGGGGACGAATCATCGTTCAAAAGAATCGTCTGTCACGTAACGATTCCAAAATACGATTCATGATTCGAAGGTAACTGGCGAATCGCGCCGAATGATTAAGAAAGACAGAAAGCAGTCGAGGAGGAGGTCGGGTATGAACAAAGGAAGCTCAGCACGAAGATCGTGAGCCGTTAATTATTATTTGCGAATTACAGATGATAGAAACGAAACGCAGTGAATACGCAGTTGCCAATACACACGATTAACACCAAGAAACCAGAATATGATGAAATATTACATACTTTTGATGCGTAGTAGATGCAGTGCAACACACACACGTCGTTTATACAGTTTTGTAATATATTTAAACGTGCAATTCTTGCACATTTATATTTCGCTTATCCCGGAAACGGCTCTAACGATTTGGATTGTAGTTTGTATTCAGAGAGATTTTAGATTTTGAGTACATCTACATAGTTGTTTTTTGTAAAAATTCAATTTTACAAAAATACTGTTTTATATAACAATGCAATTTTAAATGTTTTCTAACCCCAACTCGAAAATCTTTTTTACTATTTAGGATTTTAAGTTAATCTTTCCTGAAAGAAACATATTTTACACAAAGAAACATTTTTATATAAAAATCGAATTTCTTGTATCTCGAATCCGTATTTTAATTTTTAAAGTTTATTTATGTTAACATGCTTCCAGAAACTACGTGTTTTTACATAATAACTATTTTAGAATGATTAGGTATGTCAGTTACCATAAATTTAATGAAATTTATATTTAAATGGCTGAAGTACTCCAATAGACCGAAAAAAATTATAAGGTTTCAGCAAGATTGTAACTAGGTGATTGACAACCTACAACGCTACCAAGTGAGCTACGCCGACATCAGAATTAATTGATGGCATAATAAGTATATCCGCTTGCAAAAATTCAAAGAGTATTTTCTCGAGAATTTTTAAGAGTTGAATCGAATGGCTTTGGCTGGTTATTATTTTAAGTCTGAACTTTAGGCGCCATAAAAATTAAAATAAAAAAATGCCTATGTGGCCTTTTTTTGGCAATCTGTAGGAATCGTGCCGTCGCAGACCAGAAAGAATTGTGAACGAATAGTAGGAAAAGATTCGCAAGATTAGATTCCAACATTCATGTTATTGCCAGCTATGCGTAGGATGAAAAACGTCTTGGTATTCTGTAAGAAGCGTGCCATAGCGGACTATAAAGAATCGTGAACGAATCGCAGGAGTCGAATCACAGTGTGGGATTGAAATACAAGAATCGTTTCCCGAAAATGAATCTGTTGCCCAATTCTACTGTGTAACCAGAATGAAATGTGATTGTACTTCAAACGAAATCATAAATGTTTTACTGCGAGAAAGAGAATATGTTAAAATTTTACCTCATTTAGTATTCGCTGTGTGTAGCGATCTCATTGCGTGTTATAAGAACGTTTATACTAGCCTGATTGTAACTGGTGTTCACTGTATCTAAAAAAGTTTCTATAACTTTAAATTGTATCCACTGGTATACACTATCTCGAACATTGAAACAAATTCATCTGACTAACTCTGACAAAAATTACATAAAACTCATAATATGAAATCATATAAATTATTTTTACCTGCATTGACCCTGATAATCTTTCACAAAAAAATTTGGCTGTATATCATTATCACCTATATTCAAATTTGCCTTTAACAATGGACTACTTTTGTGGCTTAACTGACTGCAGACGGACAGCTGTCATGCAGTTACTAACCATCAACGTATCCAGAAAAAATTGTGTTACGTAAATCATTATGTGCAAGTCCTTATTTGAGCCAGAGATCAGAAAATAACCTAGAGCGCATCTCTCGAATGTGATTCCACAACGGTAAAAACTTTCATTAAAATTTGAATTAAATATGTACAACATTTCTTTTTAGTGATAATGCTACCCTTCTAAATAGGCATTAAATTCATTAGCTCACTCAATTTAAAAAAATCCGTCAGTATTATTTAACTTTTTTAGAGATTCGAGCATGAGAAAAAATTTCAATATTTTTTTCATGCCCGCTAAGGACATTAATGAGTATCCTTTCTGTGTGACTTCTTACAAAACTGCACAATGAATCGTTACCTCGACAAGAGTTTGTCCAAAGCGTAATTATTGCAGCTGCTAATCAGATCAGAACTCTTCTCTGTACGTGGGATTTCACTTAATTGAGTTCTTTACTAGAAGAAATACAAAATCAAATATTACCTTAGAAACATTCTTAATGTTGCAAAGTCGCTTCAAATAACAGCTTTCGAATCTTGCATGTTCTGCTTCCATTACTGTCAATCTAGATACGTTCGCTCCTACCACAATCTTCTACATTCTTAATGCTGTTTTTACAGCCAAATAATATAACACAACAACATCGAGTATATCTCTGATTCCAAGGCGTTAACAGTGAGCTCAAAGATAATCTGGTGGCAATTAAGTTTTATGTGTATTTTAACGTCGTGACACTCGATGCCAAATTGGTGAACGTGTATCTGTTACACTGTATCCAGTTGTCAGTATCACCTGCTTACAAAGAATTTAATGTTCTAAAATTTCCAATCGTCTGCTCTAGTTTCCTCCGTAGAAACTAACTCATATACAATAGCCGATAACTGTTCTGAAAAATTTAGCCAAATATATAAAATAATTGAGTATCTGAATGAACCTCACAACTGCAATAAAACAGCAGAAAAAGACGTGAGCTGTATAAAACGTGTGAGTTATATTTTCATTCACAACTAGTTTTTCTGTAACATTCCTTTGATTTAATAAATTCTAGTACTGTAGAAAGATAAATAAAAGTGTAAATCTACAGATTCGAGCGTTTGATAGAAGTACGATTTTACATACAGCATGGTTGTCCAACCAGTGAGATAAAAAAGGAAATAGGCATAAAGAAGAGGCAAATACAGAACTGAACACGATAATTACCGTCTACAGCGCTGTGATATATTCATAAAATGAAAATGTGATAGAAGCACTAGTACTGAACAGAAATATCTCATGTGTGAATCTGAACTCTTACTTCCCTTCCTTTGTGTTCCCCACAACCACAAGCGACACAGTAGTTCACTATTATGCATTTATTAAAGAAATCAATCGTTTATAAGTTATTTTGAATGGTCGCAAAACGACGAAAAACAACCCGACCTATGCGTAAGGCGTTGCCAAGTTAACAATAATAGATGTCACGACTTTCACGGTTCCAATGCACTACAGTTGTGTATTTGTTTATATATGAGACCACTGCCTTTAAACAATCTAGATGTACAACTCTGGTCTCTGAGCGCAGAAATGTAGCGTGCCTTCACATTCATACGTTTTCGACATTATTTTGCGTTGTCCACCATGTTTTAATTTAGTAGATGAATTTCCTTCAGTTTGTACATCAAACAAAACTTCTTACTTAAATCTTGTTTTGAAGTTTATGTCAATATGCAATGTAATATATTGGTATAGGAGCGGAATCAAAACGTATTTTCTTTTCGTGTTATGTGATATATCGTGGCAGCCATGTTGTAATTTCGCAAGAAACTAAATACCGGGTGATCAGAAAGTCAGTATAAATTTGAAACCTTAATAAATCATGGCATAATGTAGACAGAGAGGTAACAATTGACACACATGCTTGGAATGACATGGGGTTTTATTAGAACAAAAAGAAAGTTCAAAAATGTCCGTCAGATAGTGCTGGACAGTAAAACGTCAGTGTCTGCGCATGAAAATCATGTATAAAACGAGCTGTAATGAGAGAGTGAATCAGATGCAACAGCAGTCGCAGCATGTTGACGTTAGTTGAAAAGGCACTTTTAGTGAAGCTGTATTATCAGAATGGGGAATGTACTAGTTCAGCGTTGCGATCCTATCGCCATAGGAAGGGGATCCGAACGGGTAAAGGTCCGTTGACAAATGCAGCTGTGGCGAGAATGATTTCGAAGTTCGAAGCCACGGGTTGTTTAGAAGACAGACCCCGTAGTGGCCGACCGAGCACAAGGCTTAATCCTGCTGAGACAGTTCAGGAAGAAATGGAGACTGTAGCGGGTTCGTCTATGCACAAGGAAGTCAGCGCTCGTGCAGTCGCACGTCGCAACGCCATTCCATACACTACTGTTTGGTTGGCACTTAGGAGTACCCTTTGATGCTATTCTTACAAAATCCATCGGCCATCATGAATTGTTATCTGGCGATTTAGTGAAGCGGAGGGTGTTTGCGGTGTGGGCGTTTCAAAAGTTGGCGGAAGATGACGATTGGTTGAGTAACGTGATGTGGACCGACGAAACTCATTTCACGCTCTGAGGGTCTGTCAACGCCCATAACTACAGAATTTGGGCAACCGAAAATCCTAGAACTGTCTTGGAAACTCCATCGCACGACGAGAAAGTCACGGTACGGATTGGATTTACCACATCTACCGTTATCGGGCCTTTTTTCTTCTAGGAACTGCGTGATTCTGGTTTTGTAACTGCTACCGTGACGGGGGAGAGGTACGCCGATATGTTGCAGAATCGCATCATCGGAGGTAGTCCGTGGCTTGCTTCGGTTCAAAGAGCAACAGTGGGAAATAAACCGGAGGCGACGAGATGTAGCGGCCGAGCTGCATGAACGCGTCTCCTGGTTAGAACAAGCCTCTGCAGTATCGCCGCCTGCCCTGCCCGTAGAAAACGTTTCCCGCAACTTGTGCGGAGGTCAGCACTGTCGTTCCGACCGCGGAGACGATTCGGCTTTTGAAGAGGAGAAAGTCGAACCCCTGCGTGTACGTGAGAAGGGAAAGTCAGAATCAAGTGCCTGTGCAGGAGCCTCAACAGGCATTTGATTATAAACACTTCTTGACTGTAAGGAAATACCAAGTTTTCAGGAACTATGCTAACATGGCTGGAACAATTCGATTTTATTTTTATTTTTATTTTTTTATTTATTTATTTATTTATTTATTTTTTTTTTTTTTTTTTTTTTTTTTTTTTTTTTTTTTGCCCCCAAACTGGGCCGAAGGAAATAAGATCAAATATGTGTGCGGATATCTCAAAGGAGAGCCCGCCGCGTGCATGCGTTCGCTCCTGAAATATTGCCGATACTATGAGGACTTTAGGGGGCATTTGCTGTCTGCCTACTGGTCAGAGAGGCAGCAGGAAACAGTAAAAAGTAGAATATCAGTAATACCCCATTTTGCGAACAGCAATTGCGAGAGTCTCAGCGACTTCTTTCAAGGAATGATGCTGAGAAATCAGTTCCTTGATTACCCGTATCCTCCACGCGAATTAATTAGAATTTGCACCTTTAAACTACCATGGAATGTGCTCAATGTCGTCCTTGTGGGAGGGCTGCAAGGAGGACATTGAGTCCTTCCAGGCTTGCCTGGAGGACTTGGCGTTTGATGATGATTATGAACCTAGAAGAGACAGGCTCTTCTAGGAGAAGTAATGGGAGTGAAAATAGTGCTGCGAACAATCGCCAGGCGGAAAGTACTAGTAGCGGCCCCTAGCACAAGCCAGTGACAATCTCGTTCAGTTCATCGTCACGCGATCAACTTCCAAGGAAAGGCACACATCCATTCTAAATTTCGTGTTCTAAGGTAAATTTGGTGATCTTTCTACCAACCAAGTGAATAGTAAATTTATGCTGAATTTTGTATGCCTTTCTCAGCGTTTCTTTAAGTGGTTTATTTTAATAGTGTACTTTGTTACATGTGTCCTTTGTATATGTGTTTGTTGTGCGATTTTCACTTTGCAGCAATACGTTTTCAGGATTGTTTGCATGTATTCTGCATCATCTGGTGTACGCCGTTATTGGCGTAGTTAACAGCAACTTGCCAGTTCAAAAATGTTCAAATGTTTGTAAAGCTTATGGGACTTAACTACGGTGTCATCAGTCCCTAAACTTACAAACTACTTATGAAGGACGGCACAAATATCCATGCCCGAGGGGGGATTCGAAACCCCGACCGTAGTGGCCGTGCAGACCGTGACTGAAGCGCCTCAGTCTCCTCGGCCACCGCGGCCGGCTTTGACAGTTCCACCTGGTCAGCTGTTCGAAGCACATTACCTTGACACTCCGTTTTGTTTAAGGAATTATTAGTGTGAGACGTCCAAATGTCTCTGTTAGCTAATAAGGCTGTCCACCTAACGAAATCGCTTGTTGTACTTCCTGTCCATGCCATCAGTATGTTTCCCATCATGAACTGATGGAGTGTAATTTGTGTAGACCATGCTTAGGTATATCACTGTGTAATTTTGTGTCCGTAATTTATTCCCTGTTTATCGTTTAAATTGTGTATGCTCTTCTTCACTGTGAGTGGAGCCAACCTCGTGAGTAGAGTGCTAAAATTGCGACCCTTACTGTAGATTTTGTGTCGGCAATCTCCCCGTTGAATAGCATATTAATAAGACGCTGTGTTAGGCGCCAACGCCGTTATTTATAGGATTTTAATTTCACGAAGCTGCACTGTGGTGTTGATACTTAGGGGAATAGATAATTTTGTCTAAGAATTGTCCATTTGAGTAACAGAAAGTTTGCAGTTCGGCCGGTAGAAGGTCGCTGGAGAGCACGAACGAAGGGGTTCACCTAAATTTCATTTGACAATATATACCCTGGCCTGTTAATAGAACCAACTTGCATTTTTTCAGATAAGTTTTGCAGGAAAATTTTGTAAGTTAACGGACAGAGCGTGATCTGTTGAAGAGGCCAATATCACATTCAGAAGAGGAAAAAATATTAAACGAAGAAGAATGAGATAAAGGAGTTCAAGGAGGGCAAACTCTATGTCAAGTGACTGACAGTTTCAGATGAACAATCGAAGATATATGATGCCCAACATCAACTAGGACAGTAAATTCAAAATTTTGTCAACCACTAATTTGTCAATCTTAATTTTGCAGCATCTTGGTGGTAAGATTGTATGAGTCCATTGTAAGTTATTAATACCTTAGATCTCACATGACTAGTTTAGGAATGTTTAACATGTATGTATTTGTATTGTTTACATGCTTCTCTTTGTGTTTTCTCTGTTGCCATTTGCAAGGTGATTTCCGTGAAGAATTCCCCCCACATGGGTGTTATCTTTCTGTCACAAACTTGTTGACTGCTAACATTTAAGTGTAATTTAGATGATATGCTTATGTATAATTATGGGATGTTACTTTACGTCATCTGATATATGGTGCCTTTTCATTTTATTCTGTTTAGAGTAACATGTGTAACTATGTTTTCTCGCCTCTGCGAGAGAGATTTGTGTAGGGTATGTTTACAACAACCAATCTGGAACTTGTACCGTGAGGCATCAGGTCACCAGTTCCACTCAAGTGTCTCGCGCCTCGCGCAGTAGTTAGACCAAAGTGCGCGCGGGTTTGGTAGTTAATCTCTGCATAGTGCTGCATGGTTACCCTGACTTCCTGGCCAAATGCCCCTCTCTAAAACAAACAGACTATGACTTGACGTGACTGTTGAGATGCCCTGTAGGTTGAATTATGATAGCTAAGACACAGTTGTTTGTATAGGACCTTGTTTTGTTTATTATAACTGTTGTTCTCGATGTACCATTAAGTTATAGCTTTATGAGGTTTCGATTTTATTATTGATACGTATCACCGTGTAATGTGACTTATAAGGACTTAGAACCTTGGAGTTCTATTCGCCATTTCGTGGTGTAAAATGTTAATTTAAAATCGTGTGCATTAACCTAATGTGAGTTAGGGAGATCTGAAACTGCTGTTCAAGTCAACTAGTTGAAAAACTTATGTGTCTACTTTTATTTATGAGTGTGTGTAAATTTAAGTTAAATATGATGAACTTGGAACCAAAAAGCTCAATTTAATGACTGCTTTGCTATGTCAGTTAATATTAATATTCGGCTTTTAATTTTAAAATGTTTTGGGAGAACATCTGTGATGTCAGTTGTTCTCTGCGTGACCAAGCTCACTCGTGTGGACCAGAACTGATGAGGTCTTATTTATGTTACTTTATATTTTTCAATATATTTTGTGTTTTAATTTGGGAAGCCTTGTGTAAAGTCCTACTCCCATATAGGTTATAAGCCTGGACTCTCGATAAAATTAAAACATGGAGTTCTTTATAAGTTTAGTGTTTCTTTTAGTAATAGTGTGTACTAAAATGTTAACAGATAGTGAGAGTGACTGTGCCCACGCCGGAGCAATGCGTCAGCCAGACTCCACGCCGCCTATCCGCTGTATCAGTCCATAGAAACACATCTCGGTCTTCCAGGGGGTTGACTGGACTGCGAGAGGTGGATAGCGGGTCCTGTCTCCAGACGACTGCGCCACGCATGCAAAACAGGTGTCCCGGCGGAAGGGTCGCCGCCGGCTAATTGCCCCATTAGCAGCACACGGAGGCGACTGCGCGGCCAGGAGCAACACCACCTAGAAGACAAGGCCTTACAACAGGCCGCGCCTACGTCACACTTAGAGGCCCCGTCCGCCATCTGACTGGCCGGCCGCTGCGCGGCGGTAGGCGTGCCCCAGCGGCCAGCCAGTGAGGTGGCGGCCGGGGCCTCTAAGTGTGACGTAGGCGCGGCCTGTTGTAAGGCCTTGTCTTCTAGGTGGTGTTGCCAGGAGCCGACGCTCACATTAGCCGCTCCTGTCACTGCCGGGGGTATTTTCCTCTACGGTATCCGCGCGCTAATCCCTCGGCTCCACCTGCGTAAGAAACAGGGGACAGAAGGACTAAAACAGGTGTACAGAGCACACCACCTTACTCTGGGAACATTTGAATAGCTGGGGCAGGGAAGAAAACTAGTTTATATTTGTACACTCAGTGTGTGCACTAGACAACTCACTCATGCCGAGCAAAATGGCATGAATGAGAGAACAAAGAATTTCTATCTCTGACCACGATGCCCCCGTACGGTCTAAACTATTAACTCAGTAATTCCTCACACCAGAGGTCCCAATCTCAACTAACGCTGCGGCGTACTGTCTTTCATTTTTGTGCTCAGCACTCAATCCCACTCCATGCCATGTATGCAGGAAACGGGCATTGGAAGGACAGTGTTACGAACCTTCTTCTACAAATTAAGAGGTCAACCTGCATATGAGTACCAAGCCCAATGGTACTCACGGACGGTCAAATTCTAACATGATGGGCGGTGTTGCAAAATACACCATACCACCTTGAAGAAGAAGACGAGGAAATAGGACTCATTACCAGGGGCCAACCATTCCCTGGAGGAGGAGAGAAGGAGCAATCCTGAGAGCCTTGGAACAAGAGCTGCAGCCCAGGAAGAAACAAAAAAGCAAAAGGTATCTTCTTGCATGTGTGGGTGTAGTGTCCTCCATGTCGTCTATGGAAAATTGTCTGCCTCCCCCTTCAAAGGTACTAGCGTACGATTCGATCCGAGAAAAACAGTGTTTATTTCTTAGAAACAGTGTTGAGTGGACGACAATGTCAAAAGGTGCGTCAATGAGTGTTGAAGTGGTGTGAGCAGTGAAAACAGTGAATGCTCTAGGAGTGCGAAATATAACTCACCTGCTAAGATCCTCTAAATGAACATATCGATTTTGGTCGCCCTCAGCAATTTCATGCAAACAATTTATTCATTAAAAATGCTCCTTGACACAGAGCGGTGCTGACTTTTGCCATCTGCAAATTTTTTAAAACAAAATATAAGCTTTCTTAACAATCTTGTTTAAATTAAGAAAATGAAAGACTGATGCTATCACTGCAATTTTAACTAAGTTTCAATTTTACTTGGTTCTAGAAACATTTAATATATTTTGTTTGTTTGTTTAAGTGTCATTGTATGAATATGTGTTTTTGAGCATTTCTGCCTTGTTGAATTTTCACTTTGCCTTCAGCAACTTATCAAGTGAATTTTTTTTTAAATCTATTTCACGCTAGTTGTTACTGTTGCATATGGAATGTAATGTGTGTTTTCAATTTCAATGAATCTTACAGTTGTGTGTTATTTTCAATGTCGTGTATGTTCTGTATTTCTGAGTTGTTTATCTATGTTTCTTTGTAATTTTGGATTTTTATGCATGTTGTCCCAACCCTGTGGTCTCACCAGCCACATTTGCATCTCCATTGACTTAGTACTTTAATGTGATCTCATTTGTGTATAATGTGTAAATTTAGAGTGACATCCTTAAGCTTTTTTGTCTTATGAAATACTACGTATTTCTAGGGTCTGTATTTCTTAGTTGATTTACTCCGACTTCATTCAATTTTTCTGAATTTTTGAAGACTGGTCTTCGTCCATCCGTGTAAACGCTTCCAATCGCGTCTGGCTGTATTTATTTAGCCTCCTTATGATATCCTACGCATTTCTAAGGGTTACATGCCGTGGCTATTTTTCTTTATTTTTCGGAAATTGAATTTTTGTATTTATTACTGGTTTTCTGAACCACATGGTTCCGAACTCCGACTTCAAGGGTTTATAGCCCGTGGCGTAGCTATCATAGGGCTAGGCGGGGCAGTGCCCCGGAGCCCCCGAGCTCCAGGGGCCCCTCGGCCTTCGTGAACGACGGTCGAAAATAGTTGCAGTAGAGCGTCAATTTTTTTATTTAATTTTTTTACCCTCCCACCCTATCGTCCATCATATCCTCTTCCCCTCAAACCGTTTCCCACAGTAGCCGCACTGGGCCACCGGCTGGCGGAACAATGCTTCTAATTGGGCCTTCACAAGACGCCACTATGTGGCGCTGCTGACAGGCGAAGCTGCGCCGGCCGCGGTGGCCGAGGTGACTGAGGCGCTCCAGTCACGGTCAGCACGGCCACTACGGTCGGGGGTTCGAATCCCCCCTCGGGCATGGATATTTCTGCCGTCCTAGTTCGTAAGTAGTTCATAAGTAGTTTGTAAGTTTAGGGACTGATGACCCCGTAGTTAAGTCCCATAAGCTTAACAAACATTTGAACATTTTTTTGATTTAGGCGAAGCTGCCAGCCAATGGTCCAACAATCGGCACACTTCAGCCGGCAGAAGTAGCGGCAGCATCAAAGCTGCTCACAGCAACAGCTGCGTCTACCAAGTGTTGCGGCGTGCAATGTGAAGGATCGCGCTCCTCCAAATACAGTGTAAATACATTTACTGTACAGTACTTCTTATTGGAAAATAGAAGTGTACAGTTCGAATATCCGAATAAACCGGTTTTCCGAATATCCATGTCCCAAATTACTTCGGATAATAGACGTTATACTGATATAATATTTTAGTTGAAAGAAGGAATCTCGACTTTTAATTTCTCCTGCCGAAATAGACCCCAACATGGACAGTTCGCCAATTATGTAAGGAAATTATAACAAAATATGAATTATTAGAATGTGAGGTCACGGAAGTATTTACCGCAGTTTCATCCTTCTGCAGCAGCCGAAAGGTCGTTCTGCAAATTAAAAATTATCAAAACGCATCTGTGGTACAGTATGGCTCTAGCTCGACTCGGACATTTGGCACTCATAGCAATCGAAAACAAGGCTGTAAAAAGTGTAGATTTAACAGATCTTGTTGATGATTTTGCAAAAACCAAAGCCAGGAAAAGATAGTAAAATAATTGTTAAAATAAAATTGACTACTTTTTGTGCACCCATATTATTACTATAATGTACTGCAGTCATTAAAAGGCTTACCGATCAGAAATCATATCTTTGCCAACATCTGCAAGCTAACAGTTTGAAGCATTGTATCACTCCAGTCGGTATTCTTTCATTCTGACTTTGGTGCATGAGGAAACACGAACGAAATCCCCACGACTTGAAAACGCCACTCATTAAGTTCGTGATACGCACTGAGACGCGAAAAATAATTATGAATTTTTTTCAAGGTCTAATAGTATTCGTGTTACAAGAAATAGAAAAAATTCCAACTTTTAGAAAACAATGTTTTCACACAGTGACTGCCACGTGCGTTAAATGTAAGTCACAGGAAGTCTGCTCTTCGGGCCACGTGAAGTACATACAACTCACGGACATTTTTCTCTTTAAAGCTCTGTGGTGCAGTTGTAACTCACAGTAGCGTGCTTTGACTTGGTTTTTCAGTGCGTTATGGCCCCAGTAACAAATCATGTTCGTGGCCTCCAGTTTTCAAGAGCTCAAGAGTAGTTATTGACACTTGAAATCGTGAATTATATGTAACTCATATGGCCCAGTCATATTGGAGTTTCCTTGTTTTCATAATTTATTATTTGTTCCTACAGATTACTTATACAGTATATCACATACAGTTTTAATTAAATTATCCAACTCTAATTGCAACAACAGTGAAACAGGCTGAAAAAATTGGATAATACCACTTTGTATATCTAGCACCTGCATGCACTGTGCTTTATGAAGAAACAATCTTTGCAAAAATATGAGTCACCATTTCTTACATTTCCATGTAGTTTGTTTGCATTTCTTGACAGCTTGCTCTCGTCTAAATTCATTCTTCATTTTTTTATAGCATCCGTAAACCTATGACTTGCTGCTCCCATGTTCACAAGAGCACAATTGCAGGCAGCTCGGTGGCTACGGTGAGAGATTTCTCAGGGGCATCGGCATCTATGGAGTAGTCTGAAAGTCACTTCCTCTTTGAATTCTGTGATTTAGATTATCTTGTTGTTGATGTATCGGTAAATCACAAGAGCATTTACCAGTGCTGACCCTGTCAACAGTTCAATTGCAAACTTCCTGTACCATTTCACTCCCCGCCTACAATATATGACCTAATTCGCCGAGAGAGATCTATAAATGACTGGTTATAGTCAGTTATCATTGCTGGTTTTTTCTTTGTGCCCCTCTTTGAACTTCAGCGTCTTCGTCTCCATGAACAGTGCTCAGCATCAACACATTCCTCTTATTTTTCCTTTTTAGTAGTGTCTTCATCTTCTTCACTTATATCCATAACTTAATCTAAAAGCTTCTGTACATGCCTTTGTTCATCTACACAACTTCTACGAGACACTTTCTCCTGCTACAATATAACTGTGTTACGGAGCAAACAACACTGAATAAAGACTGTAGTAACAATACAGAAAAACAATAATGGAACTGTACGCAAATAATGCTGTGGAATGAAAGACTTACAGGAGTACCAACTCAAAATTATTAGCGACATAGCAAATGAAACACCTGGCACTTTACTCTGACGCCATGTGAGTCATATACTAAATTGCAATATTTTCAACTTATTTGTGCTTAAATAGTTTACTTCAAGCAAATTAAAGCAGAATATGCAAAAAAAAGTAAATGGTCCCCAGGGGTCGGTAACCCAAGTATACCTTTGATAGCCAATATGTGCAACAAAAAAAAAGTTCAAATGTTTGTATAGTCTATGGGACTTAACTACGGGTCATCAGTCCCTAAACTTACAAACTACTTATGAACTACTTACGAACTAGGACGGCGCAAATATCCATGCCCGAGGGGTGATTCGAACCCCCTACCGTAGTGGCCGTGCAGACCGTGACTGGAGCGCCTTAGTCTCCTCGGCCACCGCGGCCGGCGCCAATATGTTAACATAGTTATTGTTAAACAGAATGGACTGAGACAAAATATTAAATGTATACAGCATATTTAAGTACAGTAGATCAGTATTGGGGCATATGATTTGTTGTGGGAATGTGACAGGTGACAGCAGAAAGGGGTGGGGGGGGGGGGGGGGTTGGAGGGCAGAACGTGCGGGAGACAGCTGGAATGGTCTGGCATTGCCGTTCTTTGTGCGCCTGCAAAATGAATAGCGAGAAAGCGAGCCCCCACTCTGTCTACCCCATTACGTCGCAAAAGGAAATTACAAGGCGTTTTATAAAGTTATACCGACCCTTGCACAGTGCACCTCATAAATCACAGATGACGTACTGCGCAGACAGACCTGGAGAGTGCGCATTTTCCGCAAAATGCGTCGCGCCAGGAGACAGGCATGTTTATTTTCCACAAATGCGTTAATACTGAAAGGAATACCGAGCAGAATCTACATACCTTTCTACACACGACCTTGCAATGGTAGGCGGGAAATGGATTCGGCATTCCGCGGATTTTTTTAGGGAACGGAGCCTTCCCATACCGTAAGAACTATTCGCTCTTCAATTTACGTTCATACTAACACTATACCCTCCGCCGCATTCTGCTCAATTCTTGTAAGTGAAAAACAAACAACTTCACTGTGGTGAAAATTCAGCACTTCAAGCAGTCTTTTCAAGTACATTTCTACCTGCACACTATTTATTCTGCCATTTATAGGTTTAATTACATTCACGGATCAGAAGTTTCATGTAATAATTGCTATGTCTCAATAGTGAATTGTGCATCAAGACGCTGCCCTCTACCCCACTGTCACGATAATAAACGAAGTAAACTTAGTTATTTTTACTTATTACTTTTTTCTGGCCAGACACATATACTTCAAGAAGCCTGGTAGGGGCACGGCTCAATCCAAAGTGTTTCATCAAATAAAATCCGGCAACTTACTTTTGATGAAACCATCCTACTCGAACATTTCCCCATTTTCCTTCTTTGAGTGGGCTGTCAACGAAATGATCTGACAGCGCAGTAGTTTAGCGAGAGTGAGTTGTCGGCACTGACAAAAGTCCGCCTGCTGTCACCGCTGACGAAAAATATCCCATGGGGCGTTTTCATCTGTATGTCCTACCCAGATCCAACTCTACCTCTGAAAAATTTCATCCAGATCATCTAGTAATTTTTGCGTGAAAGCATAACAAACAGCCGGTCGCGGTGGCCCAGCGGTCTGAGGCGCGCCAGTCACGGCCTGCACGGCCACTACGGTCGGGGGTTCGAATCCCCGCTCGGGCATGGATATTTGTGCCGTCCTTAATATTAGCTAGTTCATAAATAGTGTTTAAGTTTAGGGACTCATGAGCCCGTAGTTAAGTCCCATAAGCTCTACAAATATTTGATCATAACAAACAAACAAACTTTCTACAATTATATTAGACAGTACGATTAAATATTATCTGCTGCGTGACACATAATAATTTACTTAGTAGTATTTAGGTTTGCCTTATTATGTCTTCTAGTGGATGGTAAGGAGCTGATGATGAAGTAGTTTTGCATCTGTACAGTATTGTGTAAAAAGGGCCCCAATGTCATTTTTGCCCCGGGGCCCTTGGTGACATAGCTACGCCACTGTTTATAGCTAGCCACTTGAGCTAGCCACTGCTGCCCCCCCCCCCCCCTCCCGATGATGTTCAGTTCAGATTATTTTAGATTAATTTTCAATGGGATGCATTTTTATTGTTTAACAAAATTGGTTCCCCCATTTTGCACATGTTTGAACCGAATGAATAATTCATTGTTTGTGAAATTTTATCCTACTTATGAATATTAGTTTATGAATACCTTCCCCTCTTTATTTAATGTTGTTTTTCACCAGTGTTGGGAACAAATTCAGATGCAAATTATCATATTTTAATTCCGTTGCGACGTAAATGTTCTCAGCCACCATCATGAAATTGTTTAGTTCGCGGTGGCTTGTATATTAATGATTGTGCGTAATTCTCGTGATCTACGACGTATGTCGGCCACCGTCTCTGTGTCTTCCTGCTGCTAAAGTACGTTTTGAGTCAGTTCTCAATTTTGGGCCGGGGAACAAGATTCTGTTGCAGGAAATAGTTCGTAGTTCACGCGAATCATTTAACTGGTTTTTATGGCCAGAATTATGTGTTTGAAGTAAGCATTTAACTGACTTCTTTCAGCTAGATTTAATTTTACAAATAACGGTGGTCTTACAACAGTCACAATACTAAAATGAACATTGTCGAGCTGAGACTTTGTCCCGCGTGTATAAACAACTTAAATGTATCAGGTAGAACCTATTATCTCCGAATGAATGCCGAAGTAAACATTTTAATATGCGAAATATGTACAACGCAAAAAATAGTAATATGAGAGAGTACGACAAGTGGAGCTGGTGCAGATGATGAATTTCACCGTTGATCGTTTTTTTTACGATATTTTACCAAAAGTGATTTGGTAGTACATTTTGTTATCATTATCAACTGCTTTCAGATAAATGGATCGTCTCTGTGTTTCTTGGGGAAAAAACGACATCTGGAAGAGTATTGCATGAAACGTGCAATCGTAATAAAGCTACACTATTCAGCTTTTCTTCCGACCATCACTAACAGAGATACTGTGTAATTTTACGCTCATCCTTATTTATAAACACAACAATCTACGCGACATCCCGTAAAGGGCGCTGGAGAGCGCCGCGGTCGCAAATCACGATGAGCAGCACGTTGTGTTCCGTGGGACGTAGCAGGTCGTTTCAGAGCGTCCAGCCGCGATGGAGTAGCCGAGCGGTCTAAAGCGCTTCGCTGCGGAGCGCGCGGTTGCTCGCCGTGGAGGTTCGAGTCCTCCCTGGGTTACCTAGGTTTAAGTAGTTTGTAAGCTACGGACTGATGACCACGCAGTTTGGTCCGATAGATTTACAAATATTTGAACATTTTCAGAGCGTACAGTAGCTAGGTAGACAGTACGTCCGGCATGCACCATGTTGGGAGAAGACGTTCCGTGTGAGGACGGCTTTAGAATGCTCGGCAACTCTTCTGCGGCAATTTAATTAATAAGGGAACAGTGTCAAAAGCCTTCCGTAAATCTTGACATACGGCATCGACTCGAGATCCCTTGTCGACAGCAGAAATCACTTTCATGTGAGTGTTCCCTCGCATTAGTCTAGGTTCACTCCGGCGACGCGGGACCCGGTGACTTTGCAGACCGACTGCGACAGGCGTGTTTGAACGCCGGCAGCCGCGCCCTCGACGGGGGCCGTGGAGGGCCTCTTGCCGCACTGTGCGCCATTACGCGGCTGCAATTGTGCGCGCCACCGCCGGCCGGCAAACAAGGGGCACAGGCCCCAGGGTGCGTGCACTCTGCAAACCCACTGCTCAGGCCTTCTCACTGCCTGCTGCCTGTCTCATTCACCTGGGCGCATCAGTAACAACAATACATTACATTACTTATTCAAACCTTGAGTTACTACTTCTCCTATCACTTCTCTCTCTGTCTCTAATAACGTGTTATATTTATTAGAGAACTAGCTGAAAACCCGGCGTTGTCCGGATATTTATTCATTCTTGCCATTTTTCAGATATATATTCATTTATATAAGGGCAGTATGTTTGTAAAATCTCTCGGGAATACAATCAGTAGTGAAGAAGTATTAGATTAAAACTTGGTGCGTGATGGGGCAGATTTCCATGAACGTTTCTACATCTACATCTACATGGGATACTCTGCAAATCACATTTAAGTGCTTGGCAGAGGGTTCATCGAACCACAATTACACTATTTATCTCCCATTCCATTCTCGAATAGCGCGCGGGAAGAAAGAACACCTGAATCTCTCTGTTCGAGCTCTGATTTCTCTTATTTTATTCTGATGATCATTTCTACCTATGTAAGTGGGAGTCAACAATATATTTTCGCATTCGGAGGAGAACGTTGGCGATTGGAGTTTCGCAAATAGCCCACGCCGCAGCGATAAGCGGCGTTGTTGTAATGATTCCCATCCCAGATCCTGTATCATTTCCGTAACGCTGTCGTGACAATACGAAACGAGCTGCCCTTTTTGGACTCTTTCGATGTCCTCCGTCAAACCCACCTGATAAGGATCCCACACTGGGCTGCAATACTCCAAAAATGGACGGACAAGCGCAGTGTATGCAGTTTCTTTAGTAGTTCTGTCGCATCTTTTAAGGGTTCTGCCAATAAAAGGCAGTCTCTGGTTCGCTTTTCCCACGATATTATCTATGTGTTCTTTCCAGTTCAGGTCTGAAGTAATAGTTACTGTTTATGTGCTTATATCTCATAAATTACGTGTCGTACTGTGATACAATTCAGAAGGTAGATTAAAATATATGTGTGTATACTGTCTGTAAAATTTCCTGTCGCTACAATTTGTAGTGTTCAGATTATAAATTGTAACGTCATACCGAGAGCCGTAGTTTTACTCCATAAACAGCGGAAAACTCGTAACGAGAAACTTTTTTCCTTTCATCATTTTACTGTGGTTGCCAGCGAGAAAAAGTTTAATAAAGGTTTGAAATTATGTTTAAAGTTTGTTGCAAGTCGCTAAGTACTGTCATTCTCAAACAAGTCTCGCCGCATTATAAGGCATTTTTTGCGATTTCTATTGGTTATGACATAATATGTTTTGAACCATGTGCCGTATGTGATTCTTAACGATGCAGCAATTGTTACCTGCCAGCCGCGGTGGCCAAGGGGACTGAGGCGCTTCAGTCACGGTCTGCACGACCACTACGGTCGGGGGTTCGAATCCCCCCTCGGGCATGGATATTTGTGCCGTCCTTAGTTGTAAGTAGTTCATAAGTAGTTTGTAAGTTTAGGGACTGATGACCCCGTAGTTAAGTCCCTTAAGCTTAACAAACATTTGAACATTTGAATTGTTACCTCACGGTAAGGAACGTGTGTACCAAATTTGGTTGAAATAAGTCCAATGGTTTAGGAGAAAATGAGCAGCATTGTCGCAAAATACAGCAGTTTTTCGCGCATCTTATTGTTTATGACGTCATATCTCGTGAACTGTATATCGTATGTGATTCTTACACTTACGGCGACCGTCCTCATGGATTGAAGCTTACGTGTAAAAAATTTCATAAAGATTGGAACAAAACTGTAGATTTGTATGCAACACGTACAAATATACGAACATTCTGCTTTATATATTAGATATACATAGTGTCCCAGTCAACTGTTCACCCCAGATATCTCTGAATCTACAAGCGATATTGAAAAACCACTTTCACGGTCATGAACGTACGGCTCAATTACATCCGGAGAAACTGCGAAGCGAAGTTGATGTTTGAAATACACGAGGCGCGCTGCTAGCGCGTGTCCGAGGCTCAACCATTAGTCTCACTTGTGCCTCGGACACGCGCTAGCAGCGCGCCTCATGTTTTTCAAACGTCAACTTCGCTTCGCAGTTTCTCCGGATGTAATTGACGCATCGCGATGTAACCGACGCCATCCTTTTTTTTTTGATTTTTCATACTATCGATTGCTTAAGAAATAATACGGGGTATCGATTAAAAAGACGTAAGTTTGTGTTGAAGATAATATTTCTTCACGTTTCAGAGTGTATCATACTACCTACTTTCATAAGCCCCTGCCGTACGTTCATGACCGTAAAAGTCGTTTTTCAATATCTCTTGTAGTTTCAGAGATATCTGGGATGAAACAGTTGAGTGGGACACCCTGTATAAGAAATAAGGCTGTCGTGCTTAATATACGAAATTTTAAGTACCCAAATATAGAAAATTGTAATCAACGTACAATTATATGTAACATTCATGTAATTCAGAACTTTGCTATAAACAATATTTCTTGTTACTTGTCCATGATCTAATATAAATAATTTCTTTAGTGAGGCACCCCTTAGCAAGTGATATAAAGTTGTCCATGTGAGAAATGTCAAATCCACTCCACAGTATTGAATATATTGCCATGTGGTTTATTAATCGTGATAGAAAATGCAAGTCTCACTGGAAACTGTAGACAATTGAAGTTAAAAGACAGATGTGTCGTAAATAAGGGCAATTCGTTGGTTATACTGTGTTTCATTCTCTTCCTTTCCTTATAACTCTATAGAAGTCTATTTTTATCGCATCCATGCGCTTCAGAGCTCAAAGATGTCAACACTACTGTCAGCTTTCCAGGAATTTCATTACGCTGACTGGAATACATGATGCATGATGTGACAGGCTTTTACCTATCGCAGTATATATGATGTCACGTGTATTGAATTATATTTTGTACAATTGTATAATTTTGCAGTTATATATTCATTTGTAGCCCTATAAATGCTGCGACTGCAATTTGTAGTGTAGAAATTATAAACTGCAACGTCATACCGAATGCTGTAGTTTTGCGCCACGCACAGCGGAAAAGTAGAAAGCGAGAAACTTTTTTTCTTTTCAATATTTTGATGTGGTTGCTAGCGAGAAAAAGTTTAATATAAGTTTGAAATTATGTTCAAAGTTTGTTGCAAGACTATAAGTACTCTGTCTCATATCGTGTATAAAGTCTCGACGCATTATGTGGCGATTCTCTGTAACTCACATTGATTATGACGTTATATCTCATGAACCATGTGTGGCATGTGGTTCTTGCTCCTGTAGAAATTGTTATCTCACGTAAGGAATATGTGTACTAAATTTGGTTGAAATCGGTCCAGCGATTTAGAAGAAAACGAGAGCATGGTCACTTAACGTAGTAGTTTTTCTCGCATCTCATTGTTCATGACGTCATATCTCATTAACCGTGTGTCGTACTATGATAAAATTTCAAATGTTCAAATATTTGTTAAGCATAAGGAACTTACCAGCGGGGTCATCAGTCTCTAAACTTACAAGCTACTTATGAACTAACTTATACTGAAGACAACACAAACATCCATGCCCCAGGGGGGCTTCGAACCCCCGACCGTAGCGGCCGTGCAGACTGTGAGTCGCGCGCCGCAGACCGCTCGGCCACTGCGGCCGGCTATGATAAAATTTCTAACGTACGTTCAGTCTTATGTGTGTATACTGTCTAATATTTTTCGCGAACACAATTAATAGTGTTTGTGTAAACAATTGTAACGTGATGCGAAATTCCGTAATTTTACTGTATGAACGCCGAAAAATTAGTAAGCGACAAACTTTTTTCCTATCATCATTTTGTTGAGGTTTTCTGCGAGAAAAAGTTTCCCAAAGATTTGAAATTATGTTTAAAGTTTGTTGGAAGTCGCTTTCCTTTTCAAATAGTGGACTGATAAAAATCACACTATAACCTGCCGCAGGACGGAGAAGTTTTCATTGTTTATGACATCATATCTCCTGAACTATCGGCCCTATCGTAAAATCCTTTCTTAGCTGACGTCGGCTACTTATAAACTACATTCCTGCCAAATTTCGGCTTCGTAAGTGAAGTAGTTTTGAAGATTTCGGGTTTTGTCAGTGAGTAAATAAGTGAGTGAGTGAATGAGTGTCCTTTCGCTTTTATATAGATAGAGATTACCTGCAATATCTCTGTCATCTTCAGAATCGTCCTAAATTCTTCTTCAGACCCGGATCAGTGAAAGGAAGAACCATAATTTCTTGACGTGTAAGCTATCGTCTGTACTGTGACATCTTGGCGGCACTGCTTACGTCTGGATGTGTCAGAATCTGAAGGCACGAACATTTCTCTTGCTGGTGTTGGCACCTAATGGATTTTTTATAACTAAACAATCAAGCTGCATAACGAAACACACGGACTGCGAGTAAGTAGTTCGTTTCATGTGCGTTATTTTACGTCACTGCGAGCATAGCTCGTCTCTCCTCGGCAATGCTGTGCCTGCCGGCCGCGGTGGCCGAGGGGACTGCGGCGCGCCAGTCACGTTCTGCAAGGCCACTACGGTCGGGGGTTCGAATCCCCCCTCGGGCATGGATATTTGTGCCGTCCTTAGTGTTAGCTAGTTCATAAGTAGTTTGTAAGTTTAGGGACTGATGACCCCGTAGTTAAGTCCCATAAGCTATACAAACATTTGAACATTTTGAGCTCAAGGGCCGTTTTCCTAGCTGCGGGAGTATCCCGCAACGTGATGCGTGAAACGCATGCGGAACCCCACTCCCCACTCGCCCAATGCAAACACACGGGGCCGTTTTTCTAGCTGCGGGACATGGTACGCCGCTGCGGGCTCTACCTGCGGGAAACGCTTGCGTGTCTGGAGGCTTGGCTGGAGGAGTGTGGAAATAGCTGAGAACTGCCACAGACATCAGCTGCGGTCGCTGTCTAGAGGAGAGGGGGTAGACAAAGTCACTAGCTGCAGACATCGGTAACTACAATAAGTGTAAATCGCCCTGTGTTTTATGCTTTGTAGAATTATTATTTGTCTTTCTGTTGCAATAAATTATACTTCATGCAAACTACTTGATCAATATTTCTGTGCTCTCTCAGGCCCATTCCCCATCTTAAGAAACAGTAAAAATTACATGTGTATGTATTTTATTTAGTGCGAAAAGAAAATAATCCAGTACTATCCAATAAGGCCGATGCTTTCGTAATACGTAACACTCGTTCGTCAAATCGGCATTTATTTCATTGGAACAATGGCACAGCAGTGGACATAATAATCGTTCCAGTTAGGTCATCACTTTCAGTATGCATAAAGGAAATTAATCACATGGTCTACTGGAATACTAGTAAAGTAGTACATAATGTGACAATGGATAGCATGTCACGTTGTCTACCAATTCAGTTTAACGCCAATTATTAATGAGAAACTAACCTCAAGGTAACTGCGAGCTTTTCTGCTGGTGTGATTTGTCTCGTCACTCGGTTTCAGGAATCGCTTTTCAGTTTGTCTTCAACTAGTGACAGAAGATATTGAAACTGATTAGGGGGTGAATCTAAAATATTTTTAAACTAATTAAAATGTTGTACGCTCCTTCCTCTTGACGATGTAAAATATTTGTCTCACAGCTTTGCCCTTCCTGAGAACTGTCTCGAATAATAAGCACTCTTCCTCCTCTTCCGTAGCTTCCATGTACTTTCGTATGCCAAAACGAAAAGCTTCATACACCGAGCACTGCGCTGTACGTTGGTCCTTGGCTGTCCTCGCTACTACTGCCACGCCACATTGACCCACGCCTAGCAAACTGTGCTTCGCAACGAGCTGAGCTCGAGCGGCGCCAGTAAACTGCACAATACGTCTCTCATCCAAGACAAACGGCAGCACCCAACGCCTTCCAACAACTTGCAAAATTAAATTCAACTTTTTCTCCCTGACACCCCCACAAAAAATGTAAAGGGAAAAAGTTTGTCGCTTACTACATTTCGGATGATGATTTGGTACAAGTTCTGTGTCAGACGTGATATTTTATTACTGCACTATTACTGACTCTATTGGCCAGAAAATTTGCAGGCGTCATAAACATACCTACTGAAGACAATTATAAAATTATTTTGGTGTGCGAAACATAATTTAGGAGATACGGCGTGATAAATATAGAGTAACGCGAAAAAAACAAGCTTCCTCAAAATATTAAATGTTTCTTTTTTCAATGGGAGTATATTAATTTAATTAAAAAAGGTGCCAGAAGGTAGTTCTCGGGTCACATTATCACATTCAGTTTCCAAATAATAAAAAAACCGCGACTTACATTTTGTAAGTTCTGTCGCGCCCCGTCCCGCAGCTAGGAAAATGTTTCTCGCAGCGACCTGCGGCCGCAGCAGACAGCGGAAAACGCAGGCGTGTGCCGCAGCACGCTGCCATCAGTTCCCGCACCTAGGAAAACGTAGCTTTAGTGCACGGTCTGCGGGCATGGACGCACAATTAATGGACGTCCCCTGATCAGTCTCGGTAGGAGTTTATCTATCTTCGCATGGTTTCTGCAAGCTGTTTCGCTTCACACATACTATTTTTTTTTTTTTTTTTTTTTTAAGTATGGCGTCTAGAGGCAACCTGCAATTAATTGATATCACTGTAGAAACCCGTGGATACAAGGATGAGCCAGTGATTAAGTTTTATTTGGTTATTAGGTCATGCTACCTTACTGTTCTATCCGCTCCTGTACTGATATAAGGCATGCTAGGCTGTGAAGGTAAGGTGAACTAGCAAACATCTGGTACTGAAGCTGCTGAAACAGGATGTCTCAAAAAATGTTCAAATGTTTGCATAGCTTATGGGACTTAACTTCGGTGTCATCAGTCCCTAAACTTACAAACTATTTATGAACTAGCTAACACTAAGGACGGCACAAATATCCATGCCCGAGGGGGATTAGAACCCCCGACCGTAGTGGCCGTGCAGACCGTGACTGGCGTGCCTCAGTTCCCTCGGCCACCGCGGCCGGCGAAAGAGATGTCTATTTGAGTGCGAAGTCATTGGTGGAGAAAAGTCACATCTTGCACGCGAAATGGGAAGTCAGCTCTTAGGAAGCGGCGTTGGCGACCAATGAAAACGCTAGGCGGGAAGACTTGTTCGGTTGGCGTCGGGACAAGGGGCTGAGTAGGAGAATGAGCTCAGGGGTCCAAGGTGTAAGAGGTCGTGCTGTCCATCTGCCGATGAAGTGTTACAAAAAGCGGACCGGTATGAAATTTCCACCATTTTCTGCACGCAACTTGATGAATAAGTCATCACAGTTTGCATGAGTCGTATTCGCGTGAAATTTGATTCATTCTGTTGCACTTTGAAAATTCCAGCCACGTGTTGGCCTCTCAAATTAATTATACTCCTTTGGAGGTTTCATGCTATTTTCTTTGTGATTAGTAATGTAGTAATTGTTTTGAAAGTACGTGAAGAAATCCTTATTTTTTTCAGGTTTGTTCTCTTGGGACTTACGAATTAATCAATTGTTAATCTTACATATTAAATTTGTGTGTGTGGTACTGAGGATAGCAAATATTAACCGATCAGTGTGCAAGATAATGCCGAGTTTGATTTGTCATTCAAACATGGTGATTAAGGTTAGTTAGGAATGCCGTATATAGCGGCTGCTATAAATTTTGTAAAATTTTACTGTCTCTTTAGAAAGTTATATAGTATTAGAATCAATTTGCAATTAGTTGAATGCACTCAACCGAATACAAACGCAGGCATGTCTCTGTACCTGATGCAAGGTAGCTACTGCATGCAAAAGTAAGGTAATATCCATGACCACCCCTACACAAAAAACAAACATGTGTTAGGAGATCTAATTTTAGCATTTGATCAGACGTTTTGTATCTCGCTGTTTTCTAAGTTTTTAGACTTTAATGTCTTTTCGTGAATAAATGGTAAAAGGGCGAACTGAAGGTTTAATTAATTTTTAAAAAATGATCGTGCAGTTACTACTAAGAGTAAATATTTCAGTTATAGTTGCAAAACAACACCGGTCCCACTGGATTCATGCTTACTCTGAATTTAGTTTTAGATTAATTATAAGCTATACCTGTCGGATCAACCGAACCTCACAGCATTGTCACCTGTAGCGCCTGACAAATGGTTAGTGCGTTTTCAAGTAAATATTAGGACACCAATGCCAAAAGGAAAGAGTTTTCACACGGCTAAATGAGTAACTTGAGCTCATATTTAACCCTTTCACTCCGGCGCCGTGATTGTTGCGCCGCGTGGAGGTTGAAGTCCTCCCTGGGGCATGGGTGTGTGTGTTTGTTCTTAGGTTAGTTTACCTAGGTTTAAGTAGTTTGTAAGCTACGGACTGATGACCACGCAGTTTGGTCCGATACATTTACAAACATTTGAACATTTTTTTGTTGCGCCGTGCGCTGTGGACGAGCGCCAGTCGCGCCCGGCCGTGCCCGCTGTGCGGCGCATTTTCCGCACTCCCCACGGCGCTACTCTGTCCTGCTTTCACACTCTCAGTGTTATCGCAATTATTGGACTTTATACTATATATTTATTCGGGAAAATTCATTTGGAATAGAAACAGTTTTCTTCCTTATTTCAGATAATTTGCGTAATTTCTAAAAGATGCAAGTTTTGGATTCAGCTCTGGTGGGGTGTGGACTTTATTATTATAAACGCGTGGAGTAACAAGTGCTGTAAGTACACCATTTTATACCAAAAAACGAACTGTTTTAAATCTGAAATGAAATGTTTTGTAGATATGTAAGAGACTTAACCTATATGTGCAAACAAAAAGATGTAAATATTTCAGGACACCCACTGATGATGCCTTGAGAGAAAGGGCGAAACGCGTATGGGTGATTAAAAATATAAAAATAAAACCCTTCAGTTGCAGTAGCAAAAGGCATTTATTTTAAAACCTTACAGTGAAATAAATAATATTTATTTACAATTGCTTTACGTTCCATTTCAGTAGCATTACATTACGAGAATATCATTTCACAGTGTTATATTTCAAAAATTCTTTTGTGTGTGGTAAATCTTGAAGCAGGGAAAGGCGCAAAGTGTCGTATTGAATTCCTTACAACACGTTTTAGTCTGCTTCCGCTTCTTCTGCGCTCTACAGACAACTTAAGTCCTGTAGCTGCTCCACTCATCAGGTAGGTGAGGCCCTGCTGTTAGTCTCGACGGACATTCTCATCTGTTTCTTCCGCTCGATCTTCTTTTTACCACTTTATATTTTTCCAGGATTTCCTGTATGACTCTCGTTTGAAAGTTGGCATAGCTAATGTTTCTTACAAATTTCTTATACAGGCAGTATGCGTTGAAAAGCGACATGTCCACGATGTGAATGAACATCTTGCGATACCATTTAATGGATTTTCTTATGCTTTCCGCGGTCTTTATTCCCATGTCACTTTTATCGACAGAGCCCATTGATTTATTGTAGTCTAATACTACTGGAGGTTTCAATTGCCTTGCGTCTGTCTGACGATCCATCTTCAATGTTTCCACCATGTCTGCAGAGTGGACTGTTGAAAGCATATATACATCTTTTTTGTCACGTAATTTCAGTGCCAACATATATTCCGATGCAGAACGAAAAGTAAGTTCTCCTTTCTTTAGTTTCTCAGACAAGTTAGGCATATCTTTTCTTGTGTGCCTGACTGTACCACAATTATTTGTAGCCCGGTCATACAACCAACAAAACAAGGCAGGAATTGTGTATCAATTGTCACAGTACAGTGTTTGTCCCTTCTGCAAATATGGCTCTGCTAATGTCACTACAACGTTTCCTGAGATTCCGAGATCAAAGTTCTCAATATCTGTATGTGAGCCACAGTAGACAATAAAATCTAAAATGTAATTTGTCTGAACGTCGGAAATAATGAATATCTTTATACCAAAACGGCTACGTTTAGCAGGTATATACTGCTTGATTTTTAGCCTGCCTTTGAATAAAACAAGACTTTCATCTATGCAAAAATTTTCATAATGCTAGAAATTTTCCTTATATTGTTTTCTGAAGTGGTCAATTACTGGCCTTAGCTTATACAAATAGTCACTGTCGTGAGGCTCTTCGTTATTGGTGAAATGTAAAAACCGAAAGATATGTTGAAATCGGTCTCTAGGCAGTTTAGAAAATATTGGTGTATGAATAACTGGATTCTCAGACCAATATTCAGACAGACTCAGTTTTTTTACTCTTGTCATGATAAACATAGTGTCAATAAAGATGTAAATATCATTTTCATTTACGTCACTCCATGGTCTTTGGATCCTTTCTGGAACGCGACCACCAGCCACCATTTGGGAGAATGTTAGTTTCCTCACACAAAATGTTTATGAAATCTGTGCTAAAGAACAACTGAAAGAAACTTAGCATGCTGTCACTGCCTACGATACCTTTCAGTCCAGAGGTAGCTGCGTCAAAAGCATGTTTCTTCGGATTCAAGTTGTCATTTTTCCACTTTATTTTTTCCTTGTTCCGTGGTTCTGCTCCCTCTTCGTCTATCTCATTATCTGTAGATTCGTCTTCTGTGAACAAATCCAACTCTGTGGATGTCAATGGAACAGCAGGAGTAGCTCATGTACGTGATGTAGAAGCAGCTAAAATAGGCGTTTTGTGTTCATCGTCAGATGATTCACTTTCATCCTCAAAGTCACTACCCAGTATTAGGGAAAGAGCTTCCTCCACAGTATATCTCTTCTCTGCCATATCACTTCTACTAGAAACTGAGGTTAACCAACACCACCTAGAGACAAGGCCTTACAACAGACGGTGCCTACGTCACACTTAGATCCCCGGCCGCCATCTGACTGGCCGACCGCTGCGCGGCGGTGGGCGTGCCCCAGCTGCCAGCCAGTGAGGTGGCGACAGGGGCCTCTGAGTGTGACGTAGGCACCGTCTGTTGTAAGGCCTTGTCTCTAGGTGGTGTTGGTTAACAACACGTCAGATATAAACAAGGAGGGAAACGAGCAGTACAACTCAAGCGAAACCAACGCTTTGAAACTGAATGCAACTGCCATCTAGTTAACTACAGACTATCAACAAAGCCGCTAGATGGTGCATAAGTAAAACTTCCACACAAGTCGAGCGTAGTGAAGCGGAGAAATATGACGCGAGGCGGAACTGCTACAGCAGTCCACCGGCTGGGCGGCACAGGCAGCAGTCGACTGCTGCAGCAGTCCACCGGCTGTGGAGCACATTCGCTCCCGACTTCTGCAGAAGTTCGCCGTAGCGAAAGGGTTAACCATTTGTGGGTGTGCAGAGGCATAAGGTGCCTCTTGAGAGAGGCCAGTCTGACCAGGCCAATGTACTATAATCACTGAGCTAGTTAATATAATCGACAGGCATGATTAGCGAGCCATAGAAAATAAGTTCTGAAGCAAGCAGGAGTAAAATATAGGGATTTGTACAAAAACCAGACAGCGGTTGTCAGAGTTGAAGGACATGAAAGGGATGCAGTGGTTGGGAAGGGAGTAAGACAGGGTTGTAGTCTTTCTCCATTGTTATTCAATTTGTAGATTGAGGAAGCTATAAAGGAAAGCAAGGAGAAATTTGGAGAAGGAATTAAAGTTCAGGGGATGAATTAAAAACACTGCGTTTTGCCGACGACATAGTAATTCTGTCAGATACAGCAAAGGACCTGGAAGAGCAGTTGAACGGAATGGACAGTGTGCTGAAAGGTGCATATAAGATGAACATTAACAAGAGCAAAACTAGGGTAATGGAGTGCAGTGTAAGAAAATCAGGCGATGCTGAAGGAATTAGATTGGGAAACGAAGCAATAAAGGAGGTAAATGAGTTTTGTTACTTGGGCAGTAAAATAACAAATGATGGTCACAGTACAGAGGATATAAAATGCAGAATGGCAATAGGTAGAAAAGCGTTCTTGAAAAAGAGAAATTTGTTAACATCGAATGTTGATTTAATCCTAAAGAAGTCCTTTCAGAAGGCATTTGTATGGAGTGTTGACTTGTATGGGAGTGAGACATGGACGATAAACAGTGCGGACAGGAAGAGGATTGAGGCTTTTGAAATATGGTGCTATAGAAGAATGCTGAAGATTAGGTGGGTGGATCGCGTAACTACTGAGGAGGTACTGAATTGGGGAGAAAAGAAATTTCTGGCATACCTTGACGAAAAGAAGGGATACATTGGTGGAACACATTCTTAGACATCAAGGAATTGTGAATTTAGCGTTGGAGGGAAGTGTGTGGGGTAAAAAATCGCAGAGGAAGACCAAGAGATGGATACAATAAGGAGATTCAGACAGATGTAGGTTTGCCGTTCTTATGTGGAGATGAAGAGGCTTGCTCAGGATAGGGTATTGTGGAGAGCTGCATCAAACCAGTCTCCGGACTGAAGACCACAAGAACAACACAGAAAATAAGCAATAATAAATGGCAGGCAATCGAGTAGTGTTGGGGTCGGTTCAATCGGTGGTATATAGCATGTAGAGCAGGGGGGGAGGGGGGATTGCGTTTCATCCTCCATTTATGGAGAGTAGCGTATTACGCGGTGGAGGCGTTATCTGGCGCTATCTGATGGCGGCGGCGCGGCGGTTCCGTCGCCTCCGGCGTCGTGACGTCGGTGCCCCCCGTGCACGCCGCGGTGCAACGCGCGCCCCACCTCCGCCGGGGCTGGCTGCGGCGCTTATCCTCGCCGGGCGATAACACCCTCCCGATTATAAATTTCCGCTGTTGGTTTGCGGTATCGCGCGGCTTATCTTCGAACAACATTCACGAGAATTACCCAAACGCCGTGAAGACACACTGCCGCCCCGCTGTCTATGTACTTTGCCGGCTCCGCGAAGGAAAACACCTGCTCTCACAGCCGACGGAAATTGCAACGAGAGTCTCTGAACGGATCGGCGCGCACCTTGCGTCTTAATAGTTGCTGTCTTCTTTCTTTAAATTAATTGTTAAAATCAGTTGGGGCAGGAACATAAAATATAAGAACTGTTAAATGACGATCAGTTTTGCTTTAGGAAAGATGCATTGCTTATACTGCGCTAGAATATGGAAGAAAGACTGAAGGAAAATCAAGAAAAACTCACCCAATTTGTCGGTCTCTAAAAAGTATTCACAATATAGTGGTACAAGGTGTTCGAAATACAACAGAACCCCTACAATCCGTCCCTTTCGGCACCGGGACCATGGTCGGAACGACAAAAAGGTCAGATTATCCGAAACATCTAAATTTTATCGCAAAGAATATAAGACATTTAGTACAAAAAATTAAACGATTTAAGAACTAAAAGACGTCTACAGTGATATAAAAAGATACTTTTTTATACTATGCTAAACAAAATATTAACTAAAAAACGTATACATACACTATAACATGTATTGGTTCTAAAAGGAAAAACGACAAACAAATTAAAATACCGTACTATACTTACTGTAGAAACAAATCGGACACCGTGACGAGTTTCCCAACGATCAATCCAGCCTTCACTGGCAGGAAATTTAATTTCGGCTTCCAGTTTTTTGTGAGAAACTAATTCTTTTTGTTTGAGAATTGGCCCGGATATTGGAGTTCCTTCGTTCTTGACAAAACCACATCGCACAGTGCGTTATGAAGCAGTTCAAGTTTAGGCTTTTTTAATGTTTTGTGCAGCTGAAGAGTGTTTTCACCATCAATCGTAACTGTATAGGATTCAATGTCTTTCCGATTCTTCCTCCAGTCCTTAATTTTCGCAACACTTACAATCAGTAACTTTGCAATTTTTTCAGAGCGATTCTTCTGTGGAGTACAGTCTGGTTTCACGACTTGCTCCCGGAGGCCCTCAGAAAGTGATCGTATATCACCATGACAATATGATCGGTGTTCATTCGTGTGAGAAGTCTCAGATAGCAGTCATCTGCTGAAATGTGTGGCGAGTCATCAACATTGCCGTTTGTTTGAAAAAGATTTAACCTCGCTACCACATAAATGTGACTATTCGTCTTGCTACTTCTCTTGACGAACAACCTTTTTCCCATCAGAGAACGTCCGCCGCGTTTCCCAACGGGGAAAAATTCCAGTTTATGGACTAATCCCGAATCTATCGAGCGGGCATCGTCAACGACATCATCAATCATACTGTTGTTTTACCACTGGACTGACACGCATCTTGTCCGACATGAATGTAACTGAACAACTTTTGAATAAATTGAAAAGAGCCCCACGAGTAGGTCCTGACCAACCATGAAAGCTGGCTTGCCATAGAAGTACGGGACAAATTAGACCATAGACCAATAGATAATGAACGTGCCATGTAGTGTGCGGGTCTGCACTCATACAACTCTTTATTGAACGAGGTTACTACACAACTGTCTTCAGAAAAGTGACATTAGGTTCTGTTTGAATTCAAAGGAAGTGATTTCCTGGTTTCCCTCTGTCAAGAAATCAGAAGTTGTATTACTTCATAAAGACTAATTCACCAAAGTATACAATATCATAGAACTGTCGTTTGGCGGCTGATGCAAAATACATGGGTTCAAACTTAAATAGTGGCAACTATTTATTCACAAACGATACAGAAGCGTTATATGTTTGCACCTGTTACTGTCCAGCGTTGTGTAGTACCCGTCGCCATCATTGTGGAAGGCGTGGTATACCGTTATCAGAGCCTGATGGAGCGAATGGAGCGAATGGAGCGGTCTACTACACGTCGAATTCCTGGAACAGTTCTGAAGCGAATGCAACGAAGTGGTTCATTCATCTTCGGAATCAAATCAAAGTCACGAGGACTTAAGTCCGGGGAGTACTTCCCAGTCCCACCAAACGAGCAGAACAGCCACAGCTTGTGCTGTATGCATTGTCGTGCAAAGTGATAGGTGGGTTTTGCGTAAAGCGTTGCCGCTTCTTTCGCAAAGCTGTAGCAGGTAATGCTCCAATCTTGATTCAACTCCTCTGTTTCTGTTACGAAAAAATAATTACACCGTTACGTTAGACCGCTCGCTCACAAGTGACTGTTTTTCCCTCAATTGTGCGCATTCCGGTGACGTGGGACGGGCGAGTCCATTTGCTCGGAGGTGAGGTAGGTATGTCAACAACGTGTGCTATCATCGACAATAGTAGATTCCACTGCATAGTATCTCCACAGCAGTGTTGGCACTATTTAAGTTCCAACCCTTGTACGAGTTCGTTAATAACTCCTCTGGGTAATACACACAACGCGTACTGAATTTTATAAATGTGCCTTGGGTCGTAATATTGTTCGTGTTTCGCACGACTTTTGATGTCCATAGGTAATCGAACGTAATAATTACTTATTGGTACAGAAAACTTTCCTGGGTCTTCTCCTGGCTATTTTCGCCTGTGACACAGCTCTGGCCATGAAGGCACAGGACATTAGCAGGAGGATCCGCATCGCACCGGTTCCCACGGTACCATTCCACGCAGCGGCGCCTTACACCAGCAACACTTCGTTATGTAGACCGGGGGCCTGCCATTTTTGGCTCCTCTTATCTGCAATGATGGCGTAACCGCGTCAAGCTCCTGGGTATGTGCGATGTAATATCGACCTATGGTGAAGGGCTGTCCTCGTTTCTCCTCAAGCTATATTCATTTTTCTCACCAAGGTCTTTGAAATGAGTGTAGAAAATTTACTACCCCCTGTTTCCAAATATTGCAGTAAAACTCTGTACAACTGTGTCTGTATTCCGCAGACCAGCGTAAACTGATTGTTGATACCGTACGCTACTGCTAATTTTTTTTTTTTTTTTTCAGTTGAACAAGGTAGGTGAAGTCCCATCACCAACTGGCGACTTATACTTCCTGGGATTACAGAGGTATGTGGGTTAATGATAACTTCATTTTGCAATAAACTTTGGGGGTAGGCTTCTAAGGGCCAGTTGTCGGTCCGTAAGGTACCCCACTTGATTTTAGTACGTAGTTCCATTGTCGAGTAATTCACATGAAGGTTACAATGTGAATTACGTTACCACATCTTCTTACTAACACATTTTATTCAGGTAACTAACGATCGTGGCACCTTGTACCTATGCCACGGGCGTGGACCTGTCATTCCTAAGGTTTGGATGTTATGGACTGTTGCCCTAAGTTGATCTATTTTATTGTGTATCTTCTTCGTTCTCTTCTTAATTGCCTCCATTAGAATGTCCATATGGAGTTCCTGGTGAATGTCCACGTTTCTCGTGTAACGGCCAGCCCTGAGGATCCATCGTAACGTCTTATTCTGGATAACTTGCAGTCTTGAGATTTGGGTCGCACTAGCTAGGCCCCAGACTGAGCTGCCATATAACATTTTGGATAGCACTGTTGCTTTGTATAGTCACAGTTTGGTACTGGTATTCAACTCTGCGCTGAGAAAGAACGGCATTAAGTTTTTGGCCATTGCATAGACCTTAGGTCTATCAATATGTTTGTGGAGAAAAAAGTGCTTATCGAAGGTAACTCCCAGGTAAGTGACCGCCGCTCCCCATGGGATGACCTGTCCATGAAGTCGTAAGTTAGTTGGCATCTGTGGTCGTTTCCTGGAGAAATAGATCGCCGTGGTTTTTGCTGCATTGAGTTGTACTTTATTCAGCCTACACCATTCAGCAGTTCTGTCTAGTTCTCGTTGGAGCCGTGTTATGTTAGCTTGAACTGCTAATGTTTACCTACTTCTATTTATATGAATGGCATTGTTTGTCAAAAAGCTAGAGGATACACGCGTAACTGCTTGATTGACACGCACGCTTGCGCGTACATGCTTGTCCAAACATGCTTAATGTGGGATGTTCACGAAAAACACACACACTGTTTCAAATATGCACCAAATCCACAGTTTTCAGATATGGCAATGAAATTTTGTACTGTGCCTTACATGTAATTAACACGTTTACCGATAAACTCCTTTGATTACATATATTAAACTTATTTAAATAAAATTTAAAATTTGTATTTTCAAAAATTAATGTGTGTTCCCTTTTCTCAGACAGTATTACAGAGATTTCTGCAATTTTTTTTTTTTCTGTTTCATTTCTTTATATGTAGTGAGCTTCCCTCGTGAGGTTTTCAGAATAGGTCAAATAGGAAAATTTTCATAATTTTTAATTACAATTGTGAAAGTACTATTTTAAATTCATTCAAAATTCCAAGCACTTTACCCCAAATCCCAACGTGCAATCAGAATTTCTAAATTTGCTCATGAGAGAACGTTTATTTGGTTTATAGGAATATGTAAATCTAGCATTCACCGAATCTGAGGAAAAAGAACATAAGCTTTAAAAACACATTTCAGGAAAGAATTTAAAGTTCAACTTTCTTCTTAAGTCACCTCATACAAGGCGCCACATTTGTACTCTGGGTCGTCTTTCCCTTCTATGCTTCTCTTCTGGTTTCCTCTTGTCTGACTTCTTTCCTTTCTCAGGTCTACAACTGACTTTTCACCCGCAGAGAGGCGCTGTAAATCTATTTTTCTCAATATGTCTTGAGTGAAATTTCCTATCTTGGAGCCCATTCTTTCTAATACCTATATTGTTTATAAGATATGGAATAGAATAAAAGATGATATACAAAACCAAAGCGTGTATATCACGACCTTATATATGTATCACGCACATCTTTGGATGAAAGTAATACACGAAATCGCTGTTCACTGAGCTGGTATTGAAGTGTTGTTTCAAAATGTGGGCGTAGCAGCGAGGTGGCATCACATATTTAATTAATTTTCAGGCACTTTGGATGCAATTTAATATTTGAAACTTTGGGAACTTATTGTCCTTGAGCTGTGCTAAAAAATAAAAAATGTGTGTGTGTGTGTGTGTGTGTGTGTGTGTGTGTGTGTGTGTGTGTGTGTGTGTGCGTGCCAGATACGTTTTTTCAAGCATCATGCTAGTTCATAGAAGATCTCGATGATCGACTGAATTTCGATTTCGTATCTTTGTGTGTGCGTGTTCAAGAGAGTCTAAAAATGTTCAAATGTTTGTTAAGCTTAAGGGACTTAAGTGCGGGGTCATCAGTGCCTAAATTTAAAAATATGAACTACCTTATACTAAAGACGTCACAAACATGCATGCCCGAGGGAGGATTCAAACCCCCTACGGGGAACGGTTTCGCGCATTGGAGCATAGCGCCTCAATGCGCTCGGCCACTCCGCTGCGGCTGTACGATTCTAATGTCCTTTGAACTCAGCTTCACTCAGAATGTTCACTGGATAACTGATGGAGGAGAACATGCAGTTACAAGAACAGCCATTCTTTCCGAGTTTCGAATCTATTGTTAGTGACAAAATGACGCATCTGTCTCTTTTTCCTGTCGGTTAGCATCTCGTTACGACCGTCATTGTTAACCGTTTTACGTGTCTACTTGGGGTGCACCATTCCGTGTAGAAATAGTGCACAGTCCGCTTGGACACACCAACACATTAGCAAACTTCAGTCGCTGAGTGGTCATGCCCAAATGCAAATAATATAACACATCTTTTTCGTTCTGTCACTTTTCGATACCAATTTATTTTCGTAGGCCGGCTCCATACGATGGATTTACGCGCCGAAGACACTTTTGTATTATGATATACGTCAACGGTGGAGTCTTACACAAGCTAAACCAAGACCTGGGAAACCTACTGGCTTGCGTACAGGGGCCGTCTAACATTGCGGAGAGAGGTTGTAAAAGGCCGCGTCAGTCAAGCGTAAGGAATCTTTCCTTCACCTCCCAAGTGCTAGCAGCGGTCCACCTAACACGCAGGGAGTTAAATGTGGTACAGAGATCGAGCAGCTTCTCGTAATCAACAAATTTCTGTAGTGAGTGCTTGGGTATGCTTGAGTTGGCGCAATGGACGACGGAAGTGGGCAGGAGATTATGGCAAACGAGTGGTCAGTGATTCGCAGTCATTCACTACGCTATATCGTGTGCCTGTTTGACGGAAGGATGGAAGGAATATTAGGGTTTACTGTGACGTCGAAAATTTGATGGTTATTGAGGGAGCTCAAGCTTGCACTGTTTTTATTCATTTATTTTCTAATGGATGGATAAGAAAATCGGGCGCGTCCTTTGTAAATATTTACAAACTTTCAAATATTTGTAATTCTAAGGGACCAAATCGCAAATGTCATCGGTCTCTAGACTTACATACTATTTAAATTAACTTATGCAAAGGGCAAAACACACACACACACACACACACACACACACACACACACACACACACGCCTCACGAATGGGAGCCCAAAGTGTTAACCTCGGCGCTACCTCGTTTGGTACAATTCGAGGGCAAATTTTGGTTTTGTGAGATGCTGGAGATTGACACCTCTCAAATTCTATATTGTCAACAGTGAATTATCGAACGTTTTACTGCGGTAGGTTTTTCGTGCATAGGATGTGGTAACTTGATTGCATCAAGAAAGCTAACTGCAGGATGATGTGAACACATACTACAGCATTGCGTATTGCGTTCAGTAAAGGAACGGCTCACAAACGATGCCTGTGTCAGCATGACAATCCAGTCAGTCATAAAGCGGCCTCTGTAGGGTACTAATTATTCAACAATGTTCTTACAATAAACCGGAATTCTTCACACTCAGCCATCAGTGGCCACATGATAAATCATACTGTTGGGGAGTAGGAGGCGTTTGACAAGACTTGGTGGTAGGAATATTTTCAGTGTTTTGGAACACAAATGGCAACTTTTAAGAAGCTATAAAGAACTGTTCCAAATCTGTTAAAATTGTGCAATTACTAAAATACCGACTTTAAATAATTTAATTGGAGGAAACCCCCCTAGACTACAATACACATTTTCCTTTGCCAGGAGACCTCAGGGAATGGGATTGTGGAGTGATGGAGTGGATGGGGGCAGTGGGGGCGGAGGAATCACTTGGACCGAGCTCCTATGTGCGTTGAAATAACCGTGCTTGATAATTTGCTCCGGACCACTAAACGAACCAGAATATCGGGATTCTCGCTAGCGGTTGTTTAATCCACTCAAACGTTCACAAACGTTTCGCATTCAATCCGTAGTCCCAAGTGTTGCTTCAAAAAATGTTCAAATGTTTGTTATTATATGGGACTTAACTGCTCGGTTATTAGTTCCTAGTTTACCTAAACTAAGTTAAACTAACCTAAGGGCAATACACACATCCATGCCCGAGGGAGGATTCGAACCCCCGACGCGAGAGACCCAAACGTGGCGCTGCAGACCGGTCGGCTACCATCACGCGGAAAATGTTGCTTAATACAGTTCACTTCCATGTTACAGCCAAACTGCATTCACGCCAGGGGGTTGAGCGACGCTATTCTTTTGCATTGATGACCATCTTTTGAGCCCATATAGACATGTTTATATATGGTGTCTGTTCTTCCTGATATGTCCGGGAAACAAACGCCACACATCGATTTCGCTTTTTACCACAACGCCAAATATCACAACTTTTTCTGGTTTCTTGCTTTGAGGAACAATTGGCTGCCTTTCCTCCGCAGAAATTCAGAGCTCTTATTGAAAGTGCCCCTCAGCAGAGTTCAGGCAGTCAACAATAATTGTGAAAAGGAAGGGTGGATACACCGCATTCTTATGAGGCGCACGCAGAAAGTGACTTTCCCTATTTTTTTAAACATAGTAACATGAAAAACCTATTGGAAATAGGTACAGCAATGTTACAGCTATTTTTGAATATTCAGACCATTGTCATATCGTAGGATCAACTTCCGTTTTTCTGTGTCGTAGAAGTCTGCCGCCTGTGAACGTATGACAGTCGTCTACAGATATTTGTCGTGGTCAAATCTCTGGCTGGTGGACAGGAATTTCTTGGGGTGCAAGAAAATATGCCATTCACTGAGAGAAAGATCAGGACTGTGTGCAGTATGATAAAAACAGCCTCCGGCCGAACTGCTGCAAAACAGATGCTGCGCGCCGAGTCGTATCGGGACAAGCTTTGTCATGCAGCAACGAACACCTACAGTAAACACTCCACCTATTCCTGCACCTCAGGAATTTCCTCTCATACGGCCAGCGTTTTTAAAACAACAAAAAATCGAAGACGTTCACAGGTGACAGACTTCTATGACAAAGTTGATCAAACGATGTGACAACGTGTCTGAAAAATATCTCAAATCTTCCTATACCTAAGGGTTTTGCATGTAACTATAGTCTCTTTGTGTAAAATATAAGGTAAGTTACTTTCTAGATGTGCCTGATACATCATTTGACCACTCGCGTGACCAGAATTCCCACCTTACCCACACACACAACTGACGCAGTGTCCTCTTGTTAAACACGCTCATTACTCGTAGGATTTCTAAGATTTGCTCAGATGTTTGATAACAATGTTAAAATGTTTGCAAGGCTAAGGAAACAAACTGTTGAGGTCATCGGTCCCTAGACTTATAGACTACTTACACTAATGTTAACTTATGCTAAGGACAGCATCACACACACACACACAAACACACACACTCATACACATTCCCGAGGGCGGATTCGAACGTCCAACGGGAGCGGCCGCGCAATCTGTGACATGGCGCCTCAGACCGCGCGACCATTCCCCCGCGGGCAAGTTCGATCGTGGTGTGCTTCTGTACTGGGATGTATTCAGCGCGATAAAAAGAGTTTAAAAATGACATGTAACATCGTCCATAAAATAGGACAGGAATCACATAGGAACCGCAGGTCGCAAAGCACATCCGGGGCTACTAAATGGTGCTCAAAGTTTTCTGCAGATGCAACGATCACGCATGACAAGGAAGCTGCAGTGAACGTTGCGAGCTCTCAAAGATACCTGCTGTGTCTCAAAGAAATTTCGCTGCCTGAACAGTGCAGATTACTAGCTCCTCCTGCGACGTAACAGGTGCTCCATACAAACAGCACTTCAGACAAATTCACAGAAAAATTTCTATTGGGAGCCGATCGGATGATAGTCGGACCTTACGACTAAGACACTCCAACCAGTTCAGGGAGCAGTAAAGAATGACTGCAGATGTATCCTCACTTGTCTGCTGAAAAGCGTGGCAGCTCCGTTGTGCTGAAATCGAATGCGAGGACTAATATGTGTAGTACTATCACTCAGCATGTACGGCAGGACCTCTTGCAGGAATACGAGATACATAATGTAATCAAAATGGCTAAAATGACTTACAAGTTTGTGGCGCCTTTCATCAGTAATGCTGGTAGTCAATATGGTGTTGACCTACCTCAAGCGAAGATGACAGCTTCCACTCTCACAGGCATACGTTTAATGAGGTGTTGGAGGATTTCTTGGGGTACGGCAGCCCATTCTTCACGGAATACTTCACTGAGGAGACGTATCGATGTAGGTACGAAGTCGGCGTTCCAAAAGATCCCAAAGATCTTCTATACCATTCAAGTCAGGACTCAGTGCAGGCCACTCCATTACACGGATGTTATTGCCGCGGAACCGCTTCGCCACAGGCCGTGCATTATGAACAGGTGCTCCATCGTGTTGAAAGATTCAATCCCCATCCCCGAATTGTTCTTCAACAGTGGGGGGCAAGAAGGTGCTTGAAACATCAGTGTAGGTATGTGATGTGATAGTGCTACACAAAACAACAAGGTGCGCAAACTCCGTTCATGAAAACTACGACGACACCATAATACCATCGCCTCCTAATTACACTGTTGACATTACACACGCTGTCAGATGACGTTCACCGCGCATTTGCCATACGCACACCCTGCCATCGGTTCGCCACATTGTGTAGCGTGATTCTTCACTCCGTTGTTAAATCGTGCAATGTTTACGCTCTTTACACCAAGCGAGGCGTCGTTTTCCACTGACCTGTGTGATGTGTGGCTTACAGGCAGCCGCTCGACCACGAAATCCAAGTTTCCTTACCTTCCGCCTAACTGTCATAGTACTTGGAGTGGATGTTGATGCAGTTTATAATTCCTGTGTGATGGTCTGGATAGATGCTTGCCTATTACGCTGTACGTACCTCTTCAACTGTCGGCGGTTTCTGTCGGTCTTCGGATAATGTCGGCCAGAATGCTTTCGTGCTGTACGTGTCCCTTCACGTTTCCACCCGACTACCACATCAGTGGACCTAGGTATGTCCAAATGTTCAAATGTTTGTTAACCTATTAGAGGAATGCTATGATCATCAGTCCCTAGACTTACAAACTACCTACACAAACTTAAACTGACGTAAAGGCAACACACACACACTCATGCATCAGGAAGGACTCGAACCTCCGAACGCTCGGTCACTCTACCGTGGCACCAAGGGATATTTAGGAGTGTGAAAAAATCATGTACAGAGTTCTGAGACTAGTGACACCGAATCAGCTGACCACGTTCGAAGTCTGATGAGCGCCCCATTCAGCTCACTCACGAAGTCTAATGACTACTGAAGTAGCTGATATGGAGTCGTAGTTGTAGGAGGTAGCACAATGCACCTAACACAAGAAACTTTTTCTTTTCTTTTTTTTGGGGGGGGGGGGGGGGGAGTGTCCGAATGGTCCTGATCTAACAGTTTATGTGCAGCCATCAAGTCCGAACAGTGTCCGACGCTGCCGGTGACCCCATCGCACAGTGGGACGGAATCCCCAAAATGTGGCCAAAACCTCAAGAAGACGTTTAATTCACACGACACTCATCACACGGGGTTTTTGGAGGTCGCCGATTACAAATTTAACGGTAAAAATTGTCTAAACAAAATGGCGGACCTAATATAGCAACGTCACCCACGAAAATCCAAAATAACTTATTAATAATAGCGTATATATAGTATTTGGACATTAATAATTAATACACTGTCAACGTGATTTGTTTATTATAACAAAATAATAGAATAGTTGTAGAAAATATATCGGGAAAAATTCTTCGATACCACACACAAGTTCAAATGTTTGTATAGCTTATGGGACTTAACTACGGTGTCAGCAGTCCCTAAACTTACAAACTACTCATTAACTAGCTAAGACTAAGGACGGCACAAATATCCATGCCCGAGGGGGGATTAGAACCCCCGACCGTAGTGGCCATGCAGACCGTGACTGGAGCGCCTCAGTCCCCACCTTTTTTTTTTAAATATGGGTAGTTCTCTTCGTTGCGGACGCTGATCGTTTTTGTTCGTTCTTGTGCGATGTGTAGTTGGCTCAGCTTTTTTATTCCAGAGAGCGTTTAAGCCCTCTGACCGGCCGCGCTGAGCCACGACGCCCGGCAGGCCCCTCGGCCACCGCGGCCGGCATACCACACACATTGTAATTCAGTAATATAATGAAACAATGTTCAAAGTTGGTGACAGAACACAAATAATAAATGTAATAGTATAATCAACGATAGAAGTAATAAGTGTAGCTCATAAAGACAATCGTCATCACATTAAAAACTTGCCGAGGGGACTGAGGCGCTCCAGTCACGGTCTGCACGGCCACTACGGTCGGGGGTTCGAATCCCCCCTCGGGCATGGATATTTGTACCGTCCTTAGTATTAGGTAGTTCATAAGCAGTTTGTAAGTTTAGGGACTGATGACCCCGTACTTAAGTCCCATAAGCTATACAAACATTTGATTCTTGCCAATTTCAAATGATAATTAATCAATCTATAGTCTGGGAGTTGAAATTTCGCAGTATATTGCGGTATATGCTACTTTTGTTCTATTTGAAAATGCAAGTTCAGCAAAACATGGTCTTTTTGCACAGGCATCGGAAAAAACATAAATTAAATAGGATACCGATTTAGTGTACGAACATTTTGTACATACCTGTAGCAAGCGTTTCCGTTTTGTAGAACTGAAATTCTTCACTTCACTACCAAAATATTCACTCACAAACCGTGAGTACATACTCAAGACATCTACATACATACTCCGCAATCCACCGTAAGATGCGTGGTGGAGGGTACACTGTACCACAACTAGGCACTTCCTTTCCTATTCCACCCCCAAACAGAACGCGGAAAAAAACTGCCTACAGGCCTCCGTACGAGCCCTAATTTCTATTATCTTGTCTTTGTTATCACTACGCGAAATATAAGTAGGCGGCAGCAAGATCGTACTACACTCAGCTTCAAATTTCGGACCTCTAAATTTTCTCAACATAAATTCACGAAAAGAACGTCGTCTTTCCTCCAACAATCCCCAATTGAGTTGCCAGAGCATTTCCGTGACACTCGCGCATTGGTCGAACCTACCAGTAACAAATCTAGCTGCTCTCCTCTGAACTGCTTTTATGTCTTCCTTTAAACTGATCTGCTGCGGGTCCAAACACTTGAGCAATACTCAAGACGTGGTCGTACAAACGTTTTATACGCGGTCTCCTTTACAGATGAAGGACATCTTCCCAAATTTCTCCCAACAAACCGAAGTCGGCTGTCCGCCTTACTCACAACTGTCCTTACATGTTCGTTCCATTTCATATCGCTCTGCAATGTTACGCCTAGATATTTGAACGACGCTACAGCATCAAGAAGCTCACTACTAATGCTGTATTCAAACATTACTCCTACTCATGCGCATCACCTTACATTTTTCTGCATTGAGAGCCAGCTGCCATTCTTCGCACCAACTAGAAATTTTGTCTAAGTCATCCTATAAGCTAATACAGTCAGTTAAAGACGACACCCTTCCATACACCACAGCATCATCAGCAAACAGCCGCAAATTACAATTTACTCTGTCCATCAGATCATTTATATAGATAGAAAATAATAGCGGTCCTATCACACTCCCCTGGGACACGCCTGACGATACAGTGTCTCTGATTTGTCTTGCTTTGACAGGGCCGCTTGTATCTCGACGAAGGTCACTTTTGAACTGACGTACTCGACAGGTGTGGAAGGTGGCGACTTCCCCTTCTGGAATAAGATGCACAAATCCTTACCCTACCCTACCCGTCGTGGCTTTAGCGTTCCCAGTTTGTAAGTGATACCTGTTGTATGTCCCACGTGCCATTTTGATTTTTTTAAATTATTTTTTTAAATCCCCCTGTAAGCAAGTCTTATGACGAGGAGTGAGATGTCGTAGCAAGTAAAGAGCCAGCAGCGACCTATGGCCGCAGCCGCGGACAGTTTCGGGTGGTCCCGGAACGTCCCAGCAGCGCATCGGTCGCCTTCCGAGCGCCGGAGCCGCAAAGTGTCGATTATGAGTGGGCGGCGTGGGCCTCCCGCAAAGCCCGCCGCCTGCAGGAAGCGACATCTGCGGCGGCCTCTTAAACAAACACCGCCGCGGCCAAACAGAAGGCGGCCACCAGCCCAGGCAGCCACCCTGCTCTGTCAAAACAGACGCTTCCGCCGACACCGCCACTAACCACGTCCCCAGCCGACCCGCACACACTCTCAGGCGAGCCGCGTCAACAACACTTCTGTGATTTCGCTGTCGAAGCTTCAGCGGCTAGTTAAGAAATCTAAGCCGGCCGCGGTGGCCGAGGAGACTAAGGCGCTCCAGTCACGGTCTGCACGGCCACTGCGGTTGGGGGTTCGAATCCCCCCTCGGGCATGGATATTTGTGCTGTCCTAGTTCGTAAGTAGTTCATAAGTAGTTTGTAAGTTTAGGGACTGTTGACCCTGTAGTTAAGTCCCATAGACTTTACAAACATTTGAACATTTCATCTATACAGGGTGTTACAAAAAGGTACGGCCAAACTTTCAAGAAACAGTCCTCACACACGAAGAAAGAAAATATGTGGACATGTGTCCGGAAGCGCTTAATTTCCACGTTAGAGCTCATTTTATTACTTTTCTTCAAATCACAGTAATCATGGAATGGAAACACACAGCAACAGAATGTACTGACTTCAAACACTTTGTTACAGGAAATGTTCAAAATGTCCTCCCTTAGCGAGGATACATGCATCCAGCCTCCGTCGCACGGAATCCCTGATGCGCTTATTCAGCCCTGGAGAATGGCGTATTGTAACACAGCCGTCCACAATACCAGCACGAAGAGTCTCTACTACCGGGGTTGCGTAGACAAGAGCTTTCAAATGCCCCCATTAATGAAAGTCAAGAGGGTTGAGGTCAGGAGAGCATGGAGGCCATGGAATTGGTCCGCCTCTACCAATCCATCGGTCACCTAATCTGTTGTTGAGAAGCGTGGAGGCCAATCAGCTGCTGATAGTGCCCGCACACGCTGTACATGTTACGGAAACAACTGGTTCTCCCGTAGCACTTTCCATTCAGTGACGTGGTCAACATTACCTTGTACAGCAGCAACTGACGCTGACTGTTTGTAGAACGTATGGGACTTAACTACGGGGTCATCAGTCCCTAAGCTTACAAACTACTTATGAACTAGCTAAGACTAAAGACGGCACAAATATCCATGCCCGAGGGGGGATTCGAACCCCCGACCGCAGTGGCCGTGCAGACCGTGACTGGAGCGACTCAATCCCCTAGGCCACCGCGGCCGGCCAACTGACGCTGATATTAGGGTTATCGTCAACTGCACGAAGAATTGCCTCGTCGTTCTAGGTCTTCCCCAGTTGCGAGTCATAGGCTGGAATGTTCCGTGCTCCCTAAGACGCCGATCAATTGCTTCGAACGTCTTCCTGTCGGGACACCTTCGTTCTGGAAATTTGTCTCGATACAAACGTACCGCGCCACGGCTATTGCCCCGTGCTAATCCATGCATCAAAAGGGCATCTGCTAACTCCGCATTTGTAAACATTGCAATGACTGCAAAACCACGTTCGTGATGAACACTAACCACTTGATGCTACGTACTGATGTGCTTGATGCTAGTACTGTAGAGCAATGAGTCGCATGTCAACACAAGCACTGAAGTCATCATTACCTTCCTTCAATTGGCCCAACTGGCGGTGAATCGAGGAAGTATACAGTACATATTAACGAAACAATTGGGTATTTTGACAATTGTCTGCACGAATTATTTCAATTTACATTTAAAGAGAAATACAAAAATGAGCTCTAACATGGAAATTAAGCGTTTCCGGACACATGTCCCATAACATATTTTCTTTCTTTGTGTGTGAGGAATGTTTCCTGAAAGTATTTGACCGTACCTTTTTGTAACACCCAGTATAAACAATATGAAAGTTAAATTCAAGTGCATGGCAGAAGGTTCATCGAACCGTTTTCAGCTGGCCGCAGTGGCCGAACGGTCTGCGGCGCGCCAGTCACAGTCTGCACGGCCACTACGGTCGGAGATTCGAATCCCCCCTCGGGCATGGATGTTTATGTCGTCTTTTGTATAACGTAGTTCATAAGTAGTTTGTAAGTTTAGGGACTGATGACCCCGCAGTTAACTCCCTTAAGCTTAACAAACATTTGAACCATTTTCTTTTTTATGATAGTTCTCTATTGTTCCATTCTCTAACAGCTCGCGGGAGAAAGGAACACGTAAATCTTTACGTTATCGATCTGATTTCTATATGTCTTCCTATGTACGTGGATGCTAACAAAATACAGTGTGTTTGTAATGTATCTCTACAGCGGCGAGCTCAGTGTTTCTCGCCTTGTGGGGCGCGTAAGGGTGGTAGCACACTAATGTATAAGCTAGCGGCCGGGTTCCACTGCTGCTGGCTGCAGTTATTTTGCGAAATGGGATTCAACATTATTACAATTAAAACACTAAAATTAATTAGTTATATTAACTACAAGAAAATACACTGTACTCGCCATTATCACAGTAGGTGCTGTTAATTATTTCCTCTTTCTTGAAGGTATAGTTCAGCGCGTTTACATTTATTTTCGAAAACCTTCACCAGTCATTAAACATAAAGGGAGGCATTGAATTAAAATTTATGGTATGGCCGGGATTCGAACCCAGGACCTCCTACTTACTAGGTAGGTGCTTTAGACCACATTTTTTTTTTTTTTTTTCGCCTTTCGCTCGCAATCTTCTGCCTTTTCGGCCTGGCTTCAATGCCGTTTTAGTCGTCACAGTAAGAAAATTAAAGTTTTTACTTCTCTAAATACAGAAATTAAAGTTAAATGTCTTCTTCAAACAAAAATCATATAAACATAATTGAAATGATAGTAATAACGCTATGGGACTCAGTTCTTGTATTGCACTGTGGCTGGCTGCTAAAATAATATTAGAAGTGCACCTCGCCGATCCCCAACGCGCCTCGTGTTGGAGTCGGGCACGTCTTCTCGATAGATTTTAGAGTAAGTTCCATTGTCCTGTTCGGTTCTAGCTCTAAGTCGTCGAATACATAAATTAACTTCTCATACCCGGTACTCCCCAACTGCGCGGAGGATCGCTCATAGCACTTCCTAGAAAGTTAGCAAAGTAAAGTTTGTATTTCTTGTGGTTCTTGGTCGTAGAATGACGTTCTTGTAGAAATGTCCAAAAGTCAAGTACGTTCTTGGGGCCTTCTCTGAAAAGGTAGAGGACTGTCAATCCTCGAATCCAAGTTACTGCATTGGTCTTTGTTCGAGGGTAGTATGTCTCGTCCGGGTAGAGTAATATCCGTGGTTCGATATCTTGCGGAGCAACTCGAAGGAAAAAAGCTATAATTTTTTGCTCCAAACTCCACGCTTCTGCGAAAGTGCCGCATGTCAGGCGATGTTCTTCATTATCCAGTTCATTGCACTGAATACACAAAGGAGTGTCCACTCTATGTATAGCATGTAATCGGGCACGCGTCATCAATTTTCCATTGACGATCTGGTACCACAGCGTACGTGTCTCTGTGTCAAGAAACGCATGGTGCACTGCCCGCCATACCACTGTCCGCGTTACTGTCGGGTGCCGTCTCTCTTATCACGTTGCCTGGTTGTTCCCGTAACAGTAAGCAATATATATCGCGTGCTGTTGTGGTCCTGGTAGTCGGTAGGTCCGCTTGTACATAACTGTATTCGACGAAAAAGGTACGAATATGGGCAAGAGACGGTGATATGTGCCCGACCATAACTGGCGCTCTGTGGGAAGGTGGCGCTAATTCCTCTATCAAAGTGCCGGACAGACTTGACTGGTGTCGACGCCACATCTTGACCATCGTACTGACATATAGAGCCACAGCGCGGTCGCGGACGTGGACAAGTCCGAGGCCCCCTCGCTTAATTGGGGGGGGGGGGGTGGGGGGGGTGAGAGTTTCATATCGGACTTTGAAAATTAGACCTGCGCTCACAAAGTATCCAAATGCCGCTAGGAGGCAGCGTGCCATAACCACCGGCATCGGGAGCACTTGCACCAAGTGTGGAATGCGCGATGCCAGGTGAGTGTTCACAAAAGTGACTCGTTGCATCATGTCTAATGCTCTTAACATGTTATCTCGAACACTGGTTCTGATAGACTGCAGGAGCCGTCTATAGTTGAGCGCTGCCGTGCGTCTGACGTCGTTGGTGAATGTAATTCCCAGACATTTCATTGTGTCCATTAATCTCAATGGTGCCACGCTGTTATCTGGCAGCCCTCGTCCAATGTTCATAGCCCCAGACTTCGCTATATTAACGCGACTTCCTGTAGCCGAACCATACAGATCAATCCAGCGTAGTGCCGTTCGTATCTCGTCCTCCGACCGCGCCAGGAAGGGAAGGTCGTCTGCATATGTTCTGCAGATGAATGTATGGCCTCTGAATGTCATTTCTGTTAGCTTGTTCCTAAGGCCACAAAGTAACGGCTCGATAGCTATGGCGTAGAGTATCGACGACAGCGGACACCCTTGCCGCACAGATCTGGCGATTTTGATTGCTCCTACCGCACGCCCGTTCACGAGCACTGTGGAGGAAGCACCGTGGAGTAGTCGCATTACTACGGTAACGAAGTCTTGTGGAAAGTTCATTTTCATCATCACTTTTGTCATGTACGCATGGCTCACTCTGTCAAAAGCGCGATCAAAGTCCACGGACACCAAAACAGTATTGAGACGACAGGTTGTTGCTAATGCTATCACGTCGCGGTAGTCACTGAGCGCTGTCTGAATATTGCTGTCACCACCGAGAGACGTTTGATCAAGGGAGATAATTTGGCGGAGGACGTTTTTGATACGAGCTGCAAGTATCCTTGTGTAGATCTTCAAATCTGAGTTGAGTAGGTCAGCGGCCGGTAGTCTTGTATTCCTTTCCCACCTGACGGTTTTTGGACAGGAATTATCATACCCTCCACAAAGGCAGATGGAAGAGGGGTATGCGGAGACATCAGTTCTCGATACATATCAGTCCACCGAGGCAGCATGAGAGTTTTGAATGTTCGATAAAATTCTAACGGGAGACCATCCGGTCCCGGTGATTTGTTCGCTGCGCCTTTACCCAGAGCTTCTGCCACTTCATCTTCCGTAACCTCTGCCATGAGCAATCCTTCCGCCGTCGCATCAAGGGTACCCGACAGTGTCTGTGGAACTTCATCAAAGGCTGCTTCATTGTGTTCCACTCTGCCGTAGAGGTGTCGGTAATGTTCCAAAAAAGCGGAGGCAATATCTTTTTGCGATATTAGACTGTTACCATCCGGCAAGTCGACGGCATGTATTAAGGCTCTCCGACTGCATTGTTTCTCCCTGATGACGTGGTGCATCGATGGTGGTTCTCCCTGTACTCGGTCAAAAACTCTAGCTCGGACGACAGTGCCTTCTAGGTTGCGGCGCATTATAGACATTATCTCAGTCTGTACCCGTTTGACTGCAGATTGCCGATCTGGTGAAGGTGCCTGTGTCGAGAGCTCCCGTAGCGTAGTAAAATAAAAGTCCACGGTGTTCCGTCTCCACAAGGATTGTTCTCTTCCGTATGCAATCATAGCTCCGCGTATAGCAGGCTTGGCGCAGTCCAACCACCACTGTAGTGTCGTAAGGAATGTCGGTAGGCGTCGCTCGCAGGTGTTCCAAGTGTTTTCTATTAAACGTCTGCACTCCGGATCCCGAAGGTGTGCGATGTTCATTTTCCAGGTACCTCGACTCCTCCACACCTTCTGGCGTTGGAGTTCGATCGTGCATATGTATGCGGTATGGTCTGAGAAGGCAACGGGCCACAATTCTGCATCAAGAACAGCATTTGTGAGACCACGTGTAACATAAACTCGATCAATACGACTTGCTGAATGACTGGTATAGTACGTGTATCCGGTCCGGTTGCCATGGACGCGTTCCCAAGTATCGATCAAGTTCATATCTCTCACCAGCAGTCGTAACTCTTGACACGAGGTGTAATGTGGGTATTGATCTTTCGGGGCAAGCACACAGTTGAAATCACCTCCAAGTAAAAAGTGATTATATCGCCCCAAGAAAAGTGGAGAAAAAGAATCTGGCACGATCCCGCCTTCGGTCTGTACCTGACGGAGCATATATGTTGATGATGCGGAGCCCAAGTACGGTCAGCGCAAGCCCCCTTGCTGACGGCAGATACACCACATCTTCAGCATCGATACCGTCACGTAAAAGTATCGCCGTGCCGCTGGCGCTGTCATGCGTTGGTGTAATATATGTGTCGTACCCATTCAGTGCGGGAAAACTGTCTACATTGACTTCTTGTAGGAGGACTATATCAACATCCGACGCCCTCAACATGTCCTTTAATAGCTGTAGTTTGACGTGTGCTCTAATCGTATTGATGTTGATGGATGCTATTCGATATGCCTGCTGCTGCACTGCACGGTGGAAAGCGTTCATGATGTTTGAGTTTGTTGGTGTAGAGTTGAACATCTTTTGATTGCTGTCGTGTCCTTCGGAATCTTCCGCATCTCCTGAGTGACTAGTGTTTGGATGAGATTGCGGCCGCTGCCGCGTCCGTGTCGTCGTTCATTGAGTCATCATCATCGTGATCCTCGGACCAGATGATATGCGGCGAATCACGCTGAGATATCCCCGCGTGGCTTTGCAATGGTGGTAGATCTGTTTCAGGATTGGGCGTCGAACTCACTTGTTGGCCTCCGATGAGCGACGTCGGATGTTTCTCGTGTACTGAGCGGTTCGCGTCATTCTGTTGTGCGGTGAGAAGGGACTCCACGTGTGTGCTTTGAATTTCATCATCCTCTCTGTGTGTTGCAGCGTCTCCCGTGGAACAGGTGTCCGACGGCGATAGACGGCGTTTCTTGTGCCGCTTCGGCGATCGTTGCTTGCGTGTGTGTACCTCCGTATCAGAGTGCTGCAGCGACTCCCGGCGTTCGAGAGCGACGGCGGGTGTGGGTGTTGCGATGTCAACGTCCATTCGTGCTTCCGGCTCTTTCTCTTCAGCCGTCGATGTCGACGGAGAAGTGGTGCTCTGGTTGTTCGGAAGCACATCTGTGTCAGCGGCCACCAATTCTGACGGTTCTGGTATCTGTTCTTGTGGAATGAGTGGGTCAATATTCGGCGTTGCGTCTCTCCGGAGCACATTGACGTATGACAGTGGGAGTAACGTAGGCGCCGGCGTTGGCACAGCTTCTCCTGTTGGTACTTGTGCGATCCTCCGCTGCATTCATTCAGAGCGAACGTGACCTTCTTTACCACATCCTGAGAATGTCTTCGGCTGGCCGTCGTATATGACTACGGCCCTGCATCCTCCTATGAACAGGTAGGACGGGACGTGTTTGGTAAGTTCGATCCGGATTTGCCGAACCCCGTTAAGAACTGGGTACGTCGTAAAAGTGGACCACTTTTCCGCAACATGACTGAGCACCGTACCATAAGGTTGGAGCGCTTCAATCACGAGTTCAGATGGCACTTCGAATGGGAGTTCAAAAATGCGTATTGTACGTAGTCCGAGTCCTGCCTGATCAATAACCACATCGCCGACATGGCCGTCTGCATGCTTAAATATGAGTCCATGCTTATTAGCTCGAATTATTCTTTCACATACTTCTTCGCTGATCATTTTCAAGTAGACAACACTACTCAAGATAGAGAGGTGTATGCCTATGAGATCTTGTGGCTTGATTTTAACCTCTTCTCGTATAAAGCGTTCGATTTCGTGAGCTTTAGGTCGGGCATATTCGTTCGAAAAGCTGATCTTTATCGTCGACTTGCGCCATGAGTGAGCCATTCTATAACAGGAAATACTACACCCGCGAGAGCGGCCGAACACGTAAACAAGCGCGCGCGCGAGAAGCTCTGCGGCGGGACGTAAACACGCCCGTCCTCACCGCGTCGCTGCCTGACGCAGACTGTCCACTCAGCTAACACAGTTGAGTGGTCTAAAGCACCTACCTAATAAGTAGGAGGTTCCGGGTGCGAATCCTGTCCGCAGCATAAATTTTAACTCAATACCTCTCTTTATGCTTAATACATTTGGTATAACGAGACAATGTTGTTTCAAGGAATTATATTATTTGTTGACCTTTGGTTCCGGGTTCGAATACTGTCCGCAGCATAAATTTTAATTCAATACCTCTCTTTATGTTTAATACATTTGGTATAACGAGACAATGTTGTTTCAAGGAATTGTATTATTTGTTGACCTTTACCAGTTTTCACGTGTAATCGAATGCAGATATTCAGTTATCGCTGTCTTAAGTTCGTGTATTGACTTTGGGTTATTTTGGTAAACTAATGTTTCAGCCGCACCCCAAAGGAAATAGTCGGGAAGACACAAATCCGGTGACCGAAAGGAGGGAGCCAGAGACATTTTGTAATTATTCTGTCTCCAAAGATTTCATTAAAAAATCATAGGGATTGGTGTGCTATATGATCAGTAGCGTTGTCTTGCTGGAAAAATGAATGATTGATCTCATATTCATTCAGCAGCGCAATAAATGGGTAAACTATCTGGCAACAATACATTTCGGAGGTGATGGTGGTTTTGAAATATATCGGTTCTATAATTCGCACTCGTGTTATGGCAACCCACACCCCGATTTTCTCTGAGTGCAGTGGCGTTTCTGTTATGGCATGTGGATTTTCGAATGACCAAATGCATGAATTTTTAGTACTAATGTAGTCAGATAGGTGAAACCAACACTAAACAGTGATAAATGTTTGATCGAAAACACCTACTCCATGTCTGTTAATTAATCGCTGATACCATTCACAATATGCCATTCTTTTCGTACGTTCCATAGAATGTAATTGTTGCACTGCAGTAATTTTATACGGATACAGCCCCAGTTCTTTGTCTACAGCTTTATGTGCACTCTTGTGTGAGACTTTAACCTTCCGATTATTTCCATACTAGTTTTGTTGGACTCCACAACATGATATCCGAAATATCGTCGAGTTTCCGTTCTGTTAGGACTGTCGGCTTACCAGTTCGTGGTTCCTAGACTTACAGACTACTTACATTAACGTTAACTTATGCTAAGGACAGCATCACACACACACACACACACACACACACACACATGTTCCCGAGGGTGAACTCGAACGTCCGACGGGAGCAGCCGCGCAATCTGTGACATGGCGCCTCAGAACGCGCGACTATTTCCACGGGGGGGCAAGTTCGATCGTGCTGTGTTTTTGTACTGGGGTGTATCCGAAAGAACAGACACCACTTATACAGCGCAATAAAAAAAAGTTTAATAATGGCGTGGAACTTCGTCCATAAAATAGGACAGGAATCAAATAGGAACCGCAGGTCGCAAAGGACATCCGGGTTTACTAAATGGTGCTCAAAGGTTTCTGCAGATGCAACCATCACGCATGACATGGAAGCCGCATTGAACGTTGCGACCTCTCAAAGATACCTGCTGTATCTCAAAGAAATTTCGCTGCCTGAGCAATGCAGGTCACTAGCTCCTCCAGTGATGTAAAAGATGTTTCACACAAAATCACAGAAAAATTTCTATTGGGTGCCGATCGGATGATAGTCGGACCTTGCGACTGAAACACTGCAACTAGTTCAGGGACCAGAAAAGGATGACTGTAGATGTATCGTCACTTCTATGCTGTAAAGCGTGGCAGCTCCGTCGTGCTGAAATTGAACGCGGGGACTAATATGTGTAGTACTATCACTCAATATGTCCGGCAGGACCTCTTGCAGAAATATGAAATACACTATGTAATCAAAAATATCCGGATACCTGGCTAAAAATGACTTACAAGATTGTGGCCCCTTCCATCGGTAATGCTGAAATTCAATATGGTGTTGGCCCACCCTTAGCGATGATCCGTTTACATAGAGAGAAAGACACTTGATCACCTAACTGCGCTATAGCATGACAAACGTTGGAAGCAGTTATTTCCATAAAATATGTGGGAGTAGACATAAGGGACGATTTGAAATGGAACGACCATATAAAATCAACTAGCTTAACGCCCGCTGCTTTGCATGCGTAGGCTGGTTAGTCTGCACCAGTTGTTTCTCCCACTTAATATAAATTTTCATAGATATAGCTTAAGTACTATCATGATGAAATTTTGTGATACTACTTGTAGCCGCGGCAGAATGGCCGTGCGTATTGAGACGCCCTGCTACGGTGCGCACTACTGTTCTTCAACGGGGGGGTGGGGGGTTAGATTCGCCCCTCGGGCATGTGTGTTTGTGTTGTCCTTAACATAAGTTAAAGTTAGTTTAATTAGTTTGTAAGCCTTAGGGACTGAAGACCCCGTAGTTAAGTCTCTTAAGATTTACAAACATTTGAACGTCTGATTTTACTATTTGTAACCCTCTATGGCACCCCTTAATGGTTGAATTTCGAAAAATACCCCAATATGTGTCTTTTAAATTCCAACCAACTATGCAAATATCTTTTTTTTTTTTTTTTTTTGTAACTCTGGGTTCAAAATTGTCCTAGTAGCAACGTATTTTCAAAAAAATGTTTCATCCCCTATTTCACCCCCTAAATGATTAATTTTCTGAATATACGGTAACACGTATCTTTTTAATTCTGACCAAGAAAACTTATACCAATTTATGTGGTTGTAGCTTCAAAACTGCCTTAATAGCAACAGATTTTCTAAACACATCCCTTATCCAATTCAACCCACTTTATCGTTGAATTTTCAAACATACCGAAAAACTTTTTTTTTTAATTTTAATCAACAATACAAGTATCAATTTTTCAGCTCTAGCTTCAAAATTGTCAAAATAGCATCGTGTTTTCAAAAAGAATTTCTCATCCCCTATTTAACCCTCTTACCTGTTGAATTTCTAAAAATACTGAAACTCGTGCTTTCTTTTTTTTTTTTTTTTTTTTTTTTTTTTTTTTTTTTTTTAAATCCTGGTTGAATTTCAAAAAATGCCGAAACACGTGTCTTTTAAATTGGAACCCTGAAATAAAATCCGAAATTTTGTAGCTTCAAAATTGCCTAAATAGCAACGTATTTTCAAAAAGTTTCATCCCCTATTTCACCCTCTTACGGGCGGAATATCAAAAAATCGCTTTTTAAGTGACGCCTACAGAGTAAGATCACCACCCTCTACAAATTTCAAGTTTCTATCTACAGTGGTTTTGGCTGGACGATGATGAGTCAATCGGTCAGTTAGTTGGGACATTGCCTTTTATATATAGATAGAGATGGGGGTAAGGCAAATGACAGACTGAGTTCATTGGATGGATTCTCAGGAAGTGTAATTCGTGCCGGCCGTGGTAGCCGAGGAGACTAAGGGGCTCCAGTCACGGTCTGCACGGCCACTACGGTCGGGGGTTCGAATCCCCCCTCGGGCATGGATATTTGTGCCGTCCTAGTTCGTAAGTAGTTCATAAGTAGTTTGTAAGTTTAGGGACTGATGACCCCGTAGTTAAGTCCCATAGACTTTACAAACATTTGAACATTTTTTGTAATTCGTCAATAAATGAGGAAGGTGACAAATCTCTCTTTCGACCAGTGCTTGAGTATCGCTCATCGGATTGGGATCCGTACCAGCCAGGGCTGATAGAAGACAAAGAGAAGATCTTATGGAGAGCAGCACGCTTCATTACGGGCTCATTGAGTAAGCACGAAAGTGTCACACAGATGACAAGGAACCTCCAGTGGCAGACGCTGCAAGAGAGGGGTTCTGTACGGAATTCTGATTAGGACCCACACAGAAGCATACCCGAGAACCTTACGCGACTGGAATAACAAGACGTGACAGTGGTGGGAGAAGTACTCTCCTCCACACACCGTGAAGTGGCTTGCGGAGTATGGATGTGTGCGTGTTGAGACAAATGGCTATCCAAAATGAAGACCACGAAGAACTGAAGTTATTACAAAAAAAATATTTGCGCCGTAACAAGTTGGTCAACGATCACATGACTGAAAATACAGCTATATGTGAAGTTAGGGAGATGACGAAATGGGCATTCAGTGTTGTCGCCAATGCTTACTGTATCCGGTAATGCTCGCCTCGGCATTCATTCAAAGAGGCTCTCGAAGTGGTGTTGGGGAATAGCAGTCCATGCGACATCCACATTGCAGATCTGTTCAAATATTGCCTCACGACTACTTATTTCAAGTGGAACGATGATTTCTATGAACAGACAGATGGTGTAGCTATGGGGAGCCCTTTAAGCCCGGTTATAGCAAATTTCTACATGGAAAAATTCGAGGAACAGACATTGAAAATAACAAACAAAAAACCTGCTATTTGGTTTCGCTATGTAGACGATACGTTTGTTGTGTGGAGGCCTTGGTAAAGAGAAACTAGATCGTTTTCTTCAACACCTCAATGGGATTAATTCTAAAATCCAGTTTACCATGGAGGAGGAGGCAGACGGAAAACTGAATTTTCTTGACGTGTCAGTTTTCAAAAAGGGGAATGGCAGATTGGGCCATACAGTTTATCGGAAGCCCACACAAACAGACCGTTATCTGCACCGGGATTCAAACCACCACCCACAGCAAAAGCGGGTCATTATAAAGACGTTGGCGGACAGAGCAAGGAACATCTGCGAACCGGAATTACTCGACGCGGAATTGAAACACCTGAGTAATGCTTTACTTAAGAATGGCTATTCGTCTACAGAGATAAGGAGAGCTTTGAGACCGACACGTAGAGTTGAAAACGATGAAAGGGTTCCTGTGAAATCTAAAGTCTTCCTACCTTTTATTAAGAACGTCACCGACCGCATCGGTAAAATTTTGACGAAACGGAATGTTGCCGTTATTTACAAACCTACTCGGAAGATACAGGATCACCCGAAATCGGCAAAGGATGCGCGCAAACCGCTGGAAAAAGCAGGAATTTATAGGATTCCGTGTAGCTGTGGAGACGTATATGTGGGTACCACAAAAAGAACAGTCAAAAAACGACTAGATGAGCACGAGGGGAACTGTAGAAGGGGAGAGATCGACAGATCAGCTGTTGCTGAACATGTTTTCCAACCAGGGGACCACCTTATTCAATTTGATAAGACTCAGGTTTTAGCAGCCACAAATAGATACCACGAAAGACTGTACAGAGAGGCTATAGAAATTGTAAAACACCCCAATAATTTCAATAGGATGGAGGAGGGCGTGAAATTAAATGAAATCTGGATTCCGGTTTTGAAGAAGAAATGTAACATTCTTCCACCATGGGACGATATCAACGGACGACGGCAATCGGCAACGACGAAGTGCGCGCGCATGTCAAAAACATCTGACGTAACACCTCTGCGCGCGAGCCCTCGTAAACGGAGTTTGGTTTCAGTCAGTAGCGAGCCAGGGTGTGTATTGGACATTGAAAGTGCTACGATCCCCCTTGAGAATGTCCTCCGCAGTCGGGGACGAAACGTTGTGTTTCGACAATAAATCCACTAGACCACGGCATAATAGGCCGGAAATTTTTAGTAATTTTGGCCATTCCGGCCGTGAAAGTTTACATTTTACATCCACATGTAGCCAAATCTGATGTCGTGTAGAGCGGGTGGTGTTTTCTAGAAATGGGCGAACTCCGGTTTTGTGCCATCCCGAGTTAACAGAGCTGAAATTCTGCATAAGTGGAGTTAACCTAAGTTGCCCAAGCCGACTTAGGTCTATAAATGTAAGATAACGTTCGACTTCCTTTGCTTCGTCCTAGTTTGCACGGACTGCTATCCGGCTCAGTTATCCAAACGGAGTTAAAAGGAAATATTTGAAAGCATTCCTTAAAGAAATTTAGTTTTCTTCGTTCGAGTTTGCTCGGTTTGCAATGAATGGATACTGGAGCTAACATTATGTTCAATTACATGTCTTGGTTCTGGTATTGTTGGGCAATAATTATTGAAACCATGCCTCCGTGCCGGCGTGCAGCCCATAATGGCTAACTTTTTCTAAAAAGTTGTTTTAAATTTTGTGACGTAAGCTTTACAGCTGAGTTGTAACTTTTACCATGTGACTTTATTTCATTTACAATTTCTGATGAAGGCAATCTTAGTTATTGCCGAAACAAGGTTAAGTAATTTTAATTTTGCGACCGAGGGCTGCATTTTTATCGTTTGTTTGTATAATTGTTTCAGTCACTGAACAGTCTTGTATTATGGTGTGGCTAGCAATAAAGCCCCTTAACTGGCATGCCGGATTTCAATTTAGACGAAATGCCTACCCATAACTAGCTAATATATCAGCACTTCCAGCAATGCTCCAGTGTACTGTCTAGCTGCGAAGAGACTACATCATCGAGAGCACATCCTATAAAACAGGCAGGAGGAAAGCCTACACGTCGACTCACAAGTATGTCTCGACGGTGGGTCAGCTTAATTTTCAGATCCAGGATGGACAGTGTGGGCCGGTAAATCCGAATGCTCTTTATACTATCTTCTGCTGAATCCTGATTACGCTTACACTTTCAAGATAGGTTTAGTCACTAGGAATGGGGGGGGGGGGGGGGGGCAGTAACGTCCTGCACGGCCTCTACGGTCGGGGGTTCGAATCCCCCCCTCGGGCATGGATATTTATGCTATCCTTAGTATTAGCTAGTTGATAAGTAGTTTGTAAGATCAGGGACTGATGACCCCGTAGTCAAGTCCCATAAGCTCTACAAACATTTGAACATTTTTTGAACTAGGAAGGTGAGACGTTGCGTGGCCTGTGTGAATGGGGCTTAGGTAGTCGCTAGGGTGGCTTGTTATTAAAGCAATCCAAGCCACACAACGAATCAAACTATAAAAAGGAGAAGTTCTTGGTCAAGTTAATAGCAGCACATTCTCCAAGGTTCTTCTACCAAAATAAAGTCGTTGTTAGATGAGATCGGATTTTCATTTATTCTTCCATTACACTACTGCCCTGTATAGATCTGGTCTAAAGCTCCTGGCAACCGAACTTACAAGAACGTACTACAGCTGCTTTCGGCTTTTAGCAGCTTACAACTGCTTGCAACTTACAACTGCCATCAACTGCACTTGCTGTCAGTAGCGGCATGTTTAAATACATAGATTTTGGCGCCCAAGTCGCATATACGTCACGTTACTTAACGTGACGTGACGTTTACAAATTCTGTTTCAAATAAATTGACTACACATTTTGAAGAAATGTATACAGTTCTATTTAGTGGATAACAAATAACGTAACTGGTTACAAAAGGTGGTAAAAAAAGGTTACAATTCATGCAATAAATTAATTATTAAAAGGTAAGTGGTGCGCATTTCGCTACACGGCCGCTAGGTCATACAACAACCTTTGAGCTGAAAGTTCATGTAAACAAACGAGTCCGCACCTGACGTCTTATGATTGATCTTCAAATTCAAGATTTTACCAATATTTTAAGGTAACGACAATTTACAAGTGAAAAAACGTTCATATAGGTGTATGGTTTATCAAAAATTAATAGATGACACTTCTAGTTTTTCGTAAATAGTTCGAAACTGATATAATCGTTAGACAAACTGTTGTGTTGTGTTATGGTCTTCAGTCCGGAGACTGGTTTGATGCAGCTCTCCACCCTACTCTATCCCGAGAAAGCCTATTCATCTACTTGAATCTGCTTACTATACGCGTCTCTTGGTCTCCCTCTGCGATTTTTACCCCACACACTTCCTGATGTCTAAGAATTTGTCCTACCAAGCGATCCCTTCTTTTAGTCAGGGTATGCCAAAACTTCCTTTTCTCACCAATTCTGTTCAGTACCTCTTCATTAGTTATGCGATCTACCCACCTAATTCTTCTGTAGCACCACATTTCAAAAGCCTCTATTCTCTTCCTGTATGCACTGCTTATCGTGCATGTTTCACTTCCGTACAAGGCAACACTCCACACAAATGCCTTAAGAAAAGACTTTCTTACACTTAAATTAATATTCTATGTTAGCAAATTTCACATTCTGCATTTTGAATCCTCTGTACTGCGACCATCGCATGTTATTTTACTACCCAAGTAACAAAACTCATCTACCACCTTCATTGTTTCCTTACCTAATCTAATTCCTTTACTGATTTTCTGAGACCGCATTCCATTATTTTTGTTTTGCTCTTGTTAATGTTCATTTTATACGCTCTCTTCAACACACTGTCCATTCCATTCAATTGCTCTTCCAGGTCCTTTGCTGTCTCCGACAGAATTACAATGTCATCAGCAAAAAGCAATGTTTTTATTTCTTCCCCCGGAACTTTAATCCCTATTCCAAATTTTTCTTTGCTTTCCTTCACCACCTGCTCGATGTACAAATTGAATAACATCGGAGAAAGGCTACAACCCTGTCTTACTCCCGTCACAACTGATGCTTCCCTTTCATGCCCTCCCCCCAGCCGCGGTGGAGTAGCCCAGCGGTCTAAAGCGTCTCGCTGCGGAGCGGGCGGTTACTCGCCGTGGAGGTTCGAGTCCTCCCTGGGGCATTGGTGTGTGTGTTTGTCCTTAGGTTAGTTTACCTTGGTTTAAGTAGTTTGTAAGCTACGGACTGATGACCAAGCAGTTTGGTCCGATAGATTTACAAACATTTGAACATTTGCACTTTCATGCCCTTCGAGTCTAATAACTGCGGTCAGGCTTTTGTACAAATTGTAAATGACTCTCCTTTCCCTGTATTTTACCCCTGCTGACTTCAAAATTTGAAAGAGTGTATTACAGTCAACATTGTCAAACGCTTTCTCCAAATCTACAAAAGCTAAAACTGTAGGTTTGCCTTTCCTTAATCTATCTTCTAAGATGAGATGTAAAGTGGGTACTGCCTCCCGGGTTCCTACGTTCCTCCTGAACCCGAACTGATCTTCCCCGAGGTCAGCTTCTACCAGCTTTTCCATTCTCCTGTAGATAATTCGTGTTAAAAGTTTGCGACCATGACTTATCAAACTGATGGTTCTGTAGTTTTCGCACCTGTCTGCGCCTGCTTTCTTTGGAATGAGAATTATTACATTTATCTTAAAGTCTGAGGGTATTTCGCCTGCCTCATACATCCTACACACCAGTTCAAATAGTTTTGTCATAGCTGGCTCTCCCAGAGACTTTAGTAAAAAAAATATTTGTAAATCTATCGGACCAAACTGCGTGGTCATCAGTCCGTAGCTTACAAACTACTTAAACCTAGGTAAACTAACCTAAGGACAACACACACACCCATGCCCCAGGGAGGACTCGAAGCTCCACGGCGAGCAACCGCGCGCTCCGCAGCGAGACGCTTTAGACCGCTCGGCTACTCCACCGCGGCAGACTTCAGTAGCTCTGAGAGTATGTCATCTACTCCTGGGGCCTTGTTCCGACCTAGGTCTTTCAGGGCTCTGTCAAATTCATCTCTCAGTATAGTATCCCCTATTTTATCTTGATCTACTTCCTCTTCCCTTCCTACATCATCGTCTCTAAGTTCATTTCCTTTGTAGAGCTGCTCTATGTACTCTTTCCATCTTTCAGCTTTCCCTTCTTTGCTGAGAACTGGTAGGTTTATAAAATTTACAATATTCTCGTTTAAAAATAAAGTCTTAGTAATGATTGTTTTATCGTAAGGCTTTTTAAAGTCAGGATCTATGATATTTCCTATGAAACATCACAAAGGGATACTTGCAATCGTTGCTTTTGGAAGGCTTGTTGCCGGTCGCGGTGGCCGAGGGGACTGAGGCGCTCCAGTCACGGTCTGCATGGCCACTACGGTCGGGGGTTCGAGTCCCCCATCGGGCATGGATATTTGTGCCGTCCTTAGTCTTGCGTGTTTGCAGGAGAGCTTCTGTGAAGTTTGGAAAGTAGGAGGCGAGGTACTGGCGGAATTAAAGTTGTGAGGCGGCATCGTGAATCGTGTCGGGATAGCACAGTCGGTAGTGCGCTTGCCCGCGAAAGGCAAAGGTCCCAGGTTCGAGTCCCGGTTCCGGCACACAATTTTAATGTGCCAGGAAGTTTCATATCAGCGCACACTCCGCTGCAGAGTGAAAGATTCATTCTGGGGAGTTCTTAAGTAGTTTGTAAGCTTAGGGACTGATGACCGTAGTTAAGTCCCATAAGTTCTACAAACATTTGAACATTTTGAAGTATTGTTGATTGCTACAGAGGACAATTCCGGTCTCCAGAATGTCATATTACTCCAGCGCAGACCAAGTTCCATAACTCGGTAACTGGTCAGACATATGGACCTGCAGTTTTGCGAGGCCCTCAGCCCGCCCGCGACCGCAGGTGGCTCGTCTTACCGGCCGTGTTTGTGTGCGAGGCGGTCCCCCTCCCCTTCCCCGCCCCCCTTACAGGAAGGACCGGTCAGGAGGGGGCGGGCCGCGCTGGCAGGTGTCGACCTTGCTGCGTGTCGCGTGGGAGGGGCCGGCAGCGGCGGCGGCGGCGAGATCTGAGGCTGAGGCCGCCTCCCGGCCAGATGGCGGGGGCGGGACAAGCAACGGCTGCTGCGGCGCGGTCAGGGGGAGAGGGGGGGGGGGCGTTTGACGGGGTGGCCGGCAGCCGACAGACCTTCCGGCTCCACGCCGTCTGCTCCCGCCTGCCCAAACTGTTTCTGTTTGTTAATCTCCGTTAGTAAACGGTGGGCTAGAGCTCCTAAAAACACAGGCTGCCGCATTCGCCATTTTCATTCCCTGCCGAATGCTAAACGCAACACGTAGCTTACTGTTGTTTTGTTCAAGTTTAGTGAAATACTTTAGAAGTGTCCGGCCTATATCTCTAACGTCGGTCAGTTGTAGGATTTTGAAACATATGTATTATGTTCCAGTATGAAAGGTAGATAGGAAGCTTAGGGTTTAACGTCCCATCAACAGCTCGGTCAGTGGCGTAACTATGGGGGGGGGGGGATGAGGGGGATAGAAACCCCCCCGAGAACCCGAAAAAAAAAAAAAAAAAAGAAATAGAAAGAGAGGAAAAAAAGAAAAAGAAAGAAATCGTATAACAGAAATCTTGTAAAGATAAAGATTTGAAACTTGGGATGTTTTACCATAAGCTTTCATTGGAAGGAACTGAATCAGTTTCTTCAACGGGAGTGGTAGATAGTAGTCTGTCTGGAAACTGACTTAAATTTTTGACTTTTTGACTGACTAAAAGCAGATCTATCCCCCCCTCCCGCCCTCCACAAAGCCAAGCCAAGTCCTAATTACGCCACTGAGCTCGGTTATCAGAGACGGAGCTAACGCTCGGAGTTTTGGGCAAGGATGGGGAAGGAATTCGGTCGTGCACTTTGAAAGGAACCATCCCGGCAATTTGCCTGGAGTGATTTAGGGAAATCACGGAAAACCTAATTCTGGATGGCCGGACATGGATTGGAACCACCGTCCTTCCGAATGCGATTTCAGTGCGTTCCAACTGCGCCACCTCTCTCGGTTAGGTTCGAGTATAATGACTTTTCGGGAGACAAGAAATCTGCTTTGTAGGAATCAGCATGGGTTTACAAAAAAGCGATCGTGTGAAACCCAGCTCGCGCTATTCGGTCACGAGACTCAGAGAGCCATAGATGCGGGTTCTCAGGTAGATGCCGTATTTCTTGACTTCCGCATGGCGTTTGAAACAGTTCCCGACAGTCGTTTATGAAAAGAGTAAGAGCATATGGTACAAATGTTAGTTAAGGTTAAGGGACTTAACTGAGGGATCATCAGTCCCTAAACTTACAAACTACTTATGAACTACCTTATGCTAAAGACGACACAAACATCCATGCCCGAGGGGCGATTCGAACCCCCGAACGTAGCGGCCGTGCAGACTGTGACTGACGCGGCGCAGATCGCTCAGCCACTGTCGCCGGCTAAGAGACCAATTGTCTGACTGGATTGAGGAGTTCTTAGATAACAGAATGCAGCATGTCAATGTCAATGTCAATGGAGAAAAGTCTTCAGATCTAAGAGTGATGTCAGGTGTGCCACAGGAGAGTGTCGTGGGTCCGTTGCTATTCACAATATATATAAATGACCTTGTGGATAACATAGGAAGTTCACTGAGGCTTTTTGCGGATAATGCTGTAGTATATAGAGAGAGTGTAACAACGGAAAATTGTATTGAAATGCAGAAGGATCTGCATCGAATTGACGCATGGTGTAGGGAATGGCAATTGAAACTCAATCTAGGCAAGTGTAATGTGCAACGAATACACAGAAAGAAAGATCCTTTATCATTTAGCTACACTATAGCAGGTCAGCAACTGGAAGCAGTTAATTCCATAAATTATCTGGGAGTAGGCATTAGGATGATTTAAAATGGAACGACCATATAAAATCAAATGTCGGAAAGCAGATGCCAGACTTAGATTCATTGGGAGAATCCTAAGGAAATGCAGTCCAAAAACAAAGAAAGTAGGTTACAGTACACTTGCTCGCCCACTGCTTGAATACAGCTCACCGGTGTGGGATCCGTACCAGGTGTAGAGTAGATCCAACGGAGAGCAGCGGGCTTCGTTACAGGATCATTTAGTATTCACGAAAGCGTTACGGAGATGATAGATTAACTCCAGTGGAAGACTCTGCAGGAGAGACGCTCTGTCGCTCGGTACGGTCTTTTGTCGAAGTTTCGAGAACATACCTTTACCGAGGAGTCTAGCAGTATATTGCTCCCTCCTATGTATATCTCGCAAAGAGATCGTGAAGATAAAATCAGAGAGATTAGCTCCCACACAGAGACATATCGACAATCTTTCTTTTCGCGAACGAAATGTGATTGGAATAGGAGGGAGAACCGATAGTGTTACTCGAGAACACCGTCGGATGGCTTGCGGAGTATGGATGTAGATATAGATAGAGCCTTAGATCATACTACTTTGATCTTGCATTCCGCTCTTGTTTACATCGATATGTGGATTAGACAGAAAAATCTTGCTTTTTCTTTACTTATTGCTGCTTTTCTTTGCTGTCCGAATAAAGAAAAGAACGGCAAGAAACATATATTTCTGTGATAAAAACGGCGTACTACGTTTAATTCTGCCGAAACTGATTATCTATATAAAATTTTTATTGATCTTGAATAATGACTCAATATTCGACGTTTGTTTGCCGTCTTGCAATAAGCGTTTGTTGCTTGCTGTGGCAAATATACCACATAGGAATTTTTTAACTCGCATTGCTGAATGTACTTCTATTACATTATTGAGAAAGTTTCAGAATGTATTACAAACAGTAAAACGAAAAATAATATTAATGTACAGGATCTGAAGTTTATGGTCGTAGAGGTACACGGTGCCGATGTTGACAACAACCGTTGAATGCTATTTGAAAACCTAATCGTATAGAATGAGAGGAATAATTCTTTGTGTTGACCATAAAATAAATAAATAACTCTGTTCCTTCTCTGAGGTTGACATGTTTTTGTATGTAACAGTACCCTTGCCTTGTCAGTAATTTAATAATCCTTGTAAAGCAAACATTTCGTTGCCAACATTAGCACACAACGCCGCCGCAATTTAGCTAGTATTCTGTGTCAGTTATGTTATAGTCTCTTATAGATAAGCGTCAATATTGTAATTTACTAATAAGAAATTGAATTGAGGGTGTATTTTGTGATAAAACGTCAGGTACTAGCCTTTCAAATTGCGTACTAAAAGTTCTGAAGCCATAACTTCGTAATACCACAAATAGCATTCAACGGTAGTTGACTGTATCAGCACAGTACGCTGCCACAGCCGTCAGGGGGGCGCAGTAAGCGATGCGCAGTAGGAAACGTGTTTTCAATGTACTGCGCATGATGTCACTGTGGGACACCTGGGAGCAAAACCACAGTCTAACATCAATACGCAGTGTTGGTTTCTAACTCGTGAACGTGTGTGTTACCATTCCTGCTGTATTTGCTTAAATCTTTCATTCCCACAATCGCTGGAAAAATTAAAATTCAGTATTTTCTGTATTAATACAGTGCACTAAACTTCAAAATACGTGTTTTAAAATTTTTGATTGAAATATTGTTTTCTTATGCCATGTATTTCATGCGTAAGACAGACGTTTGTGTCGAGGTATTTTATTACTTGGGACTTTATTTTCTTGATTTTGACACTGTCAGATCAATAATCTTTGCCACAGCACCAAAGACAAGACAATATACTGCTGGAATAAAATGAAAGGAACCACATTCACGCTCACACTCTCAGCCACGTACAGACGGCAACGCATCACAGCCTCCAAGACGGACTGACTAATGTCTCAGAAGTGACTACACGCCGCAACAAGCGGCAAAATGCCTGCTAGAAACAGGTTGTTCATCAACAATAGTGAGACTTTAAGGACTGATATTCAAAATACGGCATAAATCAGCTTTTAATACGTTGTTGTCGAGGAACAACACTGGGAATTAAAGGGTTAAATTGTTTGTTTCGCTTCATACTTTGTAACTAAAATGTTTATAGTGGAAAGTCTATTGATTTCCCGAGTGCTTGTCGCGCGTGCTATCGTTTCTGCTGTAATTCTTAGAAATACTTCTGTTATTATTTATACAGTGCCAGGCTGTGCTATGACGGGTTGTAATTCCCACAGGCGGAACACAAAGGGAACTGAAATAGTTTCATATTTTTCATCGAGACGAAACGTAAAGAAAGTGTAGCTCTCCAAATGCTACAGGAAGGACACTGTAAACGCTGCACATATACTCACAGCATTTCAAAGACAATGATTACGTAAGGGATCTACAATCGGAATTGCTTGATTTTTTGAGAAAAAAAGTGTTTCAAAGATTCCTGTTCTTTTAAAGTCAGCAGTTCGTATTATAGACATTGTCAATGTGTTTGTGATGTGATAATGTTAATCATATGTAACGCGTAAATCTACGATAGAATATGACCCAACAGTCTTAACTGCAATATTTTACAGCAAAATAGCACTTTGTATATCAGGTAGAAATAATATCTTTCGTCAAAAACTTGATATAAATGCACATTCCGAGCTATAGCGGACTAAATCAGTGCAGGCCGTTTGGTAGCGCGCAGTCCCACGGTGACGTCACAGCGCCAGCCAATGCCGGAGCAGAGTGCTTACTGCCCAACCTTATATTTATTAGCCTTGACAGCCGTGACTGAACTTTTTGCCCAGTATATCTGTATTTTCCATTGTAGTGTTTGTAATACTTTCTCTCCATAACGTAATAGAAGTATCTTCAACAATTTGTGCAATGTCAGTACAAAACTTTTCTCAATATATTATATAAGACACACATATTGTGCTCTAAAAACTGCATGTTCTGGGATTTTTTGCTGTATTATGGTATTTTGCGGCTGCTAACGTCCTACAGGCAGCTACTCTGTGAAGAGGTAGTACTTTCAAAAGAGCTAAACAAAAACTTACGTTCGAATATCACAGGCGATTTTTACTATTAAATATTGCTTCAAGTCAAAATAATATTTAATTACAATACATAACTGTGCGCTCGATCTGGATTCCCAGTTTTTGCGCCGACAGTTAATGATACATTTGTTTCTTCTTTCAATTAGTCTTGGGAATCTAAACATTCTGTAGCCACGTCTGGAATGATTTGAGCAGTTTATGGCAATGCAACCACACATAATGTCGTGTTAACGTGCAGTGACGCAAATCCTACAGCACCGCAGTATGTTTAACTTACGAGCTACGGAAATAAAAATGGCGGATGCGTCAGCTCGTACTTATAGGAGCCTTACGGTAGACTGTTCCGTCGCACTTTCGCCTCGGTCTTCCGATTAAGTTTTAAAAGCGCCAGCCGTTTCACGCACGTAGTGGGGTGATGTGTCTCAAACGGCGTATCTACGAGTGCTTAGGAGGGAAACATTCGCAGAGTTAAAAGGGGCACAATGTAGGTGACTTCCCCACCCCCACCCCCAACCCACAAAAAATAGCAAACATATTTAGGTCACATAAAGTAAATGTAGCTTTCTCAACAAACAACAAACTAAAACAGAAATTAGTACACACCTTAACAAAAAAGATAAATACTCAGACTCAGGAATATACAAAATCACATGCAAGACCTGCTCAAATTACTATGTAGGACAGACTGGCAGGAATTTTCAAATTACATCTAGTGAACACATCAGCTGCTACACACACACAACCAGTTCACAAAATCAGCAGTAGCAACACATATAAAAACACTGCACACCCATTTGAAAACATGGAAGAAAATATTAAGATACTCCACCATTTTAAAAAGTCACATGCAATTGAATTTAATGGAAGAACTTGAAATTTTTGTGTACCACAAAAAGCAAGAAGAAAAAATCCTCAATGATAAACTGGATAGTGAATCGACTAATTTATTTAAAAGCTTCTCATTTTTTTTAAATAGTAATGTAAGTTTATTTAATTCCTCACAATAACTGTAAATAATATAAATAATATGTCACAAAGTTGTAACATCTTTGAACATATACCAACTCTGTGTAAAAAATAATATCTCTGAATGTATACAAACTCTTTGTAAATCTGTGCTATATTAACATCTATGTAACATGTTTGTTCACAAGAATGGTGTAGTGATGTTCTCTATATATGTGAGATTCTGTATAATCAATAAGTCACAATACCTGGAAGTAGAAGCTTAAAAACACAAGTTATAAAAATAATCTAGAAATAACAACCTAATATATATTACTCAAACTATTCTCCGATTGCAGTTTCATGTCTAAACCACATGGCAGGAGAAACAGAACAACACAAATGCAAACATCACAATAAATACAAATATGTCAGAAAAAGCATCTGAAGATGGGAATAAATTCTCGAAACGCGCAATGCTGAGCATTAAAAACAATAACTAGTGCGTTTTCCTTATATAAAGTGTGACTAACACAGTGACAGGCTTTCAAAAAACATCGTTATGATTAATGAAATTAACTTCACCTTAGACACTGTCTGCGACGGTTACTGCCTGAAATGACTGCTTATTCACAACTTCTATTACAATATGCAGTGTACCCTTCTGAATAACCATCAACCGCACCTCACGTTACGTACGCGCAAATGCTGCTCTCCCCCTCCTTTTTCAAAGAGCTAAATGGTGCGTGTTAGACCTACACAAACATTAGTAGTTCCAATGGTGAGGATATTCCGCCATATGCAAGACACCAATGTTTTGTTACATTTCCTATACATGTTTCAGCACATTGTGTGCTGTCTTCAGTGGGATAACTTTGTTGTTTCTCTGTAAATTATATTAGTACTTTACAAATGGAATTTGATATGCATTTAAAGGTTTTTACAAAATCTTTAACTGTGTTATTGGTTGAGTTTGCAGAAAAACTATATATTCTAGTTTCTCCGAAAATTAGACCTAGAAATACTACTTTCATAGTTTTTTATACATACATTAGGCTACGTTAATATCACACTTACTTACTTCTTGTAATAATTTTCTACAGATTGCCATCGGAAAAGCAAAACAAACAGTTTATATTTATTGTTTTTCACTTTTGAGTTCGAAAATCGCATCTTTTGTGTTACTACTTACGGATATATTTCTTTGTCGTCGTTTCTTGTTTTCTCGAGTTTTCTTTGCAGTGTGTTAATAACTTGTACTAAATATTGATGGCACATTACGCTAATGTTAACATTAGGCGTATCGATACGGCTGACCGCTATTCATTTGTTCTCTGGACGTTTTGTTTTGCTGGGTTGTGCGGGATATTCAGATGTTTACTGTTAGTATCGTGCTGTGTTTATCTATTGACAAAGTGTAGGAATAACATAGTATTGTGGACGGGTAATTAATGTTTACATTTCGAGTATTATAACTGTGTCCTCTCTGACAAAAAATCACGAATCGGAACACCTAGCTGCGAAGATATTCTATAAGCACGCATCTTTGATTATAAGCCGTTCGTGAGGTACAGGTCAAAGGCCTTCAAGTGTAGAAATACGCAACCAATTTAAGATACTTTGTGCACAGTCCTCATCACCTGATGTTTGACAGTGGTTCGATAGATTGCTCATTTCGAGGTAATTCGTAAAGTTTGAACTAGTATATTTTCCAAAACCATGCTGATCGTGAACTGGCCACGCGAAAATGGCCGAGCGGTTCTAGGCGTCATGGCAGGGTCCGCTAGGCCACTTGCGCCGGAGGTTCGAGTCCTTCCTCGGGCAGGGGTGAATGTGTTGTCCTTAGGACAGTTTTTAGTTAGCTTAAGCGATTTGTAAAACTAGGGACTGCCGCGGCGGAGCGGCCGAGCGCATTGGGGCGCTATGCTCCAATGCGCGCAGCCCTTTCCCGTCGGGGGTTCGAATCCCCCGTAGGGCATGGATGTTTGTGACGTCTTTAGTATAAGCTAGTTCATAAGTAGTTTGTAAGTATAGGGACTGGTATCCCCGTAGTTAAGTCTCATAAGCTCAACAAACATTTGAACATTTTTTTATTAGAGACTGATTACCTCAGTAGTTTTGTCCCATAGCTTTACAAACATTTAAACATTTGATTTCACCTCCCAAAAATATTTTAAGTAAGTTTTTTTTTATATTTTTTTATTGTTTTAAACAGGTCGGCACTGAAAATTTGAAATAGTACACATGTAATAAATCATAACGTAAATGTAATTTGCCAAGCACAATTGACAGTGGGTCGCCAACGTGATGACAACACTGAGAACGTGTGCTGCTGTTATTATGACCGGTTTTAATGCCGCCGCGACCAGCTTTGATGCTGCCGCTGTTGTTACTGCTATGCTGAAGTTACGAGCCGATTGTTCATATGCGGCGACCCGCTGCTTAGCGGGTCAGCGGAGCCACCGAGTGGAACCTTATGAACAACAATAGTGTTATTATAGTTCAATTTTTACACATACAGTGTCATGTTAATTAAAGTGTAAAGGCCTTTCTCTCTGGCTAGTAACATAGAAGCTGCATAATTATTTTATGAACTGATTATATCCACTCCATCACGTTGCTCCTCTTCAACTTTCAAATTAATGCGAACCTACTGATTTCATTTCGTGTGCTATTGTTCTCCTATTGGTTAATTTATAAAAAAAAGTGTAAAATAAGTAACAGATTGATATATTCAAAGAGCTTTATTTTTTTTTAAATAGTCCCTCTCCCAGAACCGAATACTGGATGCAATACTGTGTGAAGTTCAGAAGACAAATAATAATCACACAAACGCATTTGAAGCAACTCTGAAAAACTCTCTAGAAAAATGCACGTATTTTTCGTTTACTCATAATTTTCTATATTTTATAAAATATTGTTTCTAATAATGGTTTGAATAAAAAAACATAAGTGAAATTTATTACAGTATAGGCTTCACTATTAGTTGACGATGATAATCTCGCGGTGGCCGAGGAGACTGAGGCGCTCCAGTCACGGTCTGCACGGCCTCTGCGGTCGGGGGTTTGATTCCCCCCTCGGGGATGGATATTTGTGCCGTCCTTAGTATGAGGTAGTTGATAAGTAGTTTGTAAGTTTAGGGACTGATGACCCCGTAGTTAAGTCCCATAAGCTTAACAAACATTTGAACATTTGATAATCTCTCATTGTTCAGTTTGTGAAGAGATACGACGCTGTTTTTGGAAAGTCATCTCCATACCGACTAACGGCTTTCCAAGCAGCTAACCTATTCAATCATCGATGTAGGTGACGGCAATGTGTTCAGCTCGACTACATACACACAAAAAGAAACTGACACAACATTTTGAATTAGACATCCCAAAATGTTTTATATAACTGAATTCCAAACAAACGAAAAAAGAATTTTGTCACATTCGAACCAGCGTCTCTATAGTTGTGAGGCCAGAACGTACCATCTAGTGCTAATTTTTTTTTTCCAGGGAGATCGTTGCTTTGCAATCGTTTGGTCTTACTCGTTCTTGGTTGTTCATTGAATATTTGGTTCAGCTTTTTTATTACAGAGGGTGTTGAACTCTCTGACGAGACGTGCTGAGCCACGGCGCCCGGCAGCTACATCGACATATGCTGTAAGTGTTTTAATAATAATAATTTCGTATGGCTCATTGGCCTGGGGCAAGTCTTTCCATTGGACGCCACTTTGGCGACTTGCGTGTCCCAAGACTACCCCAGTTATCCATTCTGGAAAAGGGGACCTACAGCTTAAAGTGGAACCACGTGTCGTTTCTGGCGACTCCTCACATCGTTGAGAGGTGAAGGATGGTTTAAAACGGAGACTGAACAATATCTGCGACCCTTCGGATTCCAGTCGAGCACTTTACCCCAAGCTACTGGGCCAGATACGTGTTTTAATTGTTGGCACTTACGTGTACTTGCAAAACTTGAAAGGTAAGTGTAATAATGGCTAGTGGGTTAATCTAAATTATTTAAACAGCTGTAAATTTTCAAGTTGGATAATACGACCCATTGTAATTATTAGATATTGGGTTATATGTATCATGTTAAATAAAGATTCCCTTAAAAAAAAAAAAAAAACTTCAAAGTTGATTTTCTAGAGAATTTTTGAGAGTTGTGTCCCTTGGCTTTGGCTGATTGTTATGTAAGTTCTGAACTTCACGTACCATAAATATAAAAAATTCTAAAATCTGATACCCCTGTGGTCTCCTTGTTAGACTTTTCAGAACGGTGACCCGAGCGTCCGCCAGGGTGTCTTCGATGGCTGCGGTGTCTACATCTACATCCATACTCCGCAAGCCACCTGACGGTGTGTGGCGGAGGGTACCATGGTTATCGGTTCTCCCTCCTACTCCAGTCTCGTAATGTTCGCGGAAAGAAAGATTGCCAGTATGCCTCTGTGTGGACTCTAATCCCTCTGATTTTATGCTCATGATCTCCTCGCGAGATAAACGTAGGAGGGAGCAATTTACTGCTTGTCTCCTCGGTAAATGTATGTTCTCCAAACTTCGACAAAAGCCTGTACCGAGCTGAGCGTCTCTCTTGAAGAGTCTTTCAATAGAGTTTATCGACCATCTCTGTAACGCTTTCTGGATTATTAAATGATTCTGTAACGATGTGCGCTGCTCTCCGTTGGATCTTCTCTACGTCCTCTATCAACCCCACCTGGTATGGATCCCACACCGGTGAGCAGTATTCAAGCTGTGTGGGAACAAGTGTAGTGTAACCTGCTTCCTTTGTTTTCGGACTGCATTTACTTAGGATTCTTCCAATGAATCTCAGACCGACATCTGCTTTACCGACGGTTAATTTAATATGGTCTTTCCATTTCAAATCACTCCTAATGCATACGCCCAGATAATTTATGGAACTAACTGCTTCCAGATGCTGACCTGCTATAGTATAGCTACATGATAAAGGATCTTTCTATGGACATTACAGTAGCTACATTGAGATTCAATTGCCATTCCTTGTACTGTGCGTCAATTCGTTGCAGATCCTCCTGCATTTCAATACAATTTTTCATTGTTACAACCTCTCGATATACTAAAGCATCGTTAGCCAAAAGCCATAAAGCCGATGTTATCCTCAAGGTCGTTTATAGATAATGTGAAGAGCAACGGTCCCACGACACTCTACTGTAGCCGAGGCCAACGAGAGAATCAGGCCCCGGCGCGGCTGTCAAATTACGTGAGCAAGGTATGCCTGAGCCGGCGCGATCGCTAGCTGAGTGGCCCGCTGCTACGCGGCAGTGGGCTGTGCCCTAGCGCCCGGCCAATCCGCTAGCGATCGCGCCGGCTCAGGCCTACCTTGCTCACGTAATTTTACAGCCGCGCCGGGGCCTGATTCTCTCGTTGGCCTTGACTGTAGCACACCTGCGATCACTCTTAAATCGGAAGAACGGCTTTTAATCAAATTGCGTGGTTGTGGTATATAGCCCCAAATTTGCGATTGGATAGGGGATTTCTTGTCAGAGAGGACACGGTTCGTAGTAATCGATGGTAAGGCATCGACTAAAACAGAGGTGATATCAGGCGCTCCACAGGGTAGAGTTATTGGTCCTCTGCTGTTCCTTATTTACATAAACGATTTAGGGGAAAACCTAAGTAGCTCTCTTAGGTTGTTTGCAGATGACGCCGTCATTTACCGTCTAGTAAAATCATCTGAAGATCAAAACCAACTGCAGAACGATCTGAATAAGATATCACTATGGTGTAAAAATTGGCAATTGACTCTAAATTATGAGAGAAGTGTGAAGTCGTCCACATGAGTACGAAAAGAAATCCGTTAAACTTTGTTTACAACATAAATCAATCAAACGTGAAGGCCGTGAACTCCACAAAATACCTAGGAATTACTATTACTTCAGACTTAAATTGGAAAGAACACGTAGATAATATCGTGGGAAAGGCGAACCAGAGACTGCGTTTTATTGGCAGAACCCTTAAAACATGCAACAGAACTACAAAAGAAACTGCATACACTACGCTTGTCCGTCCATTTTTGGAGTATTGCAGCCCAGTGTGGGATCCTTGTCAGGTGGATTTGACGGAGGACATCGAAAGAGTCCAAAGAAGGGCAGCTCGTTTCGTACTGTCACGATACAGGGGAGACAGCGTTACGGAAATGATACAGGATCTGGGATGGGAGTCATTACAACAACGGCGCTTATCGCTGCGGCGTGGGCTACTTACGAAACTCCAATCGCCAACATTCTCCTCCGAATGCGAAAATATATTGTTGACTCCCACTTACATAGGTAGAAATGATCATCAGAATAAAATACGAGAAATCAGAGCTCGAACAGAGAGATTCAGGTGCTCTTTCTCCCCGCGCGCTATTCGAGAATGGAATGGGAGATAAATAGTATAATTGTGGTTCGATGAACCCTCTGCCAGGCACTTAAATGTGATTAGCAGAGTACCCCATGTAGACTTCTCTCCACTGAGAATTACATAAAGGGGCACGTGATCCACACACGCCTCTCCCACTCGTTGTTGGGTTCTCCAATTGGAGCGGCTACTAGTGGGTCCAGTAGCTCCTCAGCTGTCCTCAGGAGGCCGAGTGCCATCCGTTTCAGTCTCACACGAAGGAAACATCCTGGACACTACCGGGAACTGGACGCGCTTCCTCGGCACGGCAGCCAATCGTAGGCTGACCGGTCAGCTGGTGAGGCGGCCGCACGCTTTCGGGACGGCCAGTAATTTGGGAGGAGGCCGACAGATGACGCCGAGGGGCGGCATCGCAGGAAGCGGAACAAAGCGGCGGCGGCGGCGGAATAACATTATTTTGCTTGTCAGCGCGCGCCGACTGATCAAAGCCGGGAAAACAGCGCGATCGCGCGCGTCCAAACAGCCGGCAGCCGGCAGCGGTCTCTGATGTGGCGGACAAGCAAAGGCACAGCCGGGCCGGCCAGGCGGCGGCGCCGTCCGTTCACCACGGCCACGGCACAGCACGGCGTCTCCTTCCTACCTCAGATGTTTCCCCAGGAAACACACGTTTCTGTCGGACTATTCCAGGTCCCACTCGAAGGCATCGCGTGATCACAAAATTGTACTAACAAGGACTCAAAACCAGTGGCAAGATGATGCGCCACTTCACTGGCATAGCGAAGTATTCGACTGGTTGAACGTCACTGTACCCAAGTGGTGGATAGGCCACCAGGGGCCCAATGACGGGGCTTGCTTTTCATGGCCTCCACGTTCACCCGACCAAACGCCACGCGATTTTTTTGCTTTGGGGTTTCATCAAAGATCGTGCGTACGTGCCTCCGTTGTCAGCTGACCTCCCTGAATAACGAAACGGGATTGAAGCAGCTGTTGCTACGATGACTGGAAATACACTTGTCAATGGGCTGAAGCCTTCCACCTGCACCTGCCAAAGATTTTTTTAAATTTTTATTGTTTTCATTTTTTTTTATTCTGTTAAACAGGTCTCCACCGGAAATTTGAAATAGTTTACATGTAATAAATCACACCGTAACTATAATTTGCCAAACACAAGTGAACGTGACATTGGGTGGCGAAAGCGATGCCGCCACTGGTGTTACTATGAGAGCTTTCAATGCCGCCGCTGTTGTTACTGCTATGCTGAAGTTACGAGCCAATTGTTCATATGCGGCGACCCGCTGCTTAGCAGGACAGCGGCGCACCGAGTGGAATCTTATAAAAATCTTATAAAAAACAATAGTGTTATTTAAGTTCAATTTTTAAACGTAGAGTTTCAGGTTAATTAAACTGTACAGACCTTTCTCTTTGGCTAGTAATATAGAAGCTGCTTAATTATTTTACGAGCTGATTATGTACACTCCATTGGTTAAATTATAAAAATTGTAAAAATAAGTCATAGATTAATAAATTCAATAGGCTTTACTTAAAAAAAAAAAAACACACCCTTCCCCCGAGAACCAAATCCTGGCAGCGCCACTGGTACCGTGTGTCAAATGGTGCTCATATTGAAGGTCCTAGAATTTTTATCTGTCACTTTCCACTTCTTTCACCTCTGGCAGTGTTCCTAATGTGGAAAATTACCGAGTAGCATCGTGGTTCGAAACCCACGTTAAACTGTAGGTCCCCCTATAACTGGCTGGGTAAGTCAGTTCGCAGGTCGGAGGAAGGCAACAGCGTACAACCTCCATACTGGACCATGCCTATTAAAGCACTGTGGTGTTCAAACCAATCTTCGGATTGTTGACTGCTTTTCCTTACCTCAATTATTTTATTATTGCAACAGTTGTTTCGACCTTAGACCATTTCCAAGCAATGTCTCGAATTTATTGATATTTGTGCCACGCTAACTGTACGTTTGTACTTTTCATTTAATCTTTATGATTTTCGTTTGTACTGTTACTTGACAGTTTCCTTTCAATTTCCTCAAAGCTACACGTAATAAATACAAACGTACAGTAAGCGCAACAAAGAGATCAATAAACTTATCACAGATTGCTTGATAATGTCCGCAACCACTGTTGCAATAATAAAATAATTAGCAGCATCAAAAAGAAAAAAAAATATTTATAATGTCCTTTTACGATGTATATATTTTGCTGTGGGTCCAATTTTGGAGAAAATATCATTTATAATTATAAGTTTAATGTAATAAATATTATAAGGTGTTAACACCCGCCGGCCGCGGTGGGCGAACGGTCTGAGGCGTGTCAGTCACGGTCTGCACGGCCACTGCGGTCGGGGGTTCGAATCCCCCCTCGGGCATGGATGTTTGTGCCGTCTTTAGTATAAGAAAGTTCATAAGTAGTTTGTACGTTTAGGGACTGATGACCCAGTAGTTAAGTCTCATAAATTCTACAAACATTTGAACATTTGTTAGAAACCCGATATCCATTTATAAACAAACGGAAGTGTCGCATTGTTATCATCTCAGGCGCGACTCTACGATCAACTGCTAGCGTACAAAAACCGCACTGTATTAACGTGGAAAATCTGAACTGTAGGAAACCCAGATGGAGCAGGGATTTGTTCATAGTGATTAACCGCTAAATGCCTTGTTAATTAATACTGAATATACGTTCACAGAGCAGCTACAAAGCAACCGCACCAACGTTGCAGCTGGCAGCAGTTGTAAACACGATGTCACCACAGTCTAAAATACACACTCGCGACACTCATTGCTGTGAAAGTTGTTACCAACTGACAGTTGCAACGACACTAGCGCTCCTAGTGGTGGGAAAGGTGTCGTAAGAGAAATGTTTGTTTGTAATTACATTTCTACATAATTCAAATGTTCAAATGTTTGTATAGCTTATGGGACTTAACTACGGGGTCATCAGTCCCTAAACTTACAAACTACTTATGAACTAGCTAAGACTAAGGACGGCACAAATATCCATGCCCGAGGGGGGATTCGAACCCCCCGACCTAGTGACCGTGCAGACCGTGACTGGAGAGCCTCAGTCCCCTCGGCCACCGCGGCCGGCTTTACATAATTAATCAAATAGTTCCTGTAATTTTTGCGTTCCAAACATTAGTAAAATATAGAGAGACATAAATAATCGTGAAATAAATATAAAAATTGTCGAATTTCGCTGATCCAGTAATTTAAGCAACTTATTAATAAGGAAATACTTACGAATGTGTGGATATTTTGTAGGCTACTCCACTGAAAGTGAAGGAATATAAACAGACGAGAAAAATTAATTAATCTAATGTTGTGGTCTGTTCTTATGTGACAGGCACTTTCTTTGACATGTAAAAATTCGATGGAGTCTAGTGATTTGAACATTGTTACACTTCAGTCGTCTTTGTTATAAACCCATATACTTTTGAGTATAATTACTTTTTATTGTGAAACGAATGTCTTGTGTTTCAGATGAAAAATTGTGGATTTGGTTTCTGCTTTATTGTGAAACTGTGTTTTCGCTTTCGTTGTTTTATTGTCACGTTTGTGAGGACTTCAGCTATAGCTGTAGTGGCTGATCTGGTATATTTAATAATGTAGGAATGCATTCCATATAAGTATAATATTTTCAACACTTACTGATTTGCCTGGAATTGTAGTGAAGAAATCCTGACGTTTCTGAGTATAAAACCGACGTCTTCCTGTAGAAGATCTTCTAATGTTTATTAGCAATCTTTGTACTTAATAGAAACTAAAATTCTTGATTAAAAAATCGTACATTTCAAGATAATCTTAAATAGACTGTCCTGCAAAATTCCGTTTCATACATTTTAATGGTTCATAGGAAACCTCGTAAAGACAAATGTGGAATTACCTTTTGGTTATTACCTATTTTTATGGCACTACATACCTTCCCCGTTGCCGAAAGTATGTTAAAGTCAATTTAAGTGGCACTAGGCCTATTCACACTCATTCGATACAGTATTCAGAAATATACCTCGCCCGCCGCTTGAATCGTTGCTGTCGGCATATGACAAAATTCAGTGGAAGTGTTCAAATGTTTGTTAAGCCTATTGGTACAGTGCTGAGCGGATGCGGATATCCGCAGTATTTCGTACTTTGCGGATAAAATTGTGAGTGATGCGGATATCCGCTTGTTACATGCGGATAAAGAGCGAGATATCCGTTCCGTACGTCTATCGAAATGTTAGGCTGTAGACATTCTTGGAATCCTTGCAGGGCCGAGGTAGGGCAGAAGTCTGTTGTCCTCTTCGCCTGGCCACAGCGGACGTAGCTGCATTCTAGGGACCTGCGCCTAATCAGTTTACGCGGCCGTGTCTTATCTGCGGTCTTTCAAGTGCTTTCTGGGTGGCAAACCGGCCCACTGCCCACCAGAGGTGCCATGCCAAATTTCCGCTGCCTTCAGTTAGCACTCTGTAGTAACCGAGTTACAACGTATATCGTGAATACAGTGACTGTTCTTTCTTAAAACGAACCCGACATCAATGGATACTATATCATGTGAAGTGAAAAGAGGTGATTTGACATTAGTGAAGGAAAAAAAAAATGGATACGTATTTGATGACAAGGAAAGTACAGTGGAAGTACGATGTACAGTGAAAGCAACGTATTTAGGAAGGTACACAATGTTAGATTGTATAGGCTGGCCGCAGCTGCAGCTGACATTGTTTCTTTTTGCTGACAATTACCAATTGGAAGTAGACGGCAAATTTAACATTTGAAATAATATGCTTTGATTTGTGTCAAATGCGTAATGTGGGGAAAATAACGTGTCCGTTTTGTACAACTCCGAAAGAACCGGTTTTTTTAAATGTAAACACAGTAAAATCTCCTCTATGCCGATCAGTTTTAGTCACTGAAATTTAAGAAGATGCCTGTATTAAACAGCTGACGTTGTGCTCCGATCACTCGGACTCAGAAGCGCTACTGCGTGTGTCCGGAGCGCCAGTTGAAATGAAATGTTTTTAAAGTCTATGGGACTCAACTACGGGGTCATCAGTCCCTAAACTTACAAACTACTTATGAACTAGCTAATCCTAAGGACGGCACAAATATCCATGCCCGAGGGGGGATTCGAACCCCCGACCGTAGTGGCCGTGGAGCGCCTCGGTCCCCTCGGCCACCGCGGCCGGCGGAGCGCCAGTGTTTTCCTGTTTGGAATACCTGCTTTGGAGTAGGTATAGAACAGTTACCGTGATTCGATAAGTCAAAAGTAGTTAAGCTGTCGCAGAAATGACACTCTAACAATAATTATATCATTACATGCCATGGTTTTAAATAGTGCTATCTACCAGGTTATCAAAAAGTCAGTATAAATTTTAAAACTTAATAAATCACGGAATAATGTAGATAGAGAGGTAAAAATTGACACATATGCTTGGAAAGACATGGTGTTTTATTAGAACAAAAAAAAAGTTCAAAAAATATCTAACAGATGGCGCTTCATCTGATCAGAAAAGCAATAATTAGCATAAGAAGTGAAGACAAAGCAAAGATGATGTTCTTTACAGGAAATGCTCAATACGTTCACCATCATTCCTCAACAATAGCTGTAGTCGAGGAATAATATTGTGAACAGCAGTGTAAAGCATGTCTGGAGTTTTGGTGAGGCATTGGCGTCGGATGCTGTCTTTCAGCGTCCTTAGAGATGCCGGTCGATCACGATACACAAGCGATTTCTGGTAATTCCATAGCCAATAATCGCACGGATTGAGGTCTGGGGACCTGAGACACCAAGCATGACGAAACTGGCGGCTGAGCACACGATCATCACCAAACGACGCGGGCAAGTGATCTTTCACGCGTCTAGTATTATTATTTTTTTTTCTAACACCACCCCTAGTGATTCCAAGCATGTGTCAATTTTTACCTTTCTATCTATATTATTCCGTTATTTATTTTCAAATTTATACTGGCATTTTTGAACACCCGGTATTAGTAATACCGCCTTGGCACAATATCCCTGTTCACTGGAGCGCCTTGCGCGCGGCCGTTCGCTGTCGGGGGTTCGAGTCCCCCATGGGAAATGGTTGTATGAGTTGTCTTTATGTTAGTTTAACTTAGTTTAAGTAGTTTGTAAGCTATGGACTAATAACCTAGCCGTTAAGTCCCATGGATTGACAAACATTTGAAACAGTTTTTATTACTATTACCCATTCAAAACGTTAATGTCTGTGGATGCGAATAACGAACTTCCGGATGCGAATAAAGTGCCGCGGATGCGGTTGCGGATATGGGGCTTGTGGATGTGGTGCGTAGACAAGAGCTTTCAAATGCCCCCATAAATGAAAGTCAAGAGGGTTGAGGTCAGGAGAGCGTTGAGGACATGGAATTGGTCCGCATCTACCAATCTATCGGTCACCGAATCTGTTGTTGAGAAGCGTACGAACACGTCGACTGAAATGTGCAGGAGCTCCATCGTGCATGAAGCACATGTTGTATCGTACTTGTAAAGGCACATGTTCTAGCAGCAGAGATAGAGTATCCCGTATGAAATCATGATAACGTGCTCCAGTGAGTGTAGGTGGAAGAACATGAGGCCCAATCAAGATATCACCAACAATTTCTGCCCAAACATTCACAGAAAATCTGTGTTGATGACGTGGTTGCACAATTGCGTGCTGATTCTCGTCAGCCCACACATATTGATTGTGAAAATTTACAATTTGATCACGTTGAAATGAAGCCTCACCCGTAAATGAAATACTAAAATGAGCTCTAACATGGAAATTAAGCGTTTCCGGACACGTGTCCACATATCATATTTTCTTTCTTTGTGTGTAAGGAATGTTTCCGGAAAGTTTGGCCGTACCTTTTTGTAACACCCTATATAACTTAAAAATTTTCAAATTACGATATTAACCGCGCCGAGCTCTACTTGGGACTTAACTGCGGAAGCATCCGTCCCTAAACTTACAAACTACTTATAAACTACCTTATACTAAAGACAACACATACATCCATGCTCGAGGGCGGATTCGAACCCCCGACGGGGAACGGCCTCGCGTATCGGAGCATAGCGCATCAGTGCGCTCGGCTACTCCACCGCGGCGGAAGTGTCATGACTGTGTATGTCAGACTGTGATGTCACAGTCACGGGTCGAACTGTAGGCAGCGTAAAACGGGAGTGTATGAAGGAAGAGCGTGGAAATTAGCCGAGTTGGGTTGAGTGGGGCGGTGTCGCGTTTTTGCCTCGCCTCGCCTCGTCCGCGGCTGTCTGGAGCGGCTGCTACTAATTGGGGTCGAGGGCTGCCATGTGGCGGTAACCGTAGAGGCCGCCTCGCCGCCTCGCCGTGTTATTTCGGTAAGGGGCGGCGGAGGCGGAGGCGGCAGACGGCGCGGCGCCCAGCGGGCCTCAACACTCCACAACGTGGCGCAGCCGCCTGCTCTCTGTACCGCCACCATTACAGCTACTGGCTGCTGCACGTTTCTCACGGGCCGCTACTAGGGCACCTGCAGTCCTGGCCGGTACAATTTCTACAGGCGCGACATTTAGCCGACAGGAAGAAGATGCTGCGATATGCAAATTATTAGCTTTTCAGAGCCGGTGGGGACACCTACAACGTGCTGACACGAGCAAAGTTTCCAACCGATTTCTCATACAAAAGCATCAGTTCAATGGCGTTGTGTGGTGTCGCACAAGTATGAAGTGCGCGCCACGTACTTACGCCGCGCGCCGCCATGCACGCACGCCGCGGCGTTCTTACGACGTCAGCCACGAGCGCCCTCTGCTGCAACTCCGCTCGTGGCCAGGACTGCTGCATCGTTCACTTGGGGATCAGATAGGCATCAGTTAAGACTTGGCTATCGGATAAGCACTAGAAATCATCAGCAGGCAGGCCACTATCTAATCTATGTATCAGCATTCTGCAGTCAAGAACTATGTAAATGTTAGGTATTACTAAGTCTCTATGAAATATATATCTCGTTCTAATTTACTCCAGTGTTTCCAGTTTCTGCTGTCCCACTGGCTGGTCTCCTCCGTACCTGCACACGCCTGCATCCTTTATTCGTGTGTCGGTCTCTTTCTACTCGGCCACCGACACCTACGATGGAAACGAGACACAAAAGTGGCGACGACGCTGGGACACAAAACGTTGCCTGTTGAAACGTTGTTGTGATGCCTCGTGTAAGGAGGAGACATGTGTACCATCACGTTTCCGACTTTGATGAAGGTCGCATTGTAGTCAATCGCGATTGCGGTTTATCGTATCACGACATTGCTTCTCGCTTTGTTCGCGATCCAATGACTGTTAGCAGAATATGGAATCGGTGGGTTTCAGGACGGCAATACGGGCCACGGCGGAGCGGCCGAGCGCATTGAGGCGCTATGCTGAGATGCGCGAGCCTGTTCCCCGTCGGGGGTTCGAATCCCCCCTTGGGATGTTTGTGCCGTCTTTAGTATAAGGTAATTCATAAGTTATTTGTAAGTTTAGGGACTGATGGCTCCGCAGTTAAGTTTCTTAAACATAACAAACATTTCATTTCAGGGCAATAAAGACCGCCTTGCTGGATCCCAACGGCCTCGTATCACTAGCAGTCGAGATGACAGGCATCTTATATCCATGGCTGTAACGGATCGTTTCGGTCCCTGAGTCAAAAGATGGGGACGTTTGCAAGACAACAACCATCTGTCCGAACAGTTCGACGACGTTTGCAGCAGCATGGATATCAGCTCGGAGACCATGGCTGCGGTTACCGTTGATGCTGCATCATAGACAGGAGGGCCTGCGATGGTGTACGCAACGACGAACCTGGGTGCACGAATGGCAAAACGTCACTTTTTCGCATGAATCCAGGTTCTGTTTACAGCATCACAATGGTCGTATCCGTGTTTGGCGACATCGCGGTGAACGCACATTGGAAGCATGTATTCGTTATCGCCGTACTGGCGTATCACCATGTGTGATGGTATGGGGTGCCATTGGTAACACGTCTCGGTCACCTCTTGTTCGCATCGACGGCACTTTAAACAGTGGCCGTTACATTTCAGATGTGTTACGACCCCTGGCTCTACTCTTTATTCGATCCCTGCGAAACCCAACATTTCAGCAGGATAACGCACGACCGCATGTTGCAGCTCCTGCACAGGTCTTTCTGGATACGGAAAATGTTCGACTGCTGCCCTGGCCAGCACATTCTCCAGATCTCTCACTAATTGAAAAAGGCTAGTCAATGGCGGCCGAGAAACTGCCTCGTCACAATAAGCCAGTCACTTCTCTTGATGAATTTTCGTATCGTGTTGAAGCTGCATGGGCATCTCTACCTGTAAACGCCATCCAAGTTCTGTTTGACTCAATGCCCACGCCGTATCAAGGCCGTTATTGCGGCCAGAGGCGGTTGTTCTGGAGAACGGCATCGCGCATCGTAGCATAGCATCTCAATGCGCTTGACCGCTCCCCCGTGGCTCTCACGTTTTTATGAACGCTATATTTTTTGCTTGTTTATATTATTTCCAATTTTGTGATCGTATGTCTTCACTTAAACGTACTGTGGCTAGTCTATTGATGCATGTAGTACCTGTCTGTATTTGTATCCATTGGCAAAGATCTCTCTCTTTTGGCTTATGTAACTCGGCTTGTTTATATTGATTTGGGTTCGAGGTTGGTTTTGTAACTGGTTTCTCTTGACTGGCTTTGAGTCTGGATTGGTATTACTATCAGTTTTGGTAATGGCTTAGCTTCTTCTTGCATTTAATTTGTTGATAAATTCGGCGTTGATGAATAGGCTTTAAATTTTACTTGGCTTGCCTGTATGAAATTAGGTTGGTATGCCTGATAATCTTTCGCAATAAAATACTGTCTCATTTTTAAGTTGATGGAGTGCGTCGTATTTATCTTTTTCCTGATCTTATTTGTTAATATAAGACTTTTGTAATGATTGAAAATGAAGATTCTTTTTCTCAGGGGCTTCTAATTTGCTAAGATAATATTTGAAATATTTTTTAAAGCCCCAGTAGTTCATTTATGTCGAAGCCAGTTACAAAAGAAATAGTTTATGCCCGATTTTATCATGGGATTGACCTTGCAGATTAGATTATAGGTTCTAATTACTGAATGAGTTTGTTAAGACACTTTTTAAAATTCACTCGTTTTTATATTCTTTAAAATAACACAGTTTACAATAAATGCACTTGCACAAAGACACTTCGATACTTCACAGTTCGGTAACTATATTTCTCACAGTTAATGTTTTACAACATAATCTCTGATCTCTTTTACAGTTCATATCAACTTTGATCTTCTAAAATAAAGTTCATAATATAAGTTTTAGTACTCTCGATAAAACAGTTATTATTATTTTGATCGATCTAACATTGATCATTATATCTTCGGGAGGCAGAATTTTTATAACTATCTTCTGAAACCTAACCCAGTCTAAATACCATAGATATTACTGTCGCAAATCGCGTAACAATTCAATATTATTCATCTGATGCTATCAAAATCTCAATACTTTACAAGAAATGAATTGGTCGCAAACTAACAAGTTCATAGGTAAACTCACAGTTAAACGCATAGGGAGCTAATCCTGGAGAGCTAACTCATAGAGACCTGAACACATACAGAGCGCTGAATTCAAAGAGAGCTGAACTCAAAGAGAGCGAGTAACTCGACTGCGGATGCTATGTATACTAGTATTCTGACAAAAGATTACAGTAATTTAAGTTGTTTTGACTGTCTAATTCTATGGCCTTTATTACTCTGATTTACATAGATGCTAATGGATTTCTCTAAAATTTAGAAAAATAGGTAATTTTTGCCTGATAAAAATAATGCAATATTTACAAATGACGGAAAATGGCGATCCTAATGCTATGACCGCGATGCAGTGTTCACTTACGACTTAGCACAGGCGGACATAGCCTCTTAATTTGGTTGCTATAGCTTATGCTAAAATTAAATACCATCGCCAACACACATTCATGACGTCCTGTAATTTTAATTTTATTTTAAACTCTATTTTATTTTAATGCTTATAATTTTATATTACTTCTGTATGTTTATAATAATTTACAATAATCCCTAGATGTTTTCATTGGTTTAACCCAAAAACGGTTAAGGAAAGAGGATATGTTTGTTAGAAGTTCTTTCTTCGGAATCACCAGTAGTTTCTCCACTCAAATCATGTTCCTTTCTTCCGCACTTTTACTGAGAAGTCTTGCGTTCAGTACTGACCTCGTACTTATAAAAAAGAGAGAAACGTGTGTTTTCATCACTCTCTTATTCTGTTTAAATGTTTTTATTAGCATCTCGATGTTTGGAGTGAGATTAATGGTCATCAACCACATTTCTCCAGTCAGCTGAACGTCAGTAATATTACTTCTGATTCATCCTATAAAAGTGTTAACAGATTAATTGAATTTTCCGGTGATGCTTGAAACATGATAATATTATGAAAAAGGAGGAATTCCTGATGTTCAGCAATATTATTTATTTGGTTACAAACCGGCTTTCGGCTTCTTATTCCATCATCAGGTAACAACTGAATGTCGATAACATGATGATACAAGAAGCCGAGAGCCGGTTTGTAACCAAATAAATACTTTTGCAGAACATCCGGAATTTTTCCGTTTTCATAGGATTAACAGATGTTTAATTAGAAATGCATGTAGTCTTTCTCTCTTTATGCCTGTCTTATGTTTGGATCCAGAAAATTAAGGAAATGATTCTTTATTCTTCTTTATCGACTGGTATTAGTCCGATTTTTCCCCTCTCACCATTGACTAGAACAACAGAATTTTGCTTCTAATTGCTGTTAAACCAAACGAAATATTATTTTGCGACGCTCCTGGGTTCATTTCCTTGTGTAGTGTCTCTTTGAGGTAGAATTCTTGTAAGTTGAAACTACATATTCATTCCTTTGCACCCTTGTACAACACAAGAATGTCCTTTCTTTGCGAAAGAAGCGGCAACCCACCTATCATTTTGCACGAAAATGGGTTGTGCATACAGCCCAGCTGTGGCTTCTCTGTTCGGTCGATGGGACTGGGAAGTACTGTACTATCCACCATACTCCCCGGACTTAAGTACATGTGATTTGATTCCGAAGATGAGGGAACCACATCGTAGCACTCGTTTCAGAACTTCCAGTAACGTTCGGATGTGCAGCCGGATCCCGTCGTCACTCTGACACGATATTTCGGCCTGGAAACGTCCGGCCATCTTCAGGTGAGTAGCGAGTACTGAAGAGCCCAGGTGCAGTCGCGGTATTTATAGTGGTTCTTGCGCATACCAAAAGTGCTGGTGTCGTTTTGCGCATGCGTTAGGTGGAGTCATGCGCGATACGGCCGGGTTGTAGGTGCTGCCCTCGGTGGTGGAAGGGCAACGGTATTCTAATCATTGATCATCGATCTATAACGTCGATTGCGCTGTGACTAGATAATATTAATCACAAGATTCCAATTTTTGTTCAGCTGCAAGCCGTTGTCACGATTTAGAAGATTATCGGCAAGGCGTATTTCCACTGATTCTTTAATAACTGAATCCCAGAAACTAGAGACTTGTTTTACTACATTCCACTGTGTGTCCCCTGGAAATGCAGCGTTCTGCTACTGCTGACTTTGATGGTCGAAGCCGGCCGCGGTGGCCGAGGGGACTGAGGCGCGTCAGTCACGGTCTGCACGGCCACTACGGTCGGGGGTTCGAATCCCCCCTCGTGCCTGGATATTTGTGCCGTACTTAGTGTTAGTTAGTTCATAAATAGTTTGTAAGTTTAGGGACTGATGACCCCGTAGTTAAGTCCCATAAGCTATACAAACATTTTCCTGTTCCACACCTCTTTCCTGTACAGTTCGAATTGTCTGGCCTATATATGCAGAACCAACACTCACAGGAAATCCTGTAAACACCCGCTTTTCTCAGTTGCAGATCATCTTTGACGGATCCTATTAAGACCAAGCTGTTCGCAGGTGGACGGAAGATAACCTTGATTTGATTTTTCCTAAGCAACCTGCCTATTTTGGAGGACACTTTTTCGGAAAAAGAAAGGAAAACAATTGATTTGTAGTCCTCATCAGTGTCCTCTGTCCTCTGTTATTATAGTTGTGCATGGCCTTCTTAAATTGTCGAGAAATATACCCATTGTTTTTGAAAACCTTCTCCAGGTGTTCTAGTTCTGCGTGGAGGTTTTCTTCGACTGATATTACATGCTCTCGATGTATTAGAAAGTACTGAGAACACTAGAAGTTTGTGTGGGGAGATGGCAGCTCGACGCCTGTAAATATAGATCTGTGTGCGTAGGTTTTCTATACACAGTGTCCCATTGAGCCTGGCCGAGTGGCTAGCCCCTGGGGCACGGCCCACTGTCTCATGACCATCAGCCAGACAGCTACGCTTTCGTAGCCTCCGCCCCCAAAACTTTGAATGGTTGTAGCTGCCAAACTAAACGTGATAAAAATGTTACTCAAAATTCTTTGTATACAGCTGGTGCCAAAAATTTCAGTGCCTGATAGAAACAACCATTGTTCCATTTGAAAATTTGTATGTTTGCATAAAAATACACATTCTAGATATTTTTATAATCTGTTTATTGGCTAACAACCACTTGACGTGGACGGAAACCCGAGAACTTTTTATTTAATGTTATGGGCGTGAGTCAATCCATTCTTACATTACACGTTTTTGTCTACGACGGCCAACACAAATGATCGATGAAATGCAGGATGTCAGACTTCTAAAGAGGTCAATTATCAACCCAGTTAGTAGAAGCGTATGTGATGAAAAAACACGGTGAAACCTCACTAGCTGAGAGAAATAGTGGACGAAGCACGAAGATGACTGGCAACGACAGACGAGCATTAAGAATGATTGCGGACAGACTCCATAAAACTGCCATCATACGATAAATACTATTTCGATATAAACCTTACGGATGGAGCTTAACATTCTCATCCTTTTCGAATACGCGACCTCCTTCTAACTAAAAATATTTTGACGATACTCCCCCCCCCCTTCCGAACCATAACATTACTAGGGCCTATGTGTGTAATTTCAAAAGATACGAATTAAACTTTCTTCTGTTGATACAGCTTTCTTGTAAAACAAACAAACAACAAGAAGTACAGTATTATCCACTTATAGAATACGTATTAGGTCCTTTGCTCCTATTTTACATGAATTCTGACAGAGAAATATATGTTGTATAACGAAGTTTCGCAGTGCAGGTAAATCTGAGGAGCGAATTATGTTCGCTGAGCAAGGTCCCACTGTATAGTCATTTTTTAAACAATTAAATTTCTCAAACTTACTAACTGTAAACTGTAAACTGAAAACAGTTTACAGGCCTTTAGTTTAGTCATTTTTAACACAGCATATTTATTATAAAACATTGTTATATTCAACTGACAGGTACTAAAACACTACATACATTAGACTGTTGCGTGAAATACGTCTTATTAATTATTCGCAAATTCTTAGAAATATTCATAGCTGTTTAACTGCACAGTGTTGTGACATCATCGCCTTTTGTGGTTTCCTCGTCCCGGGAAAGGTACTGGTGCAGGAATCGATGACAACTGTAAAAATTATTCAGATTAATAATACAAGTTTTATTGACTGAAAATTATAATTCTCAACTTTAAAATATAGATATAATTCGTAATGTGTGTTGCCATATATGTACCGAAATAAACGTAATGTCTTTACGTAGCCGTTAACATTGGTAAAAGAAGTGAATGTTTACATATCTATAGAAGCAAGATTTTTATCGCATTAATTTCTCTGCGATTTTGCTAGGAGGATATATATATAATGTTCCTGATTATTAGTAGATATAATATTACATTATCATTTAGTCATCTTACCCAAGCTTTATTTTCTAAAAGATAACATAGAACATGTTAAAATAGAACTCTCTTCCGTTATTCGTCTACGGTCATTGACTATTAAATCAGGGGACTGATAACCCAGTCGTTTAGTCCCCTTTAAAACGCCAAAACAACAACTATTAAATTATATTTCGAAAAAATATATCTCTGCATCAATGGATGAACTGGGGGCCTAAATACATTTTAACTCAGCATTTGCAAAATTCGCAAAATTCTGTGTTTGCAGTGAATGTATTATTTGAAACTCATCTGGAGGGATTTTCTTCAGTTTCGGTTATGAGGATGTCTTTAAATGCAAGGTATCCAGCAATAACTCTGTTTTATCATTTTAAAGGCTTTTTTGTTTTTGTTTTTTTGTTTTTTCACTAACTGCCGAAATGTGTGTATAGTTCGAACAAATTACATTAACTGGATGGAGTAAAGCAATCAAAAGTTGAAATAACAACATTGGGGGAAGCGTGATTTTTAATTTCTCTTTAATACAGACTCTTCACTTTTTAACGATTCACTGACTTCGTCAATTATTTTACTGACTAGTTCACCAATGTAACCAGAAGCAATTACATTCTACATTACTTCATCTATTTTATTTTTGAAACAATCAAATGAGAACACTGATAATTTGTAGCTTCTACGTGTAATTCTAAAACAACATCTTCTATAAACTTACAATTTTCGAAACAAATGCTCTTTGCAATTTTACCAGGTTTCAAAATCTAGCATCTTCCATCTCCGTCCACCGGTATCGACAACAACAGATTTTACTGACTGTTGTTTCAAATATGAGTAAAGTGGAGAATATCTAAATTTGATTGCATGTAACAGGCGGATTGAAGCCAACATCCCCATCTCCTTAACACAGACTCGGGATATAATAATGTTGACATATGCGGGAATTTTATGTCCAAGTATAAACGGATCAAGTGTTTGATTTTCTTGACGTATGAAAGCAGTTCTTTTCTTTTTACACAATAAGAGTGACCTCTTTCAAATTTTCTGCAAGACATCGCCGAACAAGCTGAATTTATTAGCCGATACAAGTTAGCTGCCTTCTACTCTAGGAGTTCCTTGCAGTGTGGGGGAGTGGCCATGTATGTAAAAAAACGAGTTTTCATCGGAGTCAATCGATTTTTCTAAACACTGCACAGAACAGATATTTGAATGTTATGCAGGAGTTGTTAATGTTAATGGAACTAAACTAGTAATAGTTGTTATTTATAGATCCCCTGACTCAGATTTTAAAATGTTTCTGCCCAAGCTGGAATTGGTTCTGGGTTCACTGTGTAGGAAGTATAAAAATTTAATTGTGTGTGGAGATTTCAACATTCATTGTGTAGGTGATAGCTCAAGGAAAATTCAGCTGTTAGATCTATTTAATTCCTATAACATGATGCAAACAGTATTTTTTCCAACGAGAGTGCAAGGAAATAGCAGTTCTACCACTGAAAATATTTTTGTTCATTCTTCATTATTAGAGGGGCACTCTGTCAGCAGAATAGTAAATGGCCTATCAGACCACAATGCCCAACTTTTAATTCTAAAAAGTATTTGTTCTCAAACAAATGTTAAACATAAATATCAACTACTCAGAAAAGTTAGCCCATTTGCAATTGACACCTTTTTAAGCTTAATTAAGGAACAAGAATGGCAGGATATTTGTAGTGCTGATAATGCAGATGATAAATATAATACTTTCCTTAACACATTTCTCACGCTGTTTGAAAGTTGCTTTCCGCTAGAACGCTCAAAACAGGGTACTTCCAGTAACAGACAGCCAGGGTGGCTGACAAAGGGGATAAGAGTATCATGTAGAACCAAGCGGGAGTTGTATCAAAATGTTAGAAGCAGTCAGAATGAAGATGCAGTAGCTCATTACAAACAGTACTGCAAGGTTCTGAAAAATGTCATTAAGAATGCAAAAAGTTTGTGGTACGCAAAAAGAATAGCAAACTCTCGGGATAAAATTAAAACTATCTCGTCAGTCGTGAAGGAAGTGTCTGGTGAGCAGCAGCAGGTAGAAGATATAACGTCAGTGCTTAGTAGGAATGTTTCTGTTACTGACAAGTTAGATATATGTGCAATATTCAATAATCACTTTCTGAATATAGTAGGGGAACTAAACAAAACTCTAGTTTCTACAGGTAATCATATAACGTTTTTAGAAAATGCCTTTCCGAGGCTGTTACCTGAAATGGTCCTTCATGATACTTCCATAGGTGAGATTGAGTCAATAATTAAATCACTAAAGGACTCTTGTGGATATGATGGGATATCTAGCAGAATTCTAAAGTACCGTTCACCATATGTTAGCCCAGTACTAAGCCATATTTGTAATTTTTCTTTCAGAATGGTCAGTTTCCTAACAGATTAAAGTACTCAGTAGTGAAACCGCTTTATAAAAAAGAGAAATGGATAATGTAGACAACTATAGACCTATTTCTATGCCATCGGTTTTTTCTAAAGTTATTGAAAAGGCTGTATATTCAAGATTAATTGATCATTTCAGTTCACATAATTTATTGTCAAACGTACAGTTTGGTTTTAGAAGTGGTTTAACGACTGAAAACGCTATATTTTCGTTTCTCTGTGAGTCACTTGATGGGTTGAATAAGAGGCTACGGACATTAGGTGTCTTCTTTGACTTAACAAAAGCGTTTGATTGTGTTGATCACAAAATATTGTTGCAGAAGTTGGAACATTATGGAATACGGGGAGTAGCCCACAACTGGTTCACCTCTTACTTTAAGAATAGACAACAGAAGGTAATTCTCCGCAGTGTAGAAAATGGCTATGACGTGCAATCCCAATGGGGCACAATTAAGTATGGGGTGCCCCAGGGGTCTGTTTTGGGACTATTGCTGTTTCTTATTTATATAAATGATATGCCTTCGAGTATAACAGGTGATTGTAAAATATTTTTGTTTGCTGATGATACCAGCTTGGTAGTGAAGGATGTTGCTCGTAATATTGACACAGTATCAAATAATGCAGTTCAAGAGATAACTTCATGGCTAGTAGAAAACAAGTTGATGTTAAATCACAGTAAAACTCAGTTTTTACAGTTTCTAACACATAATTTGACGAAAGCTGACATTCTGATTACACATAATGGGCATGTGATAAGTGAGACTGAACAGTTCAAATTTCTAGGTGTTCATATAGACAGTTGGCTGTCATGGAGAGCCCATGTTCAGGATCTTGTTCCAAAACTAAATTCTGCTATATTTACCATTAGAACAATATCTGAGATAAGTGATTTTTCAACACGAAAAGTAGTCTATTACGCTTACTTTCACTCACTTATGACGTACGGCATTGTTTTTTGGGGTAACTCGCCTGATGCAAAAAGGATATTTCTGGCTCAAAAACGGGCGGTTCGAGCAATATCTCGTGTAAGTTCGCGAACGTAATGTCGACCCCTTTTCAGTAGTCTGGGAATTTTGACTCTGGCGTCACAATACGTTTTTTCTTTGATGTCGTTTGTTGTTAATAATATCAGCTTATTCCTACGAGTTAGTAGCTTTCACTCGGTGAATACTAGACAGAAGTCTAATCTACATTTGCATCACACTACCTTAACACTTGTGTAGAAAGGGGTACAGTATTCTGCGACATCCATTTTCAATTAGCTGCCACTAGAACTAAAGCATCTTAGCACTAATCCACACGCTTTCAAATCTAAATTGAAGAGTTACCTCATGGCTCACTCCTTTTATTCTGTCGAGGAACTCCTAGAAAAGTTTAACAATTAAGCTAATTCATTTTTTCTTTGTTGTTTCTTTTCACTTTGTCTTAAGATTGTCGTGTGCTAAGGACTACTTAAAATTTTTCTATTACCATTCTTGTGTAACAATTAATGTATTGACTTGTTCCATGACCATGGAGTCTCACTCCTCAATTGGGTCCTATGGAACAGAAAAAAACAATAAATAAATAAATAAAGCGCTTGATATGAATTAAATGTTCTCCCATAATTCCCTACAGTAGTTCAACACATTTTAATATACAGGATGAATCTGAATTCGCGGACACGGGCTGTGCAGCGTGATTTCTCACAAGCTAGCAATTAAAAAAAAGTCTGTCACAAAATTTCGTCCTGCGCATACTTCCGGCAATAAATGGACGTCGAAGATTGAGATGGGTGTAAGTCCCATACGTTAGTGTGTTTCAGAATTACACTACTACACCAACAAACTTCTAGGGGATGTGAGAGGTGTCTTGAGGAACAAAGTGAGTATAGAAACCCATGCCCGGAAACCTCGTCCAATGACGCTACAGAGCGTCGAAGTTGCTGGAGGCAGGAGCTAGCGGCAGGAGCTGGTGCCTGTAACTTGAACTCTGAAACACACTGACGCGTGGGACCCATCTCAATCTTCGGCGTCCATTTACTGCCGGAAATATGTTCGGGACGAAATTTGTGACAGACATTTTTTTATTGCTAGCATGTGAGGAATCGCGCTACAAAGCCCGAGTGCGCGAATTTAAATTCACCCTGTATATGGGGCAGAATGTGTTAACAAATATTTTATATTCCCATAGTCAGTGCCAAAAGTATGCATAGCATGCACGATCGATTCGGAACACGTTCTGCTATTAGCAGCATTCTATCAAAAATATTTCCCGTTCAGATACTGGATTTTGACTTTTGACTAACGCTGTGAACACACAGAGGCCTGAAGAATCGGCAGCTTCGTCGCAAATTAGAGCCAAGTTCGATTTCCATCCTAAAGACTGTTTTACGCATGTCTGTATTTCATTTGCATAACGTGGGACACATTGTATCTTTAGATGGTTTGCTGTTGGAAGGTCCCCAGATCCTAACCAATATAAAAATGGAAAATCACTATCAAAAACAAACCTTAGATATCCTAGTCGTAATATCAGTGTAGTTTTTAGAATAGACAACACAGCTGGAACATTAACAGTTATTTTAGTCCTGTTGACGAATTTTTCTCGTCATACAATTATGAGAAAAATTGAAAACTCACAATTCTCTTCAAATTTCCCATTTATCACGAAATAAGTAAACTTTCCATTAAAACCAGCTTATTGCTTCAATTCGCGAATATAAGATCACTATTTATCCCAGTTTCTCAATCATAAAGATGGGAGTGAAACATGGACGATAAGCAGTGCGGACAGGAAGAGAATAGAGGCTTTTGAAATGTGGTGCTACAGAAGAATGCTGAAGATTAGGTGGGTAGATCACATAACTAATGAAGAGGTACTGAACAGAATTGGCGAGAGAAGGAATTTTTGGCATATCCTAACTAAAAGAAGGGATCGCTTGGTAGGACACATTCTTAGACATCGAGGAATCGTAAATTTAGCATTGGAGGGAAGTGTGTGGGGTAAAAATCGCAGAGGGAGGCCAAGAGACGCGTATAGTAAGCAGATTCAAGTGGATGTGGGTTGCCGTTCTTATGAGGAGATGAAAAGGCTTGCTCAGGATAGAGTAGGGTGGAGAGCTGCATCAAACCAGTCTCCGGACTGAAGACCATAACAACAACAAAGATGGGGCTGGATGAAAAAGGCGGAGTATCTATATTCTGAATTACAATGGTTAGAATAAATAGAGCGAGTCTGAGGATATACTTCAACCGAGTATGTTCTCAGCGTGAGTAGAAGGCGGGAGGGGGGGGGGGGGAGAGTTGCTCAATTTTCCGATTTCATATGAATAAAACTAGAGAAGTTTCTCACGACAGGAGAACATCCTCCGTTTTCTGAGCTGAGCACTCTAAAATGCTTCAAGCTGAGTAACTTCTATTAAGTTTACATTTTAGTGTGGTTTATAATTAAAAACGACAGAATTTGTGTTGCTTAGAAGGCAAAAAAGTTCCTTTATACATAGTCTGAAGAAATACGAGAGGAACTAAAAAGTTTATGCAAATAAACACTTTTGCTCACGAGTGGCTTCCTTCACAAAAATCATAAGTGTGACGAGAGTGACGTCAGAGAAATTTTTTCATTACCGACATAGAAATGAAACACTAGTGGATGCAGTTGCGTGTTTTGCCCGTTTATTTGGAGGGTATATTTACATTTCTAAACAGCTACATAGCAAAATAACATTGTATGTTTTTAAATAGGGTATATTAATAACGTTAATTCCAAATAATGTTAGTTCCAAATAAAGTGCACCCCAGGACTTCACAGACTTTATCACAAAGTAAATATTAATTCAATACCGGGCAATGAAGTATTTTTCTACTGCTCTTGTTCATTCTACCTAAACCGGTTGGCCTATTTTAGATGCGTTTTCTGTCTTCGTAATCGTAACTTTTGTTATCTTAGTAGTAAGTAGACACGACAGTAAAATTCATAACTGATTAGCTACATACCTAACAGTCTGTTTCTTGTAAGAAAATCGCATGGCCTGTTGCTTATCAGCAGACCATTGGGTATCATATTTAACAAAAAGGTTCTCGTGTTAGAAAAAAACTGACAGCGTTCGATATTGAAACAGATGAAAATAGGATGTATTCTTAAAATTTCGTTCAAAAATTGTGCCAACCATGCTTCAGAAAAAGGTTTCTCGCCTGACCAAAATTTTGTAACATCGTCAGAAGAATACATTCTTGTAAAAAGTCCATATTTAGTCTTAATAACATGTTGCTGCACAACAAACTAATATGTAAACATAGTGCAATTCTTCCTGAATATGTAGATGCCTACTCATAATTGTACACTGAATAATTCGCCTGATTGGAATTTTTAAGAAATACACTACTGAACAGCTCTCCTGTGCCGGACAAGACACACGCAGAACTCACTCAAAAAGGTTTCACAATGTTCAAATGTTTGTAGAACTTATGGGACTTAACTACGGGGTCATCAGTCCCTAAGCTTACAAACTTCTTATGAACTACCTAAGACTAAGGACGGCACATATATACATGTCCAAGGGGGGATTCGAACCCCCGACCGTAGTGGCCGTGCAGTCCGTGACTGGAGCGCCTCAGTCCCCTCGGCCACCGCGGCTGGCTGAGAATCTTCTCTGGAGGATTTGTTCTTTCTTATTCACATGGCCCATGTTATTCCTGAATATATCACTAAATCACTTCAAACTATTTTTGTCACTTTTAATGTTACTGCGAAAAAGTCACCCCTACATATGTATAACTTTCTTACATTCAAAACTGACACTCCTATAATAAGAGGACATCGAAAATAGAAGTAGTGCCAACTTCTGACGTACGCACCGATCCCTTGCTACTGTGTAAATGCCACACACACGAAAGTAACAACGTTGCGTGAAATCGCATCGTAGGTGTTAGAGAGTTGCAAGTATCTCTGGAACAGTGTAGATTCATTTGCTTGAGGTTCCTTTGGCTACGTTTCAGTCACGGTGCGCGTTTCGTTCCGGAGCTCGTGGTCCAATAAACTGGAGAGGCTCTGCGTGCTGTTCCAGTTTAGGGGGTATACCAAGTGGACTTAAGCGGAAATGAGAATCCGCATTGATGAGGGACTCGTGCCAGCGTTATTCCGACTGGTTCTGTAAAACCACTATGCTACGATGGTTCAGTGTTTACCGCATCTACTTAGTGAGCATGTTCGAATCCCAGTTAATATTATTCTTTACGATCTATATCTTTAGTTTCAAATTTCTTAACACGGCATGATATGAAAGCTAGCCGTATGCAAGCTGGTCTCGTATTACGTACGGTTCTGTCGTCTTTGCGGCGACTCTGCAATTTATTCCTCCGACCTCCCACTTACAAGGGACATCTTTGACCTCGAACGCTCGGAACCGCACGAAAACACGCTTGGAATAACATGCAATCGTAAACAGAACAGTGGCGTGCGCCATTTCCATGCATTACTTTGCGTTGTACCTCAAGTAGCATATTAACCGAGAGACATTAAGTAACAAGCAATCATTGCCATAGAAAGGAAATTATATGTAATTTAATGGCGTCACTGTATCGTTACATATTCAATCAGCCGTCCGCGGTGGCCGAGGGGACTGAGGCGCTCCAGTCACGGTCTGCACGGCCACTACGGTCGGGGGTTCGAATCCCCCATCTGGCATGGATATTTGTGCCGTCCTAGTTCGTAAGTAGTTGATAAGTAGTTTGTAAGTTTAGTGACTGATGACCCCGTAGTTAAGTCCCATAAGCTTGGTTTACAAAAAAATTTTTTATTCAATCAGTAGTGGCAAAAACTCTCCGCTTAAACTACGTATAACAGCGCAAAACTCACATATACAGCAGTACAACAAACCTGAAAGTGCTTACATTAGTCCTCAAAGTTGAGACGTTGCGTAGCCTGTGTCAATGGGGCTTAGGTCGTCGCTAGGGTTGCTTGTTACTAAAGCACTCCAAGCCACTCAACGAGTCAAACTTCAAAAAAGAGAAGTTCTTGGTCAAGTTCATAGCAGCACATTGTTCAATGTTCTTCTGCCAAAATAAAGTCGTTGTTAGATGAGAACGGATTTTTAATGATTATTCCATCACACTACAGCACTGTTTACATCTGGTCTAAAGCTCCTGGAAACCGAACTTACAAGAACGTACTACAGCTGCTTTCGGCTTTTAGCAGCTTACAACTGCTTGCAACTTACAACTGCCATCAACTGCACTTGTTGTCAGTAGCGGCATGTTTAAATACATAGCTTTTGGCGCCCAAGTCGCATATACGTCACGTTACTTAACGTGACGTGACGTTTACAAATTCTGTTTCAAATAAATTGACTACAAATTTTGAAGAAATTTATGCAGATCGATTTAGTGGTTAAACAATAATATAACTGGTTACAAAAGTTGGTAAAAAAGGTTACAATTCATGTGAAATTAATTATTTAAAGGTAAGTGGTGCGTATTTCGCTACATGGCCGCTAGGTGGTATAATAACCTTTGAGCTGTACGTTCATGTAAACAAACGACTCCGCACCTGACGTCTTATGATTGATCTTCAAATTCAAGATTTTACCAAGATTTTAAGGTAACGACAATTGACAAGTGAAAAAATGTTCATAAAGGTGTATGGTTTATCAAAACTTAATAGATGACAATTCTAGTTTTTCGCAAATAGTTAGAAACTGATGTAATCGTTAGACAAACTGTTAGGTTCATAAAATTTACAATATTAACGTTTTAAAAAAATCATAGTAGTGACTGTTTTATCGTGAGGTTTTTTAACTCAGGATCTTTAATATTTCCTATGAAACGTCACAAAGTGCAGACGCGGGATTTAGACTAAGTGGTTAAAACGAAGTAGGGGAGAATAATGTGCACACCTCACTAAGAAACATGCTATCACATTCCAAATCACTTTCGCAGTCACGCAGTCGAATATAAAAAACCACAATAATTACATTTTCAAATGATGGTGTCGCGTACTGCTTGAAGAACCACCTTAAGGTTCAGATTCATCCTGTCCTTCAAAATCCGTATATCTGTCCAGCGTAACGCCATTTTATTTCTGAATTATTATGTTATACAGTACCTCCGCGAAGTCCATATCCTCGGTCTCGATGTCATTTCCATATTCATCATGCCGCAACTTGGTCCCTAATATTTGGGCCACATGGTTACGCCGCGGGCACACGAAACGAGGCAGTTGACGTTAACGCGCGCGGGAACGGGAACGGGAAATACGACGTTACGAGGCACGCGGGACAAGCTGCTTAACGTGATTTGGACTTTCAGAGCTCCCTAGCGACAGTTTTCAGCGCGCAATCGTCGCCTACTACAGCTTTATTTGGAGCGCGAAGCACACTCGTTGAGGAGTACATGTTTAAAATGCATCCTACTGAATTAGCTGTTTTGGCGCTATCAACTATTGTCGAAGATGAGAGGAAAAAATCCTTCAGCAGATTACGGGTACGGCGGCAAAATAATTGCACGGGAGCCTTTCACAGACAATACTTGGTCTTCCGATACCAGCCGGCTGCTTTGATCCACGACGTCAGGCCCAACATCAACACGATTACCAACATTCATATTTCATTGCGAATGTAATGTGGCGTCGATAACAACATGAAATGAATACAGGGTGTCCAGAAAAGGGCTCCCTGATTTCAAAATTAAATATCTCGAAAACAAAGATCAATAGAGAAATGCAGTAAACGGTATGTTTATTGTGAAAGCTGTAAGAAGTTTGAAATAATAGTTACAAAATCTGCTAACAGATGCCGCTGTACGCTGTACAGTTCATATCAGCATACATAAGTGAAATAATCGTATCTAAACACTCTTTGCAAACAATCACATAACAATGTTTTCAAAATGTTCACCCTTGGCACTACAGAGGTGGCGCAAACGAAGAATGAAATTCGCCATCACATTTCGTAGTGTCTCAATCGAAATGGATTCACATGCCACAGAGATCGCCGATTCAAGCTCGTCCGTGGCGGGATGCTTCGGGTAGACCATGTCTTTCACTGTGCCCCACAAAAAAAGAAAAAAAAAAGTCACAGGGAGTCAAATCCGGCGAATATGGAGGCCAATCCATGCCTGCACCAGTAAATTTGGGATATTGCAACGTAATTACTCGATTCCCGAAGTATTCCTCAAGAAAGCGAAACACTTGTTCGGTCCGATGTGGTCGGGATCCATCTTGCATAAATCATTCAGTACCTGGTCGATCCTCTAACGCTTGCTGTGTGGCGACAAATTGTTCCAAAATTGTAACGTAACGTGCACCAGTGACCGTTTCTCGAATAAAGAAGGGCCAATAATGCCTCTGCTGCATACTGCAGCCCACACAGTAACTTTAGGAGAATACAGGGGTTTCTCTTCACACCAATATGGCTTTTCGGAACCCCAAAAATGCCAGTTCTGCTCCTTCACATATCCATTCAGGTGGAAGTGTGCTTCATCTGTAAACCAGATGCAGCCAACTTCAAATCCTTCTTTATCAATCATTCTGAGCATCGGATTAGCAAAGGCAACCCTTTGTTGCTCAGCTCGTACGGGTACATTAAGGTAGGTGGTACTTTTGAATTTTTGAATGGAAACATGTGTAGGCACTTTCTCAGTATTTTCTGCGTGCTGGAACGCTTCAAACCAGTCTCAGATGTAATTCTGCGGACGGATGACATGGAATTTCGCTGAATAATTCCATAAACTGTGGCGATATTTTCAGGCGTAACTGCGGTTTGCTTGCGGCCAACATGCCCCACTAGATCATCAGTTACGCTGCCTGTTCGTTGAAATTTTGCGAAGAGCGTACGAATGGTTTTCGCATCGGGTCCTTTTGGAACATTAAATCGTGCTTGAAAACTTCGCCTTGTTGCTGTAGGACTCTCTTCTAACCTGTGGTATTCTAGCACCAGAAAAACGCGTTGTTCAATGGAGTACAGGGTTTTAATTTCTTCCTTCGGTACGCTAACCTCCTTTCACGTTTCACTATTTATACTAGGTATTACGTATTACGATCACAGCGCCATCTGTTAGCAGCTTTTGTAACTATTATTTCAAACTGCTATATAAACTTCTTAAAGTATTCACAATAAACATACCATTTACTGCATTCCTCTATCGATTTTTGTTTTCGAGATATTTAATTTTGAAATCAGGGAGTCCTTTTTTGGACACCCTGTAACTACACAAATATAAATTTAAGCGAAAAAAATAAAGAATCTAACGGGACTACCAGATGATCACGTTAAGCAGCTTGTACCTTGTGCCGACGAAGCTGTGCCTCGTAGCGTCGAATTTCGCATTCCCGCACACGTCAACGTTAACTGCCTCGTTTCGTGTGCCGACGGCTTTAGTCCACGCAGTAGCCATATTGCTAGAAGTAAATAATAAACCGAACTGAAGCGGTAAAGATCGGAATATGACGTAGACAGTGTTCTTGTTTCCTATTGGTCCCACTTAACATGGCACGTTACCGAAACGTCGCGGAACTTATTTTGCGTTTCACGGGAGAAAATGGCTTCTCAAAGGGAAAAAGCAGGATGTGACGTCAGAAATCTCGGACTCGGAGAGTGGCATATTAGCGTTAGCCATCCCGTTCCGTGTGCCGACGGCTTTAGGATTAATTCTTAACTCGCTTGCGAACACTCCAAGAGACAAATACGTACTGCACCTATACTACTCATGCAACTGGATCACTGGTTAGTGCAGCTACACTATGCCACCATCCAGTGGCAGCTGACAAGTGCGGCGTGTTGAGTGGAAATGACTCACTCCACTGTTTTGTTTATGGTTGGTTGTTATTCTAAGCGTGCTTTCATGTGGTTCCGAGTGTTCGATGACAATTGTGTCCCTCGTGACACAGCATAGCGGCGTGATGGGTCCAGACTGCATTCACACGAGAAGGAATGGCCCGCGTGCCAACATGTCGCCTGCAAGCCGATTTTGTTGCCTCCCCTGTCATATGGTCTCCTATTTGTAAAAGGAATTAAAAGTTCAGGAAAAAGAAACAAAAACTTCGTGGTTTACCGATGACATTGTAATTCTGTCAGAGACAGCACAGGACCTGGATGGGCAATTCAACTGAACTGACAGTGTCTTCGAAGAATGGGATAAGATGAACATTAGCAAGTGCAAAACAAGGGCAAAGGAATGTGGTCTAACAGAATCAGGCGATGCTGAAGGAATCAGATTAGGTAACGACAGAATTGAGAAAGTAGACGAGTTATTTGGATAGCAAAATCACATCTGATGGTCAATGTAAATAAGACAGAAAATGCAGAATACCTATGGGAAGCATTTGAGAATAGGTGAAGTTTGTTGACATACAATATTAGTTTAAATGTTAGAAAGTCCGTTCTGAAAGCATTTGTCGGAGGCGTAGCACTGTTTGTGGACGTGGATGATAAGGATTTCAGACTGAAATATGATACAAACATTTGAAATGTGGTGCTACAGACGAATGGTGAAGATTAGATGGATATGCTGCCAAACAAAATAGGAGCTAACAAACACAATTGGGGAGATAAGGTACAGCTGGCGTATCTTGACTAAAAGAAGAATCCATTGGTGGGACAAGTTCTGAGACATCTAGGAATCGTCTACTTAGTACTGGAATACTGGAAGGAAATGTGTGTGATAAAAAATCGTAGAGGGAGACTGAGAGATGAATAGAGTAAACAGGTTAAAAAGTATTTAGGCTGCCATTCTTTTGTCAGATATAAAGAGATTTGCCAGGATAGGGAAGCGTGGAGTGATGCTTGGACTGAAAATCACAACGGCATTATCATCAAATTTCCATCTCCTCAGGGCCTGCCAATAAGAAGAGTAGCCCGATGCGTTTCAGTCTTCCAGGTCTCAAGGCTTGAAGCGAGCTATAGACATTTTCTGAGTACGTATCTGATGAAACAGATGTGAAACCATATTTAGTGTCAGATCTGCGCCTACGAACAAACAGTCCTTATATTTCTGTTCCCACGTACCTCCCAGAAGCTACTAAGGACTTCTCAATTGCATGTTATACAGAATGATTATTGTGTTGTGTGCTAAACTTTGCCAACAGTCTATTACGCAGGCACAACAACGTTTTTAAATACCTGTTTATCTGTGTGTCTAAAAAATTGTGGATCTGCGATACTTGTTCTGCTGAAATCGTCCTAAATGTTTTCTATTACAAGAGCTTTTTACGGTTTTTTTCGGCTTGAAGTTCTGAGTAATATGAAATTGGTGGATAAAATAAATATTTAAAATGCTCAAAGTTAAGGTCTTGTAAGATTAAATTGTGAAAATACCTTTCCTCTTCAATGATGTTATCATTTTATAGGAGGAGGGAAAGAAAGACCTAACGTGGACAGAAGTGGAAGAAGCACTGAAGGCCATGAAAGGAGGAAAAGCACCGAGATTGGATGAAGTCAGTGTGAAAATGGTGAGGGCAGCTGGCGTTGTGGGAGTACAGTGGCTGTACTGGGTTATGAGGGTGAGATGGAAGGAAAAGAAGACACCGGAGGACTGTAAAGCAGGAATAATTGTGCCGATTTTTAAAAAAGATGCAAGATATTATTTAAATATTATAGAGGAGTGATTTTGATGTGCCATATGGTCAAGGTATACGAAAAAATATTGGAAAGGAGAATACGGAAGAGAGTAGAAAAAAAAAAGGTTGAGAGAAGAGCACTGTGGATTCAGACCAGGGAGACAAGCAGTAATCTGAATTTTATTGTAAGTCAGCTACAAGAGAAACATTGTGAGTTTGTTAGAGATTTGGTAATGAACTTTATCGACATGGAAAAAGCGTATAATAGTGTAGAAAGAAGCAATGTATGGGGAGCACTGAAGAAAATGGGAGTGGGGAGGCAAACTGCTTGGAGAATGAGGGAAATATACAAAGCAAGTGTGAGCTGTGTAAAGGCAGGAGGAGAGAGGACGAACTGGTTTGAGCAGTAATGGATGTAAGGGATGAAATAATCGCAGGGGTTGCAACACGAATAGGAGAGGTTATAAAAGCGATGGTGTTCGCAGATGTCATAATGCCGTGGGGTAATCGTAATCGAGAAGGAGAATTTCAAGAGAGACTAAATGCAATGGAGGAGGTGCTGGCTCAGTATGGAATGAAATTATGGTGACAAGGAATAAAGAAAGAGCAGCACTAGATGCAAAGATTGGAGGTGAAATAGTAAAGAGGGTGGACAGTTTTAAGTATCTGGGAAGTGTGATCGAAGAAAGTGGGAGGTATAATATGGAGATCAGCGAAAGAGGAAAGCAAGTCGACAGACTCCTGCAAAGTGCGCGAAGTCTGGTGTGGAGCAAAGGCGTGCCCCAGAAGAGTAAGCAGGTGATATACTGATAGTATTATGCTCCAGTACTCACGTATGCATCGGAAACGTGTGTTATGTAGAAAAGTCAGGTGAGCAGAATACAGGCATGTGAGATGAAATTCCACAGAAGCAGGATTGGTGTAACCAGAACGGATAGAAGGTGAGGGAAATGGTGAAGGAGAAACCTCTACAAGAGACCATATAACAGTCAAGACTGAGATGGAATGGACATGTAAAGAGAATGGAAGATGACAGGATACCAAAGAAAACCCATTAGATGGAAACAGGAGGCAGGAGACCAAGAAAAAAGACCGAGAGATAGGTGGATCATTGGAGTTAAGGAAGAAGTGCAGAAGAGAGAAGAATGGGACAAAGTGCAAGAGGAAAGTGGTGGGAGGCTAGGGAGCGATGGAGACGCCTATGTTCCAAGCAGACCCAGCCAGATGCTGGAAACTCTAGTGGATGATGATGATGATGAGTGTATAATTATGACATAAAATTTAGTGCTCTGCCTTGAACTCCACTGTTTTAAAGACCTCCGTGATTAAAAATTTTTGAGAACCTCTGCCCTAAGAGACACGGCCGAACACGCTGTCTTTACCTTGATGAGGCGAAGCCTGCTAGCTGCCTCGGTGACTTCGTCCACCATCCTCGTTGATACTGGCTGGATGATCGTAACAACGGCTGACAAGCAACGAACACCTCGAGTCAGCTGCTGCAGCAAAGAGCATCACATGGGGACCATATGGACAGGCAGAAATGATAGCCGGCCAAACCAACTCCGCCTGTCGTGTCATGACATACAGAGTAGGCCGCGATCATGTAGCTGCGTGTAGCTGACTGACTAGCTCGGCTCTCGGGCACAGCTCACTGGCTCATTTCGGCCAGTCTGTCAGCTACATGATCACAGTCTACTCCAACATAAGTCGCGGCGCGTAGGCCTATGTCACGTCATGTGATGAAGAAAGGCCTGAGATAGAGCGCTCGCTTTCTGATTGGCTGGTCGTTATGGCACAATGGGCTGTGACAGAGAGGGCAGCCAGTCAGATTGCAATCACAATGATTTTGGCCGAAATGTTGATATATCAATATCAGTCCAGCAATCTGGGTACATACAATTTCTAACTGCTAGATATGAATAATAGCCGGCGAATATTAAATGAATATTACCTGAACAGAAACTGAGTGCATCCAGAGAATCGCGTGCAGTCCTTGGGTCTCCATCAACGTATAGTTTCCGGATGATTCCACAAAAATTGTAGGACTGTTTGTTACAAAATCCTTGGACACTTCCTTGTCCTTCAGTGGTAAGAATTCCGAGCGAGTGTCCGTCTATTATGATCTTAGTTGTGGTCGAGATACAACTCATTTATGTTACTCCGTTACTTTTTGTGGTATAAGGATATCCAGTGAGCAAATACAATAGCGTAGTGTTTGTGAGAACTTCCAACCCGACAAATGACGATCGGATTGTGCCATGATACGTGTTCGCGCCATGAGCAGTCAGTCAGAGCCACAGTCTATTGCCGTTGTCTCCTCCTGTCCGACGAATTGTTTGATACATCTCTCCGTGCTATTGCGACCTTTGTAAAAATCTTCATCTCCGAATAATGACTGCAACCATATCCATTTTACCTATTTACCGCAGTCATCTCCATCAACTGTTTTTTTTTTTTTTTTTTTTTTTTTTTTTTTTTTTTTTTTTTTTTTTTTTTTTTTACTCTCTACACTTCCTACAATCTAAAATGACAGTCCCTTGATATCTTAGAATGCGCCATACCAATCGATCCCTTCTTTTAGTGAAGATAACAACAACAATGCAGCGATCACAGGCCCCGCAGACCACGCGTTGCTTCTACAAGCTGCCTCCATTCCCTCTTGTTTTGTGTCCGGTTCCTCCAGTTGTCTTCAATCACCAGGGCTGCCAGGCCCTTGGCCATGTCGTCCATTCAGCGCTGCCTTGGTCGTCGAATAGGCCGTTTGGAGTTTGGTTTCCCTACTAGTGCTGCCATCTTCGCCTGTCTTCCTTCTGGCATACTAGCTACATGGGCCATCCACTGTATTCACTTGCTCTTTATCTACTGTAAAATATTTGGCAGTCGTATCAGAAGGTCGATTTCCTCATAACGTCCTCCTCCTCCATTCTCCGTCATCTAAAATTATTCCTCATGTCTACCTCATTAAATTACTGTATGGCGACGATTTACAGTGTTGATACGTTTATCACTATTTTTTCGCAATAGCGAATTTCACTTTGCGTCACTGTATAAGGTATAGATGTTTTACCAAATTGTGACATATGAAAGTTTGTACCGGGCCGGGACTCGAACCGGGGTTTCCCGCTTTTAGCGAGAGGTCGCCTTAACCACTAGGCTACCCGAACACGACTCCAGGACCGTCCCAAACTTCCATATGCCACACTGACTGCACTTATGAGTCAATTACATTCATACCTTAGCACTCGCAGCTTAATCTGTATTCCCGCACAAGAGAATTTTCATATGTCACAATTTGGTAGAACATCTATGCCTTATACAGTGATGCACAATGAAATTCGCTATTGCGAAAAAACAGTGAGAATCTATATCATTACTTTTCTTTCCATTATTAATAGTTTTCCTTGTCTCGTTTCATCATGCTCCATGTTTCTGAACCGTGCATTTAGTGAAGATATGTCAGAAATTTCTTTGCTCCCCAATGGTATTCAGTACCTCCACATCACTTATGCGGTCAACTCATAAACTTCATCATCCTTCTGTATCAACACACCTAGGCGTATAAAAAATAAGAGAAAGACAGTTTTAGACATTAGTAGACCATTTACTTGTATTCTGGGAGAGTATAGGACAGGAAAATGGTATATAATTTCTTACTTCGATCTGTAATCGCCGACCCTGACGAGTGAACCCCCTGAAGTTCGCGGAAATTTTTATCTCGTCCAGCGTTACGTTACCCGCCGCCCACAAGTGGTCCAGGCGGGGCTGCGAACCGCCGGCTTAGGATGTCGTTGATGAAACGTTACTTAAGCCGAGTAAACTATTTTTAGCGGGCATCGGTTCCCGGCGTCAACAAGTGGAGCCGGTGCAGGTCTGTGATCGGTACGAGTGCGCCTGTTTACGGCGGGCGACGGCGGCCAGTATTTCTGTTTACCAGTGACAGCACCTCGGGGAAACAATGGGAAACGCTGAGGCCGAGTTTTCTTTAGTCTCGTCAAGGGGGCGGAGAGCGGAGAGGCCGGCAATACTCGCTTTGTCAGGGAAAACAAATACTCGGCGCCCTTTCATCCTTGAGTAAAGAAACATCGGCCGGCTCTTGTGAGGCGAGGCAAGGCGGTGGCGGTGGCGGTGGCGGTCTGCGGCAGACCGCAGGAGAGAGACAGTCTGCAAGCCGCGGGCACCGTCAAACGGAGGCGAGCCTCTGTCTTCCACTAGGAGGCGCTGTCAGCTGTGTTGTGCAAATACCGGAAATTCGTCGTCTAAACTGACTCATTACGGTCAGCCATAAATGACTCACTTTTTCTCTAGTACTCTGCTCAAAACAATTAGGGGATCATTGATTGATTGATTGATTTTCTCAGGGAAGCCAAAACAGTCTTGGTCCAACCCGCCACTGCCCGCACCGAAACTAAGTTTATTGTGCGGTATCGCTCCATGTATATCTAGTAAAGCCAACCAATGCCCTTGAACAGTGCAAGGAGTCCCTTTACCAGTTTTTTATTAGACACAATTTCGTCGGGTCTGGTTGTCCCAAATGTTCTGTGCCTTTTACTCTCCAATGGAATGAATTCGAAGATTATATGTGATGCAGTTTCATCACCGTCATCACATTTAGGGTCTTCTTCTGTTATTCCCATTGTATGTAGGTGTTTTCTGAAATTCCCATGGCCTGTCAGCAATCCAACCATGAGCCTGATCTCTCTTCTGTTCAGGGCCAGGATTGCAGAGCTTTGGCATCGTTACCTTGCCATGTTTTTGTTGATGGATTTTGGTCCAATATTCTACGTGCTGTCTTCTGAGCCAGTTACGTAGCTCCAATTTGATCATTACCTTGGTGATTGTCAGGACAGGTTCCGGTCCAATAAATGGAGACTCTGCCCCCATCCTGTCTAATCTGTCGGCATGTTCGTCGCCACTGATCCCCGAGTGGCCACGAACCCATAATAGGTATTCTCCATTGCTTTCCCCTAGCTCCACCAGAACCCTGTGACATTCTGCAACAATTTTAGACCTTGTTGCAGGAGCTGCCAGTGATCTTAGGGCTGCCTGGCTGTCTGAATAGATATAGATGCTAAGGTCTTTGTAGCACCTACACAAATTCTCCTCCACACACGCCTTGATGGCAGTGATTTTGGCCTGGAATACTGAGGCCAGTTTCCCTAGAGAGATGACGCCCTCCAGTCTTGGCTGTACCCCGTATATCCCGGCCCCAACGCCTTGGTCTGATTTTGACTCGTCAGTGAACCAGGCAATATCCCCCGTAAGGTGTGGAATTATTTTCTCCCACTTCTCCCTACTTCCAATTGTTACATTGAAAGGCTTTTTGAAGCAGTATGGGGTTATAATATAGTCGACTAGCATTTCCCCATTCTTTCCTATATTTACCTCACTCACTATTTTAGTGTGTGATAGGGGATCATACACAATATACAGATGCTAACGTATTTTATTCAGATATTGGTTATAATTGTCATTTCTGTGTGATACAGTGTCATATTTTACGAATTTGAAATATTTAAACATTTCGACAGTTTCAGGGCAGCAGTCGCTTTAACCAGTTTGGCTATCCAGGCACGCTTCCCTGCTAACCCAAATCCTCAACTTACAGCACAGTACGATTGTAGTGCCCCCTGCCCATTTGATTCCACTTGCTCGCAGCCTATACTGGATTCCCTCAAGGAATCGAGCTTATTAATGCGTCCGCATTGAAACTGTCAATTGCCCGTCGGGGCAGATATGCAATTATTTGTATGGTGTCTGTCCTTTTCGGACATGTCCGAAAGAATAGACACCATATGTTGACGACATTGCCACTGGATTTATTTCAATGCCCTGAAACGATCGAAATATTTAAATATTTCAAATTCGTAAAATTATGGCCGTTAATGTCAACAAATGGTGACTGTTCATTCGAACACATCCTAAAAGAACAGATACCATATAAATAATTGAGTATCATATTTTGCTGCCTCAACTCTTTACTTGAGGTTTACATGGCGTTTGCTTAGACTAAGGAACAATAATAGCGAAAGGTCATTCTCGTTGCCCTGTAATATAGTGTGTGATGCCAGAACGGTTGGACACCTGCGTTGCATGAACAGTATGAGATTATTAATCAGCCCTTGAGAGATTTTGGGCAATCTTCCATGAGTGCAATATCCAGTTCTGCAACCGTTGTGGAAGGTTCTGGTCTGTCTGCAGTGCATCCCAGACATAATGAATCGGGTTTAAGTCCGGTGAAGAAGCTAGCCACTCCAGTCTCTCAGCTTCAAGCATGTTCTCCACAAGTGCAACTCTGTGCGGACGAGCGTTATCGTCCACCAGAAGGAACACATCTCTATCGAAGCATCTCGTTTCCTTACCTCTGAGCAGTCAAAGTGTCGTTCTGAGCGACATAGGGATCCGTTCTCCCGCCAATAGTGACCCCTGCCCACACGTTTCTTCCACCACCATGATACGGTGATGTTTCTTGCACATAAGCAAAACTGATACGAATTGCATGTTCTGTCCAGATGAGGGAACGACGCTTGTCCGGCTGCACACAAAATCTTGACTCATCTCTGAACAGAAATTGACGCCATTCGTTACAACTCCAATCCTAATGTTCCTCTGCCCAGTTTCAGCGGGCTAAAATGAATCGTGGTTTTAATGCGACACACACCATAGGTCTCTGTGCGTATATGCTACATTCCCGACGGCGATTAAGGACTGTTCGTGCTGATATTGCGTGTCCTGTTTCTGCCTGGAGGGCGCGTTGCTGCTGAGTTGCACACGGCTTCCTGTCTCGACGGGCTGTTAACCGGAGATAACGGTCATCACTTGCTTACTTTTCCCGTGGACGACGTTGGCCTTGCCTTCTTTCAACAGTTCCTGTTGTCTGAAATCGCGTTCAGGTCCTGGAAGCTACACTTTGGGACACTCCAATAGCTGCAGCCACCTTCATCTGTTCCTGTCCCGCTTTCAACCTTCCTATGGCTCTCCAGGTTAATAGCACGTTGTTTTTCCGTTCCATTATTTCGTCGCTACACTATCTGAACCCAAGTCCTCGTGTAATTCGTTTGGTAAAGTAAAAGCTAGACAACACCATTCCCTTCTGTAGCAACCTTTCTGTTTTACCACCATCTCTACTGCCGCAATGTTGTCTCCGCTCCATACAACGGACAGAATATACGTCGAGCCGTTTAGTTTATTCTCTCGATGACAATACTTTTGAAACCAGTTAGCTCAACTGATGCGCTAATATTGTTTTGACCAATGTATTTCACTAGTACAGGGTGAGTCACAAGTCGCAGTACAATCATCTGTTTCAAAAACTCTGCAGGAACTGGGAAATCTGAAACTTCCTGTAACGTGTGGGTGACGTAGTCTATCTTTTACGGTATATACTGAAAATTTTGAAATCGTCCTTTTTCATGAAAGTATGGTCGTCTGATGTACCAAATAACATCAACAGTTTCTGACAAGTTCATTCCTGTAAACAGCGCTTCATAACCGTTACCATACGGATTTGACATTCGAGAAACTCTGAGACCAACGGCATCAGGCTGAATAATGCTTTTCGGGCAGCCAAAGGATGTCGTGTTTCGACTCAAACTTTACGTAATAGACTGCATGACATGCATCTTTACTGCCGACATCGATGGTAAGATCCAGCTTTTTTTGTTTCCTTTCTTCTCCGTCTGCTAGTGAGAGCATATGAGTTACGGCGTGTGTGCTCGCTGTGTGTAATACTGAGGTTAAGCTAATATTCCCTTTTATATCGTTCTTAAATAATCTTCCATGTGAGTGTAAATCATTTTAATGGAGAATCAACCTTTAGCGATTTTACTGCCTGTTTCTTATGTTTTTGTCTCTTTAGATCACCTTGGTGCTAGCCGAGTTGTGAACTGCCCACTTCGAATGAAAATTATGTTATCTACCGTTGTTCTGAATATTTACCAAACTGTTTTATTTTAATTACATCTACTCGTACCGTTTTGTCCTTTCTATGTAAGTGCCACGTGAGGACTAATCTCCTTCGTGCCAATATGCATGGCATTGGCGTAGACAATGTTTCATAGGGTTTTTATCTCTCCTCTTCATGATCCGCTGGTGTGAATGGCGATCGCCACGTGTGTGATGAATGGTTCCCTTCTTCCCACTGTTCCACCTGTGTTTCAAGTACGACAAAATAAGTTATGCAGTGCATGATCTAATAGAACAGAGACTTACTCACCACCATTCGTTTTCTTTACGATATAAATGTCATTATATAATTGAATGTTTTCAAGATTATATATTTAATCGAGTCGTAATTTGTGTACTCATTAGCCCCACACAATTTATCAAGCTTCCCCATGAGGCTTTTCCAAAGCCGCTCATGCAATAATAATTCTTAGTAATTGTTTTTCTTTTAATAACTTTGCCGCGGTGGAGTAGCCGAGCGGTCTAAAGCACCTCGCTGCGGAGCGCGCGGTTGCTCGCCGTGGAGGTTCGAGTCCTCCCTGGGGCATGGGTGTGTGTGTGTTTGTCAGTAGGTTAGTTTGCCTAGGTTTAAGTAGTTTGTAAGCTACGGACTGATGACCACGCAGTTTGGTCCGATAGATTTACAGACATTGGAACATTTAATAACTTTACGGCAAATTTGGTTTAAGTCACTGGCTCAATTTTCAGTGCTAAATTTTGTGTTTGAACTTCATCAGAAAAAGCGCGTACTAAGTTTCCTTTTCTCGATTCTTAGGAATTACGTTATGGGAATTGGGCAAGATTCATTCAGCAGTGTCGTTTACACAGTATATAAACAACGGGAAATATTTCGACTATTAGTCAGAAGTTACACCTTTTCTTATTTACAATATAGAGTTAATCAATCCAAATATTCTTCATAATGTCAAACCACTCAGCATTATTACAAACTTAATGTGCTTTACAATCTTAAATTTTCTGTTTTTATTTCGAAAATACTGTAATCTTTTATGGTCAATAAAATAGTCATTAATTTAATATTAACTTCAGAGAAGAATTTTGTGCTAATTTCCTTTTTTGCTTTAATCTTTACGTAATTTGGAATATTACTATTATCTTCAATTTACTGAAAAGTACAAAAAAATCGTTGTGTTTAGATAGAAAATTCACGAAGATTTAATTACAATGTTCATTGCAACAGTTATAAATGCGGTTTCACATCTAGAATAATTTTGTTGACAGTGAGAACAGACACGAAAGCTTACACTTGAATTTAATTACAAATGTTCAGAACTTGTATTGCGTATCATCATAATTCTTTGACACTACGTGAATGTAATTACATCTCTTTCCTAATTTCATATCAATAGCATTTAATATTAATTTACAGACCTGTATTTGATCACTAATTAACCGATTAATTATACAATATATAATAAATCAAATGACAGTTTCCTGGTAAAGTTTTATCAAACTGATAATTTTACAAAGTCTATTTCCTATTGTTTGAATGCATAGTTTCGCGGTGATGTATGCTAATAAAATTCTCTCGGGCTTCCAGCCGCATCAAGTGATTTTAATATCCACGAGCTTTCGGCCGAAATCTCCTCGGCCATTGTAAAGTGGTGACTGTCTATCATTGCCGCCGCTGTCCTTATATACCTGCGCGGCCTCCTGTGACGTCACTGGTGCTCATCCACATTATGTCATGAATACGACCGACTTCATCAGAAGAATAAAATCCTTGCGTCTTGGAGAGGAGGATATATGGTCAGCTTTGATGTGGTGCCATTATTCACAAACGTTCCCATCAAAGATTCCATAGACCTGCTGACCCAGTCAATTCGGCGACACTGTTGTTCTGACGTCATCATATTTTTTATATGGTGGAGAATATTTCAACCATATTGACGGAGCCGCAATGGCAAGTCTATTAGCTCCAGTTATTGCCAATCTGTCTATGGAATACTTCGTCATAGACATGGCTCCTGCAAAGCAAAGCTATTTCTATCATTATGTTAACGATATGTTAGTTGTCTGGTCGCATGGACGTGTAAAACTAGGTGAATTCTAGGACCACATCAACAGCATTCATGAAAAAATTTCACGATGGAGTTAGAGAGAGATGGTGGCCTGCCGTTCCTTGACGTACTTGTCAGGAGCAAAGCAAATGAATGCCTTAGCCATAGTGTCTTCCGGAAATCCACCCACACGGACCTGCATCTGCACGCTACGAGCCACCAGCATCCATCACAGAAAGGATCTGTTCTTAGGACGCTGGTGCAGAGAGCAGAAGTAGACTCGGACAAGGAACATTTGCCATAGGAAATGAGCCACTTGCGGAAAGTGTTTAAGAAAAATGGGTCACGCAAGCAGGAGACCGCCGAGGAGGAGACAGAGAAGCTTGCATTTTTGCCGTTTTGTGGCTCGATAACGGGAAAGATAAGCCGGCTCCTTAAGAGACACGAGATCGACACGGTCTACAGGCCTCCTAGAAAATTGCGACAGATGATGAGACCTGTGAAAGATGATCTAGGCATTAGAACGCAAGGTGTGTAGAAAGATACCAAGTGGGTGTGGATAGTTCTACATCAGACAGGTACTGCGCAATATTGAACAATGTTGAACATGAAAGATGTTTCCGGCTACGTTATCCCGAGAAATCAGCAATTGCGTAGCACGCTCTATACAACAAACATCGCAATGCGTTCCAGGATACATCAGTCATTACCAGAACAAATACTTTCTGGGATAGCGTAATAAAAGAGGCTATCGAAATCAAAATATCTGAAAAATCTCCTAATAAAGACGGCGGCTTGCAGCTGAGCACAGCTTGGGACCCGGCCATCGGACGCTTGAAGCGGTCGCGGCAGGCACACGGCCAAAACATTGCCATATATGGCGGTGGGTCTGAGCACCAGTGACGTCACGAGATGCCGCGTTGCGGCCAACGGGAAATACAGTCTCCAGCGCAGACGTCGTGCTACGTAAGCAAGGTAGTTCCGAGCCGGAGCGATCGCTAGCTCAGTGGCTGTCCGCTATGACGCAGTGGGCAGTGCCCCAGCGGCCGGCCAATCGGCTAGCGATCTCGCCGGCTCGGAACTACCTTGCTTACGTGGCATGACGTGTGCGCTAAGGCCTGTCTTTCTCGCCGACCACGAGGCCGCCTAGGTACATAAGGACGGTGGCGGCAATGATGACAGTCAGCACTTGACAATGACCAAGGAGATTTCGGCCGAAAGCTCGTGGATATCAAACCACTTGACGCAGCTGGAAGCCCGAGAAAATTTTATCTCTATTCCCTATTGTTCATATTCTAAGCCTACTGTTAATTACAGTTAACTACGACTATTTAAATTTATCCCATCCCGGCATTTGCCTGGAGTGATTTAGGGAAATCACAGAAAACCTAAATCTGGATAAACAGAGGAAGATATGAACCACCGTCCTTCCGAATACGAGTGCAGTACGTTACCACTGCGTCACTCCGCTCGGTGTATAGACTAGAGGAGAAGGTACTGTGGAAACGTCCAGGTTTTTTAACATCTCAAGCAACTGTCAAGGTTGAACCTTTCACTCTGCAGCGGAGTGTTCGCCGATATGAAACTTCCTGGCGATTAAAATTGTGTGCCGGAACTGGGTTCGAGTCCCAGGTTCGAGTCCCGGTTCCGAACACAATTTTAGTCTGCCAGGATGTTTGATATCAGCGCACACTCCGCTGCAGAGTGAAAGTTTTATTCAGGAAACATCCCATAGGCTGTGGCTAAGCCATGTCTCCACCATATCCTTTCTTCCAAGAGTGCTAGTCTTGCAAGTTCCGCAGGAGAGCTTCTGTGAAGTTTGGAAAGTAGGAGGCGAGGTACTGGCGGAAGTAAAGTTGTGAGGTGGCATCATGAGTCGTGTCGGGATAGCTCAATCGGTAGACGCTTGCCCGCGAAAGGCAAAGGTACCAGGTTCGAGTCCCGATTCCGACACACAATTTTAATCTTCCAGGAAGTTTCAACTGTTTAGGTATTCCATCACATAATTTCTAAATAATTTGGGAATAACAGCGCTCTGTTTGTCAATGGTAATAAGAAAACAGTGAAGAGCACACCATCTAAATTTATTAACTACTATTCCGGACCCTAGTGTGGGTCATCTTCACCTCAAATGTCAACACTGGAACAGACCTGAAGATATTCACACTAACTTCGAAACTTGCAGTCAAGATCTTTAGATCTGGAGAAAGCTTTTACCAATGTTGACTGGAATTCTGAAGGAAGCAGGGGTAAAATATGGGGAACGAAATGTCATATTCAACATCTACAAATACTAGACAGCCATGTAAGTCGAAGGGCATGAAAGGTACGCAGTGGTTGGGAAGGGAGCAAGGTAGGCTTGTAGCCTTTCCCCAATGTTGTTTTATCTGTACATTGAGCGAGCTGTGAAGGAATACAATGAAATATTTGGAGAAGGAATAAAAATTCAGGTAGAATAAATAAAAACTTTGTGGTTTGCCGATGACATAGCAATTCTCTTAGAGACAGCAATAACAGCTAAATGGAATAGAAAGTATCTTGAAGGGAGGGTTTAAGATGAACATAAATAAGAGCAAAACAAGGGTAATTGAATGTAGTGTTAGAAAATCAGGCGATGCTCATGTAATTAGATTAGGTAACGGAACAATAAATGTGGTAAATGAGTATTGTTATTTAGACAGTAAAATAACTACTGATGGCCAAATTAAAGAGGATATAAAATGCAGAATGGCTATGGGAAGGTAAGATTTTCCGAAGATGGGAAATTTGGTGACATCCAATATTAACTTAAATATTAGAAAGTCATTTCTGAAACCATTTGTCTGGAGTGTAGCTTTGTATGGGAGTGAAACGTGGGCGATAAAAAGTTCAGATAAAAATATGATGGAAGCTTTTGAAATGTGGTGTTACAGACGATTGATGAAGATTAGATGGGAAGATCACGTAAATAACGAGGAGGTGCTCAACAGAATTGGAGGGGTAAGGAGTTTCTGGCGTATCCCACGAGAAAGGAATGGTTGGTGGGACATATTCTGAGACATTAAGGAATCGTCTACATAATATTTAGAAGGAAGTGTGTGGGGTAAAAATCGTAGAGGGAGACTGAGGAAAGAATACAGTCAGCAAATACTAAAGACTTCTTATCAGATGAAGAGGCGCTGCACAGGGCAGGGTGGCGTAGAGAGCTGCATCAAACCAGTGTGTGGACTGTTGATGAGAAGACTAGTGTGGATCATCTTCAAGTCACTTGTCAACACTGGAGTTTACCTGAAGATGATCCACACTAGGATCAAAACTAGTAGTCCATACATTTAAATGGTTCGCTATAGAGTGTATTTTATTAAGAACTAGCTTAAAACTGCGACTCCGCTCGCGTGTTGGTGGATTATGATAGATAATGCGCGAAACGTTAAATCGATTTTTAAGAGATATGTATTAAAAGAATTTTTTTACTGCTTTATTTGTTTATTCTTGTATTTCCTTATTCGTATGCTTATCCTTACAGAGAAAGAGCTGAAGACATTGTAGCACGCATTGGCCAAAGGTATGGTCTGTGGCACCACGTTTCGCTGTATGTAACCTCCTTGCTATAGAGTCGCAAACGTCATCGCTGGACTTCAGACCGAATTTTTTTATATTTTGACGACTTTCAACCACCAAATCTTGTACCCCCTTATAGCTATTGGCATGTAACTGCTATGGTGTACAAAGGGAGACGTTGGACAACAATTACACACAGACCATTCGATTGCGTTCTGTAGTTTTCACTGCAGAGCTAAATATTAACACGCACACATAGGTAGAATTTTATATACACCGATAACTTTCCATCCCAGTATACTCCACCCTTCTATCATTATCAACTCTCAAGCAACAATGCAACCAATAAAACCATTTTCAAACAGTAAATATTTCAAAGAGTAATTATTGTCCCACACTTCGCATTATATCGTTCAAAGTACTAAATATCTATCAGATCGCTATAAAAACGTGCCTAAAACCTTCCTCAGGTATAAATTTGTAACTGTACAAATATGAGTGCGTCTTGTCGTTTGGACAAGCGTACACCGAACACATTTACTTTATATATATATATAGCTATCCAATTGCCATAAAACCGTGCCTAAAGCCTTCCCCGGATAGACATTAGTAACTGTAGAAATTTTTAGCTCTTTATGTCCTGTGGTTCAGACGTGATAAACGTACATCGAACAGATATTCACATTTATAGATATAGATTAGGGCCTATATTTTGATGTATTACATTTGCTTTACATTAGTAACAAATCATCACTAAGTCATAAACGTCAGTATTTAAGTGAAAAGTTAAAAGTGTATCATGGATGTTCTAAAATAAAGGTTCAGTAAGGGTGTACTACAGCTAAAATGCATTAAACGTATCCCACGCACTGTGGCTCGAGTAGTGTCTAAATGATAAGCTTATGGATGTTTCCATACGAGATATTATGTTTATAGTTGCACTCGCAAACGATGGCGGGTCGCACATCCTGGACATCATCTATGCTTTGCGGTAGCAGAAATCTTATGGTCGGCCATATAATAGCTCTCGCTTTCTTAGATAGAATTTGTTACATGCCAACACCATCAACGATAACATTGCAACAAACAGACTATAATATACTGAATAGCTCGCTACAATCAAGTTTAATTTCGGCAATGCCTACGACAGCAGCAGAAAAGCGGCCAGAACATTATTGAACGTCCATTGACAGTCGACGAATGCGTGACGTAGATGCGCAAACCAAGCCTAAAGTCGGCCGCCGTCGTTCGTGGTTGCAACTATAGTACTGCCTGGCGTTTTACGTGAGAAGTCTTCGAGTCACTCACTCACCTGGGAGCCTGATCCGTATGCCGGTAGCTGGTCCGGCCTGTGGGGGGTGCGCGGCGTGTACCCGCCGCCCCCGCGCTGCTGTGTCAGGAGGGTGGTCCCTAGGGACGCGTGTGACGCGATCATCACGCGCCGCCTGTCGCCAGCCAGACACGTGTAATTACTTTGCAGCCGGACACAGCCTGCCCCGACAGTTCCGTCTAGCCTCTGCACTCTGCACTCCGTCCACATTTATAGGGTTACAGCTGCTGTAGCAATAGGAAGGCGCGCTGCACAGTATTCTGTGCTCAGTATCTGTTGGGGTTTTACATGTCGCGCATACACAGTATGTCCCTGTCCTGTTTGGAAGGTGGCTACAGTACAGTCTCGATTATCTGACCTAAGCCGCCCGCGGCAACATCGAATAAGCGGGAAGGTCGAATAACACGGGAAATAATGCAAAAAAATTTGAAAAATTTATTTGAACATAGAAAACTTATTAAATACGTGAACAACAACTAAATACAACGTTCAAATAGCTTAGACGGCACTCAAAGAAAAGTTGTACGATAGTACGTTACACAAAAATTGAACTAAAGTGGGCCAGATGAGTTAAAAATACAGTACGAATCAAATTAGACTTATGTCCAGCAGTTGGCTGTTGTGTTTGTGAAACACTTCGTTGAACTACAAAAACATATTTACATCTGTGTAAAGAAGTTAGTGTCGTCTATTTATTTATTTACTTTTTTTCTCTCTTGAATTACATAGTCTCTTAAGAAGTAGAACCTCGGTAGACGATACTTCTTCCAGCTGCTGTACATCCGCTTCGTCGTCTTCTTCTTCTTTTTCGTTTATCATGTTATCTTCATCTATCACTTCAAATTCTTCTTCTTGGACAATCCATTTATTTACTTCATCTTCTGTGGCGTCACCACATCCCGAAACGTTTCGTAACAATGAAAGCAGGGCAGTATTTTCGGGTTCGATCTGCTGCTGTAGATTTTCATCATCTGGAGAATTCTCTCGATTTTCCTGCAGCAAAATTTTTAGGGATTTTGCAGTTGTATTTGTCTTAACACTCTCCCAAGATTGGGCCACGTCATAAGCTACATCTTTCAAATTAGTACGTCGCAATTTCCCTAAAATGTCTTCTCCCTCGTCCATATCAATAATTAAAGACGAACGAAAGTTTCTGCTGTAGTTTCTCTAAGGTTCCTTGGGTCACACGCTGACATAAGGATGTGACATATGGAGGCAAAACATGGCCTTTACATATTGATCTTGGAGTTTATCCTTTTTAGGATGACAAATGGCATTGTCTAGAAGCAACAGTGCTTTACGAGCTACGTTATTAGCTTTCAAAAACTTTTCAGTTTGTGGCGCAAAGTCGTTAAAAACCATTCATTATAAATGTCTGAGCTCATCCAAACATTTTTTGTTTAGTTTTTGCACACAGTCCCGGCGAAAGATCGGATAACAGGGAAGGTCGGATAACCGAAGATCGAATAATCGAGACTCTACTGTATAACATGGATTACGTCACAGGCTCAGTATATTTATTAAAAATAAACTGCCGAAAGTCAAAATTAGTACACCCTCTAACCATTTTAAAATTCATTAAAGATTTACGCAAGACACTTTTTGCCATGATCGCCTACTCAAAATTTGCACTTGTTTTCACATATTTTAGCTTGGATGTTGCTGACATCATCGGAACTACAAATCGCAAGGAAGAGTGCCAATAAACGCAACTGCATAGCTAATATCAGCCAACACTAAATATTTGCGACTGGATAGGGGATTTCCAGTCACCGAGGACACAGTTCGTAGTAATCGATGGTAAGGCATCAACTAAAACAGAAGTGATATCGGGCGTTCCACAGGGTAGTGTTATTGGTCCTCTGCTATACCTTATTTACATAAACGATTTATGGGAAAATCAAAGTAGTTCTTAGGTTGTTTGCAGATGACGCCGTCATTTACCGTCTAGTAAAATCATCTGAAGATCAAAACCAACTGCAGAACGATCTGAATAAGATATCACTATGGTGTAAAAATCGGCAATTAACTCTAAATAATGAGAAGTGTGAAGTCGTCCACATGAGTACGAAAAGAAATCCGTTAAACTTTGTTTACATGGTAAATCAAACAAAAGTGAAGTCCGTAAACTCCACAAAATACCTAGGAATTACTATTACTTCAGACTTAAATTGGAAAGAACACGTAGATAATGTCGTGGGAAAGGCTAGCCAGAGACTGCGTTTTATTGGCAGAACCCTTAAAAGATGCAACAGAACTACAAAAGAAATTGCATACACTACGCTTGTCCATCCATTTTTGGATTATTGCTGCCCAGTGTGGGATCCTTATCAGGAGCGTTTGACGAAGGACATCGACACAGTCCAGAGAAGGGCAGTTCGTTTCGTATTGTCACAATACAGGGGAGACAGCGTAACGGAAATGATACAGGATCTGGGATGGGAATCATTACAACAATGGCGCTTATCGCTGCGGCGTGGTCTCCAATCGCCAACATTCTCCTCCGAATGCGAAAATATATTGTTGATTCCCACTTACATAGGTAGAAACGACCATCAGAATAAAATACGGGAAATCAGAGCTCGAACGGAGAGATTCAGGTGTTCTTTCTTCCCGCGCGCTATTCGAGAATGGATTGGGAAATAAATAGTATAATGGTTGTTCGATGAACCCTCTACCAGGCACTTAAATGTGATTTGCAGAGTATCCCATGTCGATGTAGACGTAGATCTCAATATGTAAACGTCATTGCCCTACTAATATGAACATGTATGTGCACGGCGTATCACGTGTTTATCAGTTATATAAAATCTGTTAATCCAATTACATAATACACACTTCACTGCCTTCACAATACGTATCGCCACCGACAGGCGTACTAGTAGCGTGCTATCTTCAGGTTTCATCACACACTACTGCGCGAGGTCACGATGGGTTCACGAGCAGACAGCTATCAGACTGACCGCAAGGTGGCGTACGCGGGTCATGATTACCAATATAGCTGGCAACGATCTACATAAACAACATAGACTGGCTAAGGTGCTGCCATACTTGAAGCAAATTGAAAGCTTGGCCGCCATGTTTTACGACGTCACGTAGGCGTAACCAGTCGTCTGCTATAGCACTGAATCATTTCACTTTGTGCAATGACTTAAAAAACCATTCTCTGCCTGTTTATTGTTATTTTTATAGCCAAGCTAATATGGAAACTGAGATGTTTGCGGACATCCACACTAAAGTGAGGCGGTGCGCCGTCACGTTGTATTTACATTCTCTCACGAACGTCCTTCAACAAATCAGGTACAACAATCATGAAAAACAGCAATAGCCAAAACCAAAAACTCGCTATAGAAGAAAATTATCACATCCCAAAAGTCATAAAGAAAGGCGAAAACGTAATGAACGAATACACAACGCCTTGTGTTGTTGCAATCTTCAATGCCTTAGATGAACTAACACAGAACACAGGGCGGCAATAAAACATACACACACATACACACACACACACACACACACACAGAGAGAGAGAGAGAGAGAGAGAGAGAGAGAGAGAGAGAGAGAGAGAGAGAGAGAGAGAGAGAGAGACAGTACCACATCACAAAGTATCAAAACTAACTATCAAAACTCGCGCCACAGATACAGAAACAATCTCGCGATATACGACATATCTCTCGAGTCGCGTCACACGCAAAATTACCGTAAATTTTAAAAACGGCCAGACGTAAACACGCTAAAATAAGGTTTTTCATAATAGGCCTGATAACTTTTAACAATAACAGCCGCTCATACTGTTGCAGATGACATGCTGTAGGCCTACACCATGTAAAAGCCAAAAAGCAGTTTGGAAGTGCAAAATACGAGGCGCGTCCAGAAAGTAAGTTCCGTTTGGTTATATAAAACGAACAGGTACAGATACAGAAAAAAATTGAATGTACAAAAATCTATAACTGTTCAACTACTTTTCTACATAGCTTCCGAAATTTTGTAGGCAATTGTCATAGCATGGCACAAGATTTTGATTGACTTTTTCATAGTATGTTGCCGCTTGTGTATTCAACCATGTGGTAACATGTTCTTTCAGCTCGTCATCATCGTTGAAGTGTTGTCCAACAAGGACAGATTTTAGGTGTAATAAGAAGATTACTCTCAAAAGATTTTTTTTCACGATAATGTCTGACCTCACCCACCGAATGTGACCAAACAATTCTTACGGAAATTTCAATGGGACCTGTTTGATCATCCCCCATACAGCTCGGACCTCTCCTAGCGACTTTCATCTCTTCTTACATCTAAAATCTGTCCTTGGTGGTCAACGCTTCAACGATGATAAGGAGCTGTTACCACATGGTTGAATACACAGGCGGCAACCTTCTGTGAAGGATACACGCAAAAACTTGTGGCACGCTATGACAAGTGCCTAAAAATGTCTGCAGTTATGTGGAAAAGTAGTTTAAGAGTTGCAGAATTTTGTGTAATAAAAATTTCTTTTGTATCTGAGTACAATTTCATTTTATTACCAAACGGAACTTACTTTCTGGATGAGCCTCGTAGTCAATGAGGAAACATATGTTTATGTAATGATACAACGAAAGAAGTTTATAGCATATACTACAATATGCTTTACAGTTTTGTAAATATGTCCTTTTGCATTCTTTTAGAATAAATACAAAGACCCACTGAGGATGACGGGTTCTCAGCCGAGACTAGTCTGGGTATAAAAACAACGAGTATTTTGCATTAAGACTGATCCACAAACCCACATGTAGACTGAAACTGAAAAAACTGCAAAAAGGCAGGAAAATAAGGACATAGAACCTAGATAAATTGAAGGAACCTGCCGTTCTTGAAAATGTTAGAGGGAACTTTAGGCAACACTTGACAGAAACTGGAGGGGGGGGGGGTGAATAAAACACAACAATAGGAATGAATAGCTTTGAGAGATGAAATACTAAATTTAACCCCTTAATACCCAATGTAGCGAATTCGCATCATACTGTTGTGATGCTTATAAATGGAAGGATAAATGTTTTTGAGCGCCAGTTCTGATAGATGCTGAACTACACGAATCTGATAATGTTTCTAACACGAGATGCCACCTCTCTGGTTCGTACAGGAACTACTACAGCAGTTAGATGTTCGCGCATTTGTTCACGAGACACACATATGAATTAATCGTCTTTGTTTGGAGAATTAGGGGAGAATAAAGAGATAAGTTTGCTTCTAAAAATTATTTATGTATTCTATAGTATCTGTGGCGTTAAGTAAATCACATTTTGAGGTAATAATGGTGTTGAAAGTATAAGTAAATTGTCAATTACGGTTTGTGTAAAATGCGTATCATTGGGCATTTGCGTTCTTTTGTGTGCCCGTATGACAAAGTGTATTGGAGGGGTCTTTCGATGTACATTACTCGATTTTTCAGTTGCAAATTATGTTTATTGTTTATGTATACGTAACTTTATCAATTTTAAATAATCATTTCACCTCACCAATGTGTTTGGTTTGATAAGCGTACTGTGACTCTCGCTAGCACGTTTCCAACTGCACAACCAGTTACCACTGGACAAAGGTAGAACAGAGCAAGAGAAACTTCCTCTCCGGTACCATGCCCCAGTGTAGTGACACGGTAGGCCTTCACCTAGTATACAGGCTGAACCACAGAAGCATCTGGGTCCAGCAACATCTTTTCCAGATAGGACTACCCGCACTGATGCAGTAGGTCATTGGCCTCAAGTAACAGGGACGAGGCAAACATGTCTGTCAGAGCAGACAATGTTTATGTGTAGCATATGTAACGTAAATATCTGTTTGAACAAGAGAAAAAACTGTTTCCGCGAATTTCATGAATGGGGTTACACTCAATATGAATAGTCGAATAGAAAGGATCAATGTATTTTCGATTTTTAATTATAGAAGTTCAGTTTGTACTAATCTAAAATCAGACACTATGCTATTAAAATGTTAAATATAATGTTGTTCTAAATAACGTCTTGTAAGTGCTTACTTTCTCAAATGCCCGTTGTTGCAAATACGCGATATACCTAATTATACCAGATCAGTAAACAACATCACATATTTGACATTACATAATTTCTAGCATATGTTTACTGGTAACAAAATATGAGTTTTGATTTTCTATGTCACGTAAAAAAGCTGGTAGAAGCCGACCTCGGGGAAGATCAGTTTGGGTTCAGGAGAAATGTAGGAACACGGGAGGCAATACTCACTTTACGGCTTATCCTAGAAGATAGATTAAGAAAAGGCAAACCTACATTTCTAGCTTTTGTAGATTTGGAGAAGGCTTTTGACAATGTTGATTGTAATAAACTCTTTCAAGTTCTGAAGCAAGGAGGAGTAAAATATAGGGAGCGTAAGGTATTTACAACTTGTACAAAAATCAGACAGCGGTTGTCATAGTTGAAGGGCATGAAAGGGATGCAGTGGTTGGAAAGGGAGTAAGACATGGTTGTAGCCTTTCTCCAATGTTGTTCAATTTGTACATTGAGCAAGCTATAAAGGAAAGCAAGGAGAAATTTGGTGAAGGAATTAAAGTTCAGGGGGAAGAATTAAAAACATTGCGTTTTGCCGATGACTTAGTAATTCTGTTAGATAAGCAAAGGATCTGGAAGAGCAATTGAACGGAATGGACAGTGTACTGAAAGGTGCATATAAGATGAACATTAACAAGATCAAAACTAGGGTACTGGAGTGCACTGTAAGAAAATCATGTGATGCTGAAGGAATTAGATTAGGTAACGGAGCAATAAAGGAGGTGGATGAGTTTTGTTACTTGGGCAGTAAAATAACAAATGATGGTCGCAGTACAGAGGATATAAAATGCAGAATGGCAATGGGTAGAAAAGCGTCCTTGAAAAAGAGAAATTTGTTAACATCGAATATTGATTTAAGCCTAAGGAAGTCCTTTCTGAAGGCATTTGTATGGAGTGTTGCCTTGTATGGGAGTGAAACATGGACGATGAATAGTGCGGACAGGAAGAGGATTGAGGCTTTTGAAATGTGGTGCTACGGAAGAATGCTGAAGATGAGATGGGTGGATCGCGTAACTAATGAGGAGGTACTGAACAGAATTGACTAAAACAAGGGATAGATTGGTAGGGCACATTCTTAGACATCAAGGAATTGTGACGTTAGCGTTGGAGGGAAGTGTGTGGGGTAAAAACCGCAGAGGAAGACCAAGAGATGGATACAGTAAGCAGATTCAGACAGATGTAGGTTGCCGTTCTTATGTGGAGATGAAGAGGCTTGCTCAGGATAGGCTATCGTGGAGAGCTGCATGAAACCAGTCTGCGGACTGAAGACCACAACAACAACAACATGTCACGTAAAAATTAATTCGGACATTAAGGGGTTAATTGAATGTTCGCTGACTGAAGATGTTCATCGCAGCATCTATGTCTAGTTAAATCGTTGCTATTACCCTCTTCCGGAAACAGCCTGTCTAGATAAATAAGATGGTGAGAATGTCGGTGGGCGAACGCCGCTCTCGTGTGTCGAGACCTCTCCTCTGGCTGGCTGGCGCTGTCAGCTGTGTTCACAGGAGGCAGTGGCAGGACCAGGTGTCGGCCGTCAGGCGCTGCCACGCCCCCCGCCGCCGCGGCCAAATATTTGCCTCCGTAATTGGCAGGTCATTCGCGCCGCCAACCACAACACGGCTCCAGGCGTCTCGCAGCCGCCACCGACGTCAGCGCCGCTACGGCCTTCAGCTGTCCCACCACAACCAAGCTGCTTGTCGCTGCGAGAAGACATCACAGCTCTGGATACGACTGATGAATAAACCGAGAACCTACATCTACACCCATACTCCGCAAGCCACCCGACGGTATGTGGTGGAGGGTACCTTGAGTACCACTATCGGTTCTCCCTCCTATTCCAGTCACGTATTGTTCGCGCAAAAAAAGATTGTCGGTATGCCTCCGTGAGGCCTCTAATCTCTCTGATTTTATCTTCATGATCTCTTCGCGAGATATACGAAGGAGGGAGCAATATACTGCTAGTCTCCTCAGTAAAGGTATGTTTTCAAAACTTCGAAAAAAGCCCGTATCGCCGGCCGCGGTGACCGAGGGGACTGAGGCGCTCCAGTCACGGTCTGCACGGCCACTACGGTCGGGGGTTCGAATCCCCCCTCGGGTATGGATATTTGTGCCGTCCTTAGTATTAGTTAGTTCATAAGTAGTTTGTAAGTTTAGGGACTATGACCCCGTAGTTAAGTCCCATAGACTTTACAAACATTTGAACATTTTTTACAAAAGCCCGTATCGAGCGACAGAGCGTCTCTCCTGCACTGGATTTTACTGATCATCTCCGTAACGCTTTCACGATTACCAAATGATCCTGTAACGAAGGGCGCTGCTCTCCGTTGGATCCTCTGTCAACCCCACCTGTTACGGATCCCACACCGGTAACCAGTATTCAAGCAGTGGACGAACAGTGCTGTAACCTACTTCCTTAGTTTTCGAACTGCATTTCCTTGGGATTCTTCCAATGAATCTTAGACTGGCATCTGATTTATCAACGATTGATTTTATATGGTCGTTCCATTTTCAATCACTCCTAATGCCTACTCCCAGATAATTTATGGAATTAACTGCTTCCAGTTTATGACCTGCTGTAATGTAGCTAAATGACAAAGGATCTTTCTTTCTATGTATTCCCAGCACATTACATTTGTCTACAATGAGATTCAATTGCCATTCCCCGCACCATGCGTCAATTCGATGCAGATCCTCCTGCATTTCAATACAATTTTCCATTGTTACAACCTCTCTATGCACTACAGCATCATCCACAAAAGCCTCAGTGAACTTCCGGTATTATCCGCAAGATCATTTATATATATTATGAACAGCAACGGACCCACGACACTCCCCTGTGGCACACGTGACATAACTCCTACTTCGGAAGACTTCTCTCCATTGAGAATGACCTGCTGCATTCTGTTTCCTAGGAACGTCTCAATCCAATCACACAGTTGGTCTAATAGACCATATGCTCTTAGTTTGTTCATTAAACGTCTGTGGGGAACTGTATCTAACGCCTTGCAGAAGTCAAGAAACACGGCATCCACCTGAGAACCCGTGTCTATGGCCCTCTGAGTCTCGTGGACGAATAGCGCGAGCTGGGTTTCACACGAGCGCCTCTTTCGAAACCTATTCTGATTCCTACAGAGCAGATTTCTAGTCTCCAGATATGTCATTGCACTCGCACATAATACATGTTCCAAAATTCTACAACTCACCGACGTTAGAGATATAGGCTTATAGTTCTGCGCATCAGTTCGACGTCCCTTCTTGAAAACGTGGATGGCCTGCGCTATTTTTCAATCTTTTGGAACGCTACGCTCTTCTAGAGACCTAGGGTACACCACGGCAAGAAGGGGGGCAAGTTCCTTCGCGTTCTCTGTGTAAAATCGAACTAGTATCCCATCAGGTCCTGCGGCCTTTCCTCTTTTGAGCGATTTTAATTGTTTTTCTATCCCTCTGTCAATTATTTCGATATCTGCCATTTTGTAATCTCTGCGGCAATCTAGAGAAGGAACGACAATGCAATCTTCCTCTGTGAAACAACTTTGGAAAAGACATTTAGTAATTCAGCCTTTGGAGCGTAGATTGCACCAATGTAGTCACCATACAGGTTACATGTAGCTGATTCCGTACAGTTGGCTGAAGTTTATGTGCGAAAACATAAATTACGTCATCATTCGCGATTATCTGTTGAAAACATTTGTCTTCCTTCAATTCTGTGTAAGCTTCTTTGAAGCCGTATTAGATATGAAACAGGAAAAAGTTAGCTAAGCCACGTTTTACCTTTATATTCATGCAGTTGGCGTAGTCTCAGGTGAAGAGAGCTAACGTTTCTCAGTCCTGAGGCCAAGTGCACGTAAATTGGTTCTAGTTAACTGTACACCACACCGACTCTATGCCCAAATCAATACTACGTGAATAAAATATTAAACTGCGCAACGGAAAGCATAACACACATGAAGCCGAAGCACTAAACACCTGGGTGGTAACCGCCTTCTAATTTCATATCTGTGGACTGAAAAAAATTCTCCCAATGGTCTGAGCTCTACTGTGATCTGTGGAGGATGGCTACCGGATTTGAAAAAGGTCACAAACACTGATTCGACCGTTACGGGCACTAATTTCGTTTATTATTATCGTTCACAAGAATTCAACAAAGTAAAGCACAAACAAAGGATCGTGACAGGTCTGTTACTTAATTATCAGTGGTCACACTACTTTGGAAACAAGAAGCATACACTCAATTCTTTCTTACTTCTCCTCGTCATACTCAAGCTAGAATCATGCAAAAAATAGACATCAAATTAATTATACAGTACGCAGCCGCAATTTTGCACAGGGGGGAAACATATATAAAGCCACTACGATCGGGAATTGATATTTGTGCCGTACTTAGTATAAGGTAGATCGTAAGTAATTTGTAACTTTAGGGACTGATGACCCCGTAGTTAAGTCCCATAAGCTCTACAAACATTTGGACATTTTAAAGCTGAAGGAACAAGCCACTATGCAGAAAATTCTTGAAACCACACAAAATAATTTACGATTCAGATACTTTATTAAACACTGATCTGATGGAGCTGATCATGAAACAAGTAATCCAGCAAGCAAACAACACAATGACCATTACGTGCAAATGGCCAGAAACACACAAAATAATATTGCTCTCCACAAATATACGAATTATTGCTAAATCAAGATTAAAAGCAAGCAGAAGAGACTTCATAATTGATTGACTGTACATAAAAGCGAACTGGCGCGAAGCATGTGGTAAGTACATGGAAAATTATTAACTGACTCAGATTTAGCCCACAAAATATGTAGCATCTCTTAATAAAAGACACTGAACACCCCATGAACTAATTGTAGTGCAAAAACTCGCCATAAGCGCGCAGCATTGTAAATTCATTTACCAAACAGCAGATCTTTGGTTCGCGTCCGTTCATCTACTACGTCCAGCAAACAGTGCCGAAGCATGCCTTCCTAGCTGACTCTAACATCTACATCTACATTAACATAGATACTCTGCAGATCAGATTTAAGTGCCTGGCAGAGGGTTCATTAACCACTTTCATCACCTTTCTCTATCGTCCCATTCTCTAATAGCGCGCGGAAAGAAAGAACACCTAAATCGTTCCGTTTTAGATCTGATTTCTCTTTTTTTATTGGGACGGTCATATCTCCCTATGTAGGTGGACACTAGCAAAATATTTTCACATTCAGAAGTAAAAGTCGGTGATTGAAATTTCGAAAATAGAGCTCGCCGCAAAGAATAATATCATTCTTTTAATGATTTCCACATCAAATCATGCAACATTTCCGTCACACTTTCCCCTTGTAACGTGAGAAAACAAAACGAGCTGCCCTTCTCCGAAACTTCTCAATGTCTTCCGACAGTCCCACCTGGTGAGGGTCCCACACTAGGCAACAGTACTCCAAGAGAAGACGCACAAGTGTGATGTAGGCAGTCTCTTTGGTGGAGATGGTGCACCTTCGAAGCGTTCTGCCAGTAAAACGTAACCTTTGGTTCGCCTTCCCCACAATATTTTCTGTGTGTTCTCTCCAGTCTAAGTTGTTCGTAGTTGTAACTCCTAGATATTTGGTAGAATTTACGACCTTAAGGTTTGACTGATTTATCGCGTAATTGAAGTTCAGCGGATTTCTTTTAGTGGTCATATGTGTTACTTCACACTTTTCTTTATTTAGTGTCAATTGCCAATTTTCGCACCATGCAGAAATTTTGTCTATAATCGGTTTACAGTTGCTTTTCATCCTCTGTTGATTTCACTAACCGATAAACGACAGCATCATCAGCGAACAGTCTAAGGGAGCTATTCAGATTGTCTCCTAAATCCATTATAAATACAAGGAAGAGTAGGGGACCTATAAAGCTTCCCTGGGGAACGCCAGATATCACTTCCGTTTTACTCGATAACTTACTGTCAATTACTACAAACTGTGTTGTTTCTAATAGGAAATCGTGAATCCAATCGCACAATTGGGGAGATATTCCACAAGCAGGGCTCGCTTTCAAACGCTCTCACCTGATTGACTGAGATGTGGCCTCCGTCCTCTACATTTCGCGATTCCATCAACCTCGCAAAACTTCCTCCAGCTGTTCCTGTGACTATTCCTTCAGATTCCTACTTTGAGATACTACTCCAACTACAGACCATCTTTGACCCAAGCGTTTGCAGTAAGCTACACCCATTACTTTACCATCTCTGCTCCCTACACCAACCTACTCAAATTATATAGCCCATCACAAACATACCACATTCTCTCATACAAGGAAAGGAAAATTGGAAGTGTGTCGCTGCAGACAAATGTAATAAAATAAAATAATTGAGCCGGTTTTGCCACTTTCCACATCCAGTAGTTAGTAACTTTCATGATCAAAGCAATTAAATAATAATAATGTTAGAAAGCTACTGAGGAAGCAAAGACTGTTGCACTCTAGATTCAAAAAGGAACACGCAAATGATGACAGCCAAAAGTTAGTACAGATTCGTGCGTCTATAAAAAGATCGATGCGTGAAGCATACAATCATTACCACAGCCATACCTTACCAAAAGATCTTTCCGAGAACCCGAAAAAATTCTGGTCCTATATAAAATCGATAAGCTGGTCAGAGCCCACTATCCAGTCACTCGTTGAGCATACCGGGGCAGTAATAGAAGAAAGCAAACGGAAATCTGAAATTCTAAATTTAACATTTAAGAAACCATTCACGCAGGAGGACCGCACAAATGTAACATCATTTGATCAACGTACTAATTCCGAAATGGGGGACATAGCAATAGGTATTTCCGGTGTAGAGAAGCAGCTGAGAGAGCTAAATACGAAAAAGTATGCTGGTCCGGATGGAATAACAGTTCGGTTGAACAAAGACTATTCTGCGGCATTGGCCCCGTACTTAGCTTGCATTTATCACGAATCCTTAATTCAGTGCAAAGCTCCTAATGATTGGAGAAAGTTCAGGTGACTCCCGTTTATAAGAAAGGAAAGAGAACTGACCCACACACTTACAGGCCAATATCGTTGACATCGGTTTTCTGTAGAATTCTGTCCGAATATAGTAAATTTCCTTGAAACGGAAAAGCTTCTTTCTGTGAATCAGCACGGGTTTAGGAAACATCGTTCATGTGAAACTCAGCTTGCCCTTTTCTGACATGACATCTTGCGAGCCATGGACTTCAAAAAGGCATTCGACGCGGTGCCTCACTGCAGACTGCCAACGAAGATACGAGCTTATAGAATAGGTTCACAGATTTGTGACTGGCTGAAAGACTTCCTAAGTAATAGAACGCAGTACATTGTTCTCGACGGCAAGTGTTCTTCAGAGACGACTGTATCGTCAAGCGTGCCCCATTGGAGTGTGATAGGACCGCTATTATTTTGTATCTATATAAATGATCTGATGTACAGAGTATGTTGTAATTTGCGGCTGTTTGCTGATGATGCTGTGGTTTATTGGAGGGTGTCCGTCTTCAACTGACTGTAATAGCATACAGGATGCCTTAGACAAAATTTCTAGTTGTTGCGAAGAATGGCAGCTAGCTCTCAATGTAGAAAAATGTAAGGTGATGCGCATGAGTAGGAAAAACAATCCTATAACGTTCGAATACAGCATTAGTAGTGAGCTTCTTGATGCTGTCGCGTCGTTCAAATATCTAGGCGTAACATTGCAGAGCGATGTGAAATGGAACGAGCATGTAAGGACAGTTGTGAGTAAGGCGGACAGCCGACTTCGGTTTATTGTGATAATTTTGGGAAGATGTACTTCACCTGTAAAGGAGACCGCGTATAAGACGCTTGTACGACCACGTCCTGAGTATTGTTCAAGAGTTTGGGACCCTCAGCGGATCAGTTTAAAGGAAGACATAGAAGCAGTTCAGAGGCGAGCAGCTTGTTACTGGTAGCCAGCCGCAGTGGTCGAGGGGACTGCGGCGCGCCAGTCATGGTCTGCACGGCCACTATGGTCGGGGGTTCGAATCCTCCCTCGGGCATGAATATTTTTGCCGTCCTTAGTGAAAGTTAGTTCGTAAGTAGTTTGTAAGTTTAGGGATTGATGACCCCGTAGTTAATTCCCATAAGCCATACGAACATTTGAATTTGTTACTGGTAGGTTGGACCAATGCGCGAATGTCACGGAAATGCTCCGGCAACTCAATTGGGGATCGCTAGAGGAAAGACGACGTTCTTTTCGTGATTTTCTGTTGAGGAAATTTAGAGGGCCGGAATTTGAAGCTAAGTGTAGTACGATCTTGCTGCCGCCTACTTATATACCGCGTAGTGATCACAAAGACAATAGAAATTAGGGCTCGTACGGAGGCATATAGACATTCTTTTTTCCTAGTTTTATTTGGGAGTGGAATAGGAAAGGAAATGCCTAGTAGTGGTACAGGGTACCCTCCGCCACGCACCTTACGGTGGATTTCGGAGTATATATGTAATGTAGGAAGTGATTTTGTAGCTTCTTAGGCTGCTGTGTGTAATTTAAATTTACTGGTTAGAGTTACACTCGTTACAATGTATGAAGCATACCTACAGTGCCGCATCGATCTCTTCCTCCACACAGTACAGCGATGTCGACCTAGCCGCGGTGGAGTAGCCGAGCGGTCTAAAGCGTCTCGCTGCGGAGCGCGCAGTTGCTCGCCGTGGAGGTTCGAGTCCTCCCTGGGGCATGGGTGTGTGTGTTGTCCTTAGATTAGTTTACCTAGGTTTAAGTAGTTTGTAAGCTACGGACTGATGACCACGCAGTTTGGTCCGATAGATTTACAAACATTTGAACATTTTGATGTCGACCTAGACCTTCTGTAGAACCTTCGCAACGTGACTACAGGGATCATACGTTAGTCTAGGTAGTTGCAAGTACACGGACTAATGTCCACTAGAGTTTGGTCTTATAGCATCACAAACATCTGAACATTTTAAACAGCCAGGATGCGTACGTTCGTGTCACCTGTCAGATTCGAATCTAGATGTATCAGGAGTCCCATACCACTCCCAATGCACACGATCTACAACATGACAGAGCCTCGACCAGCTTTAACAGTCCCCTGCAGGGACGACGGATTCATGAGGTTGTCTCCATACCCGTACTCGTCCATCCGCTCAATACAGGTGGAAACAAGACTCGTGAGACACTAGGCAACGTGTTTCAATCATCGTCCAATGTCGGTGTTGACGGGCCCAGAGGCGCAACTGCAGTCAGCAAGGCTACACTAGCAGACCCTCGGCTCCGAAAGCTCATATCGATGATGTTTCGTTGAATGGTTCGCACGCTGACATTTGTTGATGGTCTATTATTCAAACACATCGCAATCTGCGGAAGGGTTACACTTGTGTCACGTTGATCATCCTTTTCTGTCATCATTGGTCCCGCTCTTGCAGGATCTTATTCCGGCGACTGTGAAGTAGGTGATTTGATATTTCCGATATTCACAAAGCACTCGTGAAATGGTCGTGTGGGAAATATCCCCACCTCATTACTACATCGGAGATGCTGAGTCCCACATCTCATGCGCCGGCTACAAAACCACGTTGTAAGTCATTTTCATCACAGTAACCTACCACTGTAGCAGTCCGCCCTTCGTAGCTCAGAACGCAGTGTAGCTGACTAGCACGCAGGTGGCCCGAGTTCGTTTCCCGGTAGTGGACCGGGTGTTGAGTGTTGCCCTCACCATCAGCGAGATGCAAGTCGTCGAAGTGGCGTCCACTAAAAGACCTGCGCTAGGAGGACTAAGAATCCCACAGGTGGTTTCCCATCCAAAAATGCCATACCATCATTTTCATAACTTATTGGTCATGAATTGTAGGCTGAAACTGAAAAACTGCAGAAAGGTAGGAGAATAAGGAGATGGGGCCTGGATAAAATGAAGCAATGTGAAGTTTTTGAGAATTTCAGTGGGAGCTTTAGGCAACAATTGACAGAAACGGGGGAAAATTAAACAGTGGAGGAGGAATAGGTAGCATTAAGAGATGAAATAGTGAAGGCAGCAGAGGACAAAATAGGTAGGAAGGCAAGACCAACAAAAAATCCTTGGATATCACAGGACAGACTAAATTTAATCGATGAAAGGAGAAAATATAAAAATGCTTAAATGAAACAGGAAAAATGGAGTACAGACGACTAAGAAATGAGATTGACAGGAAGTGCAAAATGGCTATGCAGAAGTGGTTAGAAGGCATATGAAAGGATGTAGAAGAATGTATAAATAGGGGAAAATAGATACAGCTTACAGGAAAATAAAAGAGACATTTGCAGATAAAAAAAAACAGCTCTTAAATATCAAGAACACAAATGGAAAACCGGTTCTCAGCAAAGAAGGAAAAGCTGAAAGGTGGAAATAGTATATAGAAAGGCTCTACGAAGGAAATGAACTTAGAGGCAATATTGTACGAAGGGGAGAAGATGAAGATGAGGATGAAATAAGAAATACTATACTGAGAGATTAATTTGACAGAGTACTGAAAGTCTTAAGTCGAAACAAGGCCACTGGATTAGATGACATTCCCTCAGAACTACTCCCAAGTCTCTGGGAGAACTAGCCATGACAAAACTGTTTCACCTGGTGTGTAAGATTTATGTGACAGGTGAAGTAGCCCCAGACTTTAACAAAATGGTGGAATCGCCATTCCAAAGAAATCAGTTGCAGACAGGTTTGAAAACTACTGAACCATCAGTTTAATAAGTCATGGTTGCAAAATATTAACACGAATTATTTACAGAAGGATGGAAAAGTTGGTAGAAGCCGACCTCGGGGAAGATCAGTTTGGGTTCAGGAGAAATTTAGGAACTCGGGAGGCAATACTCACTTTACGGATTATCCTAGAAGATAGATTAAGGAAAGGCAAATCTACATAAGGTTATTTACAACTTGTACAAAAACCAGACAGTGGTTGTCAGATTCGAAGGGCCTGAAAGGGATGCAGTGTTTGGGAAGGGAGTGAGACAGGGAAGTAGCCTTTCTCCAATGTTATTCAATTTGTACAATGAGCAAGCTATAAAGGAAAGCAAGGAGAAATTTGGAGAAGGAATTAAAGTTTATGGTAAAGAAATAAAAACATTGGGTTTGTCGATGACACAGTAATTCTGTCAGAGACAGCAAAGGACCTGGAAGAGCACTTGAAGGTAATGGACAGTGTGCTGAAACGTGCATATAAGATGAACATTCACAAGAGCAAAATTATGGTAACGGAGTACATCTAAGAAAATCAGGTTATGCTGAAGGACTTTGACTAGGTAACGAAACAATAAATGAGGTTGATGAGTCTTGTTACTTAGAAAGTAAAATAATAAATGATAATCGCAGTACAGAGGATATAAATTGCAGAATGGCAATGGGTAGAAAAGCGTTCTTCAAAAAGGGAAATTTGTAAACATCGAATATTGATTTAAGCCTGTAAGAGTACACCTGTCGCTGTATCTTACAGTTTGATTTAACGTAATGTATATATTGTCTTAAATTTGTTTATTTCCTGTATTTTTCATTTCTTGTATGCTAGATATATTTCTTATGTAACGTCATTTTCTATATTGAATCATTTAGTGTAAACATGTACTATATGTGAAACCCGCATGAATGCACGGACATTCTTATGCTGTAAGCAATGCGCCAGAGAAAATGTTGAACCTGTTGTAAAGACTGTCTTTGGCACAGAAGTAGTAGCTGTGAGTGTCGCGCTGCTGAAGCAGTCTCGGAGCGGACTCGCTATAGTAAACACATAAATGTTTTGTTGATGGTGCAGAGGCACGGTAGGTGCAGTGTGGCGCGAATTTAATGCAATTGCAATAAGCCTGAGAGACGTACTGTTTAATGTATTGAAGGAAGTGTGAAATAAGTTTATTTATACTCGAAAGTGATCAGAGTAATGTTTTTTCACGTGTGCAAGAAAAGTAATTGTTTGGTATCAAGTCTATTGTCACCGAGTGTGATCGTTGTTGTAGTAAGAGTACCTGTTGTAATCATATCTGTCTTGGATGGACTCACGACGAAGACGACGAAAGCAGATGAGTACTTTTGTAACATCTTATTTTGTATGCATGTAAATGTAGTGTCAACCCAATCAGAACTTTGGTTCAATTATACATGACTTATTTTGAAACCAGTCTTAATTTTGTAAGTAGTTGTAGTCACCCCATTATCACCATTATTAGATTATGTTGATTATGCAAGCCTGTACATTGACTAACAAGTTCAATCATTTTCAAAGTAATTACGATCAGTTTTAATGAAATTGCTAGACGAGTTAAAGAATTGCTAAACGTGTTACAACCACAGAGACTAGTAATTAAAGTGCAAGAGAGTGCAAGAGAGTTTGCAAGTAAAGTAAAGTTGGTTTCATTTATGTAGAAAGTAACCAGGCTAACAGTAGTCAAAGTACTATAGTTGATTAACCAGACTTGAAGGAAGTAATTTTTTTATGAAATACGTTAAATGCCAAACTCTGCTCAGCCAGTTACACGCGTACGCTACCCAGGCCCTGGAACCAATTTAAAAAAATAGTTCACGTAAAGTTTTATAAGGAACTTGAATGCTTTAAACAATAATATCAAAATTATTGAGTACTTTGACTGTAGTATTTGTGAAGCTCATTGGACCACGGAGTTTCACTGTACTGAGCTATTATCATTGCAATCAGAGTCTATCTGCTATTACAATTTTGATTATAACACGAACACGCCATCACCACTACATGAATTCTGACACATTTATTAGTGAAGTTGTGCTGTTCGTGAATCGTAAGAGGTGCTAGTTGGAGGCTGTAGTCAATGCTAAGTCAGATAGGGCCAAGCTTAATTAATTACCACAGTGACTGTTTCAAGTTAATTAACATCTTTTTTTTTATTCAAAATTTTAACTTTGACTGCGAAAATGTTGTTGCGACCCATTAGTTGTGATTTGCTGCAACATTCAATAACGAAATTATTATTACTAGAGTATATTATTACGCAATCTAAATTTTGAGATCATTCTGAAGACCTCCAACAGGCAATTTTCTTACAAGCCTGATGAAGTCCTTCCTGAAGGCATTTGTGTGGAGTGTTGCTTTGTATGGGAGTGAAACATAGACGATAAACAGTGCGGACAGGAAAAGGATAGAGGCTTTTGAAATGTGGTGCTACAGAAGAATGTTGAAGATTACGTGGGTGGATCGGGTAACTAATGAGGAGGTACTGAACAGAATTGGGGAGAAAAGGAATTTTTTGCATACCTTGACTAAAAGAAGGGATCGATTGGTAGGACACATTCTTAGACATCAAGGAGTCGTGAATTTTGCGTTGGAGGGAAGTGTGTGGGGTAAAAACCACAGAGGAAAACCAAGAGATGGATACAGTAGGCAGATTCAGACAGATGTAGGTTGCCGTTCTCATGTGGAGCTGAAGAGGCTTTCTCAGGATAGGGTATTGTGGAGGCCGGCCGCGGTGGCCGAGGTGACTGAGGCGCTACAGTCATGGTCAGCACGGCCACTACGGTCGGGGGTTCGAATCCCCCCTCGGGCATGGATATTTGTGCCGTCCTAGTTCGTAAGTAGTTTGTAAGTTTAGGGACTGATGACCCCGTAGTTAAGTCCCATAGACTATACAAACATTTGAACATTTTATTGTGGAGAGCTGCATCAAACCAGTCTCCGGACTGAAGACCACAACAAACAACAACATTTTCATTTCATTGTAGTAGTAGTAACTGATCTAACACCTGTGTCAGACACATACTGTCTTATACAGGCCTTACCAACCGGAGTGGCGTCATCTGATAATTAACACTTCTCCGTGTTTATATACGCATGCATATTTCAGGTATATCTTAGGTAGCTGGAGCAGCCCCTGTGAACAGTGCCGATGCCACCCGCGCAGCAGCCGTGCCCACGGGCAGCGCGCCTTCCAGGCGCAGCGCAGCCCGCCCAGCCTAGCGCGCTGTGCGGCTAATGATGTTTGCTCAGCTGACCAATTAGCCCACGCCGAACGTCGCGGCTCTGCCCACGCGACCGACGACGTTCGTCTCTGCGACGACAGCTGCGTCTTCTTTAGTCGTCTATAAATACGGCCACAGATTCCACGCACTCGTAAATTTGCCTTGTGGCTTGCTTGATCTATCTTGAAGAGGGGTCAAAATTACCTCCCCGCTTATACAGCTCGCCAAAACTGTCAAAAGAGTACCCATTTCTCCAATGGCAAGATGGAAAAGAAGAAAAGGAACGGAAATATCAACGTTTGATCGCACACGGATTGGCGTTTTATGTTGAAAAATGTTCAAATGTTTGTATAGCTTATGGGACTTAACTACGGGGTCATCAGTCCCTAATCTTACAAACTACTTATGAACTACCTTATACTAAAGACGGCACAAACATCAATTCCCGGGCGCTTTATGTCAACAAGGACGCACATTAAGAAACGTTGCAAGGTGAATTGTTGAGCGTCAGAGAGATGTGGGAATGACCTTGAATCGTTTTGAAACAAGACGTTGGTTGAAACTTCCTCGCAGATTAAAATTGTCTACCGGAACCGGGACTCGAACCTGGGACCTTTGCTTTTCGCGGGGAAGCGCCCTACCGACTGAGCTATTCCGACACGACTCACGATGCCGCCTCACAACCTTACTTCCGCCAGTTCCTCGCCTCCTACTTTCTAATGTTCACAGAAGCTCTCCTGCGTGAGTCGTGTCGGGATAGCTCAGTCGGTATAGTGCTTGGCGGCGAAAGGTAAAGGTCCCAGGTTCGAGTCCCGGTTCCGGTACACAATTTTAACCTGCCAGGAAGTTTCATACCAGCGCACACTCCGCTGCAGAGTGAAGTTTCATTCTGGAAACATGCCTTAGGCTGTGGCTAAGCCATGTCTCCACCATATCCTTTCTTCCAAGAGTGCTAGTCTTGCGTGTTTGCAGGAGAGCTTCTGTGAAGTTTGGAAAGTAGGAGGCGAGGTACTGGCGGAAGTAGAGTTGTGAGGCGGCATCGTGAGTCGTGTCGGGATAGCACAGTCGGTAGTGCGCTTGCCCGCGAAAGGCAAAGGTCCCAGGTTCGAGTCCCGGTTCCGGCACACAATTTTAATCTGCCAGGAAGTTTCATATCAGCGTACACTCCGCTGCAAAGTGAAAATTTCATTCCGAAGACGTAGATTTCATGAAATGCTCAGTATTGGTTGTCCTATGGCAACATCTGCGCGAGCCAGCAGGTATCTGGAAATTCAGTCTGGAAGATACTACAAGCAGACTCTCACAATGATAAACAAGGATTTTTGTCAGGGCCTTCGGGAGGCAAGGGTCTAACCAGGCTGTAAGATAAAACATTCAGAATAGCTCTCCGGATTCAAGACAGTCGGGCAGAGGCCCGGCCCATAAACACGGACACCTTTTGCACGGAGCACTTGGGCACAAAATATCCAATAAGTGACTGTAGAAAATTTACTCTAAGTTATCTACAGTACGATAGCAGAAATATCGGGCAAACTATATTCTGTGGTAAACATATGTGGGGTATATTACGACAAAAATAAGCCGTCTTCACTCACAATGTTTTTATTATCTGAAGCGTTTTGGAACTAGAACTCCATTTTCCAGGACTTTATTAACATATTTTGTGTTGCACCTGGTTCAGTTTATCACGTAACGGTAGAAAACGATACAGTTTTTTACTAAAAAATTGCCTCAGGTGTGTTTAATGAAAGGACCTTAGAATAAACATGCAGTGAAGTATTGTTACCTACATTTGTCGACATAAAATTTTCTTTTGTATCGGCGAAAATGCTTCCGCATCTGCACAAATTTTATACCGTACATTTTGACAACTTAGCATGTCTATGTCGGTACTACATATTGCTATTGAGTATTGAAAATATAGTTACAATCATTTGTTTAGGTTTATTTATTTATTTATTTATACGTGGCCAGAACATAACATATGAAATATAGCATATCATACATACATATTACAAGTATTACAGAGAATATGTGCTTATTTATATTCCATGTGCTGCCCAGAATTCCGCTGCACATACTGCCTTATCATTGGCGATAATCAAATCGTCCATGGAAACAGGTTTCTTGCAGATGGTCTTGATTTCAACACACTCACCTAGTTCGTCCCCTGAGATGTATCCTATTATCTTTACACCGAGATACTCCAGTTCTCTGTCTATTGAGTACCTTCCATGTTTCCTATGGGAGATGATGACCTGTATCAAGTATTTGGAGGTTGTACCAATATTTCTCTGATGATCAGCTTCGCCAGAGTTATGTCCCGTGATGTCTGGATTGGTTCTCCGGAGGAAACTTTTTCTGGACTTGAGTCTTGGTGTTTGATGTTCGCATCCAAACAGAGGGTGTCTCTGATCCGTCTCCTGCTTCTTTCTTTCCACTTCAGCTGCTGTTCTCCCTCAGATCTCTGGAGGTGCACGCCCATGAGGTGCGAGATTTTGTCAACATGGGTTGCCCGTTAGCAACCGGTTACAAAAAAAATGTTCAAATGTTTGTATAGTTTATGGGACTTAACTACGGGGTCATCAGTCCCTAAACATACAAACTACTTATGAACTAGCTAATCCTAAGGACGGCCCAAATATCCATGCCCGAGGGGGGATTCGAACCCCGACCGTAGTGGCCGTGCAGACCGTGACTGAAGCGCCTCAGTCCCCTCGGCCACCGCGGCCGGCAGCCGGTTACAACTTATCCTGTTTCATTTAGAGCAATATTTACCTGTTTGGCGTGGCTGGAGTTCTGCCATTCAGATGCTGCATATGCAGCAGTGGAGAAACACAAAGCAGGAGTAGAGGACCTGTGGGTGTGCTATCCAGTTGTTGCCAGTCAGTTTCCTAATAATGTTGTTCCCAGCACTGACTTTCATTTTGGTATCTGTACAATGGTCTTTGAAGGTGAGGAGCCAGTCCAACTTCACTCCGAGGTACTTTGGGGTGTCACAGCTGTTGACCTCTCCAGGTCCTTCTCCGTTTCCCCCGTGCCTCTCTATTCCGTAAGTGGAACGCACGCGCTTGTGTTTTGGAGGTATTTGGCTTCAGGTAGTTGCTATCGTAGTAGTTAAAAGTTAATTAATGGCTCAAGACTTGTTCTGAGATTTTGTTATATAGATTAAGAAACTAGGGTAATAAAATAAATAATATTATTAAAGGGATTGAGAGTGAGTAATTTTTTATTCAAATTTGACATATTCAAATTAAAATTTGACAAACTTATTACCTTAAAAGATTATCGAAACATGAACTGCGTATATTGCTAAGTGGACTTGCTGAAACTGTTACAAAGTTGTTTAATTATTTCTACAAGTGAGACAAAAATTTAATCTACAGCAAAGTGACTTCAGAAAGGGGGGGATGTACAGTTTAGAGACAGAGGAAAGAGAGGGGGTGTTGGGAAAGAGAGAGACAGGGAAAGAGTAAGAGAGTGTGTGAGAGAGATGGTGTGTTTGTGCATATTATAGGAATTAGGGCGACAGCCTTGTGTTATTTGTGTGGCTGTTGTATTAAGAGCGAATCATTATTAAATGCAGAAAGTTATCTTATACAGGTTTCCAACCAAGATCTGGTTTTTTATTTGTGGATGACCGTTTTCGACGTCCCTCAGACGTCATCTTCTGATCTATATTTCTTATATGGTTTTAGCTATATCCTCTCATTACAATTTTCATGGAATAGTTGTATTCAGTACTACAAACGTGGAATACAAACATTGATGGTGACTCTTGTGCAACAATTGTGGACATGTATAGTGTAGATCTAATGATTTTTTAACTTCTCCATCAATGTTTGTATTCCACGTTTGTAGTACTGAATACAACTATTCCATGAAAATTGTAATGAGAGGATATAGCTAAAACCATATAAGAAATATAGATCAGAAGATGACGTCTGAGTGACGTCGAAACCGGTTATCCATAAATATAAATCCCGATCTTGGGTGGAAACCTGTATAAATTGATTTAGATCGCCTCAAAGAACAATGAGTTTCATAAATAGAAAGTTATCTCTCTGTTCATGGAAAACGTGGCTTGCCAGCAAGCAGGCATGAAACAGCCGGCACCTTTCAGTTGGGGAGGCCCCTGCTTGTTTTCATGGACACCTGCACCTGGTAATCCAATCGCTTAAACGAAGATGCTGGACGAAGGACAGGACTGTTCTCAGTGCATGCAAAGATGGCCGTCAATATAGAGAATGAAACTAACTTGAAAGATGGCCATACTTGCAAATACAAGATTCAGTAATAATACACCCTATTTACCTATTAAATGTAAGTATACTAACGCAGCAAAATGAACCAACAATATTTTAAATAATTATAATCTTCTCGGGTTTGCAGCCGAGTACTAAAGTCAACTAGACACGATATTTCAGCGGCGCAACTGCCCGCCATTCTCAGGTGAAACGGAAGAACATAATTGGCATCATCTCAGGGGGAAGGGAGGCGAAAGAACCACTGTGAGAAGGTTGGTCTCCTCGTCCTGGAAAGGCAACCAGTCTACGAGCGTAAACCCTTAATAAACCTAGCGTAACTCACAAGATCGGCAGTAACCTGATCAGAGAATCAAACCTCTGTCTCACTTCAACTAAAGCATGGAGTTTACTACCGTAAATGGTATAAAATCCAGAGGCGTTGTTAGTGGGCCTTTGGATTCTGGAGAGCCCACATCAACATGATTTGAGGACGAGTTGGAACGTCCTGGAACCACGAAAAAGCAAATCAGACGTAAGCAACAGAACCATAAAGCAGGAACAGCATTATTTGTTTACTTTATCGTCTGTACGAAACACTAATCAAGTCACTCTGTATGGATTGCTAAGAATATTAACATCTTCGTGAGAACGTTCTACCGTTTTGCTGATGTTGCCAACAGAATCATGTGCGGCCGCCGGGATGGTAGGTAAAATTTTACCGTTACGTACTGTTAAAGCACATTGTACTTATCTGAAAAACACTCATAAGAATAAAGATATGTGTTGTCCATGACAAATAGCACACATATAACGGTCATACTATTAAAAATAAAAGCCTAAATTCATCGAAACTAGTTACAGATCAATAAAAACAGGAAACGCGATTCATTAATCTGTCTGTCAAAGGAGACTGTAGATTTAGCAAGAACACTCAAAAGAAGAAGAATACGTGTCATCCACGATAAACCATACATTTATAATAACCATACCAGTGAAAGAATTTGAATGAAACAGGTACAGATTAATAATAACAGCAAATCAATACAACTCATTACTGTATGTGTCAAACCTTAATCCAGCTGAAAAAAAGTATAGATATATGTCAAAACTCTAAAGACAGCGTAGTTACGACAGTTCATTCATATTTTTACGACTGTTTTCTGTAATAACACACACGATGTTTACACATTTACAGTACAGAAATATGGCGGCGAGTCTTTACTGACACCATTGATACTGTTTATGGCATTTCCAGTCTAGTAACATATGTCTGTGCCACAGACATATATAATTGTCTGTGACTTTAGCATTATACTATGATCTTTGATCAGTGGTGAGCTGTATTAAACTTTGTCCATCGTTAATGTGTGAATAAAATTATCGATAAAATTTTTGTGTTGAAAATCTGTTTGATTGTCTAATAAATTATTTGTATCGCTAGTTGCATAATAACGTAACAAAAAATTATGCCAACCATAATTAACATTTATATATTCTCGTTGTAAAAAAAATTGTAAACGTACAGTATTCTGATACAGTGGCAGATAACTGACTATAATTCGCAGCTCGAAGTATTAAAAGGATATCTCGTATATGTCGACTAAGTTACTTACTGTGAATTCCGTATCTACTGCACCGCATATGATTGCAATTTTGTAAATGTTATTTATGTAATACTTTCTACGTATTGGTAACGGGAAATATGTTTTTGCAGAAAGACACCTGACGACGGCATTTTTGCCGCAGATATATCTAGCGAATAAATAAATAGAAAATATGAAACTTCCTGGCAGATTAAAATTGTGTGCCGGAACCGGGACTCGAACCTGGGACCTTTGCCTTTCGCTGGCAAGTGCACTACCGACTGTGCTATCCCGACACGATTCACGATGCCGCCTCACAACTTTACTTCCGCCAGTACCTCGCCTCCTACTTTCCAAACTTCACAGAAGTTGTCTTGCAAAGACGCAAGACTAGCACTCTTGGAAGAAAGGATATGGTGGAGACATGGCTTAGCCACAGCCTAAATAGAAAATATGTTACAGTTTCTGGTCCAACCAATTATAATTATGTCAATAAAATATGTTTTGTTCATTTTATCCACTGCCAGCACATTCTGCCATGTTGTTAGTGTTCCAGTGTTCTTTCAAAGGATGTGCTGATTTTGATTAATTCTACAATTCAAACGCTTACTTATTAAAGTTGTATAAAATGTATATGATTTTGTTGATGCGTTTTGTCAAGCGCTACAATATGAGCGAGCAATCACTTTGATGTCACGAATTCTTTTGAAGATGTAAATTATTTAATGGCTCTATCATGTTCAATTCTATCGGACATCTAGGTCGTATCTGCACATCACTGGATTTGTATTTAATTTATGTTCCGTTTACCACCATGTGCTCAGCTGAATCTCCCATAGTTCTTGCAGCACACTGTCATACTAAAGCAATAGCTGTCTAAACTCATCCGGCGCAGGTGATGACGTCACGTGCACACCCGGAATTACGAAACGCTGAGCGTTATGAAGTCGCGTGGTTATCCGCAGACACCAGCCAAGAGTGTTTCCAACGCAGCTCTTAGCCGTACAGCCACCCAACGCTTAAATGCGGCTTGTCATGTCACAATGGTGCTTTTATGTGATCTAGAGTCTTTCCTGTTATACCACAAGCACTATTTATCTAATGAAGCCTCTGCTTATTAATCTTCTACTTTTACTTCATTACTGGTTATGGTCTTGTAATTATTCTCCCCTCAAGTTTCTCTTCCTCTAATTCCTTTGAATTTATTCAAATTTATCTTCACATGGAACTTACTCCGTAGCAGCTACATTATTTTATTCCTTATGTTTCTCTATTTCATATTCACCATTAGAGATATTGTTCTGAATTATTTTCGAAGAAACATTCGGCCTTACATTCCATACATCTGTGACTACCGACAAGGAAACTCTTTCCAGTAACTTTAACCTCGGGTATTTATTTGATTGTACCAACAACCGTTGCACTCTGTAGTGTTTATGCTTACTCCTATTTACTATATATATGTCTAAGTCTCCCGTATCATTAACTTTTTCAGCATCACTTCCTTCATATGCTATATAGTGATTATCTTAGGTTTGATCGTAACATATTCACTTTTTAATATTGAATTAATTTTGTTGTTATAAAGACCTATATTTCATTACTATTTTATACACTACCAGAAACATAGAAATGGTGATGCTACTGATGACAGATCTGCTAAAGTAGAATTGCTTAACACAGCTTTTCGAAATTCCTTCACTGGAGAAGACGTAGCAAATACTCCAAACTCCTACCAACAACAGCTTTCACCCTGGAGTATTAAAGCAATTTAAATCAGTTTACAAAGTATGTCTCCCGGTCCAGACTGTATACCAACTAGGTTCCTTTTACAGTATTCTGATGCAATATCTCTACATCTAACTATCGTATACAACGAACGTTCCGTACCCAAAGACTGGGAAGTTGCACAGGTCGCATCAATATTCAAGAAGGGCAATAGAGTGACCCTCAAAATTACAGGTCTATATCGGTTTGCAGCAGGATTTTAGAACATAAAGTGTTTTATCCATTATAGCAACTGTTCAAATTATAAATTAATGAAATGCAGCAACCATTTACTTGTCGTTATTTATTTTGAACTTTAACGACCTTTTTTTTTTTTTTTTTTTTTTTTTTTTTTTTTTTTTTTTTTTTTTTTAATTTTAGAACATATACTTTCCTCAAATATTATGAACTACCTATTGTCCCACAGTCAACACGGATTCAGAAAGTATCGTTCTTGTGAAACACAGATATAACTCTTTACTCACATGTGATGATTGCTATCGACAAGGGATGTCAAATACATTTCGTATTTCTAGATTTCCTAAAGGCTATTGACACTGTACTTCACAAGCTGCGTCTAATTTAATTGCGTGCTTATATAATATCGCCGCGATTGTGCGATTGGAATAGTGTTTCCCTGTCAGAAAGGGCACAGTACGTTGTAATTGACGGTAAGTCATCGAGTAGAACAGAAGTGGTATCTGGCATTCTCCAGGGAAGTGTCATAGGTCCCCGACTGTTACTTATTTTTATCAACGACATAGCAGACAATCAGAGTAGCTCTCTTAGACTGTTCGCGCATGATACTGTCATTTATCGGTTATTAAAGACACCAGAAGATCAAAAGAAACTACAAAATGATTCAGCTATGATATCTGCCTGGTGCAAAAATTGGCAATGGGTCCTTAATAATGATATGTGTGAGGTCAGTCTTATGGCCACTAAAAGAAATCCGTTAATCTTCATTTACACGATAAATCAGTCAAACCGACAGTCCGTCAATTTTACCAAATACCTAGGAGTAACAATTAAGAACAACTTAAATAGGAAAGGACACACAGAAAATATTGTAGTGAGGGCGAACTAAAGACTACGCTTCATTGGCAGGACACTTGGAGATGCAACAGTTCTATTAAAGAAACTGTGTCCTATTTTGGAGTATTGCTGCAAATTGTGGGATCCACACCAGGTGGGACTGACGGACGATGCAGAGAAAATTCAGAAAGGGCAGCTCGTTTTGTATTTTGTATGCACGAGCTGGGGTGGAAATAATTAATAGAAAAGCTTTATTTGCTGCGGCGAGAACTTTGCGAAATTTATTTTACTAACTTACTTCAAATGCTCAAATGTTTATATAGCTTATGGGACTTAACTACGGGGTCAGCAGTCCCTAAACTTACAAACTACTGATGAACTAGCTAAGGACGGCACAAATATCGATGCCCGAGGGTGGATTCGAACCCGCGACCGTAGTGGCCGTGCAGACCGTGACTGACGCGCCGCAGTCCCATCGGCCACCGCGGCCGGCCACTAACTTTCTCTTTAGAATGCGAACATATATTGTTAGCGCCCTCATACATAGGGAAACATGTTCATCATAATAAAATAAGAGAAATCAGATCGAAAACAGAAAGATTTAGGTGTTCCTTTTTCCCACGAGCTATTAGCGAATGGAACTATAGGGATATATCATAGAAGTAGTTCGATGAATCCTCTGCCATGCTCTTAAATGTGACTTGCAGAGTATCCATATAGATGTAGATTTATAAAAAGTATTTTTTTACTGATGTAACCACACAATTTTGTTCTCCATCAACATGCACATCCTCTTTCATTCTGCCACATTTGTTCACATTATCTGGCTGCTACAGTTATCCAGGTTTGCTTGACGTCACATGATTCGTTCACTACACTGTATACAGTGTGCGTTATATCTCGCACCATGTATTGAACTACATTACTTGACTGAAGAGCCAAAGCAGCTGGTGTAGGCATGCGTATGCAAACACAGAGATACGTAGACTCTCAGAGGAAGCGCTGCGGCTGCAACCGATACAAGACAGCAGGTGTCTGGCGCAGGCTTTAGATCCGTTACTGGTGCCACAGTGGCGCGTTATCTCGATTGAAGTGGGTTTGAACGGGGCGTTACAGCACCACCACCCAGAGTTGCCAGGTTTTTCTATCGCTCTGTCGCCAAATTTTAAACAAAAAGTAGCCAAAATATCGCCATCTTTTCATCAATAAAATGACAAAATATAACAATCTTTTCATCAGTAAAAATAGCCAAATACCGCAACCTTTAATCCGTTAACATTATTATGCTATGGTAATTATGGCACGTTACTCGACAATGATAATCCTGAAATTCAGGGAGTAAGCTGGTTACTGAATAAAAAGTAACGCAAACTGTGTCACTCCAAGGAAACTCATGCTTCATTTATCTGAGTCTATTCAAGAACTGAACCCAGACACACCACTAACTGACAATGAGGGCAGTCAAAATATTGTCACATTGTGAATATAATAGACTCCGGAAATTCAGTTACATTTAACTATCACATTTATTAATTTCATAACTTATAAAAATTACACCAAAAAACTGTTCAAGAATCATTCTATCAAACTTACACAAGGGGTGTTCTCACGCATAGTTTCTATTACCAATCACTTTCATCTTCTTAAAAACAAATATTTACAGATGTTAAATAGAGTTATTGAATCTTTCAAACATTTCTTTAATGCCAACAAATTCATTACAACATCTTGAGGTGAGGTAATTTGTAATAATGTACTAAGCATTTCATACTTTGTGGTGAGATAACTTTAATTCGTAATAATGCGTCGTTGCACACTGAAAAATCAGCCATGAGAACGACTGGGAAATCACTGCGTGTTCTTCATCGACATTTATACTCCGTAAATCATGGTTAACCACTGTGAAGCGCGTAACGAAGGGCTCGCTTCACAGTAACAGTTGTTACGAATTTCTGTTATGTTGTCGTATAGAACGTCGAAAAAAATACTGTTTAAATGCCTCCTTGCATGCTGTAATTTATATCTTATCCTGTTCTCAGCGGAAGCCATACATACGGTGTTGTAGTATACTTCGAGATATCATTTAAAGCCTGTTCTTGAATTGACGTAACGTCTAAAGAGTGATTGCTTTACATTCGTTGTATTTGAAGTAAAATAAAATAGCCATTTGGTCGCCAACCAATTCCTTTTATAGCCAAATTTAATCGCCAGTCGCCAGACTGCTAGAATGGCTACTATTGTATGAAAAAGATAGCCAAGAATGCGAAAAATCGCCACACCTGGCAACCCTGCCACCACCTAGACAGAAGGCTGCGGCGCTCTCGTGTGACGTCAGGCAGAGTAGGTTGCGCGCGCATAGCTGAATGGCTCGGTGCTTCGGCATAGTGGGCCGTGCCCCAGCGGCTACCCAGTCAGCTATGTGCCAGTAACCTACTCTGCCTGACGTCACGGGAGAGCGACGCGGCCTTCTCTCTAGACGTTATTGGCTACAATCGGCGCACTGGAGATGGGGTCCAGCATATCCGAGGTTGTGATGAAGTGAGGATTTCCCGGTACGAGCACGAGTGCACAGTGAATATCTTTCACAGTCTCTGTGTCCCCCGTTGGGGACAAAAAACAAAATATATCTGGTTCAAAAAATTGTTCAAATGTTTGAAAGTTTATGGGACTTAACTACGGGGTCATCAGTCCCTAAACCTACAAACTACTTATGAACTACTTACGAACTAGGCCGGCACAAATATCATGCCCGAGGGGGGATTCGAACCCCCGACCGTAGTGGCCGTGCAGACCGTGACTGAAGCGCCTCAGTCCCCTCGGCCATCGCGGCCGGCAAAATATATCTGGTGACAATATTGAAATCTCAACCTCAACACACGAAGAGAAGGTGGCAGCACATGTTGCAACTGGAAGAGACTCACTAGCGTGCCACTTTTTTCAGTCTGGAGAAGTGCTAAAATGACTGACAGCATGGAAAGGCGGTTTGTTAGCTATGTGAGCCAACAAATTTCCATGAAACTCCTTAGTTAATGTAAAATCGGTCTATATTATTAACTAGCTCAAAACCCGGCGGCCGGCCGTGGTGGCCGAGGGGATTGAGGCGCTCCAGTCACGGTCTGCTGCACGGCCACTACGGTCGGGGGTTCGAATCCCCCCTCGGGCATGGATATTTGTGCCGTCCTTAGTCTTAGCAAGTTTTTAAGTAGTTTGTAAGCTTAGGGACTGATGACCCCGTAGTTAAGTCTCATAAGTTCTACAAACATTTGAACATTTGAACAAAACCCGGCGTTGCCCGAGTATTTATTTATTAATACGTGCCTTGAGTTAATACTTCTCCTGTCACTTCTCTCTCTGCCCATATCCTTTATTCTAAAACAATGTTATATTTATTGGAGAATATATAAAAAATAAGGCTGTCTTGCATAATGTACAAAATTTTAAGTGCAGTATCCAAACATACAAAGATAGTGGTCAAAATACAAATGAAATATAAAGTCCGTACGATCTCACATTTTTTGATTTATATTTTGGACAATAGTATAATTTTGCAGTTTTATATTCATTTGTATAAATGCTGTACGTCGGTAAAATCCGTTGTGAACAGAGTTAATGGTAAAGAAGTAATAGATTAAAACCTGATGCGTGATGGGGCGGTTTTCCATGAACGTTACTCTTATTGTAATTATATCTCATGAACTAGCGAGAAATCCGGGTCCAAATCCCGGTAAAGCACAAATTGTCAGCTTTGTCGTTGAATTTATTTCATCCTCCCGAAACAGTCGGAATGTACCAATATTTCGGTTTCGTAAATTTACGCCCGTTACAGTCAACTAATGGTGTCTGTTCTTTCGGACATGTCCGAAAAGAACAGACACCACATCAATAATCCTGTATAGTTTTTATGGACTCTTCCGTCGATCCTTGATGACACAGACATATTAAATAATTGTGTTCTACTAGACTTGCTGAACATGACAGGAGTTGGAGACTAAAAAAGAGAGAGACTCCACCTTTGCAGAACGTACCTTCAACGACGTCATGCCTTTGACATTAAATGTGATGTTCTCCAAATAGCAAATAAATGCAGAAAGCTAACATTCCTTGAAATTCCCTCTATCAACAATACCAAGTTCAGAAACCAAACCTAATTTTCAATTAACAATCCCAATTTCAGTATTCGCCCTTATTAAAGTATAATATATTATCTTTCCATCATGCTTGTTGAAATTGTGTAATGTTTCTCACTCACATTATAATGTTTTTTCTTCCTTGTGCTACTCACACCATCCTCGTGAAAATCAGCTAAATTTAATATAGGCTATATACTTTAATATGCTCCTTTATTCCATATTCACATATTGCAAACATATGTATTTGTCCCCCATCCATTTTTTTATTTTTATGTCTTCCTCACGCACTTGTTGCCCTCCTACTTTTGTTCGTATATATTCGTTAATTTAATATACAATTGTACTTACTCGTATACTTACTGGGTCGTTTGTTTGTTTCATCTAATGTGTTGAAAATTAATTTATAGTTATTCCTTAGTTACAGTTTTGTTTTAATTGGTTGGGCGTCTCTGCTTGTTATAAAATATTTAAATGTTACATAGCCTATCACTGACACATATCTTTCTAAAATTTTTGTACTCGAAACACAGCAGCTGATCTGATGTGGATAATCTGCAATATTATGTTGTATGAAGATGGCCTAAGAAGCCAAAAGCTAATTTACAACAAAATATATAATTGTAGAATGAATATATCGTGTACACAGTTATTTAACCCTTTGTAATGCTTGATTTTCTTTCCATCCTTATGCAGTTCTGCTCTTCTAGGAATAGGGGCTACAGCGAGTGGCGTTAGTCTAAATTCCATCGTACCTTCCTTCCTTTACAAGAAGAAAGAGAGGCAATTAATTGAAGCGTAACTTTCTGGCATATTTTATAGTACTTGTATTAAAATAGTATTTGAAACACCTCCATACGTGCTACTAAGAAATTATGCTTAAGCCAAAATGAACGGTGCCGAAACTTTTTCATAAAAGAAAAAAAAAAATCGTCAGAATACGCGTAAAGTGCCGAAATTCCACACGACTCCGTTTCAGGCAGTTCGAAAACCGACACTCGCTCACTGTCTTTCACGCAACGAAAATATTCCACCGGTTACTGGCAGCGGAACGCGACGTAAAATATTTTTCAGACTGAGAATGGAAGACAAAGTTTACGCGTTCTCTTTCGGACAAAAAAAAGGGGGGTGGGGGAGTGGTACAGGGAGTGGTACACAGCGCATAACAGGGATGGAGATTGCGAGGACGCTCGGAGGAACTTTATACTTTTAATAGGGGAAGAGGGTGTGGCGTGCCGGCGCAGTTTGCGTGTTTATTCGTGCGAATTTTCCCTCTCGGGGTGTGGTGGGTACGGGCTCCGGGAAGTCAGAGATGTATGCAGAGGCATCTGGCGGGAGGGGGTGGGAAACACAGATGCCGCGCCAGGGGGCTCCCCGTCACCCAGCGGGCGTAAAGAATGGCGTAATTCTAAGCCAAATACGAGCAGTAGCGCTCCTCAATTAAACCTGCCAGCCGCCGAGGGAAGAGAATTAGCGCGCGCGAGAAAATCGACGGCCAAAAGCTGCTCCGGAGAAAGTTGGCGGAATTTATTCTGCCAACTCGAATGTCAAGCGCCGGCTCGGCTCGGCGGTGGTCTCGTATACCGGAGAGGTGCGACGCGAGAGCCATCTGGTGGGGCGCCGCCCGAAGCTCGCACACTGGGACAGCGGACGTCCGGCTCCTCTCTCTCTCTCTCTCTCTCTCTCTCTCTCCCCTTTGTTGTCCTCCCTCGCTGTTCCGTTTCGTCATCTCCTTCCGTCGCTCTATCCCTCCTTCCCTCCGCCTTGCCTCCTCCGCCGCACGACAGACGTCTCGCATTCGCCCGGTCGCTCCTCGGACGAAATTCCTGCCAATTTCCCGAGGAAAAATATTATATTTCCCCGTCACAATGAAATCCTCGTGCCAACTCCACCGTAATTTCCCCAGTCTGTATATAAACATCCCATTCAGTGCCGTTTGGCGCTATTCAAACGTTTTGTTTGAGATGTTCCCGGAATTCCAGACATCGTCTCTCCAGTGGCAAGCAGTTGCTCCTACCCCCTCCCCCCACCCCCTCAACCCCTCCTCTCCCCTCCCCCCTCCTCCAAGCTCATCTCTGTGAAGGACCCAAATGGTATCTTATCCGTACCACACTTCACTGCTTTCAAAGAAGTTTCTCAGAAGAAGAATATAGCAGAAAATGGCTCCATCTGGAAGAAGTGCACTTTTCCGAGCACAAATGCTAATATCCTTTACAAAATGAAAAAATTAAATGTTTAATTTTATTGCCGGGTAAAACATGGAATGACAGAGTTCCGCTCTGTGGCACTTAAATAAAATATTGTTCGATTGCCCACAAATGAGGTTTTAAATGAAGACGCAGGATGATCGATAGTACATGACGGACACTGTTCTTCCACGCCACATATCCCACATGTTATTGTATCATCAGTCCAGAGACTAGTTTGATGCAGCTTCACCCTGGTATGTCTTGAGCAAGCCTCTTCATCTCCTCATGAGAACGGCAACCCACGTCCATTTGGCCCTGCTTACTATATCTGTCTCGTGATCTCCTGCGATTTTTTTACCAAACACGCTTGGCATCAAGGCAAATTCTCGATTCCTTGATGTCTGAAAATGTGTCCTACCAATAGAGCCCTTCGTTTGCCACGATATGCCAGAAATTCCATTTTTTCCTCAATTCTGTTCAGTACCTCCTCATTAGTTACGCGATGTACTCACCTAATCATCACCATTCGTTTGTAGCACTACATATCAAAATCTTCTATTCTCCGACTGCCTGAACTATTTACCCTTCATGTTTCACTTCTGTGAACAGTTTTTAATTTCATTTGTAACTGAGGACCATATAGGAAGCATGTGGGAACAGCCTTTTTGGTTCAAGCCTTGTTGTAAGAAAATATTTTTTTTTATTTTATTTCTACACAAGTTATTATAAACTACGAATAATTTTAATTAGTTATACAGTTCAACTCGCCACAGTCAAGATAAAGATAACTCAATGGTACTTAAATTTTGTCCTAACAGTGTTTAACTTTTGATAAAACAGTGAAAACAAAGTCGAAGAGATAACAATTTAATGGTATTAAAGATTTCCCCTCAATTAACATTTGGTAACAAAACAATGAACATAATTAAAGATCAAATTCCATTCTCTTCTATTTAAGTGTATCACACATGCAAAGTACAGTTACAATAAGAACAAGTTTAAAGATCCAGGCTTCCTCCTTTTACAACTGTTAATAAACATTAACACTTCAAACGACCAATTAGTCAAATTACAGAATTTCACGACCGGGATTAAACAAACCCCAAATGCACTTTTTTGTCTTATTTTTTTAAATAATTACTCTAGATTAAATTTGCAGCTTGCCATACAACTTAAAATCAGAGAAAACATTAAGACGATTTACAACTGACACTCTTGATGGCGTTTCTTTGAGACAAATACGTAGGTGTGTACGTAGGTAACGGCACTGCTTAAGTACTATTCAGCCACTGTAAAATTATTCTCAAAGTGACTCCAAGAACCACGCTGCGGGTTTTCAAGGTACAAGATTCAGTAACTAATATAAAAGCAAGAAATGACTTATATTTCCAATATTTTGTTGCTCATCAATGAGCCCTATCGGCCACAGGCTCTCTCAGTTCAGTATACCCCGCTCAAACGCGGGATCCTGGCCCACACAACCACTGGTCTCAGGTGGTGATATCACAACATATGCAAACAAAAATAGAGGCAGGTATTAGTAGGCAGTCATGAAATGGAGATTCATGCCAAGAACAAACTTGGCCAGTTACGCAAAATGACGTTAAAACAAATCACAGTTCCAGCTAAATAAAGAAATAAAGAACTCGATGCACATTTTAAATCTTAATTATCCATAAACCATCAGTCATAAGAATAACACTCGTGAAATTACCACTCTGCAATAAGTAGCCAGCTGTGTAGTTAGACAAACGAGGTTCTTAACATTGTGCTTATCAATAATAATAAATTAAAAACAGTTTACAGGCTGAGAAGGCAGTGACAAGTACTGTGGGGAGGCGTATGCTAGGTTTTTCCCATAAAACAAGTTGGCTCAAGAAAACACACTTTCACCGTTATGATCGGCAGTCTCCAAGAAGCGATTAAGTGCACCAGAATATGCGCGGGCGACACTCTTGAGCTCCCAACGATATACGAAAACAGGCGTCCTGCCCAGCGCCGCCTATATCAATGCAGCCGTTACTTCCTGTAAATTTTCCCCTCTCCTGCCAGAACTCAACTGCCCGTCGTTACTCCAACACTCCCCATCCGTACGCGCGCCCCCTCGCGGAGATCGAAACCAATCCGCGCCAAAGACGAAACCAAATAAATGACAGATTTGCGCGGTTAAATCAAACTTGAGCCATGACACGGCTCATACTGTACAAAGCGATACTCCAAATAAACCCCTTCAGGAAAGACTTCCTAACATTTAAATTAATATTGAAAACAAATTTCTCTTTTTTATAAATGCTTTTTTCCGATTGCCATTCCGCATTTTATATCCTCTGTATTGCAACCATCGTACGTATTTTATTTTACTGTCAAATAGCAAAACTCATCTATCCCCTTTCTTATTCTTGTTTCGTTTGGAGTGTGCTTTGATGGTAGCCCATCCTCTGGCTGTGTTGCTCCTACCTCTCCTGTGCCCAGAGGACTCCCGTATTCTTTCTTGGCAGTTTGTCCTGGAACCTCTTTTGTCTAATCTCCTTCTTGAGTGTTGTCCGATCCTTCAAGTTTTCTTCTATTATTCGCAGTTCTTGTAGATGTTTCACAACTTCCATCAACCATGGTGATTTGGTCTTCCTCTTTTGCCAGTAAGTGAGAAGCTGGTTCGTCAACTTGTCACGATGCATCCTGCGGATGTGTCCATAAAACTCTAAACGTCTTTTCCTAGCTGCATCCGTGATTCTTTCCCAGGACTTATATAGCTGTTAGTTGGGTCGCTTTTTATAATTGTCGCCATCCTTGACCGACTCCACTATCTTCATCTTTCTCTTCTGGATTTCGAGCTTTTCTGCAAGTCCTTTCCTATTGAATGTTACGCATTCAGGACGGATGACTGTCTGGTCGTGCTCAGATTATTTATACGGGAACGTCAACATTGAGACAATTGGACTCATGTCCCGGATGATAGGATTCCCTCTCGAACTAACTCCTTCCGCCATTCTATTATTATCTTTTACAGGGCACAGTTAAAGAGGAGAGGGGACAGACAGTCTTCCTGTGTTACTCCCGATTTGATTTGAAAACGTTCTTGGAGGTTTCTTTTGAAATTTACTCGTGACTTGGTGTTGCTTAAAGTTTGTTGGATGAGACTGTGGGTCTTCTCACCCATCCCTAGCTCCTGCCAAAAGAGTCATACGCCTTCTCGAAGTCAACGAAAACGACGACATACTTTTTACCAGACATTTTTACTTGTCGTAATACTGATTTCAGGTTGAGGACCTGTTCACTACAAGAGCGACCTTTTCCAAATCCTGCCTGGTAGTCCCCTAGTTGTGGGTCCACTTGAGGTTCTGCTCTGTTTAGTAAGGCCTTGGAGAAAATCTTGTATGTGACAGCTACCAAAGATATTCCTCGATAATTACTGATGTCAGTCAAGCCCCCTTTCTTGTGTAAGAGATGAATCAAAGCAGAGGTCTAGTCAATAGGTAATGTTTCAGTCACCCAAATGTTTTTCAGGATTTCTATCAACTTGCTTATAGTTTTGTCTCCTACTTCTTCCATAGTTAGGGCACTGTCGAATCTTCTCCTGACGCTAGGTTGATTTTCAGGGACTGGATGTTTTCTATGTCTCCTTCTTTCGTCGGTGGCTGTGATTTTGAATGCTTGATGCTGTCCTGGTAAGGAAAAAGTGTGTCAAGTCATTCACAGTTCAGGAGATTCTCTAACTATTTGGCCAGAAGATGGCAGCTGTCTGTATCATTATAGGTTAGATTCCCATCTCGTCCCCTGTAGTGGAGACTAGGTAGACTGAAGTTGCTGAGCTTCCGAAAAATCAAATGTTTGTAAAGCTTATGGGACTTAATTGCGGGGTCATCAGTCCCTAATCTTACAAACTACCTTATATTAAAGACAGCACAAACATCCATGCCGAAGGGATGATTCGAACCTCAGACGCGGGGGGACGCGCGATCCGCAACGTGGCGCTCCAGACCGCTCTGCTACTCCCTCACGATGCTGAGGTTCCGTTTAAAACTTCTATTGAAATTCCTGGTATTGTTTGTATTCCGAAATCGTCATCTAGTTGTGTCAGTTGGTCTTTTGTGAACTGCCGCTTTACTTGTCTGATGGTTCTGGCAGTTAACTTTCGTTGTTCTATTAACTCGTATCCGCTGTCTTGCGTCTTGTGTGAGTTCCACTTCAGCCAGGCCATCTGTCTCAGAATCGCTGCTTCCTCGCAGGTAGTTGTGCACCGTGCTGGCTTCGGTTGTTTCAGTAATGAGGCGTTTCACTATGTTCTTTCTCAATTAATCCCAATATCGACATTCCAGTGTTTCCAATTTCTCTGCTAATTGGTTGCGTGACTTCGTTTTCTTAGTATTCCAATGCGGAAATCTCAGCTTTATTTTGGAGACGTAGTGGTCAGAGTCAAAAATTTGCTCCTCTCAACACTTTTACATTCTGGATCTCTCTATGGGACTTCCTTGAAATGGCAACATTATGAATCTAAAATTCTCCCAAGAGGTTGATGGGTGATTTCCAAGTCTTCTGCTTCTTTGGGTCTCTAGAAGGACGTTGTATTCATTACCAAGTTGAAATCTATGCATAGTCCCTTAAGGCACTCTCCATTCCTGTTGGTCTGTATTTGCGCTCTTTCCCCAAATGGGCGTTGAAATCCCCAAGTAGGGTGATTGTGTGCCGTTCTGGAACCTTGGTGACAATGTCCTCTAGTTCTTCCCAAAGCTTATCAGTATTTTCCGGGTCATGCTTATTGTCCACATTGATGGATGCGTGAACATTAAGTACGGTGTAGATCTCGTATGTACCCGGTAACTCAGTTAAAGTAATTGCCCGCGTAAACGAAGACTTCAAGATAAAACATTTGCGTTGTCACGTGATTGGGTGATGACAACGTCACATGATTGACAACATCGCGCAAGGCCGCCAGGACACTAAGTAAAAAAGTGCACAACACGTTCTTCTCATAACACGATTCGACAATGTACGCCTATGTGTTAAATTCAGTTATTGCGGAAGTATCAGCTCAAATGCAAGTCATGGTCAACTAGTAAAGCTTACAACGTCATATCGTAACAGAAGATCATAGTGAAACGTATTGACGTGAGGTGAGGAAAGATGATGGCGTCAGGCTTCAGTCACAGAGGGACGTTTACCAGTCTAGTAATGTATGTCTGTGGCTAAGGTCAACCAAAGACTACATAAAGAAAACCCTATCCTACATGTATTTATCGCGTACATGTCATACTAAAATTTCCAATAAATTTCTTTAACCCCAACTCCCTACATAATAACAAACACACAGATATAATAAATCAAATTATGTCTGCTTTATTACCTTTTATATAGTGACTTTGTTGGAAAAAATTGTAAACGTACAATATTCTGAGGCACTGGCAGGTAACTGACAATAATTCACAGCTGGGAGTAATGAAAAGAACACCTCACAGATATCGAATGAGTCAGTTAACGAAGGGTATAGCCTATGAAAACTGTATGTACTACACCACATATAATTGAAATTTTATATATGTAATACTTTCTACAAATTGTCAACGAAAAATATATTTTTGCAGCAAGACATCTGGGAGAACTGTACTACATAAGGCCAGTCTCTCGACTCTTAGCCGGCCGCAGTGGCCGAGTGGTCTGCGGTGCGCCAGTCACAGTCTGCACGGCCGCTACGGTCGGCGGTTCCAATCCCCTGTCGGGCATGGATGTTTGTGTCGTTTTTAGTATAAGGTAGTTCATACGTAGTTTAACAAACATTTGAACATCTCGACTCTTACTTCACTCTTGAGTGCACGTTCTGTTCAGGAGGTTCAGGAAGAAGTTTTGCGGCTACAGGACCGTCTCAGTTAGATAAGTGTGTGAACTATTTCGCGTGCAGCCGGCCTTACAAATATTCGGGTTCGTTTGGACTTTATGTATTTTCGGGCAGTTTTGAACTTCGACTCTGACACAATAGTATCGTGCGACTTCTCACCCGACTGAACACCGACTCGACATCTAGGATGATGAACAATGACAGGGGCACCAAGTGACAACAGTTGAACCAAACTATTTGAAACAAACACCACAACGACCTTAGCGACCAGCCGCTAAACATAGACATCCTGCTACACGGTACAGGTGAGCCCAAAACCACGAAGAATGGGTTATGAAAAACTGTCGCAAAATTCTCCTCACATGTGAATATCACGTATGTCTGATGCCAGATAAACGTCGAAAACGTGTGTGGAGGGAACCTGGTAAAACTGTACGCCAGAGCGTAGCACCAATCGAGTACAGAAAGGTGGCGGATCACTCATGATCTGTGTGCAGAATGTAGTCACACACAAGTTGTAGCAGGACGCCGAATGGCATGGACCAATTTTCTAGGTGGTGTGAGGAATAGCAGCTAGCTCTAAATGTAAAAAGTGTAAGGTAGTGCAGATGAGTATGAGAAACAGTCCCGTAATGTTCGAATACATCATTAGTAGTGTGCTGCTTTACAGAGTCGCGTCGATTTAATACCTAGGCGTAACGCCGCACAGCGATATAAAACGAGACGAGCATATAAGGACAGACGTGGGGAAGGTGGGTGGTACACTTCGCTTTATTGGCAGAAAATTGGGAAGATGCGATTCGTCTGTAGGGGAGACGGCATATTACACGCTTGTACGATTCCGTATTGAGTATTGGTCAAGTGTTTCGGCTCCCCATCAGATCGATTTAATCATCCTGATATGTATATTATTTCTCATCTGTGTTCTTTGTGGGTATGTCATATCTCCCGTATTACTTATCCAAAGTTAATGACTGAGGTATCATTTTCAAGGTTTCGTTCTCCACTAATGACAAAAATACACAGATAATTTAAAGTTATAGTTTTCACAAAAAAAGAAAAGAAAAGAAAAAAAAACTTTATTTAGAAAAAAATTTGTACTGTTCGTAGAATCTAAGTTGATACCCGGCGAACAGTCGTAAACGGGACGTGTATTTACGGTTGCTCCCATGAGCCACCGCGCGGTGTACGTTAATTAGAAATCATAAACGCTAATCAGGGATTAATTAGTGGTGCAACATTAGTGGTGACTCACTCAGGCGAGTACTTAGTCACTGCTAAATTCATTGACAGCGATAAAACTGTACCAATACCCCGCATTAACCTCACACCTTCTGATCCAACAATGTCTTCCCAAATGATAAGAACACAATTCCCAATAAAAGTAGCAATCGCTACGACCATACGACCATAAATAAAGCACAAGGTCAGACGCTTTTTTTTTTTTTTTTTTTTTTTTTTTTTTTTTTTTTTTTTTTTTTTTTAGCTTATGGGACTTAACTGTGGGGTTTTCATTCCCTAAACTTACAAACTACTTATGAACTAATTACGAACTGGGACGGCACAAATATCCATGCCCGAGGGGGGATTGGAACCCCCGACCGTAGTGGTCGTGCTGACCGTGACTGGAGCGCTTCAGTCACCTCGGCCACCGCGGCCGGCTCAGACGCTTCAAAGGGCGGGATTATTATTTACCAGAACCTGTTTCCTCGCATGCACAGTTACACGTGTCTTTTTCACGAGTTCGTTCATTTAGATATATTTATGTTTGTGCTACAGACACATTATAACTACTAACATTGTTTTCAAATAAGTTTTGTAAATTAAACAAGGCTTCAGAATAAAATAAAAGCGAAAAAGCCAATATCTGACTTTTGTGTTTCACAATTAATCATATTGTATATAATTATATAAATTGTCTTAGAATCAGACTAATATTTGTTACTACTATTCAAAATTTAATATATATTGCAGCTCCATTACTATCTTACCTATCTGTCACTGATCAGGGTAAGTGCGATTTATTCACACGGGTCAACTAAGTAGAAGACATAGAGGTAATTCAGAGGCGGGCGGCTAGGTTTGTTACTGATAGGTCCGATCAATGCTTGAGTGTTACCGGCATGGTTCCCTGGAGGAAAGGCGACATTCTTTTCGCGAAACATTGATGAAGCAATTTAGAGGGCCCGAAGTTGAAGCAGACTGCAGAACTATTCTACAGCCGCCAACTTATATTTTGCGTAAAGACGATAAAGATAATATCAGAGAGATTAGGGCTCGTACAGATGCATACAAGCATTCGTTTCTTCCCTCGTTCTATGTGGGACTGCAACAGGAAAGCAAGTAACTACTAGTGGCGCGAGGTACCCCCTCCGCGCACCGCTGGGGGATAGCGAAGTATGTATATACGAGGGTTGATACTTAAATAGTGGCAATTATTTATTCACAATTGATAGAATAGAGTTATATGTTTGCACATGTTACTGACCTCCAAAGTAGTCACCAGCGTTATGTAGAAACCGTTGCCAGAGTTGTGGAAGGCGTAGTATACCCTTAGCAGAGCCTGCTCTGATGGCGGTGCGAATGGAGTGGTGTGTTGCCTGTCGAATCTCTGGAACAGTTCCTTCATCTTCGCAATCAATTCCTGCATTTCATTCAATTCATGCGGAACCCATCGTGATGCAATTTTTCGCAACCCAGACGATCCTTCAGGAAGCGAAGCACAGTCGTATGCGCTAATCCGGTTTCGTGGGCGAGCTCACGAATCGTCTGACGTTGATCACTGAACACTAACGCGAGAACAGTATGCCCTTCTGCTTCAGAGACGCTAGGACGACCTGCCTGATGCTTGTCTGCCACAGTTTGCCGACCTTCGTTGAAGGCTTCTACCTAACGAGCCACTGTTCTATGCGGCAATGCCGATTACCCTCAAGCCTCTTGAAAACCTTGATGACAATGTCGTGCTGTACCACATCTGGCACATTCAGTCTTGATCCAACTCCCTTGTTTCTATTTTGAAAACGTAGTGACTCCGTTACGTTAGACTGCTCGCTCACAAGAGACTGTGTTTGGTCGCGGTGGAGTAGCCGAGCGGTCTAAAGCGTCTCGCTGCGGAGCGCGCGGTTGCTCGCCGTGGAGGTTCGAGTCCTCCCTGTAGCATGGGTGTGTGTGATTCTCCTTAGGTTAGTTTACCGGATCTGATGATCCGATAGATTTACAAACATTTGAACATTTGAAGAGTGTATTTCCCTAGATTGTGCGCACGCCGGTGACATGGGACGGGCGAGTCCATTTGCTCGGCGGTAAGGCAGGTCTGTCAACAACGTGTGCTATCAGCGACAATAGTAGATTCCATTGCGTAGTATCTCCACAGTAGTGTAGCCACTACTTAAGCTCCAGTCCTCGTAGATGTAGATATACACCACAACAAATGTCTGTTACATGATAAAGGGCCGCGCGGGAGTAGCCGAGCGGTTCACGTTACGGATCGCGCGGCCTCCCGCGTCGGGGGTTCGAATCCTCCCTCGGGCATGGATGTGTGTGTTCTCCTTAGGTTAGTTTACCTTAGTATAAGAAGTTTGTAAGTCTAGGGACGTATGACCATAGTACTTTGGTTCCATAGAATTACAACATTTGAACATTTTTATGATATGGGGGAAAAATAATAATAATAATAAAAACATGTGTTTACAGGACATGCTCTGTTTGTTGTCAAGTCCTCTATCGAAGCCTCGTAGCCTACTCACATATTTAGTGTCACATTGTACATGCACTGGATGAGAACTGTGAGAAATAAAATCATGAGGTTTTTTTTTGGTCACTCTCTTATAGCCAATGTCTGTTGTTTTTACATTTAACGTAACGTTAAGAATGACAATGACTTCAAAGTATTTTTATTACGATTCTATGTGAAACAGGAAGTGGACTGCTAAGAGCACGGAAAGGAGATGAAACAGCTGACGAGGGAGACGCAGCAGTAAACAGCAAGAGCAAAGCCCGTGGCATGGAGTGGCGTCGCGTTTTGGGGCAGCCTGTTCCGAGGACGAGAGAGAGAGAGAGAGAGAGAGACAGAGAGAGGGAAGGGGGAGTGAAGGGGGGGGGGGGAGAGACAGGCGGCGCGCAGCGTGGGAGGGGCGACGCAACAACAATATAATGCCCGTATCACAAGCAGCCGTCCGCTCGAGTTGCCCGGTATTCGCTATTGTAGGGCCACACCACTAACTTTCAATCACGGGGAATGTCAACGTTGGTGCAGGCGGGTCGCCATGGCAACGCCACTGTGCCGTGGCCGGCGCGCGAGAGGCGGAGGCAGGCAGAGGCGGTCGCTCTGGCAACGAGCGCCTTCCGCTCGCTGGCCACCGCCGTATTAGGGACAGCGTTCTGCTCTGCCGCAAATGCGCCAACTGTTTTCATTCGTCACTTGAAATTATAACGCTTCTCTGAAGTCACGAGTAGCTTATTAACAGCGTGTTTCTGCTGCCGTGGTCTACAGTGGTTTTCAGAAAAGAGACTGACGTTACGATGCATTTTGTCAATCAAAATCCAAAAGCTAAAACAGGTAATCTTTATTTATTGTAAAAATAAGTGTGCAATGTGCATGCCGCAACAACTAAAAAACAAATTAAGGTAGGATGAAGGGACTTACATGGAGTGATAGCCGTTTATCCCCTCTCGACAAGATCATTTTTGTTTTTACCTAAAGGGCGAACAGGGCGTACACCTACATTTACATGGGATACAGTGAAAATCACATTTAAGTGCCTGGCAGAGGATTCATCGAATCACCATAATTACTATTTATCTCCCATTCCATTCTCGAATAGCGCGCAGAAAAGAGAACACTTGAATCTCTCCGATCGAGCTCTGATTTCCCGTATTTTATTCTGATGATTATTTCTACCTATGTAAGTGGGAGTCAACAATATATTTTCGCATTCGGAGGAGAATGTTGGCGATTGGAGTTTCGTAAGTAGCCCACGCCGAAACGATAAGCGCCGTTGTTGTAATGATTCCCATCCCAGATCTTTGTATCATTTCCGTAACGCTGTCTCCCCTGTATCGTGACAATACGAAACGAGCTGCCCTTCTTTGGACTCTTTCGATGTCCTCCGTCAAACCCACCTGATAAGTATCCCATATTGGGTAGCAATACTCTAAACATGGACGGACAAGCGTAGTGTATGCAGTTTCTTTTGTAGTTCTGTTGCATGTTTTAAGGGTTCTGCCAATAAAACGCAGTCTCTGGTTCGTCTTTCCCATGACATTATCCACTTGTTCTTTCCAATTTAAGTCTTAAGTAATAGTAATTCCTAGGTATTTTGTGGAGTTTACGGCCTTCACTTTTTATGTTCACAAAGATTAAGGGATTTCTTTTCGTGCTCATGTGGACGACTTCACACTTCTCATTCTGCAGTTGGTTTTGATCCTCAGATGATTTTACTAGACGGTAAATGACGGCGTCATCTGCAAACAACCTAAGAGAACTACTTACATTTCCCCCTAAATCGTTAACGTAAATAAGGAACAGCAGAGGACCAATAACACTATCCTGTGGAACGCCCGATATCACCTCTGTTTTAGTCGATGCCTTACCATCGATTACTACAAACTATGTCCTCTCTCACAGGAAATCCCCTATACAATCGCAAATTTTAGGCGATATACCATAACCCTTCTTCTGGAAATCTAGAAATACGGAATCGATTTGCGATGCCTTGTCGATAGCACCCATCACTTCATGCGTAAATATAATTTCTATGTAAACACCAGCAGACGATATTAATGTATGATTTAAAAAATCATGTCTCTGGTCACGCACACAAGTACTTCAACAGATGAAGAATATGAGATCTGACATTCCTCTGACATACTTTTACGAGCTTTTGACTGGAAAGGAAAAAGATACGCAGTAATCATACTTATCCCTAATATACTACTGAAGTGCCAATCCAGTTTAAAAAATGCAATTTGTTCATAACGATACTAATCCAGAGTGGCTCTTTGTCAACTAAAATTAATATTGTCGACGATATCACTTTTAACATTCGAAAGAAAATAATCGCCGAAGAGAGAATATATACATCAATCTATACGATCGTAAACGTTGAAGAAAGTGTTAACTTCTCTACAAAGTTTCTAAATTCTCTACAAGTACGAGGAATGCCGTTACAAAGTCTTTGACATAAAAATGGATCTCCGATCACACTAATACGAAATCTTAACTCGCCAAAGTATATAATGAACGAACGATGATCGTAAAACAGCTGTAACATCACATCATCGTTGCTCGTATTATGAGTGGAAAGGGAAAGAAGACACACACAATTTATCCTCAAGATACTACAGATCTGCATTCAACTGCCAATATAATTAAAAATATTACAATTTTTAATTAAATTAGCTTAGCTGCACTATAAATATAGCACAAAAATAAACTTTAAGATATTACAGTATGAATCTTGAACTCTCTTCCTGTTTTCAAGGCCAACTGTACGTAGATTGCTCTAGAGTAGGAAATCCGAAAAATTTGTGTTTATATACTCCTGATTATAACATGAAAAATGTTGTTTATAAAGAAGTATAGCAATAAATTGTTCAAATATTTTTCTGTATATTTCACCTCTAATATTATGATGTTTATCCATTTATTCCTACTATAACAAAACCTTATAACAAGTCCCGAAGCGAAGCCGGGTACTGTAAATAGTTAAATACGATATACGTAAACACACAGTGAGGCGACAAAATTCGTGGACTAGCGATGCTCACCGGTAACGATAGTGGTAGTATCCCGCACACAAACGTATCAAAGCGCTCCATTGTCAGAGCTATCATTTGTATTTTAGTGACGTCACGGGTTCTTAGATTATGACCACACGATGAGAATCAACAAACTACTATCAACGTAATAAGGCAGTAGGAGCGAGACGCAACTACTAAGACTACTGCATACTGTCCCGGCAACGGCACATTGCGATCTTTGTGTCTCATTGTGTCACCTTCGTATTATTTTTGCCTTGAACGGTGGTGGCGCCATCGGGCGGAGAGAGGGTTCTGAACGACGACGGGTGGGCAGTCGGTGTCGGGCGTGCGCGGAATGGCCTGATTGGATTATAGGGCATGGTGAGATACGACTACGTATGGAGAGTACGAGAAATTAACAACCAGTGTCCTGGATGGAGATACTGTCAGTTATAGGGTACGTTAAAAACATGTGTGTTTTAAAAATATAAGCTGTGTTAAAAGTGTTCGATACCCTGTGAACGTAAGTGATGTTACGTAAGCCGGCCGCGGTGGCCGAGGAGACTTCAGTCACGGTCTGCACGGCCACTACGGTCGGGGGTTCGAATCCCCCCTCGGGCATGGATATTTGTGCCGTCTTTAGTATAAGGTAGTTCATAAGTAGTTTGTAAGTTTAGGGACTGATTACCCCGTAGTTAAGTCCCATAAGCTTAACAAACATTTGAACATTTTTGATGTTACGTAAAACCTTTGAGTTGCGCTGAAAGTTAATTTATAATTGTCAGTTATAGAGCACGTTTTTGCTACTCCTGTTGCTTGTAGTTTGTGTACTGAACAATAAGTGTTATAAGTGGTATGCCGATTGATGGTAACACTATATACGGTGTTTCTCTGGTTTGTTCATGGTGACAAGGATCCAATAAAAAAACATGTTGGTCAATGAATCTTTCTGTAAAGAGGAGATGTTTACGGTGCTGATACCAAGGAACTATGTTCATTGATGCATGCTAGCGTCGATTGTAATAAAGCTGGACTACCTGTTCATGTATAAAGAAAACCTTAAGGTGGGAGTGGTGTTAGTCGAATTAATTTACTGTAGTACATAAGTGCTGGGTAGAATTTTATGTTAGCAGTATGCGTTACGAGTGGCCTTTTGATATACGTGCCAAGGGTAGAAGTTCAATGAGCTACGAAATACGTGGTCTAGGTCTATGGCCATGTTGTAAGGTAACCCTTACATCATGACTAGGTATAAGCCTCATTTTGAGAGATTTTGTTCATTTGAACCTGCATCTAATGTAAACGTAATAATTATGATGCTCTAATGTCATTTAATTAATGATTGTAATGCGTAATCTATGTATGTAATGTAATTAAAACCTCTTCATATCATTTATTTATTATCTGTGTACTGTATTTGTCTATGTATATTTTATTTTATTTATTTTTTGTATTTTGAATGTTTTCTGTATTTACTGTAATTACTGGTCAGATTTAATTTACGTATGTAAAATATTTCACTGTAAACAAGCTCAAAAAGTCGATATATACTATAGACTAAAAGGCGCATCAGTTCAGAGACTTTATTGGATAGCAGCGCTCGCCTATGGGAGACCAGGCAAGCAGCAGTATCTGTCGCTCCGTGACATAGAACAGACGTTCGTACGCGGTCCGCGGAGTGCTCAAACAATATAAGTAACAAAGTGTTATTAAAAGTGAATGTAAAAAAATGGTTATAAGTGCTATGAAATGAAAAGTATAAATGAAACCCGTGTTTAAGTATATCCAAGTGAAGTAAAAACAAATATTGAGCAACTATTAGTTCGTTCGTTCTGCTGAGGCAGAAATTCGTTACGTGTTCGGTGTCCGTCCAGACGTCCGAAACGCGGTAGCGTCATCGCGGACGCTAACGGTCGCGAATAATTACGCGATTTGCGAAGTATCTCTGCATACTGCTAACAAGCGGCTAAAGGAGGAGCCAGCAAAACAATTTCTGTATTAAATGAAAATATTGTAATACGCATATTCTAAAGGATCCATTGTCGAGCTACAATGAAGCACATCGCTGGACTAATGATTAAGATAAGTTGAAAGTAATTTGTTGTAATCAATGTAGATGCATGTTTCACCCTTATCAAAATATAAGAAGTTAGATTATACATATTCTATCGTATTTGTAACAAGTAGTTACTCACTCTTGCCCAGTATAACAATCCTCATTAATGTGTGATGAACAAAGTGTCAAAAATCAAACATTTTAAAGTAACTGATTGCGAAAGAGAAAAGTTGACTTAATTGCAAAAGTTAGCAATAAAATACTTAACTATTTCATTGTGACAAGATTTTGATTTTTCGTAACAGTAAAAGAACTTTGACTTAGTTAATCAATATTTCAACACGATCATTTTTTAGAGTGAGAGAGAATGCTCATGTAAAGAGTAGAGACAGTCTTAATTATTTGATTGAGACTGTTTTGCTATATTCGTCGATACCTGATCATAGACTGCTGCATGCCAGTGACACGATACTGAATCTATCAATAGTAAAATTAGTTCTTGTTGAACATTTCACAAAAATAAGGTTAGCAATCAAACATCATTATAGTAATAACCTCAGATTTTATGAATAACAGATTTTTCAAAACTGAGTTCAACAATAGTTACCACCGCCACATCTATCCTATAAAGAACCAAAATGTTACAATCATTGTATGCATTTAGCTACCAAGCCTGAATTACCTAAATTTTACTGTTTACTTAAAATCATTAATTTTTATCAAATACTGACTTCAGTGGTTGGACTGCATCCATTTGCCAGCCACTTTGTACTGAATTTATTACTATTACTAATTCAAAGTCATTACTACCACAGGCGTACTAATTAAGCTGCATGCATTGCACATACGCGGTAGTTCATTTTCAACTATCAGTGTGTGCACAGTCTCCGTTGGAGATTTTGTAAGGAATGTATTAAACTAAACTAAAGCGCAGATTTGGTAGTGCATCTGTTATCCAGTAAACCTGAGCTGTCGAATGTGTAAAAGTTGCTCACAATACGCAACCAGGAGGGCAAATACCAGAAAACATATTTAATTTATTATGAAGAGATAAATTTTTACTCCAAATATATTTTTTCATTTTGGTATGTGTATTAGAAATGAAGCAAGCCATATTTCATAGCAATAACAGCGGAAAATCTCAGCTTTTCACATGCTCACGCTATTACCGCTTGGAACAAAAATGGAGGCGAGAGCTACCGCCACAGCAGAAACTGATGCGCATGCCCGTCTATATCCAGGCGCCCACGTAGCGTCGCTGCGTATCTCGGCTTGCGCATGCGCCCTACACTCCTCCACAAACAAAAAAAAGTACAATATCGTACATTTATTGCCTTGGTGCAAATTTTGTAAGTAAATAAGTGAAAGGCATTCCTCTGGTGAGAGTAATTTTTGATTTGGTTGTCGAAATTAATTTTTTCAGTCATGTCAGTAACATTCCAGACGTCATATATGACACGCAAGTTCCTCAAAATCAAATAAATGATGAAGGAATTGCTAATGCTCAAGCTCCTGTTACTCCTGATGACGATGAAATTTTCAGCTCTGATCACGATATCAACGCAGACCAGAATAAACCCATAGGAGTCGACAAAACTCAGAATTTTCTGAAAAATAAGGAGAAAACAAACTTGTTCGGACTGTATTTGACGAAATAGATTTGTGGTAGTATATCAATGTCGGTTAAAAAAGGGCCTCGAAGGTTACAAAACAAAGAGCGACGTTTTAGGCACAGTAAACTGAGCTGAAGATGAAAACGACACATTGGTGAGTGTAATAACACCGGCAGCGCATCAAACTAGCTCTCCACTGATGTCTGAAAGCAGCTCCTCTGGCAGCTCAACGTGGGCAAGTGGTAACTGCTCAAACTATCCCACCATCCTTCACCACAAAAGTGAAGCATCTCTTACGCAAACTGGCACATTGCTTCGATCATTGGAAGAAGATACAGATGTTGATTTGTTAGTGGGTAAACTATTCAGGACAAACAACTGAAAACACTCTTCAAATACTTTAAGCACTAACCTCATTAACTTGCAACTCTAACAAAATATATCTTATGGCTGATTTCTTTTTGTGGTTGTGGTACTGTCCACAAATAGTATTGAAGTTAGCACAGCATCTCAACAACTGAGCAAATACGAAGATGGGATAGAAAACGTAGCTCTTAATAAGTAGATTTCGGTTTGAAGGGTACGTATCTCTAGTTAGGATGCGTGCTACGTTCTAAGACGTCTTCGAAAGACGTAGCTCGATATAACGCTACTCCAGTGTGAAATGACCTTATAACGCTCGCCCTCTCTCGTTACTGGGCAGTATTTCTCGAAAACGACGTAGCCTGCCCTCCGAGGATTCTCATTTTAGTTCCGGGAGACACTCTATAACGCTCACATACTGACTGAACATCTCAGTAACAAATCTAGGAGACAACCTCGAATCTGTTTCTACCTATGTCTGGTGAGGATACCGAACACTTGGGCAGTACTACACAACAGGTCCCTCAGCTGGAGCCACGATGGGTAATGTAGCGTTAACCCGGCGTTGCCTGGGTATTTATTTAGTTATCCCAGCCTTGAGTTAGTACTTCTCCCATTCCTTCTTTATCTTTCTGTGAATCTTTTCTTTCTTCTAAAAGCATATTATATGTGTAGGAGAATATTTTAAGAAATAAGGCTGTCTTGCATAATGTACAAAATTATAAGTGCAGTATCCAAACAAAGAAAGATAGCAATTGAAATACAAATAATATATAAAATTCGTTCGCTCTCATATTTATTGAGTTAAATCTTGTACAGTTGTACAATTTTTAAGGTATATATTCATCTATATAAGTCCTATATGTCTGTAAAATCTGTTGCGAATACAGTTAGTAGTAAAGAAGTGATACATTAAAACTTGGTACGTGATGGGCGGTTTTTCATGAACGTTACTGTTTATGTGCTAATATCTCATGTACTACGTGTCGTACTGTGATACAATATCGAAGGTACGTTAAGCTATATGTATGTATACTGTCTGTAAAATTTTCTCTGGCTACAGTTTGTATTGTAGAAATTAGAAATTGTAACATCATGTCGTTGCCGTAGTTTTAGTACATGGACAACGGAAAAGTAGTGACCGAGAAACTTTTTTCCTTTAATTATTTTACTGTGATTGTCAGTGAAAAAAATATAATAAAGATTTGAAAGTAACTTTAAAGTTTGTTGCAAGTCGCGAAGTACTGTCATTCTCATACGGTGTATGAATAAAGTCTCGTCGCATTATCTGGCAGTTCTTTGCGATTCCTATTGTTCATGACGTCATATCTCCTGAACAATATGTTGTATGTGATTCTTAACCGTTCTGAACTGTTATCTCACAGTAAGGAATATGTGTATTAAATTTGGTTTAAATCGATCCTGTGATTTAGGAGGAAACGTGCAACGTTGTGGCGTGATGTAGCAGTTTTTCTCGCATCTCATTGTTTATAACGTCATATCTCGTGAACTGAGTGTCGTACTATGATAAAATTTGGAATTAACATTCAGTGGTATGAGTGTCTACTATGTGTAACATTTCGCGCTAATACAGTTAACAGTGTACGAGTAATAAATTGTAACATCATTCCAAATGCCGTAATTATACGGCATGAATGCCGAGAAAGTAGTAAGCGACAAACTTTTTTCTTTTCATCATTTTGTTGGGTAGTCAGCGAGAAAAAGATTCCTAAATGTTTTAAATTATGTTTAAACTTTTGCAAGTCGCTAAGTGCTCTCCTTATGAAATAGTAGACTGATAGTCACTGTATCACGTGCTGCAAGACGGGAAATTTTTCATTGTTTATGACGCCATATCTCCTTAACTATCGGCCCTATCGCAAAATCCTTTCTTAATTGACGTCTTCTACCTGTAAACTACAAATTTCAGCTTCATAGCTGAAATGATTTTCAGGCCTTTGTGTTTAGTCAGTGAGTGAGTGAATGAGTGTCTTTTCGGTTTTATATAGATAGAGATCGTCTGACATACTTTTTAATTTAATAAAGATTATAATTCATTACATACTTGAACATGGCCTAGTAATAGGTCGAAAACGCTCTCTAATACGCTTATACAACGAGATCATTTTTGGGTCGTGTTTACACCTTAGAGTCTGCAGCGTATTTGCTAGTCGAATGTAATGTGACATCTGGAAAACAGATGTTTTAGTTCCTATTTTAGTCTAAATAACCGTTGCATATCTTAACGCTTTTTTCCCTTCAGCTAGATCTATGCTTTGCGGTCGTTGGTTCAGTTAGTTGGTGGTTGTTCGTTGAATATTCGGACATAGCTTTTTTATTACAGAGGGCGTTTAGCCCCTGACCGGGCGCGCTGAGCCACGGCGTCCGGCGACCCTGAGGCAAACACCGCTTCCTAAACATGCCGTCACAGGGGCAGTTGATAAGATGCATATGGTGATAGATCGGTATCAATATTCCTTTTATTTTCTGAACGCTTGGCCATCTGGAGTTTCCACTTGGAGCACTTTCGTGACTCACCACGCCCTACATGTAGGGCCGGATTTAGACTTGAGAAGGCCCTAAGCTATTTGACATATGGGACCCTTTAGATACCCAGATATTATGTGTTAGTGCAAAATACGATTTTTTGTACCTGAAGGATTTAATGCATATACAGTTATGTATGGGGAAATAGTGAATGTTTAACTTAAAATCATTTTTATTCATCTCAAACTTAAAAAACCAAACTCTGGTAAAAAAGAAACAAAAATTCTTTAAAAAGGCACAAATTACAAAGGCTTCTAATCTAATCTCTTGAAACATGTGTTAAGGAATACGAAATTATATTAACTCTAAAATATTTTCTTTCTTGCCTTTGCTAGAGCAAAGTCACAGATGACGTCATCAATCGATAAACTGCATAATTTGTCACTTTCTATGCACATGAGACTGAGGGAAAATAATTTGTCTTGAGTCATTGTTGATCTAAATTCATTTTTTTATCCTCTTCCGTTGAGAAAAATATTTTTCTACAGAGCAATTTGTAATCGTCATAGTAAGACACAATCTCAAAACTACTTCTACATTAGGGAATACTGTTTGGACACGATCGTCAAATGTAAACCTATACAGATCCTGATGTGTCAGACTACCATGTTCCACTGAACATATTAGTCAACATATGTATAATATATTAGTGAAAATGCTTGACTTCTCCTACAAGATTCATGTCTACATCTGCAGAATATGTTTTAGCATAAAGCAGTAACTCCTTCACGAATCTCTTCACCTGTAGCTTATAATTCAGTTAGGAATGAAAACGTTTTTGCAGCGTCATTGTGTACTGAGGCCTTCCGTACCAGTCTTGACTCTAATGCATCCATCTCAGGTATAAATGTTTTGATTCTGAACGTGCCTCTTGGCTCACGTTTCTCTAAAGCATCCACTTCATCATCATTGATATGCCTACTTCTACGTCTGCTTTTCTGCAAAATTCTACCAGGCGACTCCCTCTTTCAGTCCTTTTCCCCAGTTCATATTCACCTACTATTCACTACAAATGCGAAGAAAAAAGTAACAATATCCTCTCAAGTTTATACATTAGTTTAAATATACGACAATTATCTCGCTCGGACAATTTTTTGTGGCCCCCCATGAATGTGGGGGCCCCTAAGCTATAGCTTGTTTAGCTTATACGTAAATCCTGCACTGCCTACATGTACGATGAATTTGGACGAATTCGTCGGTGACGAGTAGGAGTGCTCTCCTTGTCAGAGCCGTGAATGAAGGCTGTTGCTTGTTCCGCACTCCGCCGAGCCATAGGAGCACTTCGCAATAACCAGACACTCCGCACGTGTCCGCGACTGGGCACAAGTTGCCGGCCGAACTGGAGGGGACGACGAGGGAATATCAGCGCGAGCCGGCCGGACAGCGCAGCGCCATAACTTTTATGGGTGCGCGCGGACGCGGCCGGCAATTTAAATATTAGTGGGGACGGGGCGCAGTTTTATGGGGCCTGCCGCCATAAACAGAGCAGCGCGGCGAGAGATAAGCGGCCATACGGGGTTTTATGGGGAGGCGGCGCGGTGGCCACAGGTGGACGGCGTTCTGTAACGCGCGGTCAGCAACGCCGACCATGACGTAGACACCGAGCTGCAGGCCGCCTGACTGGCCACTCTGAAGTACACACCGACAGCCGCTGTGTTGTAAGCCTACTGGACCAAACCGCTACGGTCATCAGTCCCTACACTACTGCCCATCAAAATTAATACACCAAGAAGAAATGCAGATGATAGACGGGTCATTGGACCAATATATTATACTAGAACTGACATGTGATTACATTATCACGCAATTTGGGTGCATAGATCGTGAGAAATCACTACCAAGGACAACCACCTTTGACTGTAATAATGGCCTTGATACGCCTGGGGATTGAGTCAAACAGAGCTTGGATGGCGTGTACAGGTAGAGATGCCCATGCAGCTTCAACACGATACCACAGTTCATCGAGAATAGTGACTGGCGTATCGTGACGAGCCAGTTGCTCGGCCACCGTTGACCAGACGTTTTAAGTTGGGAGAATGTTCTGGCCAGGGCAGCAGTCGAAAATTTTCCGTATCCAGAAAGGCCAGTACAGGTCCTGCAACATCCGGTGGTGGATTATCCTGCTGAAATGTAGGGTTTCACAGGGATCGAATGAAGGATAGAGCCACACATCGTAACCACATCTGAAATGTAACGGCCACTGTTCATAGTGCCTTCGATGCGAACAAGAGGTAACCGAGACGTGTGATACACCACGCCGGGTGATACATGGTTCCAATGTGCGTTCACCGCGATGTCGCCAAACACGGATGTGACCATCATGATGCTGTAAACAGAACATGTATTCATCCGAAAAAAATGACGTTTTGCCATTCGTACACCCAGCTTCGTCGTTGCGTACACCATCGCAGGCGCTCCGGTCTGTGATGCAGTGTCAAGGGTAACCGCAGCCATGGTCTCCGAGCTGATAGTCCATGCTGCTGCAAACGTCGTCGAACTGTTCGTGCAGTTGGTTGTTGTGTTGCAAACGTCCCCAACTGCTGACTCAGGGATCGAGACGTGGCTGCACGATCCGTTACAGACCGGGACAGGCGACCTCTGGCGGGGTCGAGGGACTGACAACTGAGGAGTGCTTATGTGGTACGGAGAGGGTGCGTGCGCTGGTTTCTGACGAAGGAAAGTGCAGTGACGTCATGGTGGACTAAAGTGGCGGCTTGGCTGTTCAGCTGGGTCGTGGCGCTCGTTCCGTTGTATACTGTGTGGTTGTCGTGTTTGTCTGTCAGACACGCGGGGCGTGTTCTGACAGTACGTTGGAAGCAGCAAATTAAAGGGACTATACGGCACGATCTCACCGGAAGACGGGACGATAGCAATCAGAAGCAAGTCGTCGCTACGGAGAAAAGGTCGCCTTCGATGTTTCCTTGCTGTCAAGCTGGGCAGTAACCTGTACTGAGATTCTCCTGTCACCACAGTGCGAATACTCTACGATTGCCCCGGGTGAGAAACTTTTGTAACTTTCGCCTAAAAAAGTTGTGTATGATGGCAAGTTCCCCGGTCCCCAGTGTAATTGCAGGTTTACATTCCTGGTTAAGTAGAATAAGACCTGGTCAATACAGCACCAACTGTTGGAAATGTTTTTCATGGGTGTTTTCAGGAGCAGGCGCTCGGTACGATGATTCGTAGTCATTATGGGTCAGTTTCCCACCGGAATGTTATTAGTGTCTTTTCGTAATTGACACAATATTGATATTTCGTAATTTATAATTACTGCTGTTTATATTGTTGCATCTCCCCTGCTGCAAAAGCAAAGGAAAAGGCATTGTAAATTTAAATGAACACAATATCCCCAGGATTGGCGATCGTACTCAGAAGCTCGAAATTTAGCGAGGATTTCAATGCGAGATGCCTACAATATTTATCACAACGAAACTCTTTCTCGAAATTTGACTGAAAACCCAAAGAGTTTTTGGTCATATGTTAAATATACTCGGGACAAATCACAAACAATACCTTCACTACGTGATAGTAATGGCGATCCTGCCGATGACAGCACTACTAAAGCAGTTACTAAACATAGCTTTTAGAAACTCATTCACCAAAGAAGACGAAACCAATATTCCAGATTTCGTATTACGAACAGATGCCGTAATGAGTTACGTAGAAGTAGATATCATCGGAGTAGTGCAGAAACTAAATTCACTTAACAAGAACAAGTCTTCTGGTCCGGATTGTATACCCATGAGATTTCTATCTGATTATGCTGAAGCGATAGCTCCTTACTTAACAGTCATATACAACCGCTCTCTCATAGAAGGATCTGTACCAAATGATTGAAAAGTTGCCCAGGTCACACCTATATTCAAGAAAGGCAGTAGGAGTAACCCACTAAACTACAGGCCTATTTCATTGACGTCAATCTGCAGCAGGGTTTTGGAACATATCCTGTATTCAAATATTATGAATTATCTCGAACAGAACGATCTATTGACCCAAGGTCAACACGGATTTAGAAAATATCGTTCATGCAAAACACAACTAGCTCTTTATTCACACGAAGTGATGGGTGCTATCGACAAAGGTTCCCAAATCGATTCAGTATTTCTTGATTTTCAGAAAGCTTTTGACACCGTACCTCACAAATGGCTTTTAATCAAATTGCGTGGTTATGGTATATCGCCCCAAATTTGCGATTGGACAGGGGATTTCTTGTCAGAGAGGACACAGTTTGTAGTAATCGATGGTAAGGCATCGACTAAAACAGAGGTGATATCGGGCGTTCCACAGGATAGTGTTATTGGTCCTCTGTTGTTCCTTATTTACATAAACTATTTAGGGGAAAATCTAAGTAGCTCTCTTAGGTTGTTTGCAGATGACGCCGTCATTTACCGTCTAGTAAAATCATCTGAAGATCAAAACCAACTGCAGAACGATCTGAATAAGATATCAGTATGGTGTAAAAATTGGCAATTGACTCTAAATAATGAGAAGTGTGAAGTCGTCCAGATGAGTACGAAAAGAAATCCCTTAAACTTTGTTTACAAGATAAATCAATCAAAAGTGAAAGCCGTAAACTCCACAAAATACCTAGGAATTACTATTACTTCAGACTTAAATTGGAAAGAACATGTAGATAATATGGTGGGAATGGCGAACCAGAGACTGCGTTTTATTGGCAGAACCCTTAAAACATGCAATAGAACTACAAAAGAAACTGCATACACTACACTTGTCCGTCCATTTTTGGAGTATTGCAGCCCAGTGTGGGATCCTTATCAGGTGGGTTTGACGGAGGACATCGAAAGAGTCCAAACAAGGGTAGCTGGTTTCGTATTGTCACTATACAGGGGAGACAGAGTTACGGAAATGATACAGGATCTGGGATGGGAATCATTACAACAACGGCGCTTATCGCTGCGGCGTGGGCTACTTGCGAAACTCCAATCGCCAACATTCTCCTCCGAATGTGAAAATATATTGTCGACTCCCACTTACATAGGTAGAAATAAAATACGAGAAATCAGAGCTCGAACAGAGAGATTCAGGTGTTCTTTCTTCCCGCGCACTATTCGAGAATGGAATGGGAGATAAATAATATAATTGTGGTTCGATTAACCCTTTGCCAGGCACTTAAATGTGATTTGCAGAGTATCCCATGTAGATGTAGATGTAGACGGTCAGATGTAATTTATTGACGATTAGTGGTTGGCTAATCCCAAAAGGTAGAAAAAAAGGCTTAAGTTATTCCTAAAATCTTTCGGTTGCTAAAGTTCTGAGTGTTTCGCTTCAGTTTAATCTGTTTCATTAGGAGGTACGGGAAATGCTTCAGGGTCTTAGTTTTATGTTTTTGTATTTTAAAGCTAAAGTTTATCTCTGTTTGTTTTAGAGTCAATTATCTGTATATGTGCGGACGCTTGTTGTTGAATTGGGCAGCTCCTGCTGACGTGAGACACTTGGTGACGTCACGAGGAACGCTGCGTGCTAAGCGCGTTGACGGACCCAGCGGAAGACGAGCGCGCACTGTTCATATTTAAATTTTCATACAGTTTTGGTGTTTTTACTTGTTCCAAAGCTTATCTATTTCACTTAAAGCTTGTAAGTTGTTGGATGTTGATTTGTACCTTGATGTTACTTGCTTAATCTTGGGTATATAATTTTGAAGTGCTTTTCCTTAAATAGTTTAGACGCAAGGGAGATACATTTATTATAGGCAAGTCTTGTGCTAGAACCTTGCTAATCATTGTATTCCTTAATTGTAACGTCTTTTTCGGGGGGGAAGGGGGTTTCGAGTTTATATATATATATATATATATATATATATATATATATATATATATATATATATTGTCACGTTGCAATGGAAGTAGGCTTGATTTGGAAGGCAACTAAACACAGCACTTATACTGAAAGCACGTTTATTACGAACTCAGCACTGACTGCCTCTCAGGCAGAGTGCTCTGCTATTTATACACAGACAGGATTTACCAGAAATTAGAAGAACAGTTAACATAAGAAACAAGTAGAATTTACAAGTGAACATAAGAAAGATGTAGAACCTTCTGGAATTGTAAATTACAAAGAAATAAATTTATGCCGGTGGACGGGATTGAACCGGCAACCTTCTGCTCCGCAGTCTGTGACACTATCCACTACGCCACGCAGTCTCTCGCGGCATTGCTCCCTCTCCTGGAGAAACAGCGACCCGCTGTTATGATCCCTGTGGAGCCAGCTGCAATGTCCTGGATCTTGACTGTGTCATGGGTCCTCTGTATGACAGTTCAAGAGAATCCTTCCTTTCTCCGCGATTATCGACGACAGACGTTCCTGTCGTGGCTTCATCAGGAACATTACCGTCCTTAAAGTCCTTGAACAAGAAGCCATTGTCGTCTACCTGCTCTTTAGGATCGTAGTAAGGCTTCATGCGCAGGACGTGAACAATGTCTCTTCGTTTTTGACGTTTCGACGACGGCTCATAATCCTCAACTTCGTATGTGACGTCTGACAGGCGGCGTATGACACGATACGGACCAAAGTATCGCTTCAATAACTTTTCTAACAGTCCAACCTTCCGTACAGAGGTAAAACTCCATACCAGATCTCCTGGGCTGTACACAACAGGTCGGTGCTTCTCGTTATACCTCTGGGCGTCCAGTGTCCGTATGCGAGCCAGCTGTCTTGCTTCTTCGACCCTGGTGATGAGCTGTTTAACATAGTCATCCTGAGTGTCGTCCGGTTAAACGGGAACAGTGTATCCATTGTCGTCTCAGCTTCACGGCCATGGAGCAGGAAAAATGGAGTGAAGCCTGTGGTGTCTTGCTTTGCGGTATTGTAAGCAAATGTCACGACTGGCAGAATTGTATCCCAATCCTTCTGCTGAACATCAACGTACATCGACAGCATGTCGGCTAACGTTTTGTTAAAACGTTCCGTAAGACCTTTGTCTGAGGATGGTATGCAGTTGTCATTCTGTGGAGAATGTTGCACCGTGACATTACCTCTGATACTAGTTTTGACTGGAATACTTTTCCACGATCAGATATCATGACACGTGGTGCTCCATGCTTCAAAATAATGTCTTCTACAAGTAATTTTGCGATCTCTGGAGCTTCTGCAGTCGGCACAGGTTTGGTGTCAGCGTAGCGTGTGAGGTAGTCAGTGCAGACAATTATCCAATGGTTACCGGTTGTCGACTTCGGGAACCTCCCTAAAAGATCGATCCCAATTCGGTGGAATGGAGCTGCTGCCGGCGGAATCGGTACGAGATGTCCTGCAGATAATTGCGGCACATGCTTCCGTCGCTGGCACTCTTTACAGTGACTCACATAGTGCTTGACAGATCGGTAGAGACCTTTCCAGTAATACCTGCGTCTGATTCTGTCTAGGGTCTTCACGAATCCCAGATGACCGGATATTGGAGCATCATGGAAATATTTGAGAATAGCTGGCTGGAGATGAGCTGGAACAACAAGTAGGCATTTGGGGCCCAGTGGATCGTAGTTGCTCTTGTACGATGTTCCGTTTGTAAATTGGAACTCTCCATTGGTCGGTTTTTCGGCACCTTCCTGAACTTGTACAAGCACTGCACCAATCCCATAGCCACTGGCGTCTGTGTGAAGTTCTGTTTCTGCATTCTCGTCGTACAAGACTAGCACTGGTGCGGAAGTTAGAGCTTCCTTAAGTGCTCGGAAAGCTCTTTCTTTTGTAGCATCCCAGTAAAATTTGGCGTCTCCCTGCAGAAGTTCTTGTAATGGACGTGCCTTGTTACAAAATCCTTTTATGAAACGTCGGTAGTATGAGCACAGCCCGAGAAAACTTCTCACATCACGAATGCGCTGAGGAGTTGGAAATTATGTGACTGCCCTTACTTTATCTGGATCAGGACGGACACCATCTCCGTTGACTAGGTGCCCCAGGATTTTTATCTCTTTGGCGACGAAGAGACACTTCTTTGGATTGAGGCGGAGACCTGCAGCCTGAACATACTTCAACACAGTTGACAGGCGACTCAGATGTTCTTCAAATGTTTTCGAGAAAACGACAATGTCATCTAAATAACAGAGACACGTCGTCCACTTAAGGTGTCGAAGCAAGTTGTCCATCATGCGTTCGAATGTGGCTGGAGCATTACATAATCCAAATGGCATTACTTTAAATTCATAGAGACCGTCAGGTGTAATAAAAGCCGTCTTCTCCCTGTCAGCTTCGTCAACCTCGATTTGCCAGTAACCTGTCTGCATGTCCATAGTAGAGAAGTATGTAGCTCCTTTTAAGCAGTCTAAGGTGTCATCAATACGCGGCAATGGGTAGAAATCTTTCTTTGTGATACTGTCAGCCACCGATAGTCGACACAGAATCGCCACGTGCCATCCTTCTTCTTTACGAGGACCATCGGAGACGACCAAGGACTCTCCGAAGGTTGAATAATGTCATCTCGCAACATCTTCTCCACTTCCTCCCGAATTATCCGTCTTTCAGCTGGCGACACTCTATACGAACGCTGGATAATTGGCGGGTGATCCCCAGTATTTATACGGTGCTTTATCGTGGGCCGTTTCGTCTGGCTTTTCCCCTGCTGAGGTGTGAATGCACCCGAAAATTGGCGTAGTATATCTAACACCCGCTGGCGTTGTTCCTTCGTCAGTCCAGGTCCTATTGGCAGTTCCACGTTTGCTTCCTCCAGCGTATTGTCTGTACTAACAGCAGGGCATGGGTCTTCATTGATGACGTTGAGCTCACAGTCCTGGATATGTTCAGCTGTCCCGATACACATTCCCTTGGGGATAAGTTGGGACTGCTCGTGACAATTTGTGATCCAAATATCTCCTTGACCACCGGTAATGCTTATGACAGCCGTTGGTATTTCTTTTGTGAGCCTGATAAACCTTTTACTATCAACAAGAACTTCACCGTTTAACCAGTCATCTGTGTTTGTGACTGCAACTCTTCTCATTGTTAACGGCGGTATCGTCACATTGTCAACGACGAATAACTTCCCAGAAAATTCTGTATTACGTGTATCTGGCGGAACAACTTCTTCAATTTGCAGCTCAGATCTTCCACAGTCAATGATAGCTTGGGATGCCTGAAGGAAGTCCTATCCGAGGATGTCATTGTGACTACATTCTGTTAACACGACAAATTCAAACGGCTGCGTCCTGTTGTTGATAGTTATTCTTGCGACACAAGTTCCTGCTGGATGGACGTACTTTCCATTCGCGACCTTCAGCACAGTTGCTCCCGTATCACAGAAAATTGTCTTCTTTAGTGTGCGGCGGTAATTATCCGATAATACAGAAAAAGAGGCTCCTGAATCAACAAGTGCCTGGACAGGTTGGCCTTCGATTATGACGTCGATGAGATTTCCCGACATCTTGGCGACTGTCGTCCATGGAGGATTTTCATCTGCGGCGGCCTCACCTCCGTAGATGGTCGCCTCGCTTAGCGGCTAGGGGAGCGGCTGGAACCTCTGTAGGGCGACGGTGAACGGCTGCGGCGCGTCGGGGAGCGACCTCGTCTAGGGTACGGCGATGGGCTTCTTCCCATAGGTCGACTGAACTCATCAGCAGGTGACTGCCTTGGATAGAACTGCTCCGACGGCTGACGTCTTGCGGCAAAATAATCATCGAATACTCGCCTCCTCTCTTTGCAGTAGCGTATGACATGTCCAGGGCGTCCACAGTGGAAAAACAGTGGTGTGTTGTCTTCTGTCCTCCAGACGTCTGTTCTTCTGCGGGGCGTCATAGTTACCAGGGGAGTTGGCTGTGGTCGCGTCGGTCGGTTCATGGGCTGCCGTTTGGCGGCTGCAGCGTAAGTCATAGCAGGGCGACGCCATTCTTCACGTCTGGTGCGATTGACGGGGCAGACAGGAGCTAATGTTTGAAATACCTCGTCCTCAGCGGCGTCAGCTACCTCGTGACTTACAGGGCTCACATCCATGGCCATAATCTTATGCTCGCTCGGTCTAATAATCCCGGCTGCCATGCACTGTTGTAATTCTTCTCTCACGATTTGTCGTATGAGAGAAGCCAAGTCCTTCTGGTCTTCCACAACAGTCATAGGGACTACATTTGGGAGTCTATCATACTTCTTGCGTCCAACCCTCCTTTGTTGCATCTCTTCAATACGCTGGCACCACTTGATGAACTCTTCTGTCGTAGCGACGTCTTTTATCAGAAGAGCTTGGTACATATCTTCTGCAATCCCTTCATCAGGTGCGTGATTTTGTCCGCCTCAGTCATGTTCGGATTGACTACGTTACACAGGGCCAAAACACTCTGAATGTACGATTGTGTCGGCTCACCATGTCGTAGGGCCCGGTTCTTCATTTGTTCTTCCGCCGAGCGGATTTGTCGCTGGCGGTCTCCAAACGTCTTCTTAAGTTCCTCCTGGAACGTTTCCCAGTCATTCAACTTGTCTTCGTTGTTTTCGAACCATTGGGGCTGTTCCATCCAGGTAGAAATAAACGTTGGCCAAGCACATCGTATGATCCCACCTGTTGTACTTGGCGACTCGGTCGACCCCTTTTAGCCATTTGTTGGGGTCCTGTCCAGCATCTCCAGAGAACACCGACGGGTGTCTGATGTGCAGCTGGCTTATTGCTGGTTTCGTCTCCATCGTTCTTCTGATAATACGGACTTTAGGAAGGACGTACTCGGTGTATCCCTTGTATTCCGGTTCCAGTCCGTGTAAGCGACGGCTTTTACGTTGCCTAATCGGAGCCACGGTGATGCAGCTGTTGCACAATGTACCCGGCGCCTCCTTTTTTTTTTTTTTTTTTTTTTTTTTTTTTTTTTTTTTTTTTTTTTACGCACAAAAGACTGCAGCAACTGATAGCATACCGGTGGCAGTTCCCTTACTAGTTGAAATTCCCCCATTTAATCATTAAGCAAAATTGGGACTCAGAATTTAATAAAAACAACTAGAGACGAAATGTATACTATTTACACAAGTTTATTAAATTCACTGTATATCTCCCTATCATCATTTTAAAGCCAAAATACAAAATATTCATTCACTAAATGTATCACCAATGGATTGAGACAAGGATCGTAACCTTACATTCATACCGTACATTCTTTACTCTCTCATACTGCACCCACGTAGCTATGCACAACATTCCCATTAGACAAAATCATTTCCCCGCTGAAATAGAGACAGAATTAACAACCAACAAAGTTCCTCATACTTTACCACGGAGGCAACCATACTCACATCCTTCCTCTTCGTCACCCGGAAACGTTCTCCCTTCTCTTCGCCGCTCCCCGTCCTAACCGATCCCCCCGTTCCCGTTCGCGAGTAGCCGCGCCCTCATTGGCTTGTGATCTAACGGGATCTTCTGCCAACCTCCGAATTCTGAAGGAACTCGCAAGTCGCAGCCACTTTACCATCTCATCCCCAAGGAAACCTCTCTGCCACACCCCAAAACTAAAGTTGGGAAACCTACCGAGTGTTCTGCATCTCTGGCTTCCCAGCCGCGGCTTCATGCACACTTACAGACCCTCACACACACAATCACATAAGGTATAAGATGAGTTGGGTACTGTGGAGCAAAGCTCCATATGTGAGCGGCGCTCACTTATTTGTCCTGTAATAACAGTTTTAATAAATAATAGAGCATTCTTGTCTCCACCTAGTACATCTCCCATTATAGTGGCACTAAAGGCCAAGCACACTTTTACGAAATGATAATCACATGAAAGTAACGTACACTGTAGTATACAAGGGTTTAATGGAATGATACTACAGTATCGTTTCAGCACGATCAAGTGCAACATGTAAAAATTTTGCATACCTATCAGCATAACCAGCTCGGTACTTTTCCTTGCACAGTCCGTCCCAGAGAAAAGCCAAATAGTCCAAGTGCCCGGTCGTCATAAGGGAAAACAGACAGTGAACCGTGTGTCCTAGCAACCAGAGTGTTGCATTCTTCTTCATCTGAGGATAGGGGTTTCGTTGGGGTAGAATTGCATCCTCTACTGTCACACTTTCCAAGGGGAGGCGATTGATGAGGCGAACCATGTCCCTGGCGGTATTCCACACCTCGATGAACTTGGGACACACAAAACGGTGAGCTATCGTGTCCTCCGCACCGCAGATCTCACACTCGCCGGTACGATGGTGGCGGATGGCGTGCAGTTTGGAATTAGTGACCACGGTGCGGTTAACCACCTTGTACCAAGTGGCGCGCACTGTGGCAGGGAGGGCGGTGGCGGAGATGTTCTTCCAGACGGCTCTCCAGTCTACGTCTGGCAGGAGCGCTTCCCACCTGTTCCTGCCGGGAGTCCCTCGAAGTTCTTCCACTAGCTTGCGGACGTCGTTTGCTCGCCGGGTGGGCTGCGAGATGTAGCTACTGTGAAGGAAGAAGAGGCGAACGTACCGGAGAGGAGGAGGGATGCCGGCGAGCGACACGGGGGCGGCGAGCGAGGGCGGCCGGTACCTGCCGAAGAGCGCGGCGGTGGGGCCGGCGGGCGACGCGCGGGCCACGGTGCGGGTCCTCTTCAGGAAGAGCGCGGCGCACTTGCAGCGGAAGTCGGCCAGCCCGAGGCCGCCCTCCGCCGGGGGCAGGGTGCAGGTGGCCAGCGAGACCTTGAAGAACTCGCCCCTCCACAACATCCAGTACACGGCACGTTGGATGGCGCGTTCCAGCTCCGCCGGTACCGGCAGGATCTGCGCCAGGTACCACGCCCTGGCGACGCTGTTAGAATTGATGACTGCCACCCTGTCCGGGAGTGCCAGGTTTCTTGCGGCGTGGATGTTTCTGACGGCACGGACCTTATACAACGTACTTCGCCAGTTGAGGGTACCCATACGCTGGGGGAGAGGCCGTCATAATGACTCCCAACACTTTGTGTTGCAAGCAGATGGAATACCAGTCCCGATGTTCGTTCTGGAAGCGACGCGTCAGTGGCAGGAGGACCGTCTTTCGTGGACTGACTACCGCTCCGGTGGCCCTTTCGTAGTGTTGGAGGACGGTTCGTAGCCTGTCGATGTCTTCTGGACGCTCGATGAATACCCCGAGGTCGTCGGCGTAAGCTCGACACACCAATCGACTATTGCCGATGCCGATACCACTACATTCCTCCGAGATGTAGCGGAGGAGCGGGTCGAGGGCGATAGCATACAGGCCCATAGACAAAGGGCAGCCTTGGCGCACCGACCGGCTGATGGAGATCCGTTCCGTCCGTGACCCATTAACGCTGACGCTCGACGTGGCCGTGCCTAGCATATTACGAACCATGGCGGAAAACTTCGTCCCAAATCCCATTCTGGCCATAACCTTCATCAGGTACGTGTGGCTGATTCGGTCGAAGCCGTTCTTGAAATCCACAAGTAAGATGGCTGCACTGTTCATTCGATCGCCTTTAACTGAGCCTATACAGTCCCTATAGGCTAGGACAGCATCGAATATATTTCTGTCAGGGACGGCACACGACTGATATTCGCTAATCACCTTCGACAACGTGGGTTTAAGACGGCCAGCTACGCATCGAGCTACAATCTTATAGTCCGTGTTCAGCAGTGTAATGGGTCGCACAGTTTCAATACTCGGTATGGCATTGGATTTTGGTACAAGTATGATGGTTCCTTCAGTAAAGTCCGGCGGTATAGTGACCCCATTCTGAATTTCTGTAACGATGGTTCTTAGAACGTCACCAACAAGATAGAATTATTTGTGATAAAATTCGGCAGGGATACCGTCGATGCCTGGGGATTTCCCTTTAGGGCTGCGTTTGACAGCGGCTACCAATTCGTCGAGCATGAAAGGTTCATTGATGTGTGCTCGGTCAGCCCTCGTTAGAACGTGCGGAACTTTCTGGATGAGCGCGCGTAAGGATCCAGCGTCGACATCGGTGTCGGTGAACAGCTGTTGGAAGTAGCAGCCTACGTCTTGCTTGATAACGCCGACATCCGTCGTCCGTTGCCCGTTGCGAGTGACCCACGAGTCGATGTGGAGCCTCTCCCGCCTCTTCCGTTCCCTGTTGAGGTGGTACAGAGACAGAGGTTTGCCCGTAACGACCCCGACGGGCTGGCTGCGAACGACCAGTCCGTCACTGCGGCGCCGCAGGTCGGCCAGGAAGCGCGCCTTGTAGTGCTTGAAGTCGGGCAGCAGGTCGGAGCGGTCCGTGACGCGCCTCGCGAGGTCCTGCAAGCACTGCTGATAGAAGCTGGAGGTCGCCCTGCGCCAGTGCGCCGCCTCGCGGCTGTACTCCTTCAGGAAGGACCGGAGGGCGGGCTTCGCCGTCGCCACCCACCACTCGATCGTGCTGCCGGCGTCGCTCCTGTCCCGCAGTAGCTGGCACCAGACGGTGGTGATTTTCGCTGTCAAGCTGGCGTCGTCGAGAAGGCTGCAGTTGAACTTCCACAGGTTCCGGCGACGCGTGGTGGGAAGTGTGGGCAGCGCGACGCGTAGGATGTAACTGCGGTGGTCGGAGAACGCGACTGGCTGAACGACGGTCGCCGCGACGTGGCCCGCGAGGTCGGCCGACACGTAGATCCGGTCGAGGCGGCAGTGGCCCGTCGGGTAGAAGTACGTGTACTCCGTCCTGAGCGGGTTCAGCACGCGCCACGAGTCCTTCAGGCGGTAGCTGTCGACCAGGAGGCGCAACTCCTGGCTTCTATTCGGTCGGGGCACCTGATCGACGTCGGCGAGGACGGCGTTGAAGTCGCCTCCCATAACCAGTTGGTCGGTATTGCGTCGCAGGAGTTGGCATACCTCTTCTCCGTAAAACCGGCGTCTCGCAGATTTATCGGAGCATGGGGCATACACGTTCAGAAACAGAATACCGTTAATAGTACAAGCTATTGCGTGACCGTGTGGTAAATACTCGATATCCAGTGCCATAAGGTCGGGACAAAGTAAAATAGCAGTTCCGGTTTCACGTTCAGGGGGCACATTATCAATAATCGTAAACTTGCTTATATAACTCAATGCCTCACGTGTCACTTCCTGAAGAAAAGCGACGTGACATTTGTGAAACAACAAAAAGTCTTCAAGTGCCAGTACTTTATATGGATTGGTCATCTTGTTAACATTAACTGTTATAATGTTACAAAGTCTGGTGTTAAAAGTCATAACAAAAAAAAAAAGAAAAGACAAACATAGTACTACAAGTTGTCCAGTCTATAAACAGACAAAAGATGCTGCTGGAAAGTGATAAAAATCCACCATACCAGGACCCAAATTGTGCACGAAATGAAACAACAGCATAGTCAGTACTGGACAGTCACAAACACCAAGCACATCCACTGGCATTATAAAAGACATGGAATAAAATGTCACCTGACACACGAGAAAAGGCCCCAAAGAGGTATGTTTGTTCGTAAAAGGTTTTCAGCCTACGAGTTCCCACCGACACACACATCCATAAGCGTAAAACACAACAATTGGAAACATCCATCGCAGAATGCACGAACCCGTATCCAGTGTAAAGCATAACACTCCGGAAACACATGAATAACGTGTGAAAAGTGTCGTAAGATGATGGCACGACGCACTGTCACGGTCACTGTCTAGACGCGCCAGTAGTGTCGGGCGCGCCCCCTGGTGTCGCCCCGTGTCCGTCGCTACTGGTTGGGCGCGGGTGGCGGCCGCTCCTTTCCGGAGTCCTGCGCCGCTTCCGCCATCGGCACATCTGCACGAGGGTTCGTGCTGGAGTCGAGCCCAGACGTCCGCACTCGTCGACCCGGACTTTCCTTCAGTTTCCTCTTCCCAGACAACTGCGAAGACTTAGAATCCTGTGGGGGCGAAGCGTCCATCTTTACGTCGGGCTGCGAGGTCGACTTCTCCAGGAAGTCCTTCAGCTGCCGCACGGTCTGCTCTAGCTTACCGGCCGAGGGGCCGGCCCGGTGGTCGGGTTGGCTGTGCGCGTCGCCGGGCCGCAGCCGTCGTGCCGAGTTCGAGTCCTGCGTGGAGTACGACGCGGTCTTGTGCCGAGGCCTATTCCTGCTGCTGCTGCTGCGCGACTTGTACCGCCTTCCGGGGGAGGGGGAGGGGCTGCGGTCGCGCCGTGGCTTCGGTTCCTCCTGGGCGACGGGGGCGGCGCCATCTTGAGGCGCCTGCTCCACCGGGGTGTCGGGGGCGGGCAGCTGGGTCGTCGGCTCCTCAATCGAAACTGCGGGGGCGGCCGGTTGTCCGGCCTCGGGGTCGGACGGTCTCTCCTCCACACACTTGGAGGCAGTCGACACTGGGGGAACGGCGATGTCTGACGCACGATGCTCAGATCCCGGCTCGGCGGCAGACACTTCGGGAACGACGGATTCCGTGGCGGGTTCGAGTCCTGTGCTCGCGTCGTCTTCCTGCAGGGGACGTTCGGCCGCTGCGTTCCGTTCGGCGTCGACTTCGTCCGCCCACGACAGGTGCTGTGCTGCGCCGATCTCTTCCGCGTCCATCGGAACCTCCTGCGTTGCGGGAACGTCGTCCGCTGCGCGTCGCGCGGGGGAAGGTAGGACGCCGAGGGCGACCGACGAGTACGTCGCGCCGCCATCGCCGACCGGCAGCTGCACGAGGCCCAGCCTGCGAGGACACGTGTTCCGCACGTGGCCGACAGCGTGGCAGAACGAACACGTCTGCTGTTGGCCGCTGTATGTGATGAACGCGCGGTTGCCGCCCATCATGAGGAACGATTGAATGTGTTGTCGTACCACCATCCGGACGCTGCGGATGCCGTTCTCTACTGATATATATAGGCCGTAGACCATTTTTCCTTGGTCACGGAGTACACGGTTCCGAACGGCGCTAAACTGCGAGAGATGGTTTGATTCCTCGTCTCGAACGGCAAGTTGGAAACTCTGACAGTTCTAAGTCCGAACCCTGCATGAGAAAGCTGAACGCTACTCACAGTACCGTCGAGATGTTTGAAGGAACGAGTACCACCGTTTGCATTCACTAGTTCGTCACACATTTCGGAGGTCGGTAATTTCAGAAATAACGCGTTTAGAAAAACGTCTAGTTGCAAGCCGAGAAGGTCCGTTTCCGAAATTTTCAGTTCTTCCAATATTCACCGATGAATTTCGTACGGGGAGGGGCGGGGAACAGAACGATCGAACGTACATTGAATATTGTTCTGTCTGTCTTCGGAATCCATTACTTACAAACAGGTGTTAAACACCAAACAAGGAAACACGCCGCGAAGACCGCCGCCGACCGCCTCGAAGCACACTTTTTTGCACTGCCCGGAGAGCGCTGTCATCCATACTACTTCAGTGTTATAAGTTTGCCGGCGCCAGATTTGATACAGACGTAACGAAATGTGGCACGCTCAAGAACTGTGTTCAGTGCCATTGGTGGGATTAAGAACCACATACAACACGTAGTTCAGTGGATAAGATGTCATAAACTATTAAATTCCCGTAAAACTGCCACAACACGCAGCAATGTACCACATCTTCTCTCACTTGCATACTCCATCTACAAACATACTGCGCAATCCAATTAAAGGCTCGTGGCGGAGGGTACCTAGTACTACTACTTTAAATAGTTCGCAAGCATAAGGACTGATAACCACAGTGCGTAAGTCACAAACATTTGAACATTTTGAACCACTCCGATATAAAACGAGTTAAAAAGAATGCATCTGTACGAGCCCTAATGTGTATGATCCTCTCTTTGAGGTCCTTACGCGACATGTAATATGGCGGAATCTTGCATTAGTAAATAATTTGTTATTACATACATACATGAACAGGGACCGGTTAACTCCATTTTTTGCATGTTCATTCCTTCATATTCTATCTGAAAACGCAATCCCTTATCGAAAGTCATATTTATAAAAGAGGATAGGATACCACTGTAATGAAAAGATTTATATGAGAAGCAATTATTATTAGGACAATAAATATACACTTATCATCAGGTGAAACCTCTAAACTTTGAACAGATACAGTTTCCTCTATCTCAATATGATTTACGAAAGCGAGAGGGAATGTCTCTGCCTAACTCAACCGGAAGTGAGTCGTCCTCCTTAACCCAACTAAACGAAACATCTCGGCAAAAGTCGCGCATTGATCCAAGTAAGGTACAAAATCGAAAATTTTCAAAACCTTTGAAGAATGTGTGAGTTTCGTGTAATCCGTTTGAATGTATCGAATAATCCAACTGAAGCATTGAGCAGAAGAAGCTAGTAAGTCGGTATTCAACAGCTTTAACAAACTCATGCTTGTGAGAAGATGTGACTGTAAAATAAAAGTGGAAAATAGAAACAATTAATGGTCGAAGTGCTAGATATATATACACAACATCGAGCATAGCGCTACAGCTCTGGCGTCTTGCTTTGTGGTGAGGGTGATAAACTGCGATTCTGAAGGTCAGTGTCTATGAATTTTTACTCTCAGTTTTTCACAAAATTGTCAACTGCTTGTTCGATCATTAAAATCCCCGAACATGCCCGAAATTTATTGGATTATACAATGCGCTGTGAAAATCTGAAAATGCACATCTCTGATCTCTTTTTGTAGCCTTTGAAATTGTCATATTATACGTAAGTCTTGTGGGAAATGTATATATCCTCGTTGAGAGAGAGCAGACAAGACTTCTCGCTGAAATGAAGACAGTAAATCGGCTATTTTCCGTCGGACATTCGAATCCTCCCTCGGTCATGTGTGTGTGTGTGTGTGTGTGTGTGTGTGTGTGTGTGTGTGTGTGTGTGGTGTGTTTGTATGTGCGTTCTTCCTATGATAAGTTAGTTTAAGTAGTTTGTAAGTTTAGGGAACTATGACCACTGCATGTAGGTACCACAACTTTACAAGTACTTGAATAGTTCAAAACAGTAAATAATATTGCCGGCCGCGGTGGCCAAGCGTTCTGCGGCGCGCCAGTCACAGTCTGCACGGCCACTACGGTCGGGGGTTCGAATCCCCCTTGGGCATAGATATTTGTGCCGTCCTTAGTATTAGCTAGTTCAAAAGTAGTTTGTAAGTTTAGGGACTGATGACCCCGTAGTTAAGTCTCATAAGCTCTACAAACATTTGAACATTGGAGTAAATAATAAACATAATCAACTCTCTCTCCAAAACTCCAGGATATGTTCTGATTAACTCGGATATATCCAGAATTCGATGTTGTACATGTCAGAAACTTTAAAACACATGTTTTGACAGCAGACAGGGAAAAGTGTGTGATTGTGAAGGGTTTGCGCTCATCTGTTGCATTGTGTGTCAAACTTATATTTTCACCATTGCTTTTGCAGTGATCATATTAACATTGATACCAACGCATGAATTGCACAAGAAGCCATCTTTCAGTCACTCGTTACGCGTGGAAGATAAGCGCGCCGATAAGCGATTCCTATCCAATGATGCACATATTGCCACAAATATTGTGTATGATCAGACGTGTTTTGCATTGGAATATTCGGCTGCCGTCATTAATCGTTTCCGGTTCCCATTCAAAAGCCACTACTTTCAGTACTTCAAATGTTCCAATGTTAGTAAATCTATCGTACCAAACTGTGTGATCATCAGTCGGTAGCTTACAAACTACTTAAACTAAGGCAAACTAACATAAGGACAAAACACACACACACACACACACACACACACACACACACACACACACGCCCCAGGGAGGACTCGAACCTCCGACGGCGAGCAACCGTGCGCTCCGCAGCAAGGCGCCTTAGACCGCTCGGCTACTCCACCGCGGCTTTCAGCTACTAATAGAGCACTTGCGTCGTACGATCTTTACATCACAACAGTGACACGAAATTGGAAACAATGAACAGTCATGTAAAAGACTGGCCGGACAGTTCATAACCTAGGAAAACAAAAATATAAAAAATAAAGCACGGCGGAGTGTTGAAACCGATCTCCAGCATCGTAGTCCAACACCAAGAGCACATAGCCTAAACGACATGGCTTTTGACACTTAATCCATGTTCCACTAATGCGCTTGAAAAGCTCAGTGTATACATTTTTGTACTCTCTTGATAGTTTCATACAACTTCTCATGTTCGATTTGTGCACAGTTTTTGACTACGTGAACTTGCCACCAAGTCTGACAGGGGACTGATGGGGCACTAGCTTGTGAGTGTAGCAAGTGTGAGGGTGTTCAAAGGAAAAGGTACGAGACGTCTTAACAAACAAACCGGTTGAACTTTGAATATGCCGCTTTGGTATGACATAGAGGGACATCTAGGGACGCGAAACATGCGTCACCACCCCTATGGCGAGGCCGATTTGCATTTACTTGCTCTTCCATATGTTATTCTGTAAGACCTCTGTACGATCTTGGGAAAAGCATTGCGTAATGAGTGAGCAACACATAGTGGATATGGTTCAAATGTTTGTAAATCTATCGGACCAAACTGCGTGGTCATCAGTCCGTAGCTTACAAACTACTTAAACCTAGGTAAACTAACCTAAGGACAAACACACACACACACACACACACACACACACACACACACACACATACCCCAGGGAGAACTCGAACCTCCGACGGCGAGCAACCGCGCTCCGAAGCGAGCATATGGTCCGGTGAACAAGTATCCTGTGGAAAAACTCCCCCATATTTCCTTCTAAAATCTGATTGGCTCTTTCAAGTAATCTCAGTCCGCCATACCCTCCAGCATTTTATTAAAAATTCAAATATTTGTATAGCTTATGGGACTTAACTACGGGGTCATCAGTCCCTAGATTAGATTAGATTAGATTAATACTTGTTCCTTAGATCATGTATACGACATTTCGTAATGATGTGGAACGTGTCAGTTTAGTAAATTATGTCTATACTTGACAATCTATATTTTAAGAATTTTTTTGTAAATTTTTTTTTAAATATTTTTTTTTTATTTATTTTTTTTTTTATATATTTTTTTATGTTTTATCTAAAAATTCATCTACATTGTAGAAGGAGTTGCCATTCAGAAATTCCTTTAATTTCTTTTTAAATACTAGTTGGCTATCTGTCAGACTTTTGATGCTACTTGGTAAGTGACCAAAGACTTTTGTGGCAGCATAATTCACCCCTTTTTGAGCCAAAGTTAGATTTAACCTTGAATAGTGAATATCATCCTTTCTCCTAGTGTCGTAGCTATGCACACTGCTATTACTTTTGAATTGAGTCGGATTGTTAATAACAAATTTCATGAGTGAATATATATATTGTGAAGCTACAGTGAGTATCCCTAGATCCCTAAATAAATGTCTGCAGGATGCTCTTGGGTGGGCTCCAGCAATTATTCTGATTACACGCTTTTGTGCAATGAATACTTTTTTACTCAATGTTGAATTGCCCCAGAATATGATCCCATATGAAAGCAGTGAATGAAAATAGGCGTAGTAAGCTAATTTACTGAGATTTATATCACCAAATTTTGCAATGACTCTGATAGCATAAGTAGCTGAACTCAGACGTTTCAGGAGATCTTCAATATGTTTCTTCCAATTCAGTCCCTCGTCAATGCAAACACCTAAAAATTTTGAATATTCTACCTTAGCTACAGATTTATGTTCAAAGTCTAAATTTATTAATGGTGTCATGCCATTTACTGTATGAAACTGTATATACTGGGTTTTATCAAAGTTTAATGAGAGTCCATTTGTAGAGAACCACTTAATGACTTTCTGGAAGATATCATTTACAATTTCATCAGTTAATTCCTGTTTGTCAGGTGTGATAGCTATACTTGTATCATCAGCAAAAAGTACTAGCTTAGCATCTTCATGTATGTAGAATGGCAAGTCATTAATATATATTAAGAACAGCAAAGGACCCAAGACCGAACCTTGTGGGACCCCATTTTTAATAACTCCCCAGTTAGAAGAATTAATTGTGTCATCTACATCATGTGAACTGCTTATTTCAACTTTCTGCACTCTTCCAGTTAAGTATGATTTAAACCATTTGTGCACTGTCCCACTCATACCACAATACTTAAGCTTATCTAGAAGAATCCCATGATTTACACAATCAAACGCCTTTGAAAGATCACAAAAAATCCCTACTGGTGATGTCCGGTTATTCAAAGCATTTAATATTTCATCAGTGAAGGTGTATATAGCATTTTCAGTTGAAAAGCTTTTTTGAAAACCAAACTGACATTTTGTTAGAACATTATTTATACTAATATGTGAAGCAATTCGAGAATACATAACTTTTTCAAAAATCTTTGATAAAGCTGTCAGAAGTGAGATGGGCCGGTAGTTGTTGACATCGTATGTATCCCCTTTTTTATGCAAAGGTTTAACTATAGCATATTTCAGTCTATCTGGGAAAATACCCTGCTTTAATGAGCTATTACAAATATGACTGAGAATCCTACTTATCTCCTGGGAACAAGTTTTTAATACCCTGCTGGAAATGCCATCAATTCCATATGACCGTTTACTCTTGAGAGAGTTTATTATTTTCCTAATTTCTGAAGGTGAGGTGGGTGGAATTTCAATTGTATTAAATTGTGTGGGTATGGCCTCTTCCATTAATTGCCTTGCTCCTTCTAATGAACATTTAGATCCTATTTTCTCCACAACATTTAAAAAGTAATCATTAAAAATGTTTTCAACTTCTGACTTTTTGTTGATAAAGTTTTCATTTGTTTTGATGGTAATACCCTCTTCCTCTGCTCTTGGTTGCCCTGTTTCCCTTTTAATAATATTCCAAATTGTTTTAATTTTATTATCAGAGGAGCTAATCTCAGACATGATGCACATGCTTCTTGATTTTTTAATAACTTTTCTTAATGTAGCACAGTAGCTTTTATAATATTTTATTGTTTCTTGGTTATTACTCTTTCTTGCGGACAGATATAGTTCCCTTTTTCGGTTACACGATATTTTTATACCTTTAGTAAGCCATGGTTTTTTGCATGGTTTCTTATAATTAAATTTTACTAATTTCTTGGGGAAACAGTTATCAAATACCCTTACAAATGTATCGTGAAATAAATTATATTTTAAATTAACATCAGGTTCCTTGTAAACCTCATCCCAGTCTAACTGCTGTAGACTTTCTTTGAAATTTTTAGTTGTTAAGTCATTAATCGAGCGCACTATTCTGGTGGACAGTTTCGAATTACTGAACGGAGCTATTTCATATAATGTTACTAGCTGTGCACCTTGATCCGAAAGACCATTCTCAATGGGACAAGCATTTATGTTGTTAAACTTATCTTGGTCTATAAAAAAGTTATCTATCAATGTACTGCTGTCCTTTACTACCCGAGTAGGAAAATCAATAACGGATGTCAGATTGAATGAGCCAAGTAAGACTTCCAGGTCTTTCTTCCTATTACACTCTTTCAGTGAATCTACATTGAAATCACCACAAATAATAATTTGCTTCCCCCTATCTGACAGATAGCACAACAAGGCATCCAAGTTTTCCAGAAATAACTGAAAGTTCCCTGAAGGGGACCTATATACTGTTACAATTATAAGATAATCATCATTAAGTTTAAGCTGGCAGGCACATGCTTCAATATGCTGCTCCTAAACTTACAAACTACTTATGAACTAGCTAACACTAAGGACGGCACAAATATCCATGCCCCGACCGTAGTGGCCGTGCAGAGCGTGACTGGCGCGCCTCAGTCCCCTCGGCCACCGCGGCCGGCCAGCATTTTATTAATATTTAATAAACTGTAATTACTTTAAATATGTCTATTTAAACAATATAATTATCTTGTATTAAGCTATGTTTCTATCTTTCTTAAAAGCCTTGTGTAATCACAACTGTTTGGCTGCTTACCAGATATAAATTGTAATGCCTTATTTTACTAGTTATAAAATTCAAGTGTAATCACAACTGTTTTGGCTGGTTATGTGATATAAACTTTAATGTCTTATTTTACTAGTAACCATAGCTTAATTTAACCAGTTAAAAAATTTTAACATATATTTACAAACGTTTCATTCAACTTTGTCACATGCTTCCATGATCCAGACATTGGACCTGTTTAAGTAAATTTTTTTGGTCAAGTTTAATGTAACCAGTTAAAATTTTAACAACGATTCCATGTTTCTAGATATTAGACCTGTTTAAGATAAGATACGTTTTGATCAATGTTTTTCAGCCAATTTCTATTGTTTCACATGATATTTCTTAGGATAACGTCATAAACTATTATATTGTCATGTATTTTTATCAATGTCGGGAATTTACACCACAACTTGAATTGTAATATTTCCCGCAGGTTAGTTATAAACCAAAACACTAGTCTCCTTTGAAAGTTATATATCTAGCAAGTTAAGATCTTTGAAACTTAAACTTGTGATGTTTACCTGATGATGACGTAACAGCCGAAAACCGTTTCGTAAACCAATTAATTTACAGTATATCTCAGTTATCTTGTGTATTTTATTCATATGCTATGTTTCTGTTATTTAAAAAGTTACTCAAATATTAGTTTAATAGAAAGATGACAGGCGTAACACTCTAGAATGTTCCGTTGGCGCCAAAATGTAGCCACTGGGGCATAGTGTTACTCCTGCCGTAATCAGTCGAGTTGAGTGCCTCAGACGGTTAACATCTAAAAGTCGAGCTACGCGCCTCAGACCATTAACTTCTAAGTGTGTGGGCATCGCGGATAATCTCTATCTATATAAAAGAGAAAGGACATTCATTCACTCACTGACTAAACACGAATCACCTATGAAGCTGAAATTTGGCAGGAATGTAGTTTATAGGTAGAAGACGTCATCTAAGAAACGATTTTACAATAGGGCCCATAGTTCAGGAGATATGACGTCATAAACAATGAAAACCTCCCGCCACGTTATAGTGTGACTTTATCAGTCCACTATTTGAGAAGGAGAGCACTTAGCAACTTTCAACAAATTTTAAACAAAACTTCAAACCTTTAGGAAACTTTTTCTTGCTGACAACCCCAACAAAATGATGAAAGGAAAAAAGTTTATTGCTTACTACTTTTTCGGCGTACATGCAGTAAATTACGGCATTTGGCATGACGTTACAATTAATTACTCGAACACTATTAATTGTATTCGCGAGAAATGTTACAGACAGTATACACACGTACCATTGAACGTATGTTCGAAAGCTTCGGCAAGAGCAGGAGCAGCTGCGCAATTCGTGACATGGTGTCTCAGACCGCGCGACAGTTTTATATTACGACACTGGGTTGAAAATGTATATGTCTGTCTACATTTACATTTATACAGCATTTCCCACATAGGACACACTTTTTTGGAGCTGTGACAGTAAATCAGATTACGGGACAACAACGACGAAAACCAGATATTGGGTTCGACTGTGGACGGAAAGAAGGAAGGCAGGGGAATATACTAACAGGTAATAAAAGAACTGAGTACCGGAAAACCGCAACAAATTTGGAACTTCGTGCTGGAAGGACGTGACCTGTTTTGAAGAGCTGCTGTTTGCAAAGTTGTACGCATAATATTGAGGAATAATTGATTGCTGACCTAACTTATTATGATAAAGAGATCGTGTGAGTTATACAAACAAGTTTCCTAAAGTATGAAGCAACCAATGTAAAAACTTCTTTTCATAAACCCGTATATATATATATATATATATATATATATATAGTGTGTGTGTGTGTGTGTGTGTGGTGTCTGTTTCGAAAGAACAGACGTCGTTGATCCTGCAGTTGTTATTCTTTCATATTCTCATATTCGCAGTTGATGTCATATATCCTGAGAATATGAGCTATTATAAAGGTCTGTTGGAAAACACACGTGTTTTGTTTAATTATTGCATTTATGAAAATCTACTAACTGAAAAAAACCGGCAAAATCCGCTACACGGGGGTCTGAAATCACAAATCAGTCCTAACCACGAATGTCATACACAAATAACAAGCAGCTTCCTGCAATACCCACTTCTGCGCATGCGCGCGTTATAGCTGCCTAGTGCGCATGTGCATGGGAGTTTAGAACTGGACTGTATTCCGGCGCACGGATAAAGTGTCTGCTAATAATCATGGTTCCGCGGTAGTTCCACGTGTTTCGCCGCTAGATGGCTGTCGCGTTAGACCTATACCGTTCACGGCCTTAAGACGAGTGATAACTCGCTCTATAGCACTTCGGCCGCCGGGGGCGCCCGCAGTCTCGGTACCTCTTTGCCTGCTTCGCGCGCCGGCCAATAGGAAGAAGGAGGCTCGCCTAGATATGCCGTCGCACCACACCAGTACTGGGCAGCGCTACAGAGTTCTACAGCTAGACAGTTACAATCCAGTACTTACATCGACGAGAGAAGTCTACTTAGCACAAGACAGAACAGTACTATTGCCAGATATCGTAGTGTTACACTCCAGAACTGAATTTGTTAGGGAGAAATTGTACCACCACAAGGACATCAAAGTTAATTATTTTCTTCACGCTTTTGGTTGATTGTTTGGAATAGGGGAACCAAACTGTTAAGGTTATTGTTCCCCCCGGTGGGGAAGGGAAAGAGTGAGAATAGGAAAGGAGAGGATGGGAAAGGAAATGCAGTCTGGCGAGGAAAGAATGAAGGAAGACTACACTAGCTCGGAGCCCCGTTCTCGCCATGCATATTCTCACGAAAGAAGCGTGAACCCCTTGGGGGATTTTAATCGGTAATAAAGTTCATGTGGAATAATCAATTCTTTTAGTTAGAGACCCATGCCCACATCGTTACTAGTCACTGCCATCCTTCTGCTCATTAGACTTGCACATAATAGTTCGCGATCGGGAGCGCTCACTGCCGCGAACTAGATCGTTCTTTTAGTTCGTCCGCCCCCAGTGACGGCTGAGCGGCGTGGTCTGCGCATGCAGGTGGAGGGAGAAGTTCCCCCACCTAGCTGCTTCATGCGCTTGCTGCTTGGGCCGCTAACGATATCAACCAAACCTAAAGAAACAGTTTGTGGATAATTTCTCGCGTTTAAGTTTATAGTTATCTCTATATCTTGGCATTACGAATTTATTAGTCAGATATTGCAGAGTGCAGAATAATTTAAAACAGAAACTTTGTAGCACTGAACTATGTAACGTAGCAGGTAGACGCTCACCACGAAATGGCTCTCATCAGCAGAAGGCAAACACGTGATTTTTAATTCTGCTGCGCGCCCTCTCGCTATTGCCCGTCGGTCTTCGGAAAAGAATCCAACGAACTAAGAAACGAGATACGTTTGGCATAATAGTTCGCGACCGGTAACGCATGTTTTAGTTCGCGAGCGATCGCGCATATTTTCGTTCGCGACCGGTAGCTCTCCTTTTAGTTCGCAGCTGGGCCGCGAAGTAGGTTGCTCTTTTTAATTTGTCCGGTCTTTTTGGCTTTTGCTACCGCTACTAAAAGAGCTCTTTCTTCCGTTATGACAGCTTTTTTTATATAATGATTAGTGTTGCCCAAGCGAGTTACCCGTATTTTTGGGCAATTAGACATCAAATACTTAAGCAAATAAACCAGGCGACAGAAAATGGTTCATGCCTAATTTCTCGCATATAAATGCAAACAATGTTAAGTTTTGAGTTCTCTTTACTTCTTTACACTATAGAATAAGGGTTATATTTAGACGCTGCTGAATACCTTAGAAAAGAAAATTTGTGGCAGTGAACTGTAAAACTACAGCTGAGCTGCATCTCAGCTCGAAAGATGGTAACTGGCAGAAGGGAATCACGCGATTCTGCGCGCTCTCGCATACTCTCGCTGTTCCCCGTCAGTCTTCGGAAAAGGAGCGGACGAACTAAGAGGCGAGGGATCTGCAAACTAGTTCGCTTAGTTCGTTCGCGAACTACACAAGACTATTGTGCAACGGGTGGACGATATGGGCTTTTAAAGTTATAGACTTATAGAAAATTCTACGTTTCTGTTTCTTTCGACCCCCATAACTAGTCCGCGTAGTTCTCCTGTGGGAGCGCTCTTCCGAACTAGTTCGTTCGCGAACTACACAAGACTATTGCGCATTCTGTATCCCGGTGACTCAACACAGCCATAGGAATTCTTGGAACAGAGACTCCTTCATCTCGTTAAACAGTTGGATAGTTGTGCACCGGCGATTGCCTTTGGATAAACACTTCAATGATATCCACAATGTCGTTTCGTACTGTTGTGACCTCGTCGCCTTTGTTATTTACTCGTCCTGGTCTAGTTGTCTATAAAGGTACTTGTGCAGGTATCGAAGTAAACTGTAACAACTATTCGGATTAATAATACAAGTTTTATTGACTGAATTTTATGATACTCAAATTTAGAACATATGTCTGTTTCCTCTCTCTCTTCTTGCTTCTCGCAGGCCGCGGTGGCCGAGAGGACTGAGGCGCTTCAGTCACGGTCTGCACGGCCACTACGGTCGGGGGTTCGAATCCCCCCTCGGGCATGGATATTTGTGCCGTCTTTAGTATAAGGTAGTTCATAAGCAGTTTGTAAGTTTAGGGACTGATGACCCCGTAGTTAAGTCCCATAAGCTTAACAAACATTTAAGAATTTTCTTCCTGCTTCTCGCGGTGTCGTCCGTATGATACTAGCTGCGCTGTGACCTAGTTACTGTTAAGTTCGTAGCCGCGTTCTGACTTAGTACTGTCCTAGTTCTGTCGTCGTAGCTGCCGAATAACTGCCTCAGATCTGAATAGTAACTGTCGGAGTTCTCACTAGTAACTCCAGTATTCCCGAATAGTAACGGACGGGCGTCCAGACGTATGTCGGCCTAGATATAGCCACTTGTAGAGGGCGCGCATCTTCGGTTACTCCCTACATCTACATGGGATACTCTGCAAATCACATTTAAGTGCCTGGCAGAGGGTTAATCGAACCACAATTATACTACTTATCTCCCATTCCATTCTCGAATAGCGCGTGGGAAGAATGAACACCTGAATCTCTTTCTGTTCGAGCTCTGATTTCTCGTATTTTATTCTGATGATCATTTCTACCTATGTAAGTGGGAGTCAACAATATATTTTCGCATTCGGAGGAGAATGTTGGCGATTGGAGTTTCGCAAGTAGCCCACGCCGCAGCGATAAGCGCCGTTGTAATGATTCCCATTCCAGATCCTGTATCGTTTCCTTAACGCTGTCTCCCCTGTATCGTGACAATAAGAAACGAGCTGCCCTTCTTTGGACTCTTTCGATGTCCTCCGTCAAACCCACGTGATAAGGATCCCACACTGGGCTGCAATACTCGAAAAATGGACGGACAAGCGTAGTGTATGCAGTTTCCCCCCTGCTTACGATTGGCTTTCGGTCGATCGCTGCCTTCTACGCCAACGTTCTCTTACGTCTTGCGTTTGGCGCTGAGTTTACGCCACAACACGTAGCTTTTCATTTGAAAACCCCTCGTATACATTTGCAAAATTTGCGACTCGTCATTACAAGTCGTATCGCAGATGTGGTAATCAGGAAAAAGCATCGGCACGAAGCGGTCCGACAGCGGTCCACAGCGGCGCTGTAGAGGAACCTCGGCCACGCGGGCAGTAAAGGAGAGAGAGATAGAGAGACGGGGAGAGGGGGGAGGGAGAGGGTCCGGAGAGTATCGGAGGTGCAATATCGCGGCGCGGCGCAGCGCAGGCAGCAGCGGCGATGTTTGAGATCATCAGACAGGGCAAACACGGCGCAGTAAGCCGGCGAGGCGGTGAGACAAAAGGAGCAGATTACAGCGGTATCACTGCGCGCGCCGGCAAAGTTTGGCCGTGTTTGATGTCGGCTCAAACAACACGCGCCGTCAATATATTCCAATATCCTTTGAGAACAATATCGCGAATAAATATTGTAAAATTGCGCCCGTCATATAGGCAGCAGCGGCGGCGGCGGCGGCGGCGTGTGTGCTCAGGTCTTGAGACGGGCGCGCGCCGCCGTGCAATATCAGCCCGTCTGTCCTGCCTGCTGCGCCCGCCTGCCGCGCCTAGCGGAGCTGCCACGCGGGGCAAACAATTGTTTTAGCCGGCAGGGATTCCGGCGCCGGACACGGCCGGCGCTGTGCGTCCGCCTCCCGCCAGCCCCACTCTTTAGAAGGATGACAGTCGTGGCGCTCGTCCCGCGCTGCCGAATAATAATCCCCACTGGTAGCAGGCATACAGTAGATATCTCTGGAGTGAGCATTCACATGCGCAGAAATTTTGTTCTCGACATGTTTTGGCCGTCTGGTCACGTGAGGACGGTAGGTACGTAGCTACAAATAAAGATCAGTTTAAGAGGAACCTAAAAGACTTTCTAGTGGCCAACTCCAAAAAATAAAAAAATGTTCAAATGTTTGTTAAGCTTATGGGACTTAACCACGGGGTCATCAGTCCCTAAACTTACAAACTACTTATCAACTACGTTATACTAAGGACGGCACAAATATCCATGCCCGAAGGGGGATTCGAACCTCCGACCGTAGTGGCCGTGCAGAACGTGACTAGAGCGCCTCAGTCCCCTCGGCCACCGCGGCCGGCTGGCCAACTCCTTCTACTCCAATAGTGACTTTCTAAATTGTACCAAATGATGCATGTACTCATACTATATTAGTATTATTATATTATCAGCTTAAAAAACCCTTAAAATCTATGTATTTGTATTTATATTATTAGTGTTATCTATTATTCAACTTGTAAATTTTCTTTCTTGTCATGTTCCACATCCACGAGGATCTCCTCAACATGGATGTATGGAACGAAAAACTAATCTAATCTAATCTTCAAACGCCCGGTATGACCCCAATCTGTCAGATGCTAGTTTTCGAGATACTCTACAAACGTCTCACAGGATGACCTACGGTCTCCAGTACATGTTGTGATATTCCTGGCCTGTGGCCACTTCATATTTCTGGCCGCTGGCCGTTTCTTTGCTAACATCGTGTCTTAAACGCGGAAGAAAGACAGCAGTGCAGCATATGTTGAAATGTGGGGTGGGGAGCAGTAGCATATGACACAGAAGGTGCTGGTTCCCGTGGGAAAGCCCGCCTATGTTACTGGTGCTCTACTCGCATTGGCTGCTGCATTTCACGTCACGTGATATCTTTTGAAATTAGTTTTGTTTATTATATACTAAATATTAATTATTCAGAGCTGAGAATTTGTAATAAATATCTCTGAAGGACAGGCTAGATTTTGACAGTTTAAAAAGTTTAAAGTGCATTCTCTTATTGAAACAAGAGAAGAGCGATTTTGCAGAAGGCGCGCGACGGCCCTGTTTTGGCGCGAAATAGAGCGTCAGGTGCCCTCTCGCAACGCGCCGCAGTTTCAGTCTCGAGCTGACCACTATACGCGCCGGACCGCGCCGGTCATGAGTAAAAATTTTTGTAGATGTGATAACAGTCGAGGTCTCAACATGAACTATGGGCAGCATAGGCCGTATCATATTAACAATAGTCGCTCATTTTTTATTATTTATTTAATAAATGGCATCCCTGACAATTAAGAATCCCTCGAGTCGCTTATTATGCTTCCATCATACAGAACTTATTTTAGCCTCACTTGTATGCTGTAGAAGAATCAACGACCTATGTGCTGTCTTCTGTGCTGGGGACACAACTATAGAAGACAACAGGTTAGTCAGAACTCTATGCTGTCCATAAAGTCTTGGATAGCAACTACGGCACCTCGTGCGTACTGTAGGGCGGTACAAACGCACACTGCTACGAACAGCATCCGCAAGGATGTGGAGGTTTTAGGGGACTTGTGGGAGGAAGCAGTACTAGCTTCTCCGTCCGCAAATAAAACCCTAGGAAGCTTGTAATGTTCGCCGATTGCGGGTCCGAGGTCACGTCATCCAGCCGCATCCTTTCTCGACCTCTACCTGCACGTCGTAACTGAGTAACCATAGAGTCCAGCATATCGACGATAAAACCACTTAACTTCAAGTAGTCCAACTATGCGACCTCTGCCTAATGTGTCCAATTGGGGAATAGTCTAAAGCGTCTTTTTGTTGCTTTATACTGTGAATTCCTCCAGATAAAATTCGACATACAATAACGGATGAAAATTCTCTATCTGTACTGTCAGCTATAACGCTTGTCTCTTCCTACGGTTGGTTGTGGGAAGAAAGAAACGAGATTATAACTAAAAACAATCTGCCTGACTTCTGCTTCCCGATTAACAGGTGACTCACCTGTTAATCTCCTGTTGCTGTGACCGTTACCAGCATAGGACCTCCTCTCTTCTAGCAGAGGTTTCTATTCTTTTGTAAATGTATAAAAATGATAGCAACAGGGGAAGGCTACAGACAAGAAGTCGGACAGTTCATTGACATAACCTTTGTATTCTGAAAGTAGAATTACGAGGTAGCCTGTTACATATTATTAAACGGTTACTGATTCTTGCTGCAGGACAAGACATACAATAGAGAGCAAACATCGAAAATAAATCACATTCAAATAATTCGACCAGCCCTTAACGGAAGGGAAAGAGAGGGTATTGTTTCATGAAAATTTCCGTTGGTCATGAGAACAGTAGACTGAGTCCGAAACAGGGGCGGCAAAAAAACTAAACAAAAAGCATCTTAGTAATCATTGCGCCTACCGCCCGATATGCAGACCGTTGCTTATTTATTAAACTCGCTACCGAATGCAATTACTTCACTTTAATCGCGAATACCTGCTCGGTGGAACTGTGAAGTTCCTGTCGGTCAACAAAATATCACCAAGACTGTGAGCATGGCGGATTCTGCACAATAGGCGATCGCGGACCTGTCCTCCTAAGAACTTCAAGAATCTGAAGCAACTGCCAAACTGAGAGCGGCCACGTCGCTCACGCCCGTTTTGTTAACGCGAGTTTCGCACCGCTGATTCTTCTGCCGGCAAAACTAGTGACGTGTTACCAACCTGACCAGAGCATAGTTTAGAGTTCGTTCTGGCCCGTAAGACCCGGTTTCACGCCTCCTAGTGTGGCGGCTTGTCTTGGCGGCAACTCGTCAAAGACGGCGGGAACAGAAGTGTCCTTCCGCGAAGACGTTGGCACTCCGGGTTTGAACGGCTCCGGTAGCATTTGTGGCTGATCGCCATCTTGCCAATTTAACATATTAATTAATACAGGACACGGAAAATTATTTCGCCCGCACGATACGATGGTCCGCTGGTCAGGCAAGCAAACGGTAATTTTAGATGTTGGGGAAAATTTGTTTTATATGATTTTATTGGCGATTAATTTTACCAACGTCTTGAATATTAATCGGACCTAACTTTGTAATACTTCAAACGAATCGTCATTTTTCATTAGATTGGAATTCGTCGTCAGAAATTTTAGAATTATTTTATTTATGCCCACTCTCTTTGTCCTAAATGCTGGGCCACATGGTTCGTGACACCTTTGTGCTGCTCTGGGAAAATTCTTAGCTCTACAAAGTTTCTATTTATAAATAGAATTTTATACACCCTGAGACTGTTTTTCGTCTCGAGTCATTAATGATAATGGTGAAGCATTGAATTAAAATTTGTGATGCGGCCGGGAATTTAGCCGTGAAATGAAATGAGCATATGGCACTCTTGGTCGGGAGGTCCCTTAGTGTAAGTCTTTCTATTTGACGCCGCATGGGCGACCCCCGTGACAATGATGATGGGATGATGATGATTAGGACAACACAAAACACTCAGTTCCCTGCCGGGTATCGAACCCGGGCCCCCTGCGTAGTAGTCAGCGATGCTGCTACTGAGCTACGGAGGGGGACATTTAGCGGTAAGACGTCTGAATAATAAGCATGGAGGTCCGGGTTCGATTCCCAGCCGCATCACAAATTTTTATTCAATGCTTCACCTTTATTATTAAGTTTCTATTTGATACGTAGGATAACCGGGCACTTATGAGGAGACCACGTGGCTATCGGATTTTAGAATTTCTTTATATTTATGGTACATGAAGTTCAGAACTTAAATAACAACCAGCCAAAGCCAATCGACACAACTCTAAAAAAAATTCTCGAGAAAAACAGCATCTGACGGTTTAGCTCAGGTGGTAGCGTTCTGGGCTCCCAACTCCTAGAGTCAGTGGTTCGAATCCAACTGTGACGGATATATTTTTCGTTTTCGAAATCAGATATTTAAAATATTTTGGGATTTCTACTTCCACGTGTTGAATCAGTTTTTCTTTATGTGTATGTAGACAAGCTGAAAACCTTGACGCTACATAAGACGATGGTTGAGTAGGTTAACTGCTCGCAAAGCCATTTGTAACTATGGAGATGACTTTCCAGTTATGTCCAAAAATGCATGGTTTGCATGTCAGAGACAATTTTTTTTATTATGTTTCGTTGCAGAGACTGCAGTTTAATACATCTATCCACATCCAAACTCCTCAAGCCACCCGACGGTGTGTGGCGGAAGGTACCTTGAGAACCACTAACGGTTCTCCCTCCTATTCCAGTCACGTATTATTCGCGAAAAAAAAAAAGATTGTCGGTATGCCTCTGTATGGGTTCTAACCTCTCTAATTTTATCCTCATGATCTCTTCGCAAGATATACGTAGGGGGGAGCAATATACTGCTAGACTCCTCTCGAAACTTCGACATAAGCCCGTTCTTAGCGACAAAGCGTCTCTCCTGCAGAGTCTTCCAGTGGAGTTTATCGATCTTTCCGTAACGCTTTCACGATTACTAAATAATCCTGCAACGAAGCGCGTTGTTCTTCGTTGGTTCTTCTCTACTTCCTCTATCAACACCACCTGGTACGGATCCCACACCGGTGAGCAGTATTCAAGCAGTAGGCGAACAAGTGTACTGTAACCTACTTTCTTTGTTTTCGGACTGCATTTCCTTAATGGTAAGGGACCTTTCTTTCTATGTATTCGTAGCGCATTACACTTGTCTACATTGAGATTCAATTGCCATTCTCTGCACCACGCGTCAATTCGATGCAGATCCTCCTGAATTTCAATACAATTTCCTTTTGTTATAACCTCTCTATATACTAGAGCATCATCCGCAAAGCCGCGGTGGAGTAACCGAGCGGTCTAAATCGTATCGCTGCGGAGCGCGCGGTTGCTAGCCATGGAGGTTCGAGTCCTCCCTGGGGCATGGGTGTGTGTGTTCTCCTTAGGTTAGTTTACCTAGGTTTAAGTAGTTTGTAAGCTACGGACTGATGACCACGCAGTTTGGTCCGATAGATTTACAAACATTTGAACATTTCATCCACAAAAGCCTCAGTGAACTTCCGATGCTATCTACAAGGTCAGCAACGGTAAGCAACGGACCCACGACACTATTCTGTGGCACACCTGACATCACTCTTACTTCGGAAGACTTCTCTTCATCGAGAATGACATCCTGCTTTCGGTTATCTAGGAACTCCTCAATCCAATAACACAATTGGTCTGATAGACCATATGCTCTTACTTTGTTCGCCGCAGCGGATGTGGGGAACTGTATCAAACGCCTTGCGGAAGTCAAGAAAAACAGCATCTACCTGAGAACCCGTGCCTATGGCCCTCTGAGACTCGTGGACTAATAGCTCAATCTGGGTTGCACACGATCGCCTTTTTCGAAACCCATGCTCATTCTAGTCTCCAGAAAATTCATTATACTCGAACATAAGACATGTTCCAAAATTCTACAACTGACCGACGTTCCCCTTCTTGAAAACGGGGATGACCTGCGCCATTTTCCAATCTTTCGGAACGCTACGCTCTTCTAGAGACCTACGGTACACCACTGCAAGAAGGGGGGCAAGTTCCATCGGATACTCTGTGTAGAAACGAACTGGTATCCCATCTGTTCCTGAGCCCTTTCTTCTTTTGAGAGATTTTAATTATTTTTCTATCCCTACCCGGTCAGGTCAGCTTTCTACTACGTGCTGCTCCTTACTGGCACAGTTAGTATGAGTTGAAAATGGAGGAGGAGGAGGAAGGGAGGAAGCTTGGAGTTTAACGTCGCGTCGACAGCTTACGCTCGGAAGCTTTGGGTAAGGATGTGGAATGAAATCGGCCGTGCCCTTTCAATGAAACCATCCCGGCATTTGCCTGGAGTGATTTAGGGAAATCACAGAAAACCTAAATATGGATGGCTGGAGGTGGATTTCAACCACCATCCTTCCGAATGCGAGTTCATTATTTGAATTGAAAAGTAGTCTCTGTTGCAAATTATAATATTTATTTCTTTTTAACGCGTTTCGCGCTTTTGGCGCATCATAAGAACACTGTAACAGGGAAAATATACAAATGTCAGTTTCATGCCGCGGACCTATTCACTACAATATTAGGAAACAATGAATTGGGGGAGTGAACATACCTCAGAAACAACTGGATGGCATTAGTTGGTGTAAAAGCACACGATGATCAGCATTTTAGACTGGATAAAAACTGAGGATTTAATCAAAAGCATCGTCAAGAGTTATAAGAGGTGTGACAAAAAGTTCCTAAAATGGAAGTTAGAGAATTTAAAAAAGAATCGTGAATGGACAGTGGTAAGCAGAGCGAGTGTGGAGATGTATAACTTATCACATTAGGAGAATTGTGTTGGATAGGTCCGCGTTCACAGAATGAATATCCATACATCACTTTAACAAACGTAACTGCGGGGACAGCTGCATGGTTGCAAATTATTAAAGGATGGAATTAATAACAACGGATGGTAGTAATGAAGTCTGAAAGCACTTGTAAATCAGATTGAATGACGTAATATTGATCATGTATTTTAGTAAAACTACCATAAAATTATGTAGACCTCTATATGGAAAATAATTATAAATGTATGCAGCCATATAACACTAAAAACAATCAATGCACTCCAGATCTTGCACAGGGCCCCCAAGGGGAAAAAACTTAACCTTCTCAAGGAATTTGAAATTACGAAATTTATTAAATCATCAGACCACCTCAGCCTCAATGAACAACTGACAAGTAAAAATCAGTACTATTAAGACATAACGATGTCAGCCCTACAAAATGTAACCTGATCTTCTTATTGAAAAGTCGCAACGTCCCCCCCCCCCCCTCACCTTCGCCACCAAATTGTCGTCTTAGCTTGGGCTCGATTCTGTAACTTAACCACCACCCGGCTCACACGACTTAATCTTTCTACATTTTAACCATATTTGTTTTTAGTGAATTCTGTGAACCGGACTTATACAACACAACGCTCCTAATGTGATATGTTATACATCTCCACACTCGCTCTGCTTACCACGATTGTTTTTTTGAATTCTCTAATTTCCATTTTAGGAACATTTGGCCCACCTCTTATAACTCTTGACGATGCTTTTGATTAAATCCTCAGATTTTATCCAGACCAAAATGCTGAGCATCGTGTTTTACGCCAACTAATGCCATCCAGTTCATTGTTTCCTAATATTGTAGTAGGTCCGCAGCATGAAACTGACTTTTGTATATTTTCCCTGTTACAGTGTTCTTATGATGCGCAAGAGCGCGAAACACCTTAAAAAGCAATAAATATTATAATTTGCAACAGAAACTACTTTTCAATTCAAATATGGATTCACTGTTGCTACACCAGGCCAAGGAACTTCGGAGTACTGTATACGAGTTCAGTATGTTACCACTGCGCCACCTCGCACGGTATGAAAATTGTTTCGACGTGCCTCACCTCATGCGTATTCATGCTGCCTTTCACACACGAGATCTAAAATCGCAGTCGTGACAACACTGGATGAATTCTTTGCACTAGTGACGCAATATATGGAATGGGCTCTGCATAAACTTCTGAAATGGCCCATAATCAGAACTCGCACGGGTTGGGATCCATTGAACAAACTGGCAATGCAACTAGGTGTCCTCGTCTGATTCATTGACCAGGGAAGACACGATTCTACAGTTACATCAATTGCAAATTACGTTGAAGTGCATGGCGGAGGGTTCATGTAACCATTTTTGTGATATTTCTGTGCCGTTCGATTCTCCAATAGAACGCAGGGAGAAGGAACACGTAAATCTTTCAGTTTTCGATCTGATTTCTCTTATTTTCATACAATGATAATGTCTCGCTACGTAGGTGGGTGATAAATATTTCCGCATTTGGAAAAGAATGTTGGTGAAAGAAATTAGGAAAACTGAGATGTGACAGAACGTTAACGGCTAAATTGCCTGGAGCATCTTCATGTAGCAGCTCTACAGCCTTTGGCATAGCATGAGGAACAGTATCACCCTATAGGAGAACCATGGATACTATAACTCTGGCTGAATGATCCAGCACGTATTACACCGTAGTCCCTGTAACAAATTATAATTCATTAAATGGTCTCTACCATGGAACCAATTATTTACGAACAATATGAATCTTGATGAACAATACTCATGTGAAGAGAATAAAAGTTAAATGAACGATGAGAATGATAATGGGCACAATCAGATCAACCATACTAAGCCATATTCCTGCACCCCACCTTCGTAGATGCATTGCTCTGATGAATGGAAACAATAAGATCAAGAATGATCAAAGAATTGCCCATTCATGAGGATATTCCCCACCTACATATAGACAGACTGAAGTTAAGACGTCCATCCATCTGTAGGACGAAGAGCATTTCATCAAACAATTTCAACATGACAGAGATTTCAAAAAAATCATTTGACGCGGTGACACACTGCAGACAGCTAACAATGATACGAGCATATGGAATAGGTTCATAGATATTTGACTGGCTGGAAGACTTTCTAAGTAATATAATGCAGTACGTTGTTCTCGACGGCGAGTGTTCATTAGAGACGAGTGTATCATCAGGCGTGCCCCAGGGGAGTGTGATAGGACCGCTATTATTTTCTATCTATATAAATGATCTGATGGACAGAGTAATTTGTAATTTGCGGCTGCTTGCTGATGATGCTGTGGTGTATGGGAGGGTATCGTCTTCAGTTTACTGTAACTGCATGCAGGATGACTTAGACAAAATTTCTAGTTGGTATGAAGAAAGGCAGCTAGCTTCAAATGTAGAAAAAGGTAATGTGATGCACATGACTAAAAAAATCCCATGAAGTTCGAATACAGCGTTAGTAGTGAACTTCTTGATGCAGTCGAGTCGTTCAAATACCTAGGCGTAACACTGTAATTTGAAATGGAACCACTCCCATGAACCACAGACATTGCCGAGGTGGGGTGGCTTGTGTGCCTCAACGATACAGATAGCCATACCGTAGGTGCAACCACAGCGGAGGGGTATCTGTGGAGAGGCCAGACAAACTTGTGCTTCCTGAAGAGGGGCAGCAGCCTATTCAGGAGTTACAGGGACAAAAGTGTGGATGATTGACTGAACTGGCCTTGTAACATCGGCTAACATGGCTTTGCCATGAGTTACTGCGAACGGCTGAAAGCAAGGGGAAGCTACAGTCGTTACTTTTCCCGAGGACATGTAGCTCTACTGGAGAGCTGTAAGTCGGACAGTCGACTTCGATTTATTGGGAGAATTTTGGGAAGATGTACTTCATCTGTAAAGCAGACCGCGTGTAAAACGCTTGTACGACCATGTCTTGAGTATTGATCAAGTGTTTGGGACCCGCAGCACATCAATTTAAAGGAAGACATGGAAGCAGTTCAGAGGCGAGCAGCTAGATTCGTTACTGGCACGTTCGACCAGTGTCACGGACATCCTCCGGGAACTCAAACGGAGATCGCTGGAGGGAAGACTACGTTCTTTTCGAGAAATTCTGTTGAGGGAATTTAGAGGGCCGTAATTCGAAGCTGAGTGTATAACGATCTTTCTGCCGCCTACTTACATTTCGCGTAAAGATAACAAAGACTAGATAGAAAAATTAGGGCTCGTACAGAGGCATACGGCCATCTTTTTTCCCGTAGTTCTATTTCGGAGTGGAATAGGAAAGTAAATGCCTAGTAGTACAGTGTACCCTCAGCCCTGCACCTTACGGTGGATTGTGGAGTATACGTGTAGATGTAGAAATGGTTTCATAAATTGCAGAAAATTTGCTCCAGCAGATCTTAGATATGCTATGCATTACACGGAAGGTACCTGGCTTTTAACAACCTCACGAAGTATGGTCCAAGTTATACCGGATGCGGACTAACCATGGTGTGTGTTGTGTGTGTGTGTGTGTGTGTGTGTGTGTGTGTGTGTGTGTGCGCGCGCAGATCTGCTGTATAAATCGAGGAAAACGCCATCGTCCTGCTGCGACTGTGGTACTGACAAGCAAAGTACATGGGCTCGGACAAACATATCTGTATGAACGTTTGGTTACAGGATCTTTACGTACATCTCATTGTGCTGGTGGGTGTCATTTTTTACAAAGCTCTGCAACAGTGCTTTAGATAGCACTGTAGATGTAATTGTAGACGCCATATGTAATCCAGATATCTAAACTATAACTTATGTAATAATCATTGTACATGTTCCCTAGCGAATTGTCATCAAAAGCCGTGATGATAGTGCAACTTTAACCTTCTTCCCGAAAGACTGTTGGTATTCACTGCCACTGCTTCCATCGTCTCTTCCCGCACTTACCGCAGCACTACCGCTTGCAATGAGTTGTTCGTCATTATCATACCTATTATCATTATTATGAGTTTGTAACAACAGTATCTAACTTATGCTCATATTTAAGTACCATAACAGATACGAGAAAGCATGCAAATGATTCAGTTTCTACACTAATACCATCTTCACGAAGAAGGGTTCTTCGTAACTTCATCTCAACAAATAGGAATACATTAGTAGGATTGATTAGCAATCGCCGCCTCATCTGACGCTTCACCACACAAATAACATCACAAAACGCAACTTCGGAGGCACACTGGACCATCCCTACTGGCTAACCGACAGGTCAAAGTGCAATGCGGCATGGCACACGCAGAGGACTCTAATGGACGACTGCAGAGTTTTGCACATGCGGGAGTATCACTAGTGCAATAAGGGATCTTTACATTATCTCTCATACGATTTTGATGTATATGTGTTTGTTCGAGCCCAGGTACTTCCTTGTGAGAGGCAAACTGTGAAGCACGTCACATAAGAATGCCCACTGAGACGTTTCAATGTAGAAACAAGTAAATTTTTCCTGGCGACGCCACAGGGGATTATATATGAAAATAATGTAGATATAAATCTGTAAATTAGTGTGCTGATTATGTATATGCCGTACGGTAATTAAGAATAAATTGGAAATTTTTTTGTTCGGTATCCTATCCTCGAACAATCCCTGAAGTTTGCACATGGTGGGGGAAAAATCACGGTGTTTTTTCACGACTATCTGTTGGTCCCATACGGTATGGATTGAAACACTTGAACAGGCTGCGCAGCACCACTTCTCCCGAGCTGGCCATCAGCAGTCCATCGGCCGCGGCCACTTCGGTCACCTCCGTTCCAGAGGGCCCGACGTCGCTTCATAAGCGCCCCCTCCCCCCATCTCGCTATTCTAAGCGCATAATGAATCCGCCGGCAACTTTTCCTCTGAATACTCTCTGTTTAGATATCGAGAAAATTGCTTAATAATTACCTTCATCTCCTCCGAGCACCGAAGAAGAAGAAGACGGACGGGAGAAGCCCTGGAGGAGGGGGTAGGTAGGAGGGGGTAAAAAAAAAAAAAGGCGCACCGAAGAATATGACGCTGCGCGGCTCCGCTTTTCAGCTCGCAGCGGCAAATAAAGAAAGTTTTCTGAAGAAGCCGGCGGCGTGGCCTTTATTTTCATTAAAAATAGCAAGCAAATCTTCCGGCGAGTAATAACTGGGAGAGCGGCACAAATAAAACTCTTTCTTCCTCTCTCTCTCTCGTCGGGAAAAAAATACAAGTTATATTAGCAGTATTAAATATTTATCCTATGGGCAGAATGGAATGGAGGACGATAATGCGGGCGCCGCGCTCCCGCCGGGACGTCGCCGTGCCGTCTGGCTGGTCGGTCGGGCCGGGCCGGGCCGAGCCGAGCCGAGTCGAGCCGAGCGCAGATCGATGCGATGTGATTGCCGACAGCGGCTAGCCGTGCCGTGCCTAAAGGCATTAGGCCCCTCTCTACAGGGCCTCTCCCTAACGACCGGCGGTCCCCGCTGCGTGCTCGCAAGGAGCCTAATTCGATCACCGCGGGATTATGACTATCCCGGAGTCAATAGCACGTCGAAAAATATTTAACGAGACTCTTGGATGGAAGTAATTAGTCGAAAGCCGCAGAAAAAGTCTCCGGTGAACCGGGACAACGGCATTAGGTTAAAAAAAATTAAAAAGGACGCCTTTGCTTGGCGGTGTGACGCGGAGGGTGAAACCGGATTGGAACTGAGGATGCGAAAACACAGCATGAGCGTCGACTTTCATCTGCTGCGCCGATTGTTCTGCGTACTCGTGGAGCAGTGATTCACCTATTCGCGGTGACTTATTGTCGGATAATCGTTTTGCTTTTAAGTCAGAGGTTCAGTCTGTGGATTCTTGGAGTTAAGGCCTACTAATGACTCTACACTATTCTCCAGTGCACACCACAGGAATACGATTAACAACATTGCACAATACATGGTGTTTCAGCATGGAAAATAAATACGAGGGTTGGAACTTAAATAGTGGCAACTACACTCCTGGCCACCATTGCTACACCACGATGACGGGCTACAGATGAGAAGAAGATGCTGTGATGTACAAATGATTAGCTTTTCAGAGCGTTCACACAAGGTTGGCGCCGGTGGCAACACCTACAACTTGCTGACACGAGGAAAGTTTCCAACCGATTTCTCATGCACAAACAGCAGTTGATCGGCGTTGCCTGGTCAAACGTTGTTGTGATGTCTCGTGTAAGGAGGAGAAATGCGTACCATCACGTTTCCGACTTTGATAAACGTCGGATTGTAGCCTATCGCGATTGCGGTTTATCGCATCTCGACATTGCTGCCCGCGTTGGTCGCGATCCAATGACTGTTAGCAGAATATGGAATCTGTGGGTTCAGCAGGACCGGCCGCCGTGGCCGAGGGGACTGAGGCGCTCCAGTCACGGTCTGCACGGCCACTACGGTCGGGGGTTCGAATCCCCCCTCGGGCATGGATATTTGTGCCGTCCTTAGTCTTACGTAGTTCATAAGTAGTTTGTAAGCTTAGGGACTGATGACCCAGTAGTTAAGTCCCATACGTTTTACAAACATTTGAACATTTGGTTCAGCAGGGCAATAGGAAATGACGTGCTGGATCCCAATGGCCTCGTATCACTAGCGGTCGAGATGACAGGCCTCTCATCCGCATGGCTCTGACGGATCGTGCATCCACGTCTCGATCTCTTAGTCAACTTATGGGGACGTTTGCAAGACAAAACCGTGTGCACGAACAGTTCGACGACGTTTGCAGCAGCATGGACTAACAGCTCGGAGACCATGGCTGCGGTTACCCTTGACGCTGCATCACAGACAGGAGCGCCTGCAATGGTGTACGCAAGGACGAACCTGGGTGCACGTATGGCAAAACGTTATTTTTTTCCGATGAATCAAGGTTCTGTTTACACCATCATGATTGTCGCATCCCTGTTTGGCGACATCGCGGTGAATGCACATTGGAAGCGTGTGTTAGTCATCGCCACTCTGGCGTATCATCCGGCGTGATGGTATAGGGTGCCATTGGTTACACGACTCGGTCACCTCTTGTTCGCATCGACGACACTTTGAACAGTGGCCGTTACATTCAAGATGTGTTACGCCCGGTGGCTCTACCCTTCATTCAATCGCTGCGAAACCCTACATATCAGCAGGATAATACACGACCGCATGTTGTAGGTCCTTTCTGGATACGGAAGAGGGTTGACTGCTGCCCTGTCCAGCACATTCTCCACAATTCTTACGAACTCAAAACGTCTGGTCAATGGTGGCCGAGGAACTGCTCGTCACAATACGCCAGTCACTACTCTTGATGAACTAAGCAGCATGGGCATACCGCATATGTACCTGTACACACCATCCAAGCTCTGTTTGTCTCAATGCCCAGGCGTATCAAGGCCGTTATTATAGCCAGAGGTGGTTGTTCTGGGTACTGGTTTCTCAGGATCTATGCATACAGATTGCGTAAAAATGTAATCACATGTCAGTTCTATTATAATATATTTGTCCAATAAATACCCGTTTATCATCTGCATTTCTTTTTGGTGTAGCAATTTTAAGGGCCAGTAGTGTATTTACTCACAACCGATACAAAAGCGTTACATGTTTGCACCTGTTACTGTCCTTTAAAGAAGTCACTAGCGTTGTGTAGAACCAGTTGCCAGCGATGTGCTAAGCGTAGTAAAGCCTGTTCTGTTTTTGGTGCGAATCCAGCGGTATATAGCCCGTCTAATCTCTGGAATAGTTTTGAAGCGAATGCCACGAACTGGTTCCTTCATCTTCGGAATCAAATCAAAGTCACAAGGACTCAAGCTTTGAGAAAGAAGCAGCAACACTTTCTGCACAATCCGCCCATCATATTGCACGACAATGCGCCACAAACTGTCGCTGCTCTGTTCGGCCTATGAGAATGGGAAGTACTGTACTATTCACCATACTCCCCGGACCTAAGTCCTTATGAGTTTGATTTGATTCCGAAGACGAAGGAACCACTTCGTGGAATTCGCTTTAAAACTGTTCCAGACATTTGACACGCGTAGACCCCTCCATTCGCATCTTCAACACAAAAGGCTCTGCTACCGGTAAACTATGCCTTCCACATCGATGGTTCTACACAACGCTGGTGACTACTTTGTAGGACAATAACAGGTGCAAGCATGTAACACTTTTGTATAGGTTGTGAATAAATAGTTGTCACTATTTAAGTTCCAACCCTCGTATTTTACAAGGGGGCAGTATAAAGTGGGGTCCATTATAGCTGTCAACTTTTGAAACTGACTATCAGTAAAACTCAAGACAAAAAATATAATATGAATAAAAATACACCTTCTTCAGGTTGTTAAGCCAAGATCGCCAATAAAATATATGTATTTTTCTTAACCGGTCTCGATGATGTATTTCACCATCTTCAGAAAGGTTTAAAACATTTTCACTGCATGATTACAAAATTTTGGTTACAATCACTAGCGTATCCTTGTATACAAATAAAGTAACAATTTTAGTTAAGTTTACAAAATAAAAGATACATTAGGAGAACATGTAAATTAAAGGGTTTCTCGTCGAAATGTAAAATGAGTAAAAGTGCGTGGTCAACATGTTAAAATGTATGACACCAAAATGGATCGTCACATCAGACTGTAAGACAATATATGACTCTCTCTCTCACATAAGACAGAGACAGGAGGGAACATCTCGCTGGTGCGCTGATACAGAACACTGCCACCTGGTGGAAGTCTGTAACCGGTCGAGAGAAATAAACATATTTCATTGGCGATCTTTGCTTAACAACCTAAAGAATGTGTATTTTTTATTATAAAGAGATCGCTCTCCACAGGCGTACCATGCCAGGTAACTATAGAAACATTTAATGGCTTGACAAAAATGATACCACTTCTGGGTTACAAAATACAATAATATAAGGGACATTCAGAAAGAAACGAGCCAGAAACTGGAAAGCGCACACCCGTGACAGGAGGGTAACATCTTAGCGTTCGTAGCGAGGGTGTTGTTCCGACCAGAGCGTCGAAATTCACAGCCCGTCGCCAGACGCAACGCTTGCACGACACGTGACTATAAAGAGCTAGCAGCAGCACGCATCAGCCGTCCGACGCAGCCAGTCGCATTGCACACAGTGACATCGAGGCGTCAAAAAATAGCAAAGAGGTCGTTTTCTGACAGCGGAAGTAGTAGGGGGAACGGACGTTCATCGACGAATATCACAAGTGTACTGCGAACACTGCTTGTCCCTTGCGAGGATCAAGGCGTGGCACAAACACTTCAGGTAAGGACGGATGTCGTTAGCCGATGATGCACCACACTGATGACATCGTCCAGCTGGTTGTCGCACTCATTACCCAGGACCACCGAGTGGCAGAGAAAGCCACGGCCGCCGTGGTCGGATTGAGCGTCGGAAGCCTTTACACCATCATGAAGAAACGACTGAACTTGCGTAAAGTGTGTGTCCAATGGGTGCCCCATAGTCTTCTACCACATAAGGAAGGCATAATGATGATAAATGGTTGGAAGATATGGGGGTTGTAAGAAACAGAAACGTAGAATTGTCTATAAGTCGATACATTTATACGTCCAAATCATCCACCCGTTTGTCGTTATCAACTCTTAACCACCATGGTGCACAATGGGAAGCTGATAACTAATATCATATACAACTACTATTTGTTTGCGAATCGTAGTCCCATAAGCTTTACAAACATTTGAACATATTTTGATGTATAGCACTAAAACGCGATTTTCCATCATCAACTTTGATTTTGATTTTTTCCAAAAGCTACTGTCTAACAAAAACCCGAAACACGTGAGTGTCTATATTCACTTTAATACTGCCATGCAAAATTTGATCGAAATTGGTCTTACAAATCATAGGTGACATAGTTTGTGAGTGGTGTGTGTGTGTGTGTGTGTGTGTGTGAATAGAGAGACATTTCAAAATGTTTGTAAATCTACGGGACTTAAAAAAAAGTAAAATGTTTGTAAATCTATGGGACTTAACTACGGGGTCATCAGTCCCTAAACTTACAAAATACTTACAAACTAGCTAATACTAAGGACGGCACAAATATCCATGCCCGAGGGGGGGTTCGAACCCCCGACCGTAGTGGCCGTGCAGACCGTGACTGGAGCGCCTCAGTCCCCTCGGCCACCGTGGCCGGCTACGGAACTTAACTGCTTAGGTTATCAGTCCCTAGGCTTACGAACTACTCAAACTAACTCCAGCTAATCTATGTTAAGGATAACACACACACACACACACACACACACACACACACACACACACACAAGAAACACAAAACACGCGCCCAACGGAGAACTCGAACCTCCGACGCGACGGCGAGGTAACCGCGCGCTCCGCAGCAAGACGCCTTAGAACGCTCGGCCACTTCACCACGGCTGAGAGAATGCGTACGGAAAGCAGCAATTGTTTCCATTCTTTTTTTTATTTTTTTAAAGGCGTGTTAATAATTTTTTCACGTCGACGCCGTTGCTTAAGGCACTGCGTATATTTGCTGTAATGTTAAGAGGAAAATTTACAGGCACATAAGCAATGCTCTGTTCGAAAAGAAAGTTATGATTGGGTTTTCATCGAGGCGTCAAAATATTACATACTGGCCGATAGTCTATTAGATACCATCAAGCTTTTTCATAAGAGGACCTGTTATAACCTGTTTGCGCAGAGTGGGATGCACACTATTGGCTTTCGTGTTTTGATAAATTCATTTTTCCATCGACTGAAATGACTGGTTAGCGTACAAACCAGGGAAAACCGGACTAGTTCATTACATCAACTCTACAGAATTAAGTCGTTCGACATTTACTCATTTCACTAATCACTTCGCTATCAAATTTGCAAGGCATCAGTCTGATTCACATGGGCCGATGTGACGGATGCATGTTTCCGTGATCCTTGACTGCACAATAAATAGCTCCAAGTGGAAGATATGGCGGTGACGTGGTTGCTTGTACTGTCGGGAATTCGTTCCCTCAGTGGATAATCTCGAAAACAGGTTGGGTCATGAAAATCTACTCCAAATATTTTATGAGGAGATAAATTTAATCAGTGAGTGTGTCTTTAGAAAGAACTACACATAGAGCAAAAAAGGTGGCAGCGTTCTTGCCTCCCAGCAACAGAGTCGAAAGTTCGAATTCCGCTGTGGCAAATATTTTTCTTATTTTCGTTGTTTTCGAATTCAGTTACATAAAACATTTTTGGATCTATAATTTTGTGTATTGGCAGTTTTTGTTTCATGTACGTAGACGAGATGAACACCTTGTCGGCACCTAAGGCGATGATTGATTAATTTAGCTGCTTGGAAAGGTATTAGAAACTACGGAATGACTTTCCAAACGTAGTGTCGTAGCTCTTCACAAACTGAACAGTCGAAGACTACCGGCCTCACTAAAAGTGAAGCCAATACTGTAAAAAATGTTTCTTTTTTATTATTGAAAATATCACTATTAGCAACCTTTTATAAAATATAGAAAATTACGAATGAACAATACGTGCATTTTTCGTAAATATCACCATTAGATATTAAAATTGTATAAGTATTCGAACACAACGGAAGCAAATAAAAATAAAATACGCCATGGCAGGATTTGAACCTCCAACCCTATAGTTGCAAGACCAGAACGCTACCACCTAAGGTACGCCGGCAGATACCAGAAATGATTTAATTATTGGTACTTCAGTGTACTTGCAAAACTTCAAAGTCGATTTTCTCGAGAATTTTTGAGAGTTGCGTCGAATCACTTTGGCTGATGGTTATTTGAGTTCTGAACTTCACGTACCATAAAATTCTAAAATCCGATACCCATGTGGTCTCCATGTAGGAGTAAGTTGAAGGATGTTGCAGGTTCATTTCATTGGAGATAACAAACATATAAAATTGTACACGATTCTTGCTGTACGGTGACTTTATTTAACAACACACAGAGTTGATTTGTTAACAAGACGGCGTGCAGAACAGTGGTGTGTGTGCAGACAGCAGCTTAGGCACAAGCTTCTCCACGGCTGGCGCCGTCGCCCGCAGTCTTGTGGAACAGCTGCTCGACGGCCAATCTATCCAGGTTCCGCCCTGCAACAAAATGACCATTTATAACTACAAACTGACGCAGGTACCTGTGTCAGGTGGACGTAAACGGTCGCTTTGATCTGAAAGATGGAGTAAAGGCTCAAAATAGACTGCGCAGTCTAAATGACAGTAGCGGGATTGCAATCCCTGTATCAAAGGTGGGCGAATGTGCGAACGGTATATGGGCTTTTCTGCTTCATGTCCTTAGTGTTGCTGGGTCGCAGTCTCTTTGGCGTCTGTGATAGAACAAAATGAGATGGAATGAAATGTCTGAGGAAAACTAAAGTGCTGACTGATGTGGATAAACATCTTGCATTTGTAAGTGACTTTGCAAAATACTTTAACAAGGAACTCATCAAAAAAATTTATGTTTCTAAGTGGATAGAGCAACATTCTGAAAGGTCGTTCACTAATGGTTCCATCGGTAGACTAGTTACATATATATGAATTACATTTTGAAAAGTAGACTGATGCAAGTATGTTTTTCTTTTTCTTCTATAAAAAGCTATGCAGACTGAACGTAATACATTTAATCTTACACAGAATTGTTAAGCTGATGAATATTCATAAAAAGATAGTGGATGTTCTTAATATCGAATGTCTATATTTGTGTTTGTAAATTAAGTTTGTATAGCTTATGGGACTTTAATACGGGGTCATCAGTCTCTAAACTTACAAACTACTTATGAACTAGCTAACACTAAGGACGGCACAAATATCCATGCCCGAGGGGGGATTCGAACCCCCGACTGTAGTGGCCGTGCAGACCGCGACTGGAGCGCCTCAGTCCTCTCGGCCACAGAGGCCGGCGTAAATTAAGTCGACGAGAATATTTCCCCCCTCCCGCACTTCTGCGTTGAAATGAAAGGATTTGGAAAGTTTAAACAGATTGTATTAGCAGTCAATCCACGCAATGTATTAATCTGTGGCGCTGCATTACACAGTGAAATTTTTTTCATTATTTCTCTCGACTGTGGCTGTATTGTTCCAATACCGAAATGCAGTCGATCAGCCAGTTTTCTGCTGGTGTCTTCTGAACGTTGTGTGCCTGCCTTTAGTTTCTCCAAACAAGCGAAATCGGTACATTCGCACGTACAGTGAAGTCGTACCTGATGTTCGGGCGATTCACACAGTAAAAAAATATCAGAAACAAGATTTCACTTACTGATAACCTTTTGCACACAGCAGCACCATTTTACATTGTAATAATTGATATGAAAAGCCTTATGCGAAGAGAAGGCGCATACACGCATGTAGCGTGACAAATTAATTTGATGTAATTGTTATAAGCTGTTAATTCATTTTCATTCCATGGTATTTCTGGAGAAACGTACTGCAGCACGTCCCCATTCACTGAAAATCAATGAAACATGTCCAAGGGCCATTAAAAATCACGGCGAATACAGTGTAACAACTGTCTATGAATAAAAGTATAACTGCTGTTCGTCATTGAGTACCTCTTTCCGTTTCCTTCGGTATAATTCTACACTACAACCGTTCATTTCATGTATGTACGTATGGTCCACTTTGAGTTAGCTGTGTTAATTACCAGACACAAGCCAGTATGTGCATGGTGTTTCCTTAGCCTATCTTCTAACATAAGTCGTAATGTGAGTGTTGCCTCCCGCGTTCCTCCATTTCTCCTAAATCCAAACTGATCTTCCCAAGATTGGCTTCCACAATTTTTTGAATTCGTGATAGTATTTTGGAACTATGACTTATTAAACTGATAGTTCTGTAATTTTCACATTTTTTGCACTTGCTTTCTTTGGAATTGGAATCACTATATTCTTCTTGAAGTCAGAGGGTATTTCCCCTGTCTCATATCAACATATACACTCATAATAAATGCTCTAAGTGTCCTCCTCTGCCGCGTCGGAGCGGTCGAGCGGATTGAGGCGCTATGCTACGATGCGCGAAGCCGTTCCTCGTCGGAGGTTCGAAACCCCTCGGGCATGGATGTTTGTGCCGTCTTTAGTATAAGCTACTTCATAAGGTCGCCGAAGTGGCGTCCAATTGAAAGACTTGCACCAGGCCAATGAGCCACACGAAATTATTATTAGCATAAGTAGTTTGTAAGTTTAGAGACTGATGACCCCGCAGTTAAGTCCCTTAAGCTCTACAGACATTTGAACATTTGTCCTCCGTTCGCTTTTAACCTTAGAATTATGTAATGTCGCATTTTCTCGCAGGCTTCCACAACATATCAATTAAGAACTTTGACATATGGATGGTCTGTTGCATCGGACAATTAATTATGGTATTGTCACAGATAAAGTTCACAAAAGTGATGTCGTGGGAACGTACAGGCCACGAAACTGACGCTCCTTTACTTGTGCATCTTTCGTGGAAGATACCAGCCGGTGCATCTCGAACACTGTTGTTTAAATGAACAGAGGCTTCATCATGCTAAAACGACATTTTTCTTTCCTTATTTGCTAGGGCGTATCTTCTAGCACGTCTAGGAGAGTGTACTGAATAAAGTCCCTGTAGTCAGAATATGTACGAAGAATTGAGACTAATGCCCCACCAACCAATCTCCCAAAATTACAACACACAAGCTACTCTTAAACTGAACTGATATAAGATCTGCATCGTAACACGTTAGAGATCGACCCTTTTGTGGTGGCTGTAGAACTTTATTATTCCACCTGTCCCAAACGACGCCTCGTCTGTAACAAAAATGTAAGTTAACCGACAAACAACAGATGGGAGTTTGTACAATAAACTAACAAACGTTTACCAAGGTGGGTAAGTGGCAGGCTTAAGGTGCTACACAAATTAAAACTGATGCAGAGACTAATTGCTCCTGTAGTTTCCTCCACGCTGCAATTGGTCGATTTACGACATACTAGGGACATCTGCGTATTGCTTATAACGGCAGTTCTTGAACAGCCCGTAGAATGTGATCATCAGACGCGTGCAACACATGGTCTTCGTCGGTAAACTGTCAGTGGTGGTATAGATCCTGTCTCCCGCAACACGATACACAACCTCTAGCAATAAAATTCGTCGAATAGTCCTGTAACAGTAACGTAGATGAACTGTGAATCGCAGTTGCGTCATCTTCCTTCGAAATAGTCACCTCTGATAACTATGCACCGCTGAGCTCTGCGGTACATGTGCTGGAAACTTTCGGATGGTGTTCAAAAGCGTCGGCCCATTTCGTGGATGACAGGAATGCCATCAAAACTCTATCCTTTCAAAGCGAGTTTCAATCGAAGGAATAGTAAGAAGTGTGGAGGATTGAGATCCGGCGAGTATGGTGGATATTCAACTTGTACCACCTCCCCTTTTTTCCTGCCAGGAACTGTCTGACGATATTGGCTGTGTGTGGGCACAGAGTAACATGTGGGCGAGCTGTCGTGAACAAAATAAATAAATAAATAAATAAATAAATAAAAATCAGGAATCTTGTTGTGCTTACTGGGGTCGTAGACGTTGCATGTAACGAGTCAAAATCTCGATTTACCTTGCAGCTCTCTGCGTCGTACCCTCAGGTAGAAATTCCTTTCGGATAATGCCTTGACTATCGAAAAGTTGATGAGCATCCTTTTGATGCGTGATTTCTCTGAGCCGCGGTGGAGTAGCCGAGCGGTCTAAAGCACCTCGCTGCGGAGCGCGCGGTTGCTCGCCGTGGAGGTTCGAGTCCTCCCTGGGGCATGGGTGTGTGTTTTTGTCCGTAGGTTAGTTTACCTAGGTTTAAGTAGTTTGTAAGCTACGGACTGATGACCACGCTGTTTGCTCCGATAGATTTACAAACATTTGTACATTTGATTTTGATTTCTCTGCTCTGATCATTTCCGACGAGGTGATGTCGCCGGCCGCGGTAGCCGAGGGGACTGAGGCGCTCCAGTCGCGGTCTGCACGGCCACTACGGTCGGGGGTTCGAATCCCCCCTCGGGCAGGATATTTGTGCCGTCCTTAGTCTTAGTTAGTTCATAAGTAGTTTAGGGACTGATGACCCCGTAGTTAAGTCCCATAGACTATACAAACATTTGAACATTTTTTTGAGGTGACGTCGGCGAACACCATTCTATGTTTTGTCGTTTAGTTTCAGAGCCGTACAGGAAACACCAGGTTTCATCCTCAGTGAGAATAAGGTTGAAGAAATTGGGTGTCGTAACCGCCGCTTCGACAAAATCCTGTGAAGCCTCTGAACTTGCCCGCTTTTGATCGTCAGTTAAAGAGATGTGGCAAAAGAGGACAACATGTTTTCATCTTCCGTAACTTCTGAGTGAGGATTTGTTACTCTACAGTTCGTCCACTATCATGTGCAAAGTTAATCGACGATCGTTGGTGATTAATGAGTTTACTTTCTCAATATTTTAAGACGCTGACGGCTGTCGCCGGTCGTCCGCTACGGGGATTGTAAGACACTTTCCCGGCCTCATCTAAACGGACGAACCACTTGTATGCACTTAATGGACAGTGGTTGATTGCCATAAACACGTACCAGGAATGCATACGTTTCTTTAGACGTATTGCCAAGATTAAAACAAAAGTTTAAATTGACCGTTTGCTCATTGATTTTACTGTTGTCAGTTCAGAATTAACGCACTGAATAAGCACTTCGTCCAACAGATCTGAAAAGGAACACACACGATGCAGAACTGAAATGTGACGGGAACAGGTTGTCTACATCGGCTGCTATGCAGGTCCAGCGTTGTCAGTCGCCTACGTTATTTGTTTGGGACAGGAGGTTCAAACTGTTAAGTTCATCAGCTCTCCGGTGGGGAGGGGAAGGAGTGAGGATGGGAAGGGAGGGGAACGGAAAGGAAATGCAGTCCAAGGAGTAAAGAAGGAATAAAGACTTCACTTAAGGTAGAACAGCAGGTTGCTGCTAAGGAGCTTGGTAAGGTGCGGAGATTAGCCTGCTTAGCCATATCAGGCGGAATTAGCAGCACACCAACTGCTGGGATGGAAACCATGCTGGATATGCCCCCCCATTACACCTTCGGGTCAAGATGGAGGCAGTCGCTGGTGCATACAGGCTGAAATCTGGCAACAACTGGAACTCTTTGGGATATCCAGAATCCCACACTAAAATAGTGAGTGAGGTAAATATACGAAAGGTTGGGGAAATGCCGGCCGACTATATTATAACCCCATCCTGCTTCAACAAGCCTTTCAATATAACAATTGGAAGTAGGGAGCAATGGGAGAAAATAGTTCGACACCGTACGGGGGACATTGTCTGGTTCACCGACGGGTCGAAATCAGACCGAAAGACCGTAGCATCTAAATCTATTCAGAGAGCCAGGCAGCCCTGAGATCACTGCTACGAGATCTAAATTTTTTGCAGAATTTCACAGGGTTTTGGTGGAGCTAGGGGAAAGCAATAGGGTAAACCTATTGTGGGTCCCTGGCAACTCGGGGATCAGTGGCAACGAACATGCCGACAGATTAGCCAGGACGGGGGCAGAGACTACATTTATTGGACCGAAACCTGTCCTGACAATCACCAAGGCAATGATCAAATTGGAGCTACATAACTGGCTTGGAAGACAGCACGTAGAATATTAGACCAAGGTCTATAAACAAAAACATGGCAAGGTAATGATGCCAAAGCCATGTTTTAAAAGAAGTTCTGCAATCCTGGGCATGAACAGGATAGAGATTAGACTCATGGTTGTAATGCTGACAGGCCATGGGAATTTCAAAAAACATCTACATACAATGGGAATAACAGAAGAGGACCCTAAATGTAGGATCTGTGATGACGGTGATGAAACTGCATCACATCTAATCTTCGAATGCATTGCATTGGAGAGCATAAGGCACATAACATTTGAGACAACCTGACCCAAAGAAATTGTATCTATTAAAGAACTGGTAAAGGGACTCCTTGCACTGCTCAAGGACATTGGTTGGCTTTACTAGATATACAGGAAGCGATACCACACAATCTACTTAGTTTCGGTGCAGGCAGTGGCGGGTTGGAGCAAAACTGTTTTGGATTCACGACTGTATATCTCAGAGTGCTATGCTCGTCACACACCCCCGTAGGGGTCACCTGTGTTGCCTGAACGACCATTCTTTCATTCAGCAAACTTAATAGTCGGAGATTGTATAACAAACGTCGGATGATTCGAGAATCTTCTGTCTGGTACCAAAGACTCATACAGCCCTGGAGCCCTCTCTCGATTATTACCGTTCGCGTGGCCGTACATAAAAATCATGCAAAATACACATGCTGCCACATTTGAACGGAGCAGTTTCAGGTAATGCCCAAGATGCAGCCACTTTGACAGACAGACAGACAGACACACACACACAGGCCAGCTACTCACCGATGAGGATGAATCGACAGAGCCCTCCTGCCCCCGGCAGCCCCCAGCCGCAGGGCAGCGGCTCCGCGTCGTACGTGTCGTACACCGCCTGCAGCTGCAGCGGCCGCGACTCCCCCTGCACCGCCACCACGCCCTGCAACACCGCCAAACACAACTGTGTACACCACTGCCTGCAGGCGAGCCATTCCGCAGGAACACACAGCTGCTGCCACTACCAAGTGTTTAAATGTTCAAATGTTTGTATAGCTTATAGGACTTAACTACGGGGTCATCAGTCCCTAAACTTACAAACTACTTATGAACTAACTAATACTAAGGACGGCACAAATATCCATGCCCGAGGGGAGATTCGAACCCCCGACCGTAGTGGCCGTGCAGACCGTGACTGGAGCGCCTCTGTCACCTCGGCCACCGCGGCCGGCGTGATATAAATATCAATCTAAATATATCAATGTAAACATAAATACACAATCCCTAAGACGAATATTCGTCTCGAATATGTGAAAGACATTAATGATAAATCTGAAGCATTCTATTAAAATTTGTGATGCGACCGGGAATCGAACCCGGACCTCCATGCTTATTAGGCAGACGTCTTACCTGTAGACCACCACATAACTAGCGATTAAGGTCCCCCGGAATAGAGAAATGGAATTGAGAGCCTTGGTACTAGTGACAATGTTTCATGGAACACAAAAGCTGAATTAAAGTTTGTGACGTGAAGAAAAATCGTGCTTCGACTATTCCGAGCCGCCTTAATCGCTAGTGATGTGCTGGTCTAGCGGTAAGACGTCTGCTTAGTAAGCATGGAGGTCCGCGTCCGATTCCCGGTCGCATCACAAATTTTAATTCATTGTTTCAGATTTATCAATAATGTCTTTCACATATTCGAGACGAAAATTCGTCTGAGGGATTGTTTATTTATATTATTGCAATTATCAATCAGCAAGGACAAATAAGTGAAGCTTTGGGCATGAGACTTGTTGACGCTATTAGTCGTCATCTGCATATTCGCCTTTTCCCAACAATGTGTGAGTTGGTAAAAATATAGATGGTGGAACTCACCGTTCGACTACTCAGCAAACATTCCAGCTCCAAAATCACCTCGTGATTATTTTCTACATGTCCGCCACACCATGTCACCAGGTACAATATCATCAGAATACATGGGGGCAAAGCATAAATCGATAGCTCAAAGACGCCACTTGTGCGACTGTGTGTAGACTGCACTGGTGCATTGTCGTGGAGCACACCTTTTTGCGACGCTAGTTACCCGTCCCTAATCAGAGATCTGATGTGTACTTCCGTAACTAATGAAGCCTGTGAAAGATGATGTAGATCTCAGAACACCAGGCATTTATAAAATGAGTGTGGGCAGTTTTATGTCGGCCAGACTGTTCTCACTATTGAACAGCGACGCACAGAACACGAGCGCTGTTTTCGATTACGCTATTCCGAAAAGTCAGCTGTGGTGGAACATGCTTTGGAAAACGGACCACGAATTGCTTTCGACGAGACATCTATTATTAAACGGATCAACAGCTTCTGGGATAGCATAATAAACGAGGCAGTAGAAATGAAAATTTCTGAAAACACCTTCGATAAAGACGGCGGTTTGCAGCTGAGTACGGCTTGGGATCCCATAATTGCGGAGTTGAAGTGGGCGCGGCGTACGCGCGACCAAAACATTGCCATATATGGTCATGGAACTGAGCACCAGTGACGTCACTGGCGGCGGCGCGGCCATATAAGCACGGCAGCAGCCGCGAAATGACAGTCATCCACTTGTCGATGGCAGAGGAGTTTTCTGTCGAAAGCTCGTGGGCAGTAAACCACATGACGCGGCTTGTAACCCGAAAAGATTTCAATAACAGACCGTGTGTTTGTGAAAGCGGTTTCGCCGATGGGCGCAGGGCGTGTCGGCAGACTCACGGCGCGGGCATGCGGCTGGGGTGTCGCTGAGGCCAGCCAGGCAGGGTGTTATTGGAGGCGGCCGGCCACCCGGCGAGAAGCGGCCTAATCTTGGCCGCCTGTGCCGGCTCAATTAGCGATAAGATGAAAGAGGAGGCAGCCGCGTGTTTGAACAGCGGGCGCCTGATATAAAAAGCCGCTAAATTAGGTGGCGCCTTTGACACTCCCTGGCGCGTGTGTGGAATGTTTTAATACCGCGGCGCCGCGCCGGCGCGGGCGCGAACAAATATTAATAGAGCTGCACGCCGGCTTTCATGTCGGCGGGACACGCCCCCTTTCCCACCGCAAGGCGCTTTCATTATTCCGCGTAGCGCCGCCACACCGAACCAGCTGCTTAACGTGATTTGTGCTTTCAGGGCTCTCCAGTGACGGCTGTCTGGGCTAAACTGCAGAGTCTGTTGCCCAAGCTCTGCAAATGTTGGCAACACCACAGCAGTCAACACCAGAGCAGGTATATGTTTTATTTATTTTGTGACCTGTACTAAACAGTGTTCATTTTAAGTGAAAGTTTACAATTTCCAACATACGCGCCAAGCTAAAAACACGGGCAACAGACTCTGCAGTTTTACCGCTGTCTGCTGTATTTGACTCGTACATCATACGAAAATCTCATATTAAAGCTCTACTCTAACCTTACTTCGTTCATATGATGGTTCCGTTGTTATACCTGTAAAATACTTCAACAAAAATCCCGAATACGTTGTAAGTCGAAAGGAAAGTTACATGTGCACTTAATAACATTATTATATGTAGCGCCACACTAAAGTGGAGAGAGGGACAACCGCTGTTGAAATTATGATCAACGTATATTAAAAATATATAAACAAACAGCCTTGACAATAAAGATTTTATTATCTGGCAACCAGTTTCAGCACCTTATTAGTGCCACCATCAGACCATCAAGTCATCTAGGACGAAAACGTGCTCTATATGGCTGATTTGAAATGGTTTCCCAGCTTCCATCATACCTCAAAAAGGAGGATTACTACACTGTTCAATACAGTGGGATCATTTGAGATATCTAACTTCTGAAGCATTGTCATCGGCAGAATGAACTAAAATGGCTCAATGTTTTTCTGTCGGTTCTACAGAGTGGAGACAACAACCTTACGACAACCGACGTAGTGGTACTAACAGTAAATGGCTGCAGAGGGGGTTGATGTTGACTTGTGATTACCAAACGAATTACACAGTCAGTTGGGTTCAGGTAGTGCAATACAGCAACAACGTTACTTACCCGAAGGTATGACGGAGAGGATGATAAGAAGGTTGGAAGTGGATCTGACAGAGGGACGTGCCTGCAGCTATTAGTGTACCAAAATATAATTTGCGCAGCCTGGACGCGATTTCAGACAACAGGAACCGTTAATACAAGGCAAGGCCAACGTCGTTCACGGGTAACAGCAGCAACATATGACCGTCATCTCGGGTTAACAGCCCATCTTGACAGGAGGCATAATGCAATTCAGCTGCAACGTACTCTCCAGCCCAGCAACAGAGCGCGCTAACAGTCCGAAATCGCTTTCGGAAACGTAGTCTCTACGTCCGGAGGCCTATGATATGTGTCCCATTAAGACCGCAACATCGTTTAATTCACAGAAACTGGGCGGAGGAACATCAGGATTGAAGTAGTAACGCATGGCTCTCGTTCTGTTCGTTGTTGAGTCAAGATTTTATGTTCTCCCTCATCTGGAGAGGACATGGAACTCATAACAATCCTGCTTATGTGCAGGATGGTGTGGGCAAGAGTAAGGATTCGTGGACGTATGGACCGCTGTGTCGTTCAGAATGGCGTTTTGACTGCTCAGAGATATAGAGACGACACCCTTCGACCTTTTGTTGTGCTTTACGCTGGTACCATATGAGATGGGTTCTTCCTGATGGAAAATATCACTCGTCCCCAAAGACCTGCAGTGGTGGACAACATGCTGAAACCTGAGAGAACTGAAAACAAAATGGAGTGGCGGGCTTGTTCACCACATTTAAACCCGATTGACCATGTCTGGGATGTACTTGGCAGACGAATTGCAGCCAGACCAGCACCTTCCACAACGGTGGCACAGCTGGATATTGCACTCATGGTAGAAATGGCCAAATATACCTCAACAGCTGATTGATAACCTCTTACTGTCCATACCACAGAGGTGTGCAATTGTACTGGCCGACCAAGGTGATGACACACCATGGCAACGAGAATGACGTTTTCACTATTATGCCCCATGGTGGCTCGATCCACGTAAACGAGATGTAAACCACAGGTAAAGAGTTGAGACTTCAAAATATCGTACTGCATAGCTTACAAATTACAGTTGTAACCATGGTGTATGGGAGGGTGTCGTCTTTAACTGATTGTAATAGCATACAGGATGACTTAGACAAAATATCTAGTTGGTGCGAAGAATGGCTAGCTCTCAATGTAGAAAAATGTATGGTTATGCGCATGAGTAGGAAAAACAATCCTATAATGTTCGAATAAAGCATTAGTAGTGAGCTTCTTGATGCTGTCGCGTCGTTCAAATATCTAGGCGTAACATTGCAGAGCGATATGAAATGGAACGAACATGTAAGGACAGTTGTGAGTAAGGCGGACAGCAGACTTCGGTTTATTGGGAGAATTTTGGGAAGATGTACTTCACCTGTAAAGGAGACCGCGTATAAAACGCTTGTACGACCACGTCTTGAGTATTGCTCAAGTGTCTGGGACCCGCAGCAGATCAGTTTGAAGGAAGACATAGAGGCAGTTCAGAGACGAGCAGCTAGATTTGTTACCGGTGGGTTCGATCAATGCGCGAGTGTCACGGAAATGCTCTGGCAACTCAATTGGGGATCGCTAGAGGAAAGACGACGCTCTTTTCGTGAATTTCTGTTGAAGAAATTTAGAGGGCCGGAATTTGAAGCCGAGTGTAGTACGATCTCGCTGCCGCCTACTTACATTTCGTGTGGTGATCACAAAGACAAGATAAGAGAAATTAGGGCTCGAGCGGAGGCATATAGGCATTCTTTTTTTCCTCGTTCTATATGGGAGTTGAATAGGAAAGGAAATGCCTAGTAGTGGTACAGTGTAGCCTCCGCCTTACGCTGAATTGCAAAGTATGTATGTAGATGTAGAATATGTAACTAAAATATGTTACCATATGTAATTGTGTATGATACCTCACTTGATCCTCTACTTGTTTTGAACAGTGTATTATCAATTGCGCGTCTCTTCTTTCGTGAATGTTCGTAAGAAGAGACGTCGCTTCGTAATGGTGCTACTATTGTAAATATAGATTTTATCTGAAGTTTTTGATCTTCAGCTGCTGGTAAATGTTGGAATCATACAACATGGACATATGAAAATTTTTGCCAGGTCCGGGATTCGAGCCCGGAACCTCCTGCTCACTAGTCAGTTTCGGTAAGCATCTAGCCACCCTACGCAAACTTGCTTAACGACATCGCCTACAGACAAGGCCTCACAACAGGCCGTGTCAAGTCACACCAAGTAGGCTGTGATTGCTTGCTGAGTGGCTGGTCGCTGGGGCACAGTCCAATGCCTCGTAGCGGCCAGACAGCGATCGCTGAAGAGCACTTTGGCGGCCATTATGTTGGCCAACTTCTGTGCGAATTTTAAATGTGTGTAAGACTCTTTGGCTTATAGGGTGTATTCATTCGAGTAAAGTAGCGAAAACTATGTCTCATTTAAATACGTATAATTAAAAAACAGTTTCAGACTCTCTGAATATACAGAAACTATCGGCTGTGTGTAAATTTATTACACATACGGTGTAGAAATCGGCCAATAGCGTTTCTTCTCCCTAACTAATCCGAATTGAAACATGTAGTTTTTTAGCGTTCTAAGTGCAGTATATGAACGGAATTTATCGTCAGACACGATTTTCTGGCACTTTCTCAGGATATCCTACGATGGTGAAACTTTTGTAAAAAACTTTAATTTCAGAAGAGTTTCACAACACTTTACGTCTTTGCTTGAGTGCCTACTGTATTCTCCAATATTTAGATATTTTATAGCTTCAAAAATGAAACAGGACTGCCTGCAACAGATAGTGTTAAAAATTAACTGTGATAATCAAAATATCCTATCAGGTACATAACTGAAAATAAGCGTCTTACATTACGAATACAGCAGCCAGCCACTAGCAAATTCTTTTACGTCAGTATCTATTGACATTGCATTCAACTTCACAATTTGCATCCAGTGTGGCTATTTGTCATTCATATGTGGAACTAGTAGTTAAACCCGACCACGATTCGTCGTGGCTACCTTTCATATAAAATAAATAGAAAAGGAAATACTGTAATTTATGTGAACATAGAATCACCGAGAGAATGCTTCAATCAAATCAATGTCGTTCGTTGGGCTACTGTGGCTATGAGAAACGAAAGTTATAAAAAATATAGGTTCGCAGATACACATTATTTTACACCCATTACAATTTTTGTCGTTCGTTTTCTCCACAAACATACAGATCAGTTACCGACTCTGGACCATGTGACGTATAATTCACCTTAGTAAAAAGGTATCGTTTTCTACATTCTTTCCATCTATTTCCCAATCGCTATGTCTTATCTTTTGCTTTTCCACTATCTACCTCTTCATCCTCCCTTTGTCTAATCCCCGGCCTCTGTTCATCACTCCCTTCCCTTCCATCCATCTCCCATCTCCTCCTTCATCTATCTCTATGCCCGTATCGTCTTTCGCTCGTGGTACCTATATAAAATGAAGAAATTAAAAATTATGGAATTCCTTCAAATTATGTGTTATCTGCTGGAAACTAAGTAACTGTTAAATAAAATTAAATGAAATAACGACGCCCATCAACTACGGTTTTTTTCTTTCTTTCTCTCCAGACATCGTTTCTATGGTGTTTTGATTTCCACTGCTAATATCATGATCAGCCTTACTGAAAATTAACTATTAAATATGAACGTACTTAAAATGCGTTTCTACGAAACGTTGTTACTTTAGTGTCGCATTTTTACCGTAGAACCTGACTGGTACACAAGGTAGAAGTTGGTACCACTTCAGTTTTCGACGCTCACTTATTTGGCAGCTGGAGAATTTAAAGCGTGATCAGAGCTATAGATATGAAAACATCTGATTCCTTTTGCCTCTCTTAATGGCTACGTATACACATGATTTTCGTTTTGCACGCAACTATGGCAAAGTGCCTTTTGAATTGGCCTCCTTGTATAATTATAATTGAAAATCGATACGTCATTTTTCATTTTGATGTATTTGTATAATGAATTCGATAAAATTTCACTTGCGGCAGTGTCTGATGCCAAAATATCTTGACTGCTCTTTGAAAAATTAGTTACATATCTATTTAATGGTCTTATAAAATTTTGATATGCTCTAAGACGCCAAGACATAAACTAAACAGTCGAATATAGATCTAAATTCTATTTTGCACATTATTTCCTTGCCCAGTAAACGGTGAAATTATAGCATCGACGGCCTAAAGTGCTGAACTTGTCAGCGATCACCAAATAAACCCAAATCACGAACAATGAATGAATGGCATATTCTTGCGCGTTGACCATGAAGTAAATCACTGAAGTTTGCAATATCGTCTACGCTCTTTGGAAACCCAATTAGATAGAATGAATAGTTTTGTTGACCATAAAATAACTATTTAATGCAGTTCCTGCTCTGTCGTTAATATGTTCTTGTACGAACCACTATCCAGTCAATAAATCAATTATCCTTGTAAACTGAACATTCCGTTGCACACATTGTGGTGTCGCACAAGTACAAAGTGCGCGCCACCTACTTTCGCCGCGCGCCGCCATGCACGCACGGCGCGGCGATCTCACGACGACAGCCACGAGCGCCCTCTGCTGGAACGCCGCTCGTGGCCACCACTGAAGAACACCGGCCTCTTCGGACTGAGATAGCAACGAGTTAGGACCTTCGTAATCAGATAGGCACCAGTGAAGACTTTGCTATTGTACAGGCACTAGGCAGGCCTCTAACAACTGTGTATCAACATTCTGCAGTACTATGTAAAAGTTAAGTATTGTTACATTCTGTGCAATATATATATATCTTTCTAATTTCCTCTAGTGTTTATAGTTTCTGGCTGCTCCCCTCCACCGACACCTACGACGAGGCTGGGACACAAAAGCGGCGACGAAGTTGGGACACAAAAGTGGCGACGAGGATGGGATAGAACCTTGGACCAGCCCGCTAGCAGCAGCCAGACAGCAGCAGTCGGAGCACGCAAAAATTGCTCCCGCCCACCCACCCTTATTATAAGAATTTTGGGGGAAGATATTTTGTTACGTATTTTGTGGACTTTTTTGTTTCAGAGCGTCCTCTTTCATATTGCATTTGTGTTTTGTTATAAGTTACTTGTATGCGCGGCGCCTAATCGGTCAGCATGGCCACTACCCCGAACCCAAACTTAATGGAAATTATTCAGTTACAGACGGCGCAAATTACCCAGCTTCTCCAGGCCGTGTCGCAGTTGACGACACAGGCTGCTCACCAACAACAACAGTCGTCACATCAGCAGCCCACACCTGCCGCCGCACCGCTTCCGACGTTCCGCCAGTACAACGAACGTGAGGAAGAATGGAGCGACTATTTCGCGCAGTTTCAAGAACTCGTCGCGGCTCATCAACTTACAGGTCAGAGAGTGAAGAACCTTTTCTTATCGATTGTGGGCCCCCAGACTTTCGTACTATTGCAAAAACTTTTTCCGCAAGCATCTCCTCGTGATGTAGACTTTGAACAAATAGTAGAGGCACTAAATGCTCATTATGAGAGAAAAGTTCTTGTAGCCGCTGCACGATACCGATTTTTCAGACTTAAAAAGTTACCGCAGCAGTCACACCAAGAGTGGATTACGGAATTGAAGGGCTTAACCCGCCAATGTAAATTTACTTGCTCTTGTGGACTTTCGTATAGTGACGTGATGTTGAGGGATGCGATTACGCAGAATATTCAGGACCCCAGAATTAGAGCAGCAATTCTGAAACAGTCTGACCCTTCATTAGACAGTGTACTGCAGCTTATAGAAGCGCATGATACTTTTGACTTAGCAGATGTAGAAATGCAAAGCCACAGTGTTAATTCAGTGCGCCGTAACGGACGCTTTCCTAGCCGTAGTTCTCAGTATAGCACTAGTGATTCTTATTTTTCTACCGGCCGTGCTGAACAGACAGTGAACAGTAGCCAGAGTAAAAGTGCGACACAAAGGTCGCCCCGTCGTGTTAGAAACAGTGATTTGAATAACGGGCGCCACCGCTCATTTCAGAAAAATGTACGTAAATCTTGCCCCCAGTGTGTGTCTCGCCACAAGCGTGCTCATTGCCCTAGTCGCAACGCAACCTGTTATCAATGTGGCAAATCAGGACATGTACAGTCTGTGTGTATGCAAATTAAAAACTCGAAGAACGGTAACGTTAGAAACAGTGCTTCGCAAAGTGCGAGAGCAGTGCATACAGTCAATGTCATAGACGCTGTGGAGTTGAACAGTGCTTTCCTTGGACCTCAATTGCAAGAAAGTAGTTCTGCGCCTATGGCAAAACTATATAGTGCACCACGTAGCAAGCGCCGACGAGCGCGTAAAACAGTGCAACGGAAAAGGGTTCGGGACAAGCAAAATAACTATGAACAGTGCATTCCTGTAGTGAAAATAGTGCCTTCTGCAACTGCTCCTTGTAATAGTGCCCAGTACTGTGTAGCTAGTGACAGTAGACATCAAGTAGCTACTCAAAAGTGTAGTGCAGTAGTTAGTGACTCTGTAGTAGCCTCGCATTGCGCGGACGCCGATCCGGCGGTAGTGCCATCTAGTGGCAGTGTTGTTAATCCGCCGCGTGCCGAGTCTGCGCCGCTTCCTACCGCACGCAATCCGCGCAAGCGCAGAAAACAATATGTATTAGACGTTGCCCACATTCGCGCACCTGTCGTGCGCCAGAAACACAAACTTTTTGTAAATCTCTCCATAGAAGATAAGACTGTGCAATTTCAGCTTGATACTGGTTCCGCTGTTACATTAATTAATAAAGATACTTATGAACTTCTGGGTTCGCCAAAATTGTCGCCGTCACAGCAAGTGTTAACAGCTTATACAGGTGAAAATATTCCCGTGCTAGGAACATGTAGCCTGCCTGCCTCTTTTCAAGGTGTAACAAAAACAGTTGCTTTTGTAGTTCTTCAGGCCAAATCGACACAGAACATTTTTGGACTAGATGCTTTTGACTTGTTTGGTTTATCAATTCAAAGAGATGTGCTTCAAATTTCGTCAATAGTGCCTCAGGATAAAATCAATGCATTGTGTGACAAATATAGTGACTTGTTTTCGCCGGAACTAGGTTGTGCAAAAGACTTCGTGGCACATGTAACTTTAAAAGAATCTGCAGTTCCACAATTTCGTAAAGCTAGACCAGTGCCTATCGCCTTGCGTGATACAGTTGCCGAAGAACTTAAACGTTGGCAAGATAGTGGGGTGATTTCTCCTGTTTCTGCGAGTCAGTGGGCCTCGCCTATAGTAATTATACCCAAGCCGTCAGGAAAACTTCGTCTCTGTGCGGACTTCAAATCAACTGTGAACAGTCAAACAATTGTAGACACTTATCCCCTGCCCAGACCTGAGGAACTGATGGACAAATTAGGACAGTCTCGTTTCTTTTCTAAGATTGATTTAGCAGAGGCATACTTACAGATTCCACTTGATGACGAGTCAAAAAAGTTTTTCGTCATTAATACTCACATGGGCCTTTTTCAATTTCAACGCCTACCCTTTGGCAGTTCTTCCGCCCCCGCTATTTTTCAGCGCTTTTTGGAACAGCTGACAGTTTCTGTACCGTGTTGCTCGAACTATTTAGATGACATTGTGGTATCCGGACGTACAGTTGAAGAACATTTAGTAAACCTGGAGTGCCTTTTCAAAGTTTTGACTGCAGCAGGTCTACGTTGTAATAAAGCAAAGTGTTCGTTTTTTCAAACTGAAATAGAGTACCTAGGCCATGTGATTAATGCCCAAGGAATCCATCCTTTACAGTCACATCTTCGAGCAATCAAAGATTTGCCTCCTCCTAAGAATGTGCAGGAATTGCAAGCAGTGATGGGAAAGCTTAATTATTATTTCAGGTTTATTCCCAATGCCTCTCAGATTGCAGCTCCACTGCATCACTTACGTAGGAAGAATGTTCCTTTTGTATGGTCTAAAGATTGTCAGGTTGCCTTTGACAAACTAAAGTCGGCGCTACTCAGTGATGCATGTTTGATTCCCTTTGACCCCCAGAAGCCTGTAGTGTTAGCAGTTGACGCCTCATCGTACGGTGTGGGCGCTGTAATCTCACATCGTATTGGATGTCACGATCGTCCTATTGCCTTTGCATCCAAGCTACTGACGCCGACGCAACAGAATTACAGTCAGATAGAAAAGGAGGCCTTAGCAATCATTTACGGCGTCGCAAAGTTTCATCATTATCTCTATGGCAGAAAATTCTATTTGTTGACAGACCACAAGCCTCTCACGTCGTTGTTCTCACCCACAAAGCCAATTCCGCCACGTACGGCACAAAAGCTTCAGAGATGGTCCTTGATATTGTCAAATTATCAGTATGAGATTTTGTACCGACCTACCACTAAACATGCCAACGCGGACACACTTTCCCGACTTCCGGTTGGCCAGGATGTGTCATTTGATTCTTCAGAAATGGCATGTTGTCAGATAGATTCCAGAGATGCTTCCGCTGTCGCAGACTTTCCTTTGAACTCTCGTCGGGTTGCACAGGAAACAGCTGCGGATGCAGACCTAAGTGTGGTAGCACGTTTTGTTCGCTCAGGGTGGCCTGCCAGGGCCAAAGACATTGATCGGCCTCTGATTCGACGTTATTTTGCACAACGTCATGCATTATCTTTAAGTCAGGGTGTACTGTTGTTGCATACCGACAACGACCAAGCAAGAGTGCTTGTTCCTCGTTCCCTGCAACGAGAAGTGTTACGCCTCCTGCATCAAGGACATTGGGGTATTGTTAGGACAAAGCAACTGGCCAGACGTCATTGTACCTGGGTTGGTATGGACGCTCAGATAGAGAACATGACGTCACAGTGTACTGTTTGTGCGGAGCATCAGGCGGCTCCTCCACAGCGTTTTTCAGACTGGCCACGCCCCAAGGGACCATGGCAACGTTTACATATTGACTTTGCCGGACCTTTCTGGAATACGCGCTGGTTAATTGTTGTAGACGCTTTCAGCAAGTTTCCTTTTGTGATTGCCATGAACTCAACGACAGCTTCTAGTACAATCAGTGCCTTAACATCAGTGTTTTGCATCGAAGGCTTGACTGAAACTATCGTCAGTGACAATGGACCTCAGTTTGTTAGTGCGGAATTTCAACAGTTTTGTCGTGTGAATGGCATTCAGCATATCACCACCGCACCTTTTCACCCTCAGTCCAATGGTGAAGCAGAACGTTTCGTTCGAACATTCAAGTCTCACATGGAGAAGATGAAAGGTCAGCACTCCAGGCAGCAAGCTCTTCAAATTTTCCTGTCTACGTATCGGTGCATGCCACGTGACGGCCCGTCTCCTGCCGAGCTGCTACACGGCCGCCGTCACCGCTCTCTCCTTCACCTGCTGCAGCCTCCCACGCACCGAGTCGGTTCGTATGGCGCTACGCGTTTTCAGGTTGCTACGCCGGTGCTGTACAGAGTGTTTGCTGGAAACAAGAAGACATGGTTGCCGGGCACCATTCAACGCGTGCTTGGGCGCCATATGTATGTTGTACGTTCTTCCACAGGGTCGGAGCTGCGGCGCCACGCAAACCAATTGCGCCTGCACAGACCGCGCGATCCTGTCTCCGGTTTCTTGATTCCAGACCCAGTTCACCGCCAGGGAGCACAACCACATCGTTCGTCCCCGGACTACGAGATCCCTATGGACGTCGACGTACATCCGACGCAGTCGTCGCCGCCGCTGTCGCTGCCGCAGATGACAGCGTCACCGAGAGGGACTCCGGGACCGTGCGGGCCCCCCCAGCCTGGGCCACGCACCTCAGAAGAAGATGACCTGCTCCCTCTGGGCGGGGGCGGGCGCCCTTCCCCAGGTTTCGGCGGGTTCCCTGGAGGATCGCAAGGCGGATGCCGGGGCGCGGACGGCGTCTCGATCCCGGCCTCAGCTACGACGCCCGTCCCACCAGTAACGCCCCCGCTCAGGCCCTCCTCCCAGTGCCGTCGCCGTGGCCCTCAGCCCTACGCCACGACGGCGCGGCGGTTTGGGGGGGAGGGGTGTGGTGTCGCACAAGTACAAAGTGCGCGCCACCTACTTTCGCCGCGCGCCGCCATGCACGCACGGCGCGGCGATCTCACGACGACAGCCACGAGCGCCCTCTGCTGGAACGCCGCTCGTGGCCACCACTGAAGAACACCGGCCTCTTCGGACTGAGATAGCAACGAGTTAGGACCTTCGTAATCAGATAGGCACCAGTGAAGACTTTGCTATTGTACAGGCACTAGGCAGGCCTCTAACAACTGTGTATCAACATTCTGCAGTACTATGTAAAAGTTAAGTATTGTTACATTCTGTGCAATATATATATATCTTTCTAATTTCCTCTAGTGTTTATAGTTTCTGGCTGCTCCCCTCCACCGACACCTACGACGAGGCTGGGACACAAAAGCGGCGACGAAGTTGGGACACAAAACACATTACTACTCTACGCTGCTGATACCGAAGGTTAACCGAGGAACCAATAACAAAGGCTGAGGATAACGTTCTTTTGTGTTTACAATTTAACAGATAATTGAGCCTGTGCTTGCTCTCTGGTTGACAGGATCTTGTTTCTTATTACTCAGTATATTACAGGGACACAGCATAGACCACCTTCGAGAGATATCACAACAGCCTGTACCGCGTAATATCCATATATAAAAGACAATGTTGCGAGTGACTGACTCACTGACTGATTAAATGAACGACTCATCATCGCCCAGTCAAAACCACTTATGATAAAAACTTGAGATTTGCAGAGGGTGTTCATCTTACACCGTTGGTAACGTTTAAGAAACGATTTTTCGATATTCCGTCCCAAAGGGGGTGAAATAGGAGATGAAAATTTTCTGAAAATACGCTGTTATAAGATCAATTTTGAAGCTAATTCTACATACATTGGTATATGGATTCTTGGTTAGAATTCAAAACAGGCGTCTTTCGGGTTTTTCAGAAAGTCAGGTATTAAGAGGTTGAAAATGTTTTACAAAATGCTGCTATTAAGTCAATTTTGAAGTCTGAACTACAAAATTTGGTATTTACAGTCTTGGTTACTTTTAAAAATGTACGTGTGTATCTTCCCTTCTTTGTCATTGCCTACGTTTCCTGTATCTCGTCTTAGAACTCTAACTTAGAACCATGTTTAGTGTTCTTAGCGAATTCTTTGAAACATTAATACAACGTACTACTGGAATACGCGCATATTTTACATACCTATTTTCAAGTATATTTTATACATGAATTTATATAAATTTTACAATGTGGAAAAGTTGTAACCAAAACCGCAAAAGGTCATATATATGTTGTGTAATATATTAAATAAATAGGTATCTAAAAACCTTCCTGAGTTACAGCGCAACTTTGTGACAAATTTGGAGTTCAATTGGTGAAAAACGTTTTGAGATTTTGAAACACACACAAAGCAACACAACATATATACAAAGTTCTACAAACCCCTTTCAGTTGTTGTACCTATTTGTAAAGCAGATGACTTTTAAATTATGTATTACATGTTGCTAGCTAATATTAATGTCATAAAGAAAAATTCGAATCGAAGTGCCCCCAAACGTTATTTTACACAATCATATAATGAAACTATTTGAACTTCCTGTCCAACAGTACTGCCTAAAGTAGCTCGTTTTGAAGAGCTAGCAGTATTGTACAAGCCTGTTATTTATTTCATTCAATCCTATAATGTCTTAACTAACAGCCTGTTAAGCTAGAGTATCTCTGAACACAACTAGTACAGCTACTTGTTTTCCTGGCAAATATAAAAGGGGAGACAGTGTTCGTTCTTTTTATTCCTTTGTGACAATACTGCTCGTCCTCTCATCTAAATGTTATCGTACGATACCGTCTGCGTCGGATCCGGAATCGTGTGGTTCAATAGTGATAAAAGTTGCGTGTGAAGTTAGTTAAAAACGATATAGCCAGCCTAGGAATCAGTGTAGGACAGTGTCTCGGTGATACTGTGATTAAAACAAGTGATAGATTTCATTAATTAAGAGATTCGTTTAGATACTTTCCAGACAGTTCTGTAAACAATAGTTTCGTCATTGTATGTTATTTAAAGACTTAAACAGATGAATTGTAAAAACTTTTGTGAAATACAAAAAGAAATGAAAATAAATAGCATTGTATATATGTCAGGCTCATAAACAAGTTGTGTTGACCAGCTAATTGTGTTAATTAACGTAATAGTCAAAATTTAAATGTTGTGATCCTTTGTATATATTGACTGACGTGAGATTTTGAACCTATTTTGAGAATGACCAAGATATTTGATAGTCCAATTTATGTTAGGAACATGTATGATGTATTCATTAACAAATTAATTGACATTTAACATCGCACTTTGTTATCAAACAGCAAGATCGGAGATTTCAATTCAAAAAGAAACGTATCATCTAAAATTATTGTACGTATAGTTTTCATTTTTTATTGTGATTATTTTTGTGTACATGAAATGTTTTTCTGTTATGTTTGTTAATTGTAAATCAGTATATTCAATTGTTATGAACAATGCGTAATGTAATGCCATTATTGCCGATGTTATATATTTGCCTCACCGCCTTGCGTGTGGGAGTTCGAGTTTTAGTCGTTTGTCATGTGCTCTGGAAGCTATGTCACTCTGTGTTTTGAAAATGGAAGTACTACCAGCTAAGTTCTGATGTATTGTGGATGTGTTGACTTTGTAATGTTTTGGTGGAGAAGAAGTTTGGTTCAAATTAAAGAAGTAGTGAAAAATTGTACATAGCGAGTATTTATTTCTAACTCGACGCCCCAGGAGAATAATGTTGCAGCGAGCAGAACCCCCCATACATCGTAATGTTTAAAAGCTGAGTATCGGTAGAATAAACTGTAATTACTCAAAAATATAGTAAAACATTTTACTTTTCAGTAATCGATTTATGCGCAGAAAAAACGCTGGGCAGTTTCATGTGTAATGCAATAGTCAAACAGTACAGACGTGACAACCAACCGAGTATAAATACCGCAGTAGCTAAATAATACGTAATTTAACTCCTAACAACACTCGTATTTATCTGACGCTTGCCACTATCATGGCGGCCGACCGAAGGGTCGAATTATCCCACGACAGCAGCGCCATTGGGGAGTCTACTTAAGAAAATTAGATAAATTGCAATTAGCGATCAGTCATGGCTTCACTGTACTAGGTTTAGATGGAATACCAAAGAGTAGCGAATGAAAATTTGTGCCCTGCCGGGATTCGAACTCGGGATCTCCTGCTTACTAAGCAGACGCGTTGACCACTCCGCCACCGAGAACACAGTGACCAGCCCGACTGTAGAGGACTCTTCCCTGCACGTCTCCGCCACACCCAAATTTCTATTCGCCACGCTGTTTCTTTCCTATTACCACAGCCTATTTGGAAAGAGACAGCGTGACGGATTGAGATTTGGGTGTGGCGGAAGACGTGCTGGGAAGAGTCCTCTGCAGTGGGGCTGGTCAATGTCCCATCTGTGGTGGAGTGGTCAACGCGTCTGCCTAATAAGCAGGAGATCCAGGGTTCGAATCCCAGCCGGGCACAAATTTTCATTCGCCGCACTTTGGTATTCCATATATAACTAGTACAGTGAAGACATAAGTGATCGCAAATTGTGATTTATTTCACTCATCGAATGCTGTAACGTCGTCAAAATATATAATTTTATTTTAAAAGGTTTTTGGTGTGACGTGAGACGGACTGTTGTGAGGCCTTGCCTGTAGGCCAGAGGTGGGCAATGAGCGAGCCGTGCTCTCGGAGCCGCCTGCCTGAGTGGGAGCAGAGCCGCGAGCAGCTGGCGTCCATCACGTAGTTCCTGCTGAAAAGACTAGATGGCGTTATGCGCAGCCAACGCGCTAACGTAGCCGCAGAAATGCACCTGGCTGAGTGCGTTATAAAATAGTGCAAACTTTTTAGTATCCAACTCAAATGAACATATTCCACTGCTAGGGGTATCTCCTGAATAATGCTATTATGTTTATAAGTAAGTGACGGAACTACGTGCGCCAGCAAGCATGCAGACCTCTAGTGGCAACTAGGATAACTACCGGCCGAGCGCGAACGCTGCTGAGGCCTGAGCCGGAGCGCTGCTCATTGAGCCGATTTGTGCCCACCTCTGTTGTAGGCGGTGTCGGCTTAACCAACACCGTCTAGGTACAAGGCCTCACAACAAGTTACGTCACACAGATAGGCTGGCCGCTGCGGCACAGCCCACTGCCTCGTAGCAACATCCAGTGGACTTGCGGTGGCGGCCTATCGGTGTGACGTGACTCGGACTTGTTGCGAGGCCTTGTACCTAGACGGTGTTGGCTAAACACACTACGCGAGCACGTAGTGAGAGAGAGCAGCTGCAGCAGTTCTTAATAACAAGTTCTTTTAATCGTCTGTTTAGTGTTAGGTTGTCTGTCGTTAGGAGCCTGCAACGCTGATAACGCGAGTGAAGCCCGGCGCGACACACAGCGCGCATTTTGCGCCGCGGCCGCATAGCAGAGCAGAGCAGAGCAGCCATCGAAGCAAAAAGGCGGCGGCGCGCCGCGCATGCGCAGTGACGGCCTCTGCGGCCGACCGCGCGCGCCGCCCGCGGAATGCCGATTTTTCACCCGCGAAACCGTTTTTCTCTGATTGATACACAACCAGGGGATCGGAAAAAAATATGTCCACTACGTGGAAATTCTCCCGTCGCGGAAATAAAAACCGCTCGACATCGTCACTCGGTCGGATAATGCGGAAATCATTTTGGTTTTTGAGCCCGAACAGGTTCCGTTTTAAATGTTACGGCTGACTGTTTTATTCCGGTGAACTGGAGCGAGCTCGGCCGATAGTGGCCGCGGCAGAGCTGCACTGTTGTCAAACTGCACGCTGTGTGGCGCTAACAGAATGAATGTCCCTTCTGTACGTAATGGGATGGCAGTTCGCACAGAGCAAGCAGACAACCCCTAAGTAGTAGTTTGGCTGAGTCCCTTTGTTACCATCGCACTCCTTTCCTGCGGTAATTTCCGCTTTCCACGGCATCCTTGCCGTATTTCCAATCCAAAATCTTTGTATCATTACTATTACCACTATGAACGCTCGAAGTGTGATTCGTTTACCATTCAGTGGACACCGAGATTATTGGAGGTCGGAGCAATAGGTAATTTCACTAGCAAAAGGAATCTGCATAACACGGAATATTGATTTTTCCATATGCCTAATGCTCCAGCATGATCGGTGTAACTAAAGGAAGGAAGGGAAGGAGAAAGATTAAGGTTTAACGTCCGTCGACAACGTCGTCGATAGAGACCAGGAGACAAATTTTATTGAGCCATAAGATATTTGAGGAAATGCATACTGTAAACCATCAGCTGTGTATTATTTTCCAAACTTCTAACGGTTTCGGTTATAAACCATCTTCACGGAAGAGAACTAGACAGACTGATTAAACAGTTGCATTATATGCCTCCTTATGCATACTGGCATGCATGTCACACAATAAAAATAAATAAGACGTCACTAGGCTTCAAGTCTTGATTAATAACATAAAAGCAATGCCAGGCTGTGTGATGGTGGACCAAGGTCTATTACAAAACAACTCAGTTGAGTTGTTAGGTTCTCTTGTAATAGACCTTGCTTCACCATCACACAGCCTGGCATTGCTTTTATGTTTTTAATCAATGCTTGACGCCTAGTGACGTCTAATTTATTTTTATTGTGTGACATGCATGCCAGTATGCATAAGGAGGCATATAATGCACCTGTTTAATCAGTCTGTCTAGTTCACTTCCGTGAAGATGATTTATAACCGAAAACGGTAGAAGTTTGGAAAATAATACACAGCTGATGGTTTACAGTATGCATTTCCTCAAAGACCAGGAGAGGCCCAAGTACGAGGGCCACTTTTTTCCAATCTCCGATAGGCTATAAATAAAAGAGGAATGGATATAGAAGAAATATTTTCTTACCAAGAGTTATGTACACTTGTGGCTACTTTTCAAAGTAATCACCTTGAAGATTGTGAGGCTACAGTCCGACCGAAACATGGTTTGTCAGAGAAACCGTAACCGAATATTCGGCTCGTCTCCTAGTTTCGGGCGAAACCGAAACTTGTGTAATCGAGTTAAAATTTCTGAATGTTTACGTTACACCACAAATCACTAGTTTTTTTCACGTTTTTCAAGATCGCCTCCCTGTACTAAGCCTTCTTGACTGTGTGTGTGCCTAATCAGAGGTCCGTCGAAGATCACATGGAAGGCGAACAGGTTTAGACAAATCGACGGTGCCTTTATTAAAGAATTTCCAAATTGGATTCTTTTGTCCTCGTTGTCACATTTTCTATCAATAAGTAAACGGAACTCTGTATAAAACAACTGCGCGTATATTTTATCTTCACAGAAAAATGCGCCCCACCATTATAATGCGAAGTAAATAGTGAAACGACTTTAAAACCTATTTTTGAAAACTTTTTTAAAAAAAAGTCATATTTTCTACACGTGTATTCTTTTCAAGGTCAATTTCCTTCTTTTTCACCCGTAAGTTTCCATAGTTCGATGTAGTCCACGGTCGCGGTCACCTCGAATTAACTAGACTATTATATAGCTGCCATAAATTCCGCAGTTCTGCATACCTACTTGTAGGAAGACAGTCTTAAGTCTTTGGGTACACAACAAACATGCCAAATACATACTACGAAATGTCGGAACCTGAACATGACAACTATAAAACGAAAAACGCAGAAAGTCATTTGTTTCCTTCCATAACTAGCCTTTATGATTTTCTTCTTGGGAGCGCTAGCTTTATGTTTCCACCTTCACTTCCCTTTTTTACTATCGATAAACAACATATCTTCCTTTTGGCACTTCTGAATAGATAGCTGCTTCAATCAGTCCTGCAGAAAGTATTTCCAAAAAAAAAGTCACAGTTCCGACTAACAGTACCATTGTTGTCAGTATAAATTTACGCAAACTGAAGGGGAAAAGGTGAGTACCACTTGATCAATGTTTCCTAAATCCATATTAGTTGTTATAAAAAGATCCTCGCTTTCAAGGAAACTCATTAATAAAATAACAATATGATAATTCGTTCCATTACGTACAATACCGTTGAAGTTAAATAGTTACTAACATAGTACATCACTAAGATACGATTGCTTTATATTGTGCTTAACAAGAAAATACCCACAATTTTTACGCGGGAGGAGACACTCCTACTTGTGAAATGGCGCACCGTCGACTGTGGTAAAGCGACCAGACCTTATCAGTTAGTTCAAGAAAGGTAATTTCGGCCAAGCCGAAGATTCGGATGATTTCTGAACGAAAGCGAAACTGTAGTCGAAACCAGCATTTAGGCTGAAACTGTCCGTGACCGAAACAGAATATTGGGCAGTCGTTAATTAAGGCATTTGTCATACCTGCGGATCATCTTTCCAATACCCTTTCCATAAAATGTAGCTGCCAATGACTTTAAATGAGTCATCGGATTGTCTTGAAGTTTCTCGTTAGTTCGGAACACCTCTGGAATTCCAATGATAATTCACTCGTCGTCAATCGGTGGTTTTCTCTTCCCACTTTGTCAACTCGTCGAAAAAGGTGATCTGTAGCGACAGCTTGCGTCCTTGACATGCTTCATCGTGCACATCAGTTCGGCCATCTTTAAATTTTCTGCACCATTCACGCATGACTCTTTCACACATAAAGCTCTTTCCATATACTTGGCTAAGTCTTCGATGGATTTCTGGTGTACTGTTCCCTTCTGTTTGCAGAAAACGAATAATGCTTCGTAACTCGGACTTGGCAGGAGAATTAATCAATACGGTGCTGTTCACGTGACTGTAGGTCGGCACAGAATGAAATCAGGAACGCGGCAACAACAGAGAGTGAGGTGAGGGGGTGCGCAAACATCTACTGTGCACACCGCTCGCCTGCAACTCGTCTGGTCTCTATGGTGTGCAATCGGAGGTTGAAAAAAAGGCCACAGCGCCGCGGTGTAGCCGAGCGGTCTAAAGCGTCTCGCTGCGGAGCGCGCGGTTGCTCGCCGTGGAGGTTCGAGTCCTCCCTGGGGCATGGGTGTGTGTGTTGTCCTTAGGTTAGTTTACCTAGGTTTAAGTAGTTTGTAAGCTACGGACTGATGACCACTCAGTTTGGCCCGATAGAATTACAAACAAAACATAAAAAAAAGGCCCTCGTAGTTTTCGTTAGGGCTGGGGAAGGAAATTGGCCGTGCGCTTGAAAAGAACCATTTTAGGATTTGCCTAGAGTGATCTAGAGAAAACACGGAAAACATAAATCCGGATGGCCGGAGAAGGGTTTGAACAACGCCACCTAGATACAAGGCCTGTGCGCTGCCTGCCAAGACTGCTCGTAACACAAGCAAACTGTTTGCAGCGTTTGGGAATAGATACACGTTGCACAGTGTGTTTAAGAATGTTCGTAGTGTTATTTATATGATTCACAGAGAAATTCGTGTTGGTATAAAATATTTATGAACTATTAGTAAGGTTTCTTAGCGATATTGGTATCGGTCTCATACCAACAAAAATGTACAAATTTTCTATCAATAAGTAAACGGAACTCTGTATAAAACAACTGCGCGTATATTTTATCTTCACAGAAAAATGCGCCCCACCATTATAATGCGAAGTAAATAGTGAAACGACTTTAAAACCTATTTTTGAAAACATTTTTTTTAAAAAGTCATATTTTCTACACGTGTATTCTTTTCAAGGTCAATTTCCTTCTTTTTCACACGTAAATTTCCATAGTTCGATGTAATCCACGGTCCCGTTCACCTCGAATTAACTAGACTATTGTATAGCTACCATAAATTCCGCAGTTCTGCATACCTACTTGTAGGAAGACAGTCTTAAGTCTTTCTGTAACACAACATCTCTCTAGGAAAACTGGCCTCAGTACTCCAGGCCAAAATCACTGCCATCAGGGCGTGTGTGGAGGAGAATTTGCGTAGGTGCTACAAAGATCTAGCATCTATATCTATTCAGACAGCCAGGCATCCCTGAGATCACTGGCAGCTCCAGCAACAAGGTCTAAAATTGTTGCAGAATGTCACAGGGTTCTGGTAGAGCTAGGGAAAAGCAATAGAGTAAACCTATTGTGGGTTCAAATGTTTGTTAAGCTTATGGGACTTAACTACGGGGTCATCAGTCCCTAAACTTACAAACTACTTATGAACTACCTTATACTAAAGACGGCACAAATATCCATGCCCGGTGGGGGATACGAACCACCGACCGTAGTGGCCGTGTAGACCGTGACTGAAGCGCCTCAGTCTCCTCGGTCACCGCGGCCGGCTATTGTGGGTCCCTGGCCACTCGGGGATCAGTGGCAAAGAACATGCCGACAGATTAGCCAGGATGGGGGCAGAGACTCTGTTTATTGGGCCGGAACCTGTCCTGATAATCACCAAGGCAATGATCAAATCGGAGCTACGTAACTGGCTCAGAAGGCAGCACGTAGAATATTGGACCAAAGTCCATCAACAAAAACATGGCAAGGTAATGATGCCAAAGCTATGTTTTAAAGGAAGCTCTGCAATCCTGGGCCTGAAAAGGAGAGAGATTAGACTCATGGTTGGATTGCTGACAAGCCATGGCAATTTCAAAAAACACCTACGTTCAATGGGAATAGCAGAAGAGGACCCTAAATGTACGATATGTGATGACGGTGATGAAACTGCATCACATCTAATCTTCGAATGCATTGCATTGGAGAATAGAAGGCACATAATATTTGGGACAACCAGACCCGAAGAAATTGTGTCTAATAAAGAAATGGTAAAGGGTCTCCTTGCACTGTTCAAGGGCATTGGTTGGCTTTACTAGATATACAGGGAGCGATACCGCACAATAAACTTAGTTTCGGTGCGAGCAGTGGCGGGTTAGACCAAGACTGTTTTGGCTTTCCTGGAAAAATCAAATCAATGTGTAACACAATGTGCAACGTACACGTATTACTAAACTCATCAGAACGCTACATATGACAAATAGTTTGCGTACGTTATGACCATTCTCGGCATGCAGCGCACAGGCCTTGTATGTAGGTGGCGTTGGTTTGAAGCGCGTTCAGGCCCATTAATGGACAGTCTGGGGCTCATGACGCCTGGAATGTACAAGTTGCAATTTGTGACGGACAAACAGTAGGCACTGCGAAGCCATTGTGAAGCAAAGTCGGACGGAACACAATAGGCGCTTATGCCTACGCAACCCTGAAAAATTTGTCATGGCAGAACACGCTTGGGAAAATCCATACCGAATTATGTGCAACGAAACTTCTAGCACAACGAGGTAATGAGATACAATAAAAATCTATACAAAAACCTGAAAACATCTTCAATAAGGACTGTAGCTCGCAGTTCAGCACAGCCTAGGATTAGGCCATTGCGAGGTGAAGGCGGATAACGGAGAGACTGCGGCGACACCGTTGTCATTGCCCACTTGAAAATGGCCGCCCAGAGGATGTTTCACAACCGCACGCGGCTCGAAGGCCGAGAACATTTTGTTAAGGCTAACAGGAAACTGGGAAAAATACTTGGGCAACGTCGGCGTTTCAGTTCGTCCGTGTCTATGAAAATCAATGGCCGTGCGTTTGGTCCGCTAAAAACAATTATCTGATCGATTTGAATATTTTTCAAATGTTTGTAAAGTTTATGGGACTTAACTGCGGGGTCATCAGTCCCGAAACCTACAAACTACTTATGAACTAACTTATACTAAAGACAACACTATGCCCGAGGGAGGATTGGAACCTCCGACGCGGGAGACCGCGCCATCCGCAACGTCGCGCTCCAGACCGCACATGAATATTTTTCGTTCGCTTCGAAACAGGAGTGGTTTAGAAATAAAACGCCGCAGTGCAGTGGACGAGCGTTCTAAGGCGTCTTGATATGGAGCGTGTAATTGCTCGCCGTCAGAGGTTCGAGTCCTCCCTCTGCCACGTGTGATTGTGTGTGCCTTAGAGCGCTCGGCCACTCCACCGCGGCCGTATTACTAGAAGTTACAGCGTGATTCTTCCCTAACAAGGAGTGGCTATGACGTTCCGATCAAGGATTTTTTTCAAACTTTGTACCCTTTTAGCAGACCATTAGGACAACAAAATGTGCAAAGAGTAAGGAGCAGTACTTAAACTACTTCGAGAAAATCGCAGCAGTAATGTCACGCGTCGAACATTAGACCGTGTGTTGCAGCTGTAAGCAACCCAAGCTGTGGTACAGTGGTTAGCGTTCTGACTTTTTAATCGATGGATCGCCAGTTCGATCCTAACTTACACCGCCGTTTCTTTTCACTTATTTTTTTCTTCTACACTGGTCGTATTAGTTCATATATGTTATATTTCAAAGGTAATATAACGAAAAAATACGTGTAGTTGCATAGACATTTAATGAAAGTTGTCTGTCTACATACGTTTATTATTACAACAAATATATTTTGATTTTCTAGAAGCAAACGACCAAACGCATAAGGTTTATCGGAAATTGTATACTTGTAATTTCCCAAATCCCTTGTACGTGCATTCGGACTGCACTAGACGTTTCGACGTTTCGACATGCAGACACAGACACAAGTTGCACTTGTCAACAAGAGGAGGGGGAGGGTCGGCAAGCCCCATTCGGTAGCGAACCTGCATAGCGGTGAGAGTTGCTACTGCAGCAAGAACGAACAGTGTACGTACCTCGTTTTTCACAATCACAAGATTTGCATTTTCCTGCAAAAATGGAGCTGACTCCCGCTTGTCAGACTACTGCGGATGGTGACTACCATGTGCACAATGCGGTTTATAAACGCCAGGTAAAAGTTGCGTTTGTGTACTGTCAGAGTCTTGCACTTGTACGTTATGTTTATTATTTTCTTACCATGATCTCTTTTCAATAATATCACCCGTGTCGAAGAAAGAAATAAAAACAAACTACGGTATGAGCTAAGATGGAAATGGCCATCCACTGATTGAAAAGTCAGAATGCTAACCACTGGACCACCGCTTTCTATTGTTTATGGTTTACTTATAGCTGCAACATACGGTTACATGTTCGATGCGTGAAACTACTACTGCGATTGTCTCGAAATCGTTTAAGTACTGCGCCTTAGTCAAATGTTTAAATGTTTGTAAATCTATCGGACCAAACTGCGTGGTCATCAGTCCGTAGCTTACATACTACTTAAACTAAGGTAAACTAACCTAAGGACAACACACACACACAGACATGCCCCAGGGAGGACTAGAACCTCCGACGGCGAGCAATTGCACGCTCCGCAGCGAGCGCCTTAGACCTTGCACATTGTGTTGTTCTGATGGTCTGCTAAAAAGGTACAAAGTTTGAAGAAAATCCGTGGTTGGAACGTTGTGGCCTCCCCTTGTAAGAATCACTACTTTCTTCTTCTCCTGTTTTTAAATTTTTTTTTATTTTTTTTTTTATTTTTTTTATTTTTTTTATGGGACTTAACTAAGGAGTCATCAGTCCCTAAACTTACAAACTACTTAAGAAGTAGCTAATCCTAAGGACGGCACAAATATCCATGCCCGAGGGGGTATTCGAACCCCCGACCGTAGTGGCCGTGTAGACCGTGACTGAAGCGCCTCAATCCCCTCGGCCACCGCGGCCGGCTCACTACTTTCCAGTCATCCACTATCCAGTGGATGGGATCGTTAAATCATATCAGACGCCTCTTAGCACTTACTTCACAAGCGTATGGTTTATGAAGAAAATGACAGCTTTGGCGATATACGAAGGGTCGGAGTATACTTAGTTCATTTGCTACACACGTGTCTCATCCACGTTAGAGGTGACTGAGTCTCCTGGCGGACCTATGCTATCGCTGGGTTATCAAATGTGGAGGCTAGCGTCAAGCATTAATGTGAAACTACTGCAGACTTCTCATAGGCATTACACATTTTTGTGAAAATACAATAGAAAAGTTAAAGAAACACAAAAAGTTCTATGATACTAATCGTGCAATAAATCAGATATTATACCTATAAGAGCTTTGTAAATGTATTAAAACATTAAAGTGAAGACACCCCTCCCACCACGAGGTCCAGTTCTACTCCCCTCCGCCCCCTTTTCAATGCGGCTACAATTTGTAGAGTTGTTTCTACTGCTTTCAGTTTGCTTTATACTCTCCCTCGCCTCCCCCCCCCTTCCCCATCCTCTCATGTACTGATCGATCCGCATTATCAAGTCATGTCCATGATTGATCAGAATGATATGTTCAAATGGGACTTGACTACGGGGTCATCAGTCCCTAAACTTTCAAACTATTTATCAACTGCCTTATACTAAGGACGTCACAAATATCCATGCCCGAGGGGGGATTCGAACCACCGACCGTAGTGGCCGTGCAGACCGTGACTGGAGCGCCTCAGTCCCCTCGGCCACTGCGGCCGGCGATCAGAATGATAAGAAGGAGCTATCGTGTTTGATCAAACAACCAGTGAAACCGTCCAACAGTTTGGTGTATCAACGCGGTCTGTTGAAAGTGCCGCTCGTAAAAATATCGTGACGGATATACAGTACACAAAAGAATTAGGGGATCAGGGAGATACCATGCACGGTATACATATGGTAAAGTATAATTCACATATTAGTTACTATTGTAATTTGTATGTGATACAATACGATATTTTTCTGTCTCAACTCTTTACTTCAGGTTTACATGGTGTTTACTTAGAGCGAGGCACCATGGGCTACGATAATACTGAAAAACTCTTTCCCGTTGCCCTGTATTATGGTGTGTTACCAGTACAACTGCACACCTGCGTGCCACGAACAGAATGGGGTTATCAATCAGCCCTTGAGGGATATTTGGCCATTCTTCCATGAGTGCAATATCCAGCTCTGCAACCGTTATGGGAGGTGCTGGTATGGAAGCAATTCGTCTGCCAAGTGAATCCGACACATTTTCAATCAGGTTTCAGTCCGGTGAACATGGTGGCCACTCCATTCATTAAATTATCTCAGTTTCAAGCACGTTGTCCACCAGTGCAGCTCTGTAGGGACGATCGTTATCGCCAACCAGGAGGAAGCCATCTCCTATGGCACCAGTGTACGGTACAGCAAAATGTCGAAGGATCTCATCTCTTTACCTCTTATCAGTCACAGCTTTATTCTGAACGACATGGGGATCAATAGGTCCACCAATACTGACTCCTGTCCACACCATTCGTCCACCACGATAAGGTGATGTTTTCAGCACGTAAGCGGGATTGTTCCGATTTCCACGTTCTCTCCAGATGAGCAAATGACGATTGTCTGACTGAACAACAAATGTTGACTCATCTGTGAACAGAACCCAGCGCTATTCGTTATAACTCCAATCCTGATGTTGCTCCACCCAGTTTCCGCGGGCTAAAGGGTGTCGTGGTTTTATTGGGACAGACACCGTAGGCCTGCGTACGTAGAAGTCACACTCCCGAAGGTGATATCGGACTGTTTGCACGTCCTATTACTGTCTGGAGAGTGCGTTGCAGCTGAGTTGCATTCAGCTTCCTGCCTCGACTCGCTGTTAACCGGAGATAACGGTCATGTCTTGCTGATGTTTCCCGTAGACGACCTAAGCCTTGCCTTCCTTTAACTGTTCCTGGTGTATGAACTCGCGTACAGGTCGTGCAAATTACACTTCACTTTGGAACACTCCAATAGCTGTAGCCACCTCTATCTGTGCCTGTCCAGCTTCCAACCTTCCTATGGTTCTCCATGCCATAGCTTCGAGTAAGTGACGTTGTTGTTGCATTTCAGTTGCTACAACCCCTCTGCAGAAACTTTTTCTTATTAGCACTATGTATATCGCCGTAATTTTGTTTCCCCACTCCGTTGAACCGAGAGAAAGACGTGATTCTGCCGATGATAGCACTTCGGAACGTTAAGTATCTGAACTGGTCCAAAGCTACTGGGTGAAACAGACGCATTTTGACTGGTCAGTGTACTCAGATAGGTTGTAACGTGTAACAGCCCATTTTCTCCTTTCAGAGCTATAGACTTGTTAAAAAATGAATCTAGTTGTTTCTGACAGTCTTGTGTGCGCCATAGTACAAAATGCATGCGTTTCCTTGCTTCTCTAGTACTGCGAACCATTGTTGAGGAGTATAGATTGTACTGTTTCTTACTTTTTTACTTTTTTTAAAAACGTTCAAACGTTTGTAGAGTCTATGGGACTTAACTACGGGGTCATCAGTCCCTAAACTTACAAACTACTTATGATCTAGCTAAGACTAAGGACGGCACAAATATCCATGCCCGAGGGGGGGGGGGAGTCGAACCCCCGACCGTAGTGGCCGTGCAGACCGTGACTGAAGCGCCTCAGTCCCCTCGGCCACCGCGGCCGGCTGTACTGTTTCCTTTACCGTGATTACAGACTTGTAAAGTCCTTATCACAGGCACTGTACGAAATGCCTACGGCTTGGGAACACGTGGAAAACGTTGGAAAATCTACCACTGCCGTGCTGTCATGACACCTCAAGTTCTTTCGTGCAATATAGGAACTTGTATCTGTCACAAGTTCCATTTCTGCACGAAACGTAATTTCAAAACTGGTTTTTACAGGGAAAAAAATCGCACTGTCGTGTTTTACGACCCACTTTAGAATTGCCTGTAGTGTTCTGATATTTTGCAAACATTTCGGACAAAAATGATAAAAATTCGTTATTACGTATTTCACGAGAGTTCACGAAACAGAACAAACTTTCATTTTAGAGGGAGCACTCTTACATTTGCACAACTCTAAACATTGCACAACATAGCTCTATTTAATTAATAAGGGTGCCCGAAACCATTTTAAGAGCCAAGGCGAAAAAATGATGGTAGTGGCAGGTTTCGAAGTACCGACGATGTGCATCACAACCTAACGCGTGCACACTACATTACGGCGGACAGTTACGGAATGGTTTCTTAATTCTCGTACTATTGGAGTTAACTGTTAATATAGCATTTTAGACACTAGATTATAATTTATCGTACTAAGAATGACGTGTTTCTGTTAATTCTTCAGTGCGCCGTTGCTTTTAAATGACAGTGCGTAATTTATAATAATAAAATCATTAAATATAGCAAGCAAGATTACGTATACCAGAGAGAGGTGCCGGTCGCGGTGGCCGAGGGGACTGAGGCGCTTCAGTCACGGTCTGCACGGCCATTATGGGCAGGGGCTCGAATCCCCCCTCGGGCATGGATATTTGTGCCGTCCTTAGTATTAGCTAGTTCATAATTAGTCTGTAAGTTTAGGGACTGATGACCCCGTAGTTAAGTCGCAGAGAGAGTTCTAAGCGAGAAATGCCACGTGACATCTCAGAACGCCTGGATTACGTAAAATCGAGAAACAGTGTCAAATCGCCGTTATTTTTGCAAATATCTCTGTGACGGTGCGAGATATGAAAAAAGGGAGCAAAGTTGTAGAGAATTTTTACCTCCACAAATTCCGTTATTCAATTTTCGTTTAAAACTTTCTCGGACTTCATGCCGCGTCAGTTGTTGATAAAATTTCAAGCTCTCGAAGATATCCTCCATCTTCTTCGTCATTCTTCGTCAGGAGCCGCTGTCAGATGGGGGATATCTTCGATAGCTTGAAATTTTATCAAGAATTGACGCGGCATGAAGTCCCAGAAAGTCTTATACAGAAGTGTTCAGCGAAAGACTTCGCACTCATTCAATTTTCGTGTCGGATGAACGGTTTATTTGTAATTAAAATTATATTACAAACGGCTCTGGCGGCCAACAATTATGTCGGTAAAGTTTGGTGCCTATCGGTTGAATGTTTCGACTTAAAAAGAGGGAACACGTTACGTAGAAAATTCTCTACAACTTTGCTCTCTTATGGTTTTTTTTTTTTTTTTTTTTTTTTTTTTTTTTTTTTTTTTATCTCGTAGCGTTTCAAAGGTATTTGCCAAAAGAACGGCGATTTTGGGATGTATGCTTGTCAAATGTTTGTTAAGCTTATGGGACTTAACTACGGGGTCATCAGTCCCTAAACTTACAAACTACTTATGAACTATCTTATACTAAAGACGGCACAAATATCCATGCCCTAGGGGGGATAAGAACCCCCGACCGTAGTGGCCGTGCAGACCGTGACTGGAGCGCCTCAGTCTCCTCGGCTAACGCGGCCGTCTGTATGTCTGTCTGTCCGTAACGTGTTCCCTGTTTTTAAGACGAACCGTTCAACCGATTAGCACTAAATTTTACAGACATGATTGTAGGACACCAGAGACCAGAACCTCCCGTTTTCAAATATTTCGGACACAAAATACGGTAGTAATACCAAAAAAAGCTGTTTGTAATATAATTGTAATTGCAAACGAACCGTTCATCTGACACGAAAATTGAATAACCTAATTGGTAGAGGAGAAAATTCTCTACTACTAAGCTCCCTTATGTTTTTTTCCATATCTCGTATCGTTTGAGACATATTTGCAAAAGTAACGGAGATTGACACTCTCCATTGAATTAACGAAAACCAGCCGTTCGGAGATGTCACGTGACATTCCTCGTCCAAAACTCTCTCTGGCATACGCCATCTTGCGTTGCGTATTTGATGATTTCCTTATTGTAACTCACACGTTGTCATTTCGAAGCAATGGCGCACTGAAGAATTAACAAAAACACAACTTTCTTCGTACGATAAATGATAATATAGTGTCTACAAATGCCACACTAGCATCAGTTAACAACGGCCATCAGTGTAGCGTAGTGGGCAAGGCGTTGGACTATGACGGTAAAGGTCGGTGGTTCGGAACCCGCCCCTACCTAAATTTTTTTCGCTAAAAGGGTTTCAGACACTCTTATTAATTCATTTTTTATTATTTAGATTATTATTTTGGTCCAAAATGTTTGCAAAAACATATAAAACTACAAATCTAAAGTGGGCCGTAAAACACGTCAGTGCGATTTTTTTTTTTTTTTTTTTTTCATTTAAATTTCGAGTTGTGAAAAGGCGATCGCAAAGGCCCACTTTAAGTGTTACTACCGTAACCTAAAGTGGGCAAAAAAGCAGCACATTAGAACCAACACACGCGGAATCGTGTGACAATAACAACTATAGTAATAACTTGCATACCCGAAAAACGATGACAGTTCCCGTTTCTGATGTGGACGCCTCAATTACAGCGGGGTGATTCGTGCGCTGGTGTCGCAGCAGGCGGCGCGAGAGTAAACAGCGGTGTGGCGGTAGGGAGGTGCTGTGGGCCCGGCGCCCCGCCCGCCTCCCGGTCTCATAACGGCGGATATTGCGGCGCGCTGTTCCGGCCGTCGAGCAGCGGGTAGGCGCATTCCGCGGGCCGCGGCCGCCCCAGCCCCAGCCCAGCCTCGTTACCCGCCTCCTCTGCCCCATTCGCCAAAAGACAATATTGGTGCGCGGGCGGCGGCACAAGGCGGCCGCCGGCGCCTGCGGAATGCATATCAGCTGCCCGCCAAGCCACGCCCACCTGCCGCGGAACAAACGGAGCACCCGACACCGCCGCCTGCCCAAACACTCCGCACCGCGCCAACTCTTGAAGCAAACCTCTGTACCACCTGCACTATTCATAAGCAATCGTCTCCTGAGAAAACCGGCCGGTTCACAATGGGGTAGCCAACCTTCTGCCTTCTGCAATGGCATTGTGTTATTCTACTACAAAGCACGCCTCCCCCGTTTGGTATAACTCATGCCAAACAGGTAGATGTTATAGCTCTTAGGGCCGGTTCGTTTCAAAAATGTTTGTATAGTCTATGGGACTTAACTAAGGGGTCATCACTCCCTAAACTTACAAACTACTTACGAACTAGGACGGCATAAATATCCATGCCCAAGGGGGGATTCGAACCCCCGACCGTAGTGGTCGTGCAGACCGTGACTGGAGCGCCTTAGTCCCCTCGGCCACCACGGCCGGCCGGTTCGTCCATCTCTCGTTAATCTTCTCGTTTGCCGCAGTGGAGTAGCCGAGCGTTCTAAAGCGTCTCGCTGCGGAGCGCGTGGCTGCGCGCCGTGGAGGTTCGAGTCCTCCCTGGGGCATGGGTGTGTGTGTTTGTCCGTAGATTAGTTTACCTAGGTTTAAGTAGTTTGTAAGCTACGGACTGATGACCACGCAGTTTGGTCCGATAGATTTACAAACAAATCTTCTCGTTCGTAAACAAGCACTACGTTTACATGCAACACATCTTCCGGAAGACGAAAACCGATTTTCGTAAACCGTTTCTCGCTGTCGTGTTTACATGTCACAGCCTCAATCAGATTTCCTATCCCACTTAATATGGCGGATGAAAAACAGCTGATTCAGCTCCTGATTTTGTCGGTACAATCGCTATTTTTCTTTACTTAAATACGAAGATTCATGCTCACTATAATATTTATAATTTTATTTCACGCTAGAAAATATCACTCATGTGTGCCGATAATTGTTAACAAGAAATCACTGTCTGACAAGCCAAGAACGCTTCAAAAGCGGTTGTGTTTACATGAGCACAAACATTGAATGTGGAACTGGAAAACCGCTTTACAGAAATGGATTTCCAGAATCGATTTTGGAGTGTTTACATGACCAACCAAAAGCGGGTTTGGGAAATCGGTTTACGAAATCCGGTTTTGGGAGCCCATGTAAACGGGGTGAAGATGCCTTTAACGTCCAGTTAAATGTGCTCGTTAAGTGTATTGCGTTTGTCACTGCCAGATACACCTCTCGTCTGCTAACGTGGAGAAAACGAGAAGATGCGACATATTTCGACTATGTTGGCAATAAAAACAAATGAAACTACCGTCTAAGTAAACAGCTGTTCCCTATATTTGAGTATCAGGAAGGAGGTTAGAAGACAGTTGTTATTTGGACTATGACAAACAAACATGAAACAAGCTCGAATTTTACAAGAAGTTAGCCGGCCGCGGTGGCCGAGCCGTCGGCGGCGCGCCTGTCACGTTCTGCACGGCCACTACGGTCGGGGGTTCGAATCCCCCCTCGGCCATGGATATTTGTGCCGTCCTTAGTATTAGCTAGTTCAGCAGTAGTTTGTAACTTTAGGGACTGATGACCCCGTAGTTAAGTCCCATACACTATACAAACATTTGAACATTTTTACAAGAACTTTGAGAGTCTTGTCCGTAATAGAGAAATATAAGGACACATTGGAATTTAAAAAAAATAATAAATAAATAAATAAACGTCGAAAGGAAAAGGAAGCGACATTGTGGCAAATGAATCCAATGCAGTTTATGGAACATGTAGAACAGTAAAAGTGCCAAGTACGATAACATGCTACCAAGTGCGCTCGAACAAACATAAATATACCAGAATCGTCTGAGAGATAATGTAGAGGTCCCTTATTCCATTAGAGATACTCTCGCATCTGCAAAACTCTGTAGTCGCCCATTAGAGGCCTCTGCGTGAGCCACGCCGCATTGCACTGTGACCTGCCGGTACACCAGTCGGGAGCACCAGGGAAAGTGCGGTGTGCCTCTGAAGTGTCGTTTTGTGACGTTATTTGTGTACTGAAGCGTCAGATGGGTCGGCGATTGGTAATCAATCCTGACAATGAATTGCGATTGGTTGAGATGAAATATCAAAGAACCCTTCTTAGTGAATACGGTCTTGGTGTAGAATATTAATCATTGACATGTTATCTTGTATCTATTATAATGCAGAAATATTAGAAACACTAGTATATACCATGTAACATGCGAATGATTCATCTTCTACACCAATACCATCTTCACGGAGAAGGTCTCTTCGTAACTTCATCTCAACCAGTCACACTATATTAGCAGGATTTTTTACCAATCGCCGACCTATCCGACACTTCACTACACAAATAACGTCACAAAACGCAATATCAGAGGCACACTGCACCGTCACTACTGGTGTACCGGCAGGTCAAGGTGCAGTGCGGCGAGGCACACGCAGAGGCCTCTAATGGGCGACTGCAGAGCTTTGCAGAGGAGGGAATATCACTAGTGCAATGAGGAACCTTCACATTATCTCTCACACGATTTTCGTGTATTTATATGTGTTACAGCCCAAGTACTTTCCTTGTTGGTGGAAGCAATAACTTGCACATAGGCGAAAGTGCACTGTTCCTGTAGATCGGAGGAAGAAGACACATTTTAGGCCTTCCACTAGGCGCAACAAGCATAAGTAAATGCTGAATTAATAAGCTTGCAGACATAAATAATGTATTCTGTTTTCTATTACGACTGAGAACTTACAAAATACGTAACTATCTGTTGGACTCTTCAGATGGTCGTGGAGTTTTTCATGCAACGTTTCCAAAGTGGCTTTTCGAAGACGAAATCGAGTAACAAATTCTGCATCATTCCAGCATTCAAAATGATATGGACGAGCATAAATACGTCTAGGATGCCTTATACGGGCAATGATCGTGCAAAATATTGACGTCGTCGTAATTTTCAACCAAATTTCTTATTCCAGCCATTTTCATCATACCGATTCTCATTTAACTAGTCGTTACCCGTAAGTTTGTATTTTGATATCGCACGAAAAATTTTAAGGTTATGTTTCATATCTGCAATACATAAAACTCGTCTAATCGCTACTGACATGGATGGGGCGTGAAATATGGCGATACAATTTTCCAATAAAGCTGCTTTGCACATTAGTTTTTCATAAATGTAGTGCTTGTGTTATTTAGTTCGATAAATCGGTCTTTATCACGTGAATAAGCTATAATGCGGTATTTTTTAGCGCTGTGGAATCATGCCATTTTCATACAGATTCTAACTTAACTGGTCGTTAGCCGTGTAACGAGCAGAATTTTAGTCGTTAACTTAACGGGCAGTTTGAGGTCTTTTAACATCAGGTTAACTAATAACGAAACATTGACAAACGCTATTAACCGTTAACGATAATATAAAATCTTAATCTGGAACTTAACGAGACATTGACAAACCGGCCCTTAATGACACATGCAGAATTATAACGGGATATTTAAAATCCACTCCAATCGAGTGGCTTTACCACCTTGCAGGAATAGCACCAGATTCTGTTGGGACAGAAATAATAGCGAATAAGGAAAGGAATAAAGTGGAGCAGGAAAGAACTTATCCCTTATATGTACATGAGTTGCACGTACAAAGAATTAAGTCCCGGAAGAGTTTCTTGAGAACATCAACAGAAATTACCATAGATCAAAAAGTCACATTGAAATTGTGGAAAGCTAAGGCCACTTTACCACCTGGGTGGAAAAGAGTAGCTTAAACATTACAACCTGGCCATGACAAGGGATGGTTGACATGGAAGTCCTTGAATAGGTAGACATCGGAAGTGGGCAGATCCAGAGTTAATCTTGCAAGATGGGGCTACACTGAGGGGAGATACCATCAAGTGAGACTGTGGAGAAGATCATACCATGAAACATACGCTTCAGTGTTGACTGTGTCCAACCATCTGCGCAGAAGACGATTTTTATTAGGCATCGGAGAACGCATTGGAAGTGGCCAAGTTTTAGCCACATGTAATATAGGTTGGGTTGTTTGGTTGGAATAGGGGGACTAAACTGGTAAGGTTATCAGCCTCCCGGTGGGGAGGGGAAGGAGTGAGGATTGTAAAGGAGGGGAAGGGGGAAACGAAATGCAGTCCGGGAAGTATAGAAGGAAGACTGCATTAGCGCGGAGCCTTGTGATCGCCACGCATGTACTCACGAAAGAACTGTGAGCTCCCTAGGGGAGAGTAATCACCTCCGTGAACAGCCCAGACAAGGAATATCGGCCGGTTTAACATAATCCGCAGTCAGAAAACTGATAACACCTCGCTGCTCCTTAATCGTAGAATTTTGCGATGTGAACACCATCTTGTCGGCACAAGCTCCTGCGTCCCTGCGGGCGCCAGGGGATGCGCAGAACCAGGCCAACTGTTTGGTCCCTTCCTCCAACCAACCAAACAACATTCGCGTCCCTAGATGTAGCACTACGTTTCCCAAAGCGGCATATTCAAATTTCAACGGTTTTGGTCATTTCGTACATTTTTTGACCACCCCTCCTATCACTGCTGCTCACACTTAATCCACTTGAATTTTATTCACGAAAAAATGCGTGTGATGCCTTGATATATGAGCTCTGCCTCATTGTGCCTTAGTGTTCTTCTACGACGAGGCACCTTTTCATTTGTCTGGCTTCGTGAATAAACGAAATATGCCGTTCTGGAGTGTCACGAACCCCCGAGAACTTCACGAGCAGCCCCTGCATATACAAACTGCGACTGTTTGGTGTATGCTATATAAAGTTCGCATTATTGGCCCATGGTTTTTAGAAGAGGACGATAAGGCAGGGATGGTCACTTTTGAGCGTTGTGTTCAGATGACTGAACATTTTTTCTTCCAGAACTTGAAGAAACGGATGTCGGTGATGTCTGGATTCAACAAGATCGCGACCTCCACAGGTCACACGGCACGAACATGGATGACCATGTTGCGCGAACACTTCCCTGATCGTCTCATCTCTTTGAGGAGCGATCTCCAGCGGCTAGCACGCTCGTCATAATTAGCGCCACGATACTTTTTCTTACATGTCTATCGCAAATACTTGGTGTACTTGAATCGTCCGCAGACCCTGGCTGGGCTACGAAACAATATTCGTGGCGCTACTGCCACCATCGGCAGATAAATGTTTGAAAATGTGGACTGAAACTTCCAATTTCGGCTAAAACAATCAATATATAAACAGGATGTTTCCCTAATAGGTTGCAAAACTTTAACACCAGAGGATGCACCACTCAACAATTTGAGGCAGGACCACGGAAGTCGGCTCAGACATATAATAGGAATGCAACCACATTGCTGTGTACTACTTAATCCACATTATTTTCACTAAAGCAGTAATACCGTCACTGATAAAACGAACGTAACATTCGCAATACACCTTACTACGGCGCCCCTGTCAACTGTGCCACTTGCATGCAGCTTTATCTGTATACCCGCAAGGGTTCGGGTTAATCGTACACCCGCTCTGAAACTGTCAGTCATCTTTTGGTCCAATCATTCTGTGACAGCATAAATTTGCATTTTTTCTTATTAGTATAAGTAATCAATATTAAACTCCATGAAGCACATCGCTATAAAATGTTGATCAAGTCCACTCAAATGTTTCTAAGAAAAATATTTATCTCGGCTCCAAAGGGTCGTAGAGCAGTATTACTTGTTTTAAAATCTGTGACACAATGTCTTAAACAGTTTCTTTCATAACATAAAAATAGAAATAGTCAGTAGAAGGAAACAGATCGAAAAAAAGTGCAAGTTCTCAAAAAAAGTGCAAGTTCTTCAGAGTCATTCTTCGTTATGTACTTATAATTAACGAAAAGTAAAAAAAAAAAATTCTAATAGCATGATATTACACCTCTTCACGAAAGAAACAGACCAAAAACCGTTTCTCACTCTAGGTCGATCCCGTGAGTAACTCTAGCCAATTTTCGAGAAGGCTTTTTTAAATCTATATATGTTTAAAAATACTGAATATTTTTTTAATTTTTTCGAAAAAGTACGTTTTTGACTTATTTTGTGTCAAACTTACGGCATATAATAAGTTTGGAAACGTAATTTTTGACGAATTATAAGAAATCTGGTTTTTAAATGTTTTATGTGATATATCTCTAAGCGTAACAAGGGAATCGATAAGTACAAAGTAAGCAATCGACAGATAATCTGACGGGACTTCAAAGTCCCACTTCATAAAAATGAGTGTAAAACATTCTTCGTCATTTGAATTGCCGCGGAATTGTAGCCCGCCACTTATTCTTCCTTTGGTACATTGTTACTGTGATATCTTTGACGCCAAAGCAATTAGAACTTTAGCACGTAGACCTTGAGATATTTAGTTGTATGCGGGTGATTGTTCAGTTCGTATTATGAGCATTTGCTTCCTGATACTTGGTAAGTCAAATTATGATCATGATTGGTTGGAAGCGGAATATATTATAAATCCTCAGAATAAATGTATAAATACAATTTGGTACTTGTCTCTTCAGGACTACGTAACATTTGATTTGGTGTGTTTTTTTTTTAAGGCCATAAAGGGTTAAAATATTCTCATTGGACTTATCGTTTTTGAAGAAAAATCGTTTTTGTAACTTTGTTATTTTCTTGTCAAATCTCGCCATATCGGCTCGAGTTTCATGAAATAGAAACTCTATATGTAATTTAATTTCCAATACGACCATATTGTTTGTTTTGAGATAATGATTTCAGTTATCTCTAATGCTTGGCCGCGGTGGAGTAGCCGAGCGGTCTAAAGCGTCTCGCTGCGGAGCGCGCGGTTGCTCGCCGTGGAGGTTCGCTCCCTAGGGCATGAGTGTGTGTGTGTGTGTGTGTGTGTGTGTGTGTGTGTGTGTGTGTGTGTGTGTGTTTTGTCCTTAGGTTAGTTTACCTAGGTTTAAGTAGTTTGTAAGCTACGGACTGATGACCACGCAGTTTGGTCCGATAGATTTACAAACATTTGAACATTTCGAAATCAAATGTTCAAATGTTTGTCAAGCTTATGGGACTTAACTACGGGGTCATCAGTCCCTAAACTTACAAACTACTTATGAACTACTTACGAACTAGGACGGCACAAATATCCATGCCCGAGGGGGGATTCGAACCCCCGACCGTAGTGGCCGTGCTGACCGTGACTGGAGCGCCTCAGTCCCCGCGGCCACAGCGGCCGGCTGAACATTTCGCTAATGCTTGGACTATGTACGAGGCATACGAGACGTGTCCGGACCAACAGACGCCTAACTGCTACATTAATCGTGACTGGAATATCCGGCAGCAGTAAGGAATCCCGCTCCTCCCCCAGCAGACGGCGCTAAGGAGCGGCAGACAATGCCAACCCGCGCGACGCCACCGGCCGCTTTGTTTTCGTTTCGGAAGTTCAGTTTTATGGCGGCAAAGGGAACACAAACCGCCGCACAACTTGGCCTCTGTTGTTGCAGGCCTGAACAAATGTTTTTCCTGCGGCTGTCGTAAAGAGACAATTCACAGTATACACAAACGGCGCAGCTGTAAAGAGCGCGGCCTGTGTGTATTTGCGGTGCCGCAATAAAACTAGAGTTCATCTGCGGGGCCTACTGTGTGTCAGGCGATAGCGCCGCAGCCGCTGCCGAATTTAGCGCGACCAGAAGGCTGACAGCTGCTGTGGTAGCCCAAGCAGGTCCATTTACTCGTGACGGTGTGTGTACAGCAAACATTAAACCATCTGGATGGATACTGCCGTGGGTCACCAAAGAAGCAATTTCTCACACAATATAGGTGCAACGTATTCACTACCTCCTGATGGAAATACTGACTGGAATGTTGAAGAGCATTAAAGGTAAAGAAATCAATAATCCTAAGATTGGTTTGAACAACACAGTGCTTTACTAGGCACGGTCCTGTTTAGAGGTGGGATGCCATCGGCTTCCACCGAATTTCGAACTCACTCACTCAGCTAGTTTTGGAGGGACGACCAGTTTAACATGGATTCCGAACCAGAATGCTATTGCACATTTTTCACATCACCAACATTGCCAGATGTGGAAGACGTCAAAACCAACATTCATAATATGGCACTCCACTGTGCTACCGACCCACACTGAAACCATTATGATCCCTTAAATATGATCACCCCAAAAAAATTCCCACCAGACACGATTGTATGTCAATGTACGGGGCATTGTCTAGCATCACCTAATATGAACTTATTTGCTGCCTCTATGTTTGATTGGTTATCTGGTGTTCTTGATAAGTGTGCTGCAACAGTTCTTCTTATTGGTGAGAAGATGTAGTTTCTACACGACACTGCATCAGCCCACTTCGACGACAACGTCCGATAGAACCTGCATAACACGTACTCTCATCGGTTCGATTAAAAGGAAAAATCCTGTCCCATGGCCATCGCTATAGCCGGATCTCATACTTCTGCACTCTTTCATCTGGAATGACGTTAAGTCGTTGCTGTATGAACCACTAATAGAACCGTGCCGGCCGCGGTGGCCGAGGGGCGCTCCGGTCACGGTCTGCACGGCCACTACGGTTGGGGGTTCGAATCCCCCCTCGGGCATGGATATTTGTGCCGTCCTTAGTTGTAAGTAGTTCATAAGTAGTTTGTAAGTTTAGGGACTGATGACCCCGTAGTTAAGTCCCATAGACTCTACAAACATTTCAACATTTGATTTGAATAGAACCGTACACAGACTTGTTGGACAGGATCCAAGCTGCCTTTTTCCTGGTACAACTAACGCGAAGGATGTTTGAGAGTGTGCGTTAGAATCTGATGCGCTACTGCAGTAAATGTTTCGAGACTAGCAGCGTTTACAATGAGCTATGTTTTTGTTATTTGGCGTACGCTGTATGGGACAATAAATATGAATATATTCCCACTGCTTCGTTCTTTGAATATAGTCTAATTTCTTGTGGACCGACGATCACCGAAGAGATTTAGATAACGTGTATATGTACGCCAATTTTCGATTACCCTACATAATCACTTCTAGATTTTGGTGACAGAGACATTAAGATAGTATCTGTGACAAAAGAATCTGATTCTAGACGTTTTGTCACTGAGGAGTAGCAGACATGTCATTACCGTTGTATTTATACTAAGGAAAAATCATGAAATAATGAGGCTCAGATGGGGCAGGTATGTTTCTTACGCACCACACATCTACATCCATACTCCGCAAGCCACCCGACGGTGTGTGGCGGAGGATACCTTAGGTACCACTATCGGTTCTCCCTCCTATTCAAGTCACGGATTGCTCACGGAAAGAAAGATTGTCGGCATGCGTCTGTGTGGGATCTAATCTCTCTGAATTTATCTTCATGATATCTTCGCGAGATATACGTAGGAGGGAGCAATATACTGGTAGACTTCTCGGTAAAGGTATGTTCTCGAAACTTCGACAAAAGCCCGTACTGAGCAACAGAAAGTCTCTCCTGTAGAGTCTTCCACTGGAGTTTAGCGATCACCTCCGTAACGCTTTCACGATTACTAGATGATCCTGTAACGAACCTCGCTGCTCTCCGTTGGATCTCCTCGACTTCCTCTCTCTACCCCACCTGGTACGGATCGCAAATCGGTGAGCGGTATTCAAGCAGTGTGCGAACAAGTGTACTATAAGCTAGTTCCTTTGTTTTCGGACTACATTTCCTTAGGATTCTTCCAATGAATCTAAGTCTGACAATTGCTTTACCGACGATTGATTTTATATGGTCGTTCCATTTTGAATCACTCCTAAGGACTACTCTCAGATAATTTATGGAATTAGCTGCTTCCATTTGCTGACCTGCTATAGTGTAGCTAAATGATAAAGGATCTTTATATGTATTCGTAGCGAATTACACTTGTCTACATTGAGATTCAATTGCCATTCCAATTGCACCATGCGTCAATTCGATGCAGATCCTCCTACATTTCAATACAATTTTCCATTGTTACAACCTCTCTATATACTACAGCATCATCCGCAAAAAGCCTCAGTGAACTTCCAATGTTATCCGAAGGTCATTTATATATATATTGTTAACAGCAACGTACCCACTGCACTCCCCTGTGACATAACTGACATCACTCTTACTTTGGAAGACTTCTCTCCATTGAGAATGACAAGGCTGCATTTCAGTCACACAATTGGTCTGCTAGACCATATGCTCTTACTTTGTTAATTAAACAACTGTGGGGAACTGTATCAAACGCCTTATGCCAGTTGTATTTGTACAGACTTTCTGAAGCGTGGTTGTGCGATTGAATTGTGTAATATGAAACGAAAAATGTTCAAATGGTTGTGAATGTACGGAACTTCTTTGCTTATTACTCACTAGGCTTAGAAACTACTTAAACTAACCTAAGGACAACGCACACACACATCCCAGAGGGAGTACTCGAACCTCCGACGGCGAGCAATTGCGCGCTTCGTAGCAAAGCGCCTTAGAGCGCTCGGCCACTCCACCCGGCGGGGCCTCTCAAAAAATGTTCATATGTTTGTAAACATAACAAACTGCTATCTTCATCAGTCCCTAGACACACACACTTCTTAGACTAACTTACAGTAAGGACTACACACACCCATGTCGGATGGACGACTCAAACCTCCGGCAGGAACGGCCGCATAGTCCGCAGCATGGCGCCTTAGACCATGCGGTCCGGCCCATTCTGTCTGGTCTAACATTTGTATCCATGAGATGGTACTGGCTACATTAAAGCGGCACTGATAACCCGCTGACGATGAACATTGGTACTATGCCTTCAAATACAAACGAATGTATCAGCATTTCAGTTAGGCACGTTAATTCATAAAACTGATGCCGTCCTGAAATTATTTGGTCGCATTCCACTGATTCGCCATCCCAGTCCTAGACAATGCTCAAGAACACAGTTTCCACTTGGCGTGGAGGCCGGTACCGCACACGGGTACCACTCATAACAGAATGACATCGAGCACAATAGCACTGAGTTGCCGCCAATCACCAGGGGTGGACACTGGAACAATGGAGGAATGTGATACAGCAGCTCAGATCACGATTTCGACTGTGCCAAAGCCGACGGGAGGCGACGTGTGTGGCAAGCCAAGAAAGTGTTGTCCAAGGCGACCGTGTCTGACTTGTGGTCTAGGATACATTTTCCTGGTGTGAAATGGGTCCTAGTTGTTATGAAATGGAATTTGAATATCCCACTGTATTATGAGCTGCTGACCGACCATCTCGACTTATTTTTAGCTTTCGAAAGCCTTAATAGTTCTACGAAGGTTGAAGGTGTGAGTAAGAAACGCTGTTGTTGGCGGTTGCAGTGGTAATGGTACTGGTGGTTCCTCCGTTTCCGACAGGAAATACAACCTCTGACAAAAGTTCGGAGAATAGTCAAGTAACATTAATGTAGATGAACCATGAACTTCAGTTACATTACTACCCTTCGAGTTAGTCACGTCCCATAACTATGCACCGCTGAGCTCTGCTATATATGTCCTGGAAACTTTTCACGAAGCCTTCCATTTGGAAGGTGTTCAAATGCCTTGTCCAGTTCATTGGATGTAACGAATACGATCACTCTATTTCCTTTCAAAGCGATTTTGTAACAAGGAATACTACGAAGACTGGAGAATTGAGATCCGGCGACTAATATGGTATATATTCAAGTTGCACGGCCCTATTTTTGCCAGGAACTGTTGACGATATTGGCTAAATGTGGTCCAGCGTTGTCGTGAAGAAAAGAAACCACGAAACTTTTGTGTACTGGGGTCGTACCCTGCGTAGACGGTGCATGAAACGGGTCAGAATTTCAACGTACCTTGCAGCGTTCAACGTTGTTCCTCATGTAGAAATTCCTAGTGGATAATGACTTGACTATCGAAAAAGGCGATGAGCATCGTTTTGATGCGTGATTTTTCGGCTGTAACCTTTTTCTGGAGGGTGATGTCTGAGACCGCCATTACATGCTTTGCCGTTTCGTTTCAGTGACGTAGCGGAGACACAAAGTTGCATTCTTAGTGACAATACATTTCAAGAAATTGTCTGTCGCATCCGCCGTTTTGACAAAATGCTGTGAAACCTCAGAACGTGCCTGCTTATGTCCGTTAGCCAAGTGATGTGGCACAAAACGACAACACGTTTTCATCTTCCCTAACTTCTTGGTAATGTTTGTCGGACTGATTCACCGTTAATTAATCGACGATCGCTCGTGATTAACGCATTCTTTCTCAATATTTTCGTCACTGACGGCAGTCGCCGATCGTCCACTACGTGGATTGACAGAAACACTTTTCCGGCCGCCTCTAAAACGGGGGAGCCACTCGTACACACACACTCCATGGACATTATGTGATCGCCATAACCACGTACCAGCATCGCATACATTTATTAGGTGTCTTGCCAAGGATGAAACAAAAGTTTAAATTCATCCTTTGCTCGTTCATTGTCCCGTTCTCAGTTCAGAATCAACACACTAAACAAGCACTACGTCCAACAGGTCCAACATGGATCACACACGATGTCAACTGAACTACGGTGGGGACAGTTTGTCAACACCGGCCGCTATGCAGGTGAAGCGTTGCGATTTGCCAGTGTTGGCAGATCGACCGTTCTGCCTTTATTAACCTAACTTTACTGTCAGAGGTTGCATAAATGTGAAACCTTTACCAAATGATATAGGAGCTCTCCAACATTACGTTACACATTGGTGTGCTAGCTCAGGTAATGTCTAAACTATGAAATGAAGCGAAATATGTAGCTGCAGCAGGTTCAGACCCTTTTAGTAAGGATGTGCTCGGTGCAGAGAAATGTTCAGTGTTGTGCGGCTTACTAAATTTCAATCCGTGACACATGTTCAGCGAGATATTGTCATGGGTACAAGCCTCATAGAAATACCATTACTTGGTGGGATTAGTAGTCTACTCCACTGACGAACTTTTAAATAGAATCAAATGAGGTATGCATTGTATTCATACTACTAGACCGAGCGAGGTAAAGCAGTGGTAACGCACTGGACTCGTATTCGGGAGGGCGGTGGTTCAAATCCACCTCCGGCCATCCAGATTTAGGTTTTCCGTGATTTCCCTAAATCAATCCAGGCAAATGCCGGGATGGTTCCTTTCAAAGGGCACGGCCGATTTCCTTCCCCATCCTTACGCAAAACTCCGAGCGTTAGCTCCGTCTCTAATGACCAAACTGTCGATGGGACGTTAAACCCTAAGCTTTCTTCCTTCCATACTACTAGTATTATTATATCGGCTTAAAAAAAAAAAGATATGTTCCTCATGTACGAAAGTTTCCTCAACATGGATCTATGCAATGAACAACTAATATAATCTAATCCAAGGACTGAGACGACCACACCAGAGCCTCTATTTGAATCGCACCGAGCATCTCTGAGAGTTATAAAATTCAGGCTCCACGCCGTACATCCTTCGCCCACGAAGAGACGAGAATAGTCTGTTGCTGTGCAAACGATTTGGTGTCAGTTGCGTCCAGAGAAGGACCAAGGACTTGTACCAAATAGCTTATAAAGATAATAGCGGAAACTCAGCCGTGAAACGGGCAACAGCGCTTCCCAACACCTCCTAGAGGCTCGAATTGTCAACAAACACAGGGCATGAACAGCCGCTTTACATTGTAACACACGGAAGACTTTCTTGATCGTCGTCTTAGTTGATAGAACTAGGAAATGGTTGAAGAGATAGTATATGTCGTATATACGGCTGTGATAGCTATAAACAGCAAAGCACTCGAAAATCATTGTTCAGGATTCCAAAAAATAGAGATGTAAGAATAATAGTTTAGGCAGGCAACTATTAGGTCTACTCAGATCATTTGCTTTTACGCTCTGATTTACCTTGTTATATGATTCAGCCAGTGGGTTAATCTTAGTCGAAGAGCTGACTTAGATGAAATCTTGGAAAAGAACGGCCCCGAGCATTGAAATAAAAGCTACATAGTATGATCAGACCATTTTGTGGATTTTAGAAATAAGAATTTACCAAGGGAAAGTGTTGTAATCTGTTATTTGCGTGCGTTTAAAAACAGGTGTTAATTGTAATACAACAACAAAGTTTAAGTTCTCTTTTCATCTTTTTAAGTATTTAAAGAGTATACGAGGCTGTAAAACACCAGCACGATACCTTCACTGGCAGCAGTGGTCAATAGTTTAGATACATGTGTCGTTGAAAGCACTTATGGTGTGACAAGCAAGTTGGTTTCCTTTCTCATAAATGAATCTGCCGAATTATTCTTTTCTAGCAAAAAAATTGCATTTCTACTTAAAGCATTTGTGAATAAGAAAAATTTGTCAGTATCACAAATTAGAAAGAATGCCTCATGTTACGGAAAGGAACTCACAAATAGGCCTTCACGAAATGTGCGTAGATGTGTAGGATTAAAACTTATGCATTGTATTATTTTCAGTTCGAATTCTACCCAACCGCGGTGGAGTAGCCGAGCGGTCTAAAGCACCTCGCTGCGGAGCGCACGGTTGCTCGCCGTGGAGGTTCGAGTCCTCCCTGGGGCATGGGTGTGTGTATTTGTCCGTAGGTTAGTTTACCTAGGTTTAAGTAGTTCGTAAGCTACGGACTGATGACCACGCAGTTTGGTCCGATAGATTTACAAACATTTGAACATTTGAATTCTACCCAAATAAACTGTACAGAAGTGATTGCTATAGTTTCTTTTTAGACCTACACCTTAAATGAATTAGCATCTAACATGATATGGTGCAACAATATAAAACTTGCGCTGTAATTGCGATACGCAAGGAAATAACATTCGGAGTTGCAGACGTGAGGCCAGGTACAGTATACAACTCGAGCCAACAGATGGCACTGCTAGCGGTGTCTCCTGGCAAACGCATGTAAATGCCTCTGAGTTTCCGCTATTATCTTTATAAGCTACTCCGCTCGCGTGTTGGTTGATTATGATAGATAAGCTATTTTTCAGTAGTGTACTATGAGACTGGTTTTGAAGGATGAAATGAAATACAATACTTTGTTTAGAAACAAAAAAATTTTAATCAGCATTCAAATAAAAAAACATTATGTGAAGTGCTTAATGACTTATAATAAATAATACATACATTATTCCTTATACCCTGTGTTGTAATATGTCAACGCGTATGGTGAGAGTAATGTCCAAATTCATTCTAATTTCAATTTAGGGCATTATGGTAAACTACGTTATTTGTATTAAAAGAAATTTCTTTTTTACTGCTTTATTTATTTATTCTTATATTTCCTTATTCGTATGCTTATCCTTACAGAGAAAGATCTGAAGACATTGTAGCACGCATAGACCAAAGATATGGTTTGTGGCATCACGTTTAGCTGTGTGTAACCTCCTTGCTACAGAGTCGCAAACGTCATCGCTGGCCTTTAGTCCGAATTTTTTTTAATCATTTGGCGACTTTCAATCACCATATATTCTATCCCTTATAGCTATCGGCATGGAACCGCTATGGTGTACTACGGGAGAGTTCGAACAACAATTACACACAGACCATTTGTTTGAGTTCTGTAGGTTTCGCTGCAGAGCGAAATATTAACAGACACACACACACGTAGAATTTTATATACACCGATAACTTTCCATCCCAATATACTCCACCCTTTTATCATTATCAACACTCAAGCAACAATGTAACCAATAAAACCATTTTCAAAGAGTAAATATAATTTTCAAAGAGTAATTATTGTTCCGCATTTCGCGTTAAATTCTTCAAATTACTAAATATCTATCAGATCGCTATAAAACCGAGCCTAAAACCTTCCTCAGGTATAAATTAGTAACTGTACAAATATTTAAGTCTCTACGTCTTGTCGTTCGGACGTGATAAGCGAACACCGAACAGATATTCACATTAATATATATATATATATATATATATATATATATATATATATATATATAGATAAATAGCTATCCGATCACCATAAAACTGTACCTAAAGCCTTCCCCGGGTAGACATTAGTAACTGTACAAATTTTTTTTTTTTTTTCCACCCCCATGAACCACAGACATTGCCGAGGTGGGGTGGCTTGCGTGCCTCAACGATGCAGATAGCCGTACCGTAGGTGCAACCACAGCGGAGGGGTATCTGTGGAGAGGCCAGACAAACGTGTGGTTCCTGAAGAGGGGCAGCAGCCTTTTCAGTAGTTACAGGGGCAACAGTCTGGATGATTGACTGAGCTGGCCTTGTAACATCAGCTAATGTGGCTTTGCCGCACAGCTACTGCGAACGGCTGAAAGCAAGGGGAAACTACAGCCGTTACTTTTCCCGAGGACATGCAGCTCTACTGTATGAACATATGATGATGGCATCCTCTCGGGTAAAATATTCCGGAGGTAAAATAGTCCCCCATTCGGATCTCCGGGCGGGGACTACTCAGGAGGATGTTGTCATCAGGAAAGACAATACTGGCATTCTACGGATCGGAGCGTGGAATGTTAGATCCCTTAATCGGGTAGGAAAATTAGAAAATTTAAAAAGGGAAATGGATAGGTTGAAGTTAGATATAGTGGGGATTAGTGAAGTTCGGTGGCAGGATGAACAGGATTTCTGGTCAGGTGAGTACAAGATTATAAATACAAAATCAATTGGGGGTATCACAGGAGTAGGACTGATAATGAATAAGAAAATAGGAATGCGGGTAAACTACTATGAACAGCACAGTGATCGCATTATCATTGTCAAGATAGATACGAAGCCAACACCGACAACAGTAGTACAGGTTTATATGCCAACTAGCTCTGCCGATGATGAGGAGATCGAAGAAATATATGAGGAGCTAGAGGAAATTATTCAGACAATTAAGGGAGAGGAAAACTTAATTGTTATGGGGGACTGGAATTCGGTAGTAGGACAAGGAAGGGAAGGAAAGATAGTAGGTGAATATGGTCTGGGCAAAAGGAATGAAAGAGGAAGTCGCCTGGTAGAATTTTGCACGGAACATGATTTAATCGTAACAAACACGTGGTTTAAGAATCACAAAAGAAGGTTGTATACGTGGAAGAGACCAGGAGACACAGGAAGGTATCAGATAGATTTTATAATGGTAAGACATAGATTCCGGAACCAGGTCCTAAACTGCAAGACCTACCCAGGGGCAGATATAGACTCTGACCATAACTTGTTAGTCATGAACTGTAGGCTGAAACTGAAAAAACTGCAGAAAGGTAGGAAAATAAGGAGATGGGACTTAGATAAATTGCAGGAAAGTGAAGTTCTGGAGAATTTCAGAGGGAGCTTTAGGCAACAATTGACAGAAACAGGGGGAAATAAAACAGTAGAAGAGGAATGGGTAGCATTGAGAGACGAAATAGTGAAGGCAGCAGAGGACAAAATAGGTAGGAAGGCAAGACCAACAAAAAAGCCTTGGATATCACAGGAAATACTAAATTTAATAGATGAAAGGAGAAAATATAAAAATGCAGTAAATGAAACAGGCAAAATGGAGTACAGACGACTAAAAAATGAGATTGACAGGAAGTGCAAAATGGCTAAGCAGGAGTGGCTAGAAGCCAAATGCAAATCCATAGAAGAATGTATAAGAAGGGGAAAAGTAGATACCGCCTACAGAAAAATAAAGGAGACGTTTGGGGACAGGAAGGGCAGCTCTACGAATATCAAGAACTCGGATGGGAAACCAGTTCTCAGCAAAGAAGGGAAAGCTGAAAGGTGGAAAGAGTACATAGAGCAGCTCTACAAAGGAAATGAACTTAGAGACGATGTTGTAGGAAGGGAAGAGGAAGTAGATGAAGATGAAATAGGAGATAGTATACTGAGAGATGAATTTGACAGAGCCTTGAAAGACCTAGGTCGGAACAAGGCCCCAGGAGTAGATGACATACCCGCAGAGCTATTAAAGTCTCTGGGAAAGCCAGCCATGACAAGACTATTTGAACTGGTGTGTAGGATGTATGAGACAGGCGAAATACCCTCAGACTTTAAGAAAAATGTAATAATCCCCATTCCAAAGAAATCAGGCGCAGACAGGTGTGAAAATTACAGAACCATCAGTTTGATAAGTCATGGTTGCAAAATTTTAACACGAATTATCTACAGGAGAATGGAAAAGCTGGTAGAAACTGACCTCGGGGAAGATCAGTTTGGATTCAGGAGGAACGTAGGAACCCGGGAGGCAATACTCACTTTACGTCTTATCTTAGAAGATAGATTAAGGAAAGGCAAACCTACATTTTTAGCTTTTGTAGATTTGGAGAAAGCTTTTGACAATGTTGACTGGAATACACTCTTTCAAATTCTGAAGTCAGCAGGGGTAAAATATAGGGAAAGGAGAGTTATTTACAACTTGTACAAAAGCCAGACCGCAGTTATTAAACTCGAAGGGCATGAAAGGGAAGCATCAGTTGGGAAGGGAGTAAGACAGGGTTGTAGCCTTTCTCCGATGTTATTCAATTTGTACATCGAGCAAGCGGTGAAGGAAAGCAGGGAAAAATTTGGAATAGGGATTAAAATTCAGGGCGAAGAAATAAAAACATTGCGTTTTGCTGATGACATTGTAATTATATCAGAGACAGCAAAGGACCTGGAAGAGCAGTTGAATGGAATGGACAGTGTGTTGAAGAGAGCGTATAAAATGAATATTAACAAGTGCAAAACAAAAATAATGGAATGCGGTCTTAGAAAATCAGGCGATGCGGAAGGAATTAGATTAGGTAACGAAACAATGAAGGTGGTAGATGAGTTTTGTTACTTGGGTAGTAAAATAACATGCGATGGTCGTAGTACAGAGGATACAAAATGCAGAATGGCAATGGGAAGAAAAGCATTTCTGAAAAAGAGAAATTTGCTAACATCGAATATTAATTTAAGTGTAAGGAAGTCTTTTCTGAAGGCATTTGTGTGGAGTGTTGCCTTGTACGGGAGTGAAACATGGACGATAAGCAGTGCGGACAGGAAGAGAATAGAGGCTTTTGAAATGTGGTGCTACAGAAGAATGCTGAAGATTAGGTGGGTAGATCGCATAACTAATGAAGAGGTACTGAACAGAATTGGTGAGAAAAGGAATTTTTGGCATACCCTGACTAAAAGAAGGGATCGCTTGGTAGGACACATTCTTAGACATCAAGGACTTGTGAATTTAGCGATGGAGGGAAGTGTGTGGGGTAAAAACCGCAGAGGGAGACCAAGAGACACGTATAGTAAGCAGATTCAAATAGATGTGGGTTGCCGTTCTTATGAGGAGATGAAAAGGCTTGCTCAGGATAGAGTAGGGTGGAGAGCTGCATCAAACCAGTCTCCGGACTGAAGACCATAACAACACAACAACAACACAACAAATTTTTAGCTCTTTATGTCTTGTGGTTCAGACGTGATAAACGTACACCGAACAGACATTCACATTGCCACAATGGAGTAGCCGAGCGGTTGAAGCACCTCGCTGCGGAGCGCGCGGTTGCTCGCCGTGGAGGTTCGAGTCCTTCCTGGGGCATGGATGTGTGTGTTTGTCCGTAGGTTAGTTTACTTAGGTTTAAGTAGTTTGTAACCTACGGACTGATGACCACGCAGTTTGGTCCGATAGATTTACAGACATTTGAACATTTTGACATTCACATTTATCTTTATAAGTTATTTGCTTGTACACTCACTTCCATGGCTTGTCACTGTAGTTGTCAAGAGTAAGTTGTAATTTGCGGCTGTTTGCTGATGATGCTGTGGTGTATGGGAGGGTGTCGTCTGTAACTGACTGTAATAGCATACAGGATGACTTAGACAAAATTTCTAGTTGGCGCGAAGATTGGGAGCTAGCTCTCAATGTGGAAAAATGTAAGGTGATGCGCATGAGTAGAAAAAACAATCCTATAATGTTCGAATACAGCATTAGTAGTGAGCTTCTTGATGCTGTCGCGTCGTTCAAATATCTAGGCGTAACACTGCAGAGCGATATGAAATGGAACGAGCATGTTGTGAGTAAGGCGGACAGCCGACTTCGGTTTATTGGGAGAATTTTGGGAAGATGTAGTTGACCTGTAAAGGAGACCGCGTATAAAACGCTTGTACGACCACGTCTTGAGTATTGCTCAATTATTTGGGACCCGCAGCAGATCAGTTTAAAGGAAGACATAGAGGCGGTTCAGAGGTGAGCAGCTAGATTAGTTACCGGTAGGTTCGACCAATGCGCGAGTGTCACGGAAATGCTCCGGCAACTCAATTGGGGATCGCTGGAAGAAAGACGACGTTCTTTTCGTGAATTTCTGTTAAGTAAATTTAGAGGGCCGGAATTTGAAGCTGAGTGTAGTACGATCTTGCTGCCGCCTACTTACATTTCGCGTAAAGATCACAAAGACAAGATAAGAGAAATTAGGGCTCGTACGGAGGCATATAGGCATTCTTTTTTTCCTCTCACTACGGTCGGGGGTTCGAATCCCCCCGCGGTCATGGATATTTGTGCCGTCCTAGTTCGTAAGTAGTTCATAAGTAGTTTGTAAGTTTAGGGACTGATGACCCCGTAGTTAAGTCCCATAGACTATACAAACATTTGAACATTTTTTTTTCCTCTTTCAATTTGGGAGTGGAATAGGAAAGGAAATGCCTAGTAGTGGTACAGTGTACCCTCCGCCACGCACCTTACGGTGAATTGCGGAGTATGTATGTAGATGTAGATGTAGACGAGGATCTGCGCCATGTTAGGTGACATCCGCCAAGTCGGTGCAGAGTGAAGTAGGTAAAAGCCGGCAGGTGGTGTCCGGTAGGCAGAGGGCGGTGGCGGCAGAGCCCGAGGCCGCAGAGGCGGCGGCAGAGGCGGCGGCCAGGGTGGCTTGCGTTCCGGCCGTGAGAATTTATACGGCGTCGGCAGGAATGCGCCAGATGAGGTCTGCGCGGCTATTGGCGTTCCTGGGCGCGGCGGCGAGCCTGCACGGCCGTCATTACGCAGCTTTTGTTGTGGTCGTGTACGGTCAAGATTGACCGATAAGGCCGGCGTATATTGGACGCGGCCAGGAATGCCCGGGGACACGGTGTGAACTCTGGCCGCCGCCGCCAGCGCTACCAGGGCAATCGCCACGCCTGCACGCGCGCGCCCGCACATGTGGGGCCGACTGCTGCGCTCTCCAGGCCGCGGGGAGCACACACTCGACACAGGCACGACACAGTAGAGTTTCTGCCGTGTCACTGGACCAAACCGAGGCACATGTCGCTTCATCCAAGAGTGAACATAGTCGGATGTTTCTGGGTGGCATATACTGCACTTCGTGGATTTAAATACTGAAAGCTGCATCCATTATGTATTTTTATGCTTTCAACGCAACGCATTTCGAGAAGATTTCTCTCTTTCAGCTGTAGTGTTACATGCGCCTCCACATACAAAACAATATTTAAATTAATTATGCTTATATTTGTATATTTTTCCTGTAATTTCGTATCATTTTCAATGTGTCACTAAATTCTTGAAGACGCAATATATTCTTTGAAAAACTTCAGTCAAAAACTAACTCTCAACAAAGAGCAATTAGAATAATACATAGATTTAACTATTCTTTAAAAAGAGAGAGAGAGAGAGAGAGAGAGAGAGAGAGAGAGAGAGAGAGAGAGAGAGAGAGAGAGAGAGAAGAAGAAGAAAAAAAAGAAAGGAGTAGTGACGCCATTTTTTTCTTCTGCATTATACTCTCGTCTAGTGAACTTCTATTCCATATTACGCTTGTATGACCTGATGAATTGTGAAAATGTCTGTACGATATATCTCAATGAGAAAGTTGTAATTGAAATAATGTACTGAATTTATGACCTGATCCTGTCTGTATGAATTTAATCAGATTTCACAAAGGTAACTGAACTTTAAATGTGATTTATATGTAGACATGCTTCATTTATTTCAATAATAATTGTTTCGTGAGTTTACCGAAATTAGTCCGAGTACTTATTTGTACTGACATTGGAACCTTATTTTTTCCTTTCACATTTTTCATTTAACTGTATATTGCAATTTATTTTTCAGGACAAAAGAATAATGAATTACACTGATTTACGAATCTAATTGTTGGAGATGTGTACCATAGGACCCATTTTTATCACGTTCTTTTATTAAATAATTATTCTAACTGCGACCCTGAGATTACGAGCGTCTTGCCATTTTCGATTAGTAACAGATCAACTAGCCGCAAACTTAGAAAAGGATTTTAACTACTTTCTTGGTGCGTAGCTCATTAATTTCTCTAAAAGTACAGCATAGTAGATTCATTTCAATAGATAGATGGCTTTGCTACGTAACCAGTATTGAAATATTTCTCCCAACCACTCTTTACAGTTATTCTATTTTGTGCTCACATTAACTTGCAAAAATTTATACTGACTTAAAAATTTAAATTAAAAAAAAAGGAGAATTGTTTCACAGCGCATTTGTATACATAAATACATCGTGACGTTTCCACGTGTGATTTTATGCAGCTCTTTCACAGATGATGTTTTTTGAGGTTACTGTAATGAGGGAAATCATTAGCATACATAACAGAATCTTGACAACTTTTTCACATACTACATAGTACGTCTGTCTATACTTGCAGGTATTGTCTGCTCCATTAAAATGGATATCACAACACCAAAATCATCACTTACAGTGGTTTTTGTACACAGGTAGGCCTAAGTCACGATTATTATATTGCAGATTCTGAGTATTGGAAGAGGCAAAATACCTTTAAGCAGACAAAAAAAGTTATGGTTTCTAAATGTTCAAACGTTTGTATAGGTTATGGGACTTAACTACGATGTCATCAGTCCCTAAACTTTCAAACTACTTATGAACTAGGTAATACTAAGGACGGCACGAATATCCATGCCCGAGGGGGGATTCGAACCCCCGACCGCAGTGGCCGTGCAGACCGTGACTGGAGCGCCTCAGTCCCCTCGATCACCGCGGCCGGCTATGGTTTCTAACATTAGGATCAAACGTGCACCTCAATATTTATTCTGTCCGATTTGCCGAACTTCAATAGCTAACCTAAACAAACAACTGCAGTGCAAGTGTGTCACCAAAGCACACATTGAAACGTCGATAAAGTGCCGTTCTTCTGTAAACAAATGCACTAGAAGATGCGAATATATCCTCTAACTTCGTTGTGGTAAGCAATAAACTTCCCTAATTGGTGTAGTTTTTCAATATTTAAAGCATGGAGGTTAACTAGTGTAACTTCAATGAAATTCAGCAAAATTGTAATATTCCTTGTCAATGAAACCACGAAATATGAATATGTAACAGAAATTTCTCCTTTTCACGGTACCTCACATATTCATAAAGATTGCCTAGGAGTAGCAATAATTGAGGACAGTACACAATCCTCGCCACTTTCTTCTTTCCAGACAGGTGTATCTCATCCGTATGCATTCAAAGTCTTTATTAATAACAAAAGCCGCACTTTAGCACTAATTTCGAAGGATAAAAAAGTCGTGAAATCCATTGCATCCCATGGATTTGAAATCTAATATATTTGACACAAAGAATACATTCAAACCTAATCTAACTTTCTCTTTTAACCCGACCAAGTGACAAACTATATCGGATGCAGTATGACCACGCCGTCGGTCGATATTTTCAGTCGAACTTAGTCGACGGCGTCTGACGACGGTCTGTCGGTGCCACTGTGAACACAGCCTCCCGCGTAGGCATGGATGTGTGTGTTGTGCTTAAGTTAGTTTCACTTAGTTTAAGTAGTTTATATAACTAGGAACTGATGACCAACGTAGTATGTTCTCACAGAATTACAAAAGTTTGAATATGACATCTAGGTTAGCACACACAATACCTATCAATATTAAGCACAAGAACAAAAGAAAGAAAAATGTATTAATTATATCGACTACAATAAAAACCAATATATTAGACATAAGAACGTCAGTCCTCAGCTAATGGGGAAGAAGAAAAGTCACTTATTGCGAAAGGAGTGCATTCGGTACAGAGTTTAAATTTTACTTATCGTCCTAGCGGCCTCGCGTGATAACAATGTGACGTTGGCATTAGCGAATCACATTACAATACAAATGTTTTGTCATGAAATCTTCGTAGTACGAGGACAAGGGTACACACAAGAACCTGTCAACCACAGGTTATTTATTTACGTCATGGACTGTATGAAACACCAAGTCATTCTATGCCGTTTTCAAATAATATAAACATATTGGCAAATATTTTCTACTGTGTTCTTGACGTTGGCAACATAACCACGTGAGGCGAACGAGGTGGTAGGTAGAATTTTGCCGATGTGGGATATATATAACTGCCAAGGCATCTGTATAAAAGTATTTTTCTTCTTCTTCTGCAGTTGCTGGGATCGAACTATGTGGTTCTGCAGCAATACTTACATAATACACATTGATGATGTTACAACAAACATGCCCACACTGTTACAAAGTACACACGGTTTCATTTGTTCCGGAAACGTCAGATGTTTCATTTTTCCCAGTGTCGGCTGGTGCTTCATATGCCGGATCTTGATAGTGACGTCGTCCCTCCCCCCACCCCCCGGTCGGTGCGTTGATTTTTTTGGCACCCGCCCCCCCCCCCCCCCACGCTCTGAGTCGTCCAAAGACAATTTGGCGCACCTCTGCAAGTGGCGCCGGGGGAAAGCGCTCCGATTTGCTCTCCCCCCCCCCCCCCAACTTAAAATATATTTTCGTTCAAAAATGTGTAGAATGACTTACATCGGCTTGTTTACGCTTGCTTCAACTTGAGCTGAGACGTCGGCCTACCAAGCTTCTTTACTTCACAGAATTCTTCCAAGCTTACAGATGAGTAATTTGTTTCTAGCAGATACTGAACACTAAAACACAGCAAGTAACTGTAACAAAATAAATCTGTTACGATGAAGAGAAAAGCTACTTTCGCGTCACGTGACACTCTAAGCAGCACTCCCTCCTAACCTTACGCATGCGCAAAGGCTGTTCTCCCTCACCTCTTTTCAAACAGTTACATATTTGTTATAACGAAGAATATAATGTGATTTACTCTCAAAATCGCGACACATTTACAAAAAAGAGCAAAGGTATGTGGAAGTAACAATACAATAATCATAGCTGTTTCCATATTTGTTTAAAAAAAAGATTGATTAAAAAATTGCTTGCAGTCGGTTTCAAACCCGTTACCTTCGACAGGGCAACGTGATGCCTCTAAACACGCGGATATTCTTGCTAGGTGAAAAGTAGTGAGTCATTATTCCTCATGATCGGATCTTCTGAAACATTTTACAGTTTTGATGCGTCTTTAATTTATAGTTATAAGATATTTTATCAAATATGAAATATTTTTGATGAATATTCGATACTCCAAAACAAATATGAATGGTGGATGTTGCCTTCATGCGGGATTTGCGCATGCGCAACGCGAAGAGCGCAGTAGTTCCGCTGTCTTGCTTCGGGACCATTCGTAAGTGACCGCCAGAGCTCGAGTAACCAGGAGCTGGCGTCTCTACCAGCTCCAACACCAATGTTGAAAGCGGCGTTTCCCCTCGCCCCTTTCTGCCGCGGAAACGCCCATATGTGCTGCCTCCAGGAGGTCAGAAGAGAAATTGAACCTCAGTCGCGCATGCGCATTGCAACGCTGGGGGTCACTGCCGCCCGTATTAAACTGCCGCGCTACGACTCCTATATGTGCTATATTCGCGACGTAAAACGTTTCTCATGCGCTAAAAATACTTTGAATGTGCATATAAAATTATCTGATAGAAGGACACGAAGAATGATTTTAAAACATGTATTTTTTTTTATTCGTTTACTTTCTTTTCCCCACGCCGAGCCTTCCGAGGCTCACTGAACCAGCGAACTAGAAACGATGGCGACAGGAAACAATCCCTCACCAAGCCCCGCCCATTTCCCCCCAGCCTTCCGACTCCCACCTGCACCTAACCTAACTTTCACTTTAAAAAACGTTATCTGTAGCGTAGCCTTAAGAAGGTTAGGCATAGGTTTAACAAGAAGTTTTCTTTTAGTACGTGAGGGAGCGTAGCGCCAGAATTTACGGTTCAGAAACACTAAATCGATTTACAGTTGTACGTTCGATATATGGACCGTGTTATGCATCACAAAACCAAGCGCCATTACTTTATATTTCTGATTTGAGCGCAATTACTGCTGTTTAGTAGTTATGTACAGTGAGATTTCACTACAAAGTCAAAGTACACTAACTATTCTTTGGTACAAAAAGTCGAGAAACATACATAAATAAATATATTTTTGGAACATGTAAAATTTAGGTTCCATTATGTCAGTTATGAGATATGCCGCTTGGACTAGTGATGCATAACACCATGCATATATCATTTCAGGCCGAGCTACTTCGACTGTAAGCTTTTTGTTGAAAATTACCCTACATTTGCTATGGATACTTTTACTTTGTTAAGAATACTCAAAAAGGTTTTACAACTGCATTATGAAACGCTTAAATTTCGTAGTAGTTACTGAATATTTTCAGTATGTCTTTAGTGTAATCATTACTTCCAAGTATATCATGAAGTGCAGGGCTGGATCTAAGGGGGGGGGGGGGGAGGGAGCAAAGGGGGCAGTTGCCCCGGGCGGCAGAATTTAGAGGGCGGCAAATTTTGAGAGACTCTCTCTCTCTCTCTCTCTCTCTCTCTCTCTCTCTCTCTCTCTCTCTCTCTCTTTTTTTTTTTTTTACAGAATGTATCTTTCTGGGATAATTTAATCAAATTAACTGACACAGAATTATTAAAAGTAAAATGACGGCAAGAAATACCGAAAACATTCAATAAAACTAAAATTTCTGGTGCTGACTTCAGTGTTGCCCTGACACAGGTACTTCAGATAATCAAACTTTAAAAATCTACTAGATATTAGCCAGAATGAGGGACATTGTATACGTAAATGCACAATGTTTATTAATTTGCATAGATTTCCTTTTTCAGATAAATGAATATTCATATTTCATATCAAGGTAATATTTGTAGAACAGGTGAATTTGAATAACGTTCCAGTCCTTATAAAAAAATAATAATAATAAAAAATAAAAGAAATAAGAAAAATTAGATGCTCACACTTCTTATTGAAAGTCAAAATCATTAAGGATCTACAGTCCTCTCTCGGTAGCGGTGGAATTGATAGACATGTATACAGGATACTCTGTAAATTACATTTAACCGCCTGACAGAGGGTTCATCGGACCACTTTTATACTATTTACGTCCCATTCCATTCTCGAATAGCGCGTGGGAAGAAAGAACATCTAATCTCTCTGTTCGAGCTCTGATTTCACGTATTTATTCAGATGATCTTTTCTACTTATGTAAGTGGGAGGCAACAATATATTTTCCCATTCGGAGGAGAATGTTGACGATTGGAGTTTCGTAAGTAGCCCACGTCGCAGCGATAAACGCTTTTGTTATAATGATTCACATTCCAGTTCCTGTATCATTTCCGGGACGCTTTTTCCCTGTATCACGACAATGCAAAACAAGCAGCCCTTCTTTCGACTCTTTCGATGTCCTTCGACAAACCCACCTGATAAGTATCGCACACTAGGCAGCAAGACCAGATAAAACAGGAGGAATCTCACTGTATTATTGATGCTGTCCAGTTCTAGCTAATCAATGAAGTCCTTTTAGAGGAACAAAAGAAGATGGTGGTTTTAGTGATCCACATAGCGGCAAATTTCTAAATACAATTGATCTCATATTATTACCGGCCTCCCGACTCCGACGATACAACAGCAGAAAGGTTCAAAGAAAACCTGAGTCTAATTACAAAAACGTACCCGACTCACACGATAATAGTAGGTGGTGATTTTAATTTACCCTCGATCTGTTGGCGAAATTATATTTTCAAATCAGGAGGTAGGCATAAAACATCGTGCGAAATTGTACTCAACGCAGTCTCTGAGAATTACTTCGAACAATTAGTTCATGAGCCAGCTAGAATTGTAAATGGATCTCTTAGCAACAAATAGTCCTGAGCTCATAACGAGCATCAAAACGGATACAGGTATTAGTGAACACTGAGCTGTCGTAGCGAAATTGAATATCGAAAGTCCCAAAGTTACCAAAAATAAACGAAAGGTATATTTGTTCAGGAAAGCAGATAGAAACAAAATACATTGCTTCTTGAAAGACAGCTTCCACTCGTTTCTAACACTAAACATAGGTGTAGACCAGATGTGGCTCAAATTCAAAGAAGTGGTATCAACAGCAATTGACAGTTTCATACCATATAAATTAATAAAAGAAGGAGGCGATCCCCCTTGGTACACAAAACAGGTCAGGACACTGTTGCAAAAGCAAAGGAAAAGGCATACTAAATTTAAACGAACATAAAATCCCCAGGATTAGCGATCGTACTCGGAAGATCGAAATTTAGCGAGGATTTCAATGCGAGATGCCTACAATACTTATCACAACGAAACTCTTTCTCGAAATTTGACTGAAAACCCAAAGAGATTTTGGTCATATGTTAAATGTACTAGGGGCAAATCACAAACAATACCTTCACTACGTGATAGTAATGGCGATCCTGCCGATGACAGCGCTACTAAAGCAGAGTTACTAAACATAGCTTTTACAAACTCAATCACCAAAGAAGACGAAACCAATACTCCAGATTTCTAATTACGAACATATGCCGTAATGAGTAACGTAGAAGTAGATATCATCGAAGTAGTGCAGCAACTAAAATCACTTAACAAGAACAAGTCTTCTGGTCCGGATTGAATACACATTAGATTGCTATCTGATTATGCTGAAGCGATAGGTCCTTACTTAACAGTCACATACAACCGCTCTCTCATAGAAGGATCTGTACCAAAAGATTGGAAAGTTGCACAGGTCACACCTATATTCAAGAAAGGCAGTAGGAGTAACCCACTAAACTATAGGCCCATTTCATTGACGTCAATTTGCAGCAGGGTTTTGGAACATTGCCTGTATTCAAATATTATGAATTATCTCGAAAAGAATGATCTATTGACCCAAGGTCAACACGGATTTAGAAAATATCGTTCATGCGAAACACAACTAGCTCTTTATTCACACGAAGTGATGGGTGGTATCGACAAGGGTTCGCAAATCGATTACGTATTTCCTGATTTCCAGAAAGCTTTTGACACCGTACCTCACAAACGGCTTTTAATCAAATTGCGTGGTTACGGTATATCGCCCCAAATTTGCAATTGGATAGGGGATTTCTTGTCAGAGAAGACACAGTTCGTAGTAATCGATGGTAAGGCATCGATTAAAACAGAGGTGATATCGGGCGTTCCACAGGGTAGTGTTATTGGATCTCTGCTGTTCCTTATTTACATAAACGATTTAGGGGAAAATCTAAGTAGCTCTCTTATGTTGTTTACAGATGACGCCGTCATTTACCGTCTAGTAAAATCATCTGAAGATCAAAATCAACTGCAGAACGATTTGAGTAGAATATCAGTATGGAGTAAAAATTGGCAATTGACTCTAAATAATGAGAAGTGTGGTCGTCCACATGAGTACGAAAAGAAATCCGTTAAACTTTATTTACAAGATAAATCACTCAAAAGTGAAGGCCGTAAACTCCACAAAATACCTAGTAATTACTATTACTTCAGACTTAAATTGGAAAGAACATGTAGATAATATCGTGGGAAAGGCGAACCAGAGACTGCGTTTTATTGGCAGAACCCTTAAAACATACAACAGAACTACAAAAGAAGCTGCGTACACTACTACGCTTGTGCGTCCATTTTTGGAATATTGCAGCCCAGTATGGGATCCTTATCAGGTGGGTTTGACGGAGGACATCGAAAGAGTCCAAAGAAGGGCAGCTCGTTTCGTATTGTCACAATACAGGGGAGACAGAGTTACGGAAATGATACAGGATCTGAGATGGGAATCATTACAACAACGACGCTTATCGCTGCGGCGTGGGCTACTGGCGAAACTCCGATCGCCAATATTCTCCTCCGAATGCGAAAATATATTGTTGATTCCCACTTACATAGGTAGAAATGATCATCAGAATAAAATACGAGAAATCAGAGTTCGAACAGAGAGATTCAGGTGTTCTTTCTTCCCATGCGCTATTCGAGAATGGAATGGGAGGTTAATAGTATAATGGTGGTTTGATGAACCCTCTGCCAGGAACTTATACGTGATTTGCAAGATTATCCCATGTAGATGTAGATACTATAGTGTGCCCCTTTGTCTGCGTATTGAACGCCACAATAAAGGCCAGATTAACTATTTTTAAAAAAAATATACAAGATGAGTTCCGTGACTTGATTGCTGACAAAATAAAACAAGATATAATTAAAGATATTTTAGCTGCTGATATTTTAGCTGCTAAATACGTTTGACTGCACTCCAAACATTAGCCACAATGCGCAGATGACACAAGTAATTCGATTTTTCAAGTCGAATGACTCAGAGGTTGTGGAAAGTTTTACTGACTTTTTTACAGTTACAGACAAAACAGGAGAAGACCTTAGTCAAGAGATACTGCAAAAATTGGAACAAGATGGGTTGAACATTAAGTACTGCAGGGGGCAGTCTCATGACAGTGGGGCAAACAGGGATGGAAAGTACAAAGGGGTCCAGTCAAGAATACTTCAGAAGAATGAACTGGCCTATTGCGTACCACGTGCTGCTCACTCTTTAAATTTCGTGGGAGCAAATTCAGCAGACATTCAGCAAGACTAGGTGATCTGCAAGAGTAGATGCGGTTGAAGCTGTTTACAAGCATTTTCAGAAAGTTTTGAAAGCCCTGGAAGAAACAAACTTATAAATTGTCAACACCAGAAACAAAATCAGAGACAAGATCTATTTTAAAAAATATGAGAAAACTCGAATTCATTACTTTGTTTCTGGTATGCAATATTAAAATAAATTGCTCATGTTAATCAGTTTCTGCGAAGTTAATACTTTACAATTGATAAAGCTGTTCCAAACATTCAAGGACTTTTGGGCTTTCTCAAAACTTCGCGGGACTCTTGTACCTCTGAAGCTATTTCTGAGGCCAAAGTGCTAGCAGAAGGTAATGAGTTATCGACGGTATTCTCCGAAAAAAGGATGCGAAGAAAGAAGAAAATGGCCGTAGAGCTTTGTGAGGATGAAGTGTTCAACATTCACAGAAAAAATAAGGAATAATTGACAGAGCTTAGTACCAAGTTTACCGCACTTGAGAAAATTGGTGCAAAAATTAGTTTTCTGTGTGGTGTGCAAATTCGAGAAATGGAAGTGGAGGGCTTGAAGGCCAAAGCAGCGGAACTGGCAGAAGATCTTAGCGAGGAAGAACTTGAAGTTGAAAGTTTCAGACAACATGCGCTGGCAGTAGACAGAGCCTTGTAAGATTCCAATGCATCATCAACATTAAGTTTAATTTATAAAAATAAATTGGGAGAAGGGTATCCCAACATTACTACAGAGTTAAAATAAATCTTACCATTATAGTTTCTGTTTCGTCTGGAGAAAGAAGTTTCAGCAAGCTGAAACTAATTAAATACACTTGAGGAGCACGACTGCTTAACAAATCTGAGTATAATAACCATACAGCACAAACGAGCTGCTTCCGTAAACAACGATGATATCAAAAACAGTTTTGCAGCACAAAAAAAGCGAAATTTTGCACTGATTTTTGGACGATGAGTAATTTTGTAACATTTTTGTATGTATTAAAATTGTTCTGTTTTCCTTTGTTCTTAATTCAGTCAATAAAATAAGTTCATGTTGTGAGATTGTGACATTTATTTACAAATATGTAACCCAATTAGCGTCAAAAAGTCGATTCTTACAGGGGGGGGGGGGATGAAAGAAGGGGCGGCAAATTTAAGCTTGACCCCCTTGGAAAATGTTCTAGATCCGGCCCTGATGAAGTGGATACTAATAACTCATCTTTGGTTTCGTGGGTAATATATCTTCGATTCGATCGACTTTAGAGAGGCGGGGCTTAGCCTATGGGAGGCTGGGTTTAGCCTCTAGAGGCGGGGCTTGGTAAGGGATTGTTACCGGATCACTACGAACAGTCTTCCGTTTGTTTGCAGTCACCGACGTGCGATTTGTTAAAAGGATGAATCTGTGGTGCGGTTGGAGGGACGGTAGCTCTCGTACGGATGAAATCGCTCCCCTTTCCGCCCCTCCCCCGTCGCGAGTTGCAGCTGAGCCCCGTGCAGACTGCAAAGCGGCCACAGGAAGAGCGCTCGTCGAGTGGCGCCGTCACTGTACGGTCAGCCGCGGCGCATGCGCGGGCTGCGTCGTATTAGGGCGTCGCGAGCGTCTGTGAAGTGTGTGCGCAAACAGGCGGCGGGAGCTAGCCGGCCGGCCAGCGAGCGAGCGACAGATGTGCGCCCTGAGCCGGCTTACGCCACGGTCGGTAAACTGTGTATTAAAACTCAATGGCCGGCCCACAAAGGCGCCGGCTCAATGCCCAACGGGATTTACCGCGACCCAGTCTCCAAATAATAAGGCCCCGCGCCGGCGGGGGGAAAACTGGAGCGCTGAAAGCGGCCCGCCAGTCAGAGACGCCGAGGTGACGGATATATTCATAGCGCCGCCGAGTCCTGTGTCCACAATTATCATTTGCTACGTTCTACCTGTTTACAAGCCTCGACGGACGCTAAATAATGGGCAGCGCCCGAGGGAGGCGGCGATTGTGGCGGTGAAAAGCGAAAGCGAGGCCCCGGGGTGACGGAATTACCCGCAGGCAGACCTCACCTAGCTGTCTCGCTCCGGGGATTACCGAGCCGGGCTCGAAAACTGTGGACTCAAGGCGGAGAATTAAACGCTACAGCCCTTCCTCCCAATACCTTTTCTTTGTACGACACGAAGCTGAACAGTTATTGGAAGGGACTGCTCGAGATGGATCGATAGTCTCTTAAATCCCAAAATGATTGCCAGCTTCGAACCAGAACACCAGTAAGCAATAATTCTTCGCAGTCGACTTTGTATATTGTTTACTCTACTGCAACAGTTAATATCGTCCTCACAGTGATTCCAACAGCCGGCCGCGGTGGCCGAGGAGACTAAGGCGCTCCAGTCACGGCCTGCACGGCCACTACGGTCGGGGGTTCGAATCCCCCCTCGGGCATGGTTATTTGTGCCGTCCTAGTTCGTAAGTAGTTCATAAGTAGTTTATAAGTTTAGGGACTGATGACCCCGTAGTTAAGCCCCATAGACTATACAAACATTTGAACATTTTGATTCCAACTCTAACCGTAGGTATCCGTTGTGGGACATTACTGACTTCTAGCCATCACATTCATTTTCAAAAATGTTCAAATGTTTTTAGAGCTTATGGCACTTACCTACGGGGTCATCAGTCCCTAAACTTACAAACTACTTATTAACTAGCTACAACTAAGGACGGCACAAATATCCATGCCAGATGGGGGATTCGAACCCCCGACCGTAGCAGCCGTGCAGACCGTGACTGGAGTGCCTCAGTCCCCTCGGCCACCGCGGCCGGCACATTCATTTTTTCTTCAGAGCAAAGCAGAACAGAGCTGTGTGCAGCCGACGCAGGGTCGAGTGAGTACCAAAAACAGACGGTACTGTCGGTACTATTCCCATGGGAAACATCGCCCAAAATTATAGAACACTGCCCTGATTCGTCGGTGTATTCCTACTTGGAGATTTCGCACCAAAACGCGATCCTTCTTTAGTCAAAATTATAAGTACTTTCCACTGAATTTAGTTCACTCCACTACACGACAGTTCCGGAAGGAGGCTATCTAATTGAGGTACACAACAGCTCCCAAACGTAAAAGTTGTCGAGATCACTTTCTTTTACAGTTCTTTATTTTGGAGTACCAGTTTCTATGAACTAAGTCATCTTCAGCTCAGCATCGTCTACAAATATTGACAAGTGACCAATATTTGTACACAGTGCTGATATCAAGATCATACCCAATAAAACTTGAAAACAAAAACATTAACTTGATCCGGCGCTCCGCAGGGATCACAAAGGTTTGCATCATCAAGACCGAAGGCCAACTCGTTGGGTGTTCCAAACTGTTACGACATTCAATTAGGTATCCATTCCTAAGGAATGGCATACAAAATCATAGTAGTGCAACGAGGTGGAGAGAAGTTTTGTAATGTGATTGCATGCAGCTAGGCCTTAAATGATAACTGGTTTCACAATAATTTTCACGGCAGACTATTTCGCATTTGGTTGCCTCGACAGATTCCATCAGTTCTCATTACACCATTAAAACAGTATCCTTCAACATAAATTATTTGAGAATTCTCAGCATCCTGTGCACACTTCGTAACTAATGTTCAAATGTTTGTAAGGCTTAAGGGACTTAACTACGGGGTCATCAGTCCCTACACTTACGAACTACTTACAGACTACCTTATACTAAAGACGACACAAACATCCATGCCCGAGGGGGGATTCGAACCTGCCGCGCGCACCGCAACACGGCGCTCCAGCACACGCGGCTAATCCGCCGCGGCACTTCGTAACTTCAAAGGAGTTCACGTTCGATCTCGACGATGCGAACCTATGTGACCATTGGCGCACCGTTTTTCATCCGCTGTTCACGGCGCAAACTAATGCTTGTTATTAAAGTTTCGTGCATGTCTACGAGATCATAATGTAAAGTGTAATGCCCACAGAAGATTGACTCTGCACCTCAGTATCTACCGCCCTCCTGATGTATACGATGATCCATTAGCACAGTTGTTTAACATGACAGTTTGGAGGAAGCCTTACTAGAAATTGAACTGCGACCTCGTACCCACGGGCTTCCTGTCGGTTAGCACACCCTGGTAGACGCCTCCTGGGACAGGTTATCAGATGTTGCGGCGACGGCCTGTGGGGAGCACAGCCCCTTATTTTGACCGTCCGGACAGCTGAATGGAGAGAGCGGCACCGCCCCATTGTGGGGCCCACCCCGTCACAATATTTGCCGTCAGCCGGCGCTCAGCTGTTTGTTGTGGCAATGCTATGGCCGCGCCACGCCGAGGTGCGGTGCGGAGAGCGAGGGCGAGGTCCGCGCTATGGTCGCACCCAGTGTCACAGCCCAACTCAAAATATATGGGAACATGGCCATCCCGTCATCCTGGACAAGGTCACCTATTCCACAGTCTAAATCATTACGTAACATACTCGCGTGTCTTGTTATGCTAGCCTGGGATTAATATTCATTCATTATATCTGTTGTTGTGGTCTTCAGTCCGCAGACTGGTTTGATGCAGCTCTCCACGCTACCCTGTGCAAGTCTCTTCATCTGAGAATACGTTCGGCAAACTACATCCTTCTGAATGTGCTTACTATATTCGTCCCTCGGTCTCCCTCTACGATTTTTATCCCACACACTTCCTTCTAATACTAAATTGAAAATTCCTTGACGTCTCAGAATGTGTCCTACCAATCTATCCCTTCTCTTGGAATATGCCAGAAACTCCTTTTCTCCCCAATTCGGGTAAGCATCTCCTCATTACTTACGTGATTTAACCATCTAATTTTCATCATTCGTCTGTAGCACCATATTTCGAAAGCTTCTATCATCTTGTCTAAACTCCTTATCATCCACGTTTCACTGCCATACAATGCTACACTCCAGACAAATGCTTTCAGAAAGGACTTCCTAACATTTAAATTAATATTGGATGTTAACAAGTTTCACTTCTTTACAAACGATTTTCTCCCCATGGCCATTCTGCTTTCTGTATCTTCTTTACTTCGGCCATCAGACGTTATTTTGCTACCCAAATAACAAAATTCGTCTACACTTTTCATTATATCTAGAGTTAGTTTTTCAACGACCCCTCCAGCTGAAATACATTTTATTATCGTTTTTAATACTAGCTAATCCTGCAATACTACGCAATTTCCACTTTACATTATAATTGGATGAACTGGATACACATCATCATCTCCATCCTTCTTTTTATCCCTCTCCTCCTCCGTTCCTTTGGCTCCCTCCTCCCCCCACCTCTTGCCTCTCTCCTCCTCCGCCCCCACCCCTATGTCTTTCCATCGCCATCACCTGCTTCCTGCACATCTATAATCCCACATTCGATCCATCTCCTCCTGCCCCTCCCCTTCGGCGCCTACAACTTCCCTCCTTTTATTTACATATATTTACTTATTTATCCTCCTCTCCATGTCCTTCCTCCCTATCTACCTCACCTCTGCCTCCTCCTCTCCCTCTTCCTCTTTTAAAACCCTGTCTCTGTAAATATTTTCCCCCGTTATCTGCCAATCTTCTCCCTCCTCTGTATATGGAAAAATTCATATATCTGCCAAATTTCATGGTGCCGAAATCTGGAGTAAGATACCCTTCACCACGCAACATACGAAATCTTGTGTACACAATGCTATTTTTCTTGTTTTCAAGGTCAAATGTGAAAAATTTAATGAGAATCGGAGAAAACCTCTAGATTGGAAGTCCCTTTTAAAGATCTCTCTGTAATACGCCATACGAATTATAAATTAGACAGTGGCATTTGTTGCTTTGAAGGTCAAGTTTGTAAAAATTTATCGCAATCGGATAAACGATTTTGATGAAGATCTGTTAACTACAAGTAAATCATTTCTGGCGTCAATTATAATCAAGAATGCCAACTGCAACTGTATGTCTCCTCGCTATCGGAGGTAGGTTACTGCCGCAAAATCGGACAAAAAAATCATCATTTTCGCGGGTTGCATAGTGTGTCAAACTTCAAGCTCATATAACAAGAAATACGGATCAATAATTACATTATAAGACTGCTATTTACTCATTCAATTTTCAACTTTTCAATATATCTTAAATGGCTTTATCCGTTGCTATGTTCATGTGCGAAATAGAAGGCAATATTGCCCAAAATTTCTACGCAATCTGTTAAGAATTTTCGAAGATTTCAGATTTGGACCAAACGATCGTTTACACTTGTAAATGTAGATCTTCCTAACGGCAAATCTCCTGAAATTGTTCAGCGAATGCTATGGTATTTTGACAAAACGTTCTACTGGAATACCCTCATGTTTCTATGTATTTTTTACAGGCATTCATATATGAATATATGTAAATTTTTATGATGGGGAAACGTTGCTACCAAAAACTGCGAAACTGGCATATATGTATCAGTTATACATAATTAAAAAATATGTAACTATAAACTTTTTCTATTACAATCCAACGTAGAGTCAAACTTTGAGCTCAGTCGGTGCAGAACGTTTTTGAGGTTTCAAAGCGTACATAAATCAACAGAACCTTTTTATATGTGCAAATTAAAGTATTATAATATGGGAATTCTCCCTGGAAAAATAATACAAGGATCGTTCCGAAAGTAATACCTCCTTTTCTTTATGACTTTGGATCTCTTCGCCAGATGTCGTTGGTGTAATGTTAATGCTTAAATCTTCTTCTTTCATTTGCCGGAATGCAAAAGACAGTCCACGGAATGGGGACATGCGATTCTCCGCCAAGGAATAAATTCAAGACACAGCCGTCTGCAGCAATGTGATGAGCACAATCTTCTGGAATAGCCATGGTGGGTGTCTGGAGCCTGGAGAAACTGTCAGTTCGGCACGCTAGAAGCCGACAATGATTAACGTAAATGTCTGAATTTATTTCCAGGGTAAGGTCAGAGAAGAAGGCCAACTTTTACCTGCAGCATGATAACGCAAGGACCCTCACCAATTTTCCGATCACGGAACACCCTGTTGGCCATTGGAAATACGATATGCTGTGCATTACAAACCCAAGTGAAGTGAGGAAGATAATGAAATCGATATGTTTCTGCAACTGCTGGCTATAACCGCTGCTTTACACCATGGCATTGAATCAAAAAGGCTCTGTATGTTTTGTTGAGTTGTAGCCAGTAGCGCATTTTCATATTTGCCGCTAGGCTATTCCAATTTTTCCGCCCCTATCGATCTTACCAATTCGATACTCAATTTCACAATAATACTGATTATATTTTTTCAACGAAACTGTAGCTTTATGTTTTATGCACTATCATCTTAATTACACCGACTTTTTGCCCTCAGACATCCAGTTGTTATTCTAAAAGTGTCGTTAAGAGCAAAATCCACATCAGTTTGGAAAACATGGTTTCCTTATTTGGAAAAAACCGCGAAGTTATAATTATTTAAAAATAAAAATAACAGTCTAGTTCGCAAAATTTGACAATCTAATCTTAGATCGAAACCGGTTACCTGTAGTAATAAATTGTCAAATTTTGCGACCTAGACTTATTTTTATTTTTCAACATTCACATGCCTGGTACGAACAGATTGTGCCAAACGGGGTAGACGTATAAACATGTAATGGATTTAGCCGTAGGCAACCCATGTGTCTTGGTTAATGAAGTATTCGATACCTTTATGTCGAGGTATTTAAAAGTAGAAGGTCCACTACGTATAGTTATTTTCTATATCAATAAGCTACATGTACTCAGATACTATAATTTTGCGCATACCATAATTACTGAGAGAATCTTTCATCCCTCAGCACTTTATACACATTCAAAATTTGCCGCAAATATAGGTAGTAATACAGTAATTCACCCGATTAATTTTCGCAATATTAATGGAGTAAGCATTTTGAAACGCATTGTTCAGAACCAGAAGTCTTTTGACGCAGCACAATAATATTGTAATACAAATAATGTTATAAAATACTTCGTCACACCTTAAACTTAACCATTTTAACCATTCTCTGTCAAATTACTTTTGCTTATTTACAGTTCATAAAAAGCTTTTAATAATTTTAACACTGTTGTATCATGACACAATTAGTTGTATTACTACAATGATAAAATTACTACAATTTCCTGAAGTGACGTAAAGTATCCTAAACAGTTTGGCGTAATCAGTTTGTAACGAAAGTATACGGGTCCTTTATTATTTAACAATTTCAAATATGTAATCAAATCAACACTGCACTAATCATATTTTACTTATATTTCTGGTACATAATTTTATCCGCTATATAGTTGTAAAAATTCTGCTGTTTGTGCTCATTAATCTGATGTAGGTTATATCGTATTTGTGAAAAACGCCTTATTTAATTACGGAAGCCTAATTCAGGAACGTTATTGTACCAACTTTATTCTGGCACACTCTAGAATGTAGCATGATCTACAAATCACAGTCTTTGATTTGGCTCAGTCTCAATGATTGTAACACCTTGTTGTTTCTTCTTTATATATACCGAAGCATTTATGTATTTTGGAAGATAATAAAAGCAAGTGAAATACGCATCAGAGTAGCCTACTTCCATTTACTACGAAAAATACAAGCTGCCAAAATAAATAATTTTAGGACAACACTGGATACTGCTAAGAAGCTAATGAACACAGCAGTTTTGTCTACATCTGCGAAGCAGGTGATGAAATTTAAAACTTTCCAACTATTTTACATTGTGGCCGTCCTGTTGCAACTGATAGGATCGTCACGAGCAGGAGAGTAGCATAACGCAATTGCCCAAGTTCTGGCTACTGTCGCTTGGGCACTCCCTGTCCTATTTGTGAGCTTTCTCAGGATGTTAATAAAAAATGTTCAAATGTTTGTAAATCTATCGGACCAAACTGCGTGGTCATCAGTCCGTAGCTTACTAACTACTTAAGCCTAGGTAAACTAACGCACGGACAAACATATACATCCATGCCCTAGGGAGGACTCGAACCTCCACGGCGAGCAACCGCACGCTCCGCAGCGAGGTGCTTTAGACCGCTCGGCGCATGGATGTTAGTGCCGTCTTTAGTATAAGGTAGTTCATAAGTAGTTTGTAAGTTTAGTGATTGATGACCCCGCAGCTAAGTCCCTTAAGCTTGACGAACATTTGAACATTTGAATAAGCACACAGTTAAGTCCGACAGATTTACAAACTTTTGAACATTTAATAGTATAAAAATGGCTCCCAACGTGAGGCTCGACCCACGAACTTGAGATTAACAGTCTCATGCTCTACCGACTGACTCGGGCTTTTCCAGTCCCCTGCCGAGAATCGATCCCTGCCTCCCTGTGTGGTAGTCAGCGACCCTGCCGTCTGGTACTTTGGATTACGGCAGTGGTCCATTCCTTGCGACTTTTAATTTTAGCAGTCCGTGCCCATTTCACATTTTTGTCCGAAGCTGCTATCGTGGTACAACCCAGATCAGTTGTCCCGCAATCATCCCAGACGTTTTCGACAGGCGTGACATGCGTAGAACAGGAAGACTAAGACAGGAATTGAATGAAGAACTTAAGAATTCTTAAACATTTGGTGCCACGTGTGGGCCCGCATTATTCTGTTACAATGTCGCTCCCAAGGTATGGGACGTAAAGGTGGTGAACCCCCGGCCACTTTAGGCACTACTGGCAGAGTTAAAGGACAGCACAGGGCAAGCAGGGGAGACGCGAGTGTGCTCGTGAAGACATCACTCACACAGGACTCTGAATGGGGACGACGCAGAGCGACATCTGTCGCGCGGTGGAACTGGCCCGCCCGTGGCATCGCGCTGGGGGCCGCCACAATGGCGGGGATAAGCCGCGCAGCGCTCCTAGCGGCCGAGACGCCAACCAATTTAGGGCTCTGCGGCGCCAGGTGCGCGCAGAATGGCGTTCAGTTTTTGTAATCCTATTAGCGGGCGATACGGCCGTTGCCCATTGGCGGCAAATCGAGCGCGAGAATAGAGTAACAGTCCGCATCCGGCAACGATCGGCACATAAAAGAGCGCGCCGGATCTTTTGTCGGAGCGTTTAAACATTTATTGGACGTCAGAGAGGGGGCCGCCGCGAAGCATCAAAACAAACACATTCTCTCTCTCTGCGAATGGACGGCCGGCGAGGACAGGGCCACACACTCCATGCGCCCGGAAGGCACCGCCTTTTGTTCCGGGCCTCATCCGCTCCATTCGCGCTGACAGTTATTATTTACCTTTACGTACAGCTACAGACACAACCAAATACTTATCTTCCATTGCGAGGCCTGTGATTCAAACAAAATACACAGTTGATTCCACACATGTTTACTCCACCACGGCGTTTTTTTCTCACAACTACATATTTAAACGCCGAGGCGGATTAGCCGCGCGTACTGGAGCACCGTGTTGCGGTGCGGGCGGCCGTCCGTTGTCGGGGGTTCGAATCCCCCCTCGGGCATGGATGTGTGTTGTCCGTAGGTTAGTTTAACTTACTTTAAGTAGTTTGTAAGTCTAGGGAGTGATGACCAACGCAGTTTGGTCCCATAAGAATTTTGAACATTTGAACATGTTTAAGTGCATGGCAGGAGCTCTATGGAGCCGGCCGCGGTGGCCGAGGGGACTAAGGCGCTCCAGTCACGGTCTGCACGGCCACTACGGTCGGGGGTTCGAATCCCCCCTCGGGCATGGATATTTGTGCCGTCCTAGTTCGTAAGTAGTTCATAAGTAGTTTGTAAATTTAGGGACTGATGACCCCGTAGTTAAGTCCCATAGACTATACAACTTTTTTTTTTCTGTGCATGGGGTCCGACTGATATGCGCCCAAACTAGTTTCAGCACCTCTTTGTCATCATCAGTGGGCTTTCAGTTTATTTAATGCTGTGAAAATAAATTACATTTATTTTACTACTGTACTACTTTGTAAACTTAGGCCTAAAATTCGTCTGTCTTATTTTGGTTTTTACCTTATTTTACATTATGTGGGCATGTGGGACCCTCTTTACATACTTATGTAGTGGTAGCGTTGTCGTCTTCGACCAAAATTATATCTTTTTAAAACTTGAGGCTTTTTAAAACACTATTTACGATGTAAAAACGAAATTTTTGTATGTGGGGATATTTCTATCGTCTGCTTACTATCTATTACTTACAGTTTCTTTCTCCCGGATGAGAATGTTGGTGAAAGAAATTCTGCAAATAGATCTTGCCACGACGAATGACGCATCTCTTTTAATGTTTCCTACCCCAACTCTTGCACCATTTCTGTCACACTCATGCACCTGTATTCCGACATAAAAAAGCTAGCTCCCTTTCTCAGAATTCCTCTATATCCTCTGTCAGTCCCAACTGGTTAGGGTCCCACAATGAGCATCGGTACTCCAAAATAGGTCAGACAAATGTAGTGTATGCAATTTCGTTTGTAGATTTTTTGCATCTTCAAATTGCTTTGGCAATGGAAAGTAGCCTTTGGTTCGCCTTCCCCATGATATGTTCTGTGTGTTCATGCCAATTTAATTTCGCTGTAAAGTGCCTTAATATCGTTGTGAATCTTCATATTTTCACGGCGTATATCTTAGTCCATAAAATTGCGGGAATTGAGCCGTAACCACATACTTTCCTCTGCTGATATTTCGGTCGCAATTCGTCCAGCCGTCCTCGGAGCGAGTCAAGACTGACGGCAAAGCGCTCCCGTCCACCTTATAAACTGTGCTGCGAGCCAGTGCGTGTGATTACTGGGAAGTCATCGTCACAGACGTATCACACGACGGCAGTTGTAGTGCCCTCCACGTAGAGTATATATGATCACATACTGTGGTTGATATCGATGGCAAAGACATATGAAGACATAGTGCCTTATATGGAGAGCGTATGTAATCATATTCTGTGATTAACAGGTTTGCAGCGCCGTTGTCTTTGATTGTTTGCGATTGTTAGTGCCGGATTCCAAATTTTGTCAAGATAAAAATCATCATCACGGTTAACTAAATTACTTGCCAGTAGAATTTCAATGGCTTCTTTGAAAACTGAATCCTAGAAGGATGAAACAGGTGATAAAATCTGAACATTTCAGTCTGGATGTAGTTACTACTAATATCATGCAGTACCTACAACACGTCTAGATCAAAAACTGAAGACATACAGTCGGGAATGTACAACTTCCACTATTTTAGAAGCATGGACCGTTATGTTTTATGTCTCTCGATGCTCTTTGGATAACTATTCACGCGAGTCCTCCGAATGGATGTAAAAGCCATGTAATCTCTGAAATCACGTGACATACACGTAGGAGACAAATACTACACGAATCAAACAGAAATGGCAGTTGCACTGGAGAAAACGGATGAAGGTGAAAGATTTCTCTCTTAGTAGTTGCTATGGGGATCTTGGAGAAGTGTGTTCTTACCTTCATCCTGATGATTTCTGCCCCAGTAGCCTTCTCCCACAGCAGTGCCTGCACGAAGGCATCCAGTGCGGAACGTTCCACAGTAACGGGAAATTCCAGCGTCAGGGTACGGACAGACTGGAAGCACAGTAAACATTTGTTGAATCGTCGAGGCGTAGACAGGGGAAAGGGCGTGAATGTCAAAACTTCCATTATTCACCAATTTTGTATAATTACTAGTCTAAGTTGAACAAAAGTTTTTATTTTTATTTCCTATAACCGGCTTCGGACGTATTTGTCCATTCTCAAAGTAAGTCCTACAATAACATTGTTCGCCACATGGTTCTTTTTCGGGGTTTGAAGCGTACACTAAACTACTCCAGAACTGAGGATTTACAGTGAGAATGTAGTAACTGGTCATATCACTTGCACCGAGGATGTCTAGATATAGTCAGATTAGATGAAAAAATGGTCGCTAGAGAGCGTGATTGTGTGTGCAGAGTTGGAGTGGACATGGAGGCATCTCTTCTTATGACGTCTGGGCAATAAGGCGTGTCTAAACGTGTTGGTGAAAAGTAGAAGTGTTCTTTCTGACACATCTTAAATACCATTTTCGTGTTGTCAAACTAAACTGTTTTACATACAAAATTCTTTCCTAGACAACATGTAAGAGCTATTGTCAGGGCCATGGATCCATTGAAATGTAATTATTATGAAGTATGAGGACTTCTTTGACTTTACTGCAGAATGAGCCAAATTTGGAACATTTATAAATTAGCTCTCTCAGCTGGATGAAATTATCAAAACCGTTTTTCCTGTGATAAAAACAACACAGTCATAGAATGACATTTAAATAGAAGCTAATCAGAGAAGTTTTAGGAAAGAATATGCATTTAGGTCGATCATTAGTCTCCAATGTTTGCAAAGCCTTGAAAGAAGACCAGTCATACCTCACGAAATTCCTTGGTGAGAAAGTCCTCGAATTTTTCAGCAGAATTTGTGCATAATATACAAATAACATAATTATGATTTTGGATATGGAGTGATTTTTTATGTACAGAAGTGAGCTTTCATAGTCAAAAATATGTCAAATTGTTTGAAAGTCATTTGCAACAAAAAGCATCTCCAATGTATGTCTTCCAACTATGTAATTTTGTAATATCAATAAGTGAATAAAACGTTACAGACGTGTCTAGAGGAGAAGTAAGTGCTCAATAATTTAATGATAAAACTGAGTAATACGGACCTGGTTCATGTGGGGAATTTTGCTGAAGCGCTCCACAGTTTCAGCGACTTCTCGCAACCTGCAAAACGGTTTACAATCTTTGTAATTCACAGATAACTCCAGTCAAAACAATTGTTAAAGGACTGTCTTATTTCACAAGGTCTCTTAATCCTAGAAGTATTGTGTGATACATAGGTACAAAATAAGTATGTTTGCTAAAATTCAAGGTTAGCCGCTTAGTTTGAGAAATCAACAGTTTTTAAAACGAAGTACAAAGCCGTACAGCGAATCAAGAATCACCGGCAGCACAACATTCCTGTATTATTCGTTGGTACAAAAATTTGTCCAAATCGATAAGAAACAAAAACAGCAGTACTACATTACAACTCATCCATAAATTACGAGAAGGCTTATATTGTCTGCTGCTAATATTTCAGCTGTAAATCTATCAGCCATCGCTTGGATTGGTTGTGAAGTGCTCTCACCCACCTTATAAACTGGTAGGTACATTAAAGTGCATATCAGAACACGGTAAGTCATTATACGTACTACCGTAACCCATCCGAGACCGACGATATTTTACAAATTATGGTCGTCGAGGGCGACATATCGTCGTCTAAGAGGGTGAACTATTGGCGTTACTGAAGTCCACAGACAGACAGCGTCGTCAATTAAAAAGCTCGTCAATTCTTATTTCCGTAACTAACCAGAAAACTGAATCTCAAAAGCATGAAACATACGTTAGAATCTGGAAAAACTCGTAGTCATACTATGGCTTCGCTGTATAGTGTTCGTCCACTGCAGATTTATCACGCTGTAGAAGAGGAGTTCAGCTTCGATGTTCCGCACAACGTTCCTGAACCCTAGATAAATTACTTCTGGTATACGACAAACGACACTCACAGGAAATCTTACACACACACAGTTTCTCCGTGAAGTCAACATAATCCTCAAGGAAGACAATAAGCGTTGCTAGCTTTGGTCCCAGCAGAAAAATAACATAGCCCTTATGATGACACTAGTGAACTCGCCATAGCATCACAGTGCTACTATGTATGGATGTATGGGAAGTGGATACACACCCTCTCGTTACCCCTCCCCCCATCCCTTTGCCTCTCAACTCCTCCCTTCGTCAATGGTCTTCTCCTACCTCTATCTCTGTGCATCACCTTCACAACACTCCTTGCATATCCCTTAGCCCTCACTCTGTCCATTTGCTCCTCTCCCTCCTCTCTGCATCTCTTATATTCATTCCCTTTCATTATATGAAGGGTCCACGGGAAAAAGGGGGTAAGTCAAAAAAATGAAATTTTAGATTATTACAGCTTTAGAAAGCTTTCAACAAGCTGCTTTTATGGGTTTTTGTTTCATGGAAAGAACGGGGATACTCTCAAAGTTACAGCGGTTTAAAAATATAGCGTCCAGGGGAAAAAAGAGGTAAGTCAATGTGAAACTGGGAATAAAGGGGGTTAGTCAATTGGAAGCAATGATCGCACCTGTCGTTTACGTTCCGTAGTCCAGGTGTTCAGCATCTGCTGTTGGCGAGGTTAAGATAGTGCTTTGTGTGTTGCATGAATTTCTTTAGTTTATTTTACGTTTTAACTGAACTGTGGAAGTGAACATGAAAAATGAAGATGACGAAAGTATCACCTTCAGTCAACTGTCACATTCAACGAAGAAAAGGAAGAGAACAGGTCGACTTTCCGACGTGAGAAATAAACTTTTATCATCCACCCATGAATTAGGGCCAGATTGTAAATGTTCTACATTGAAATGTTTCCAGAGTATTACTGGCGCAGAACGTGGGTATTATATCTAATTATAACAAAATGTCTGAATGAGCCGAATGCTTACTTGGTAGACCTAAGTAATGTACATAATATATCGCAAAGGAGACCTAGGCGACCGGAAAATGAAGCTAAATTTCGTGACAACAGTTATTCATATCGTGTAAGAGTCAAGAGGGAGAATTCTTTCACTGAAGTAAATGTTTGTTATAAAGCCTTTACATCTTTTCATGGAATATCTAAAAAAATTGAAGTAATACAACGTTATCTGAAAAAAGGTGTGAATCCTAAGGATGGTCGAGTCCAACACTCAAATCGGAAACATTGTGTGACATCAGAGGCACTTGAGGCAGCTCGCCAACACATTAGTTCATTTAAAGGTGAACGAAGCCATTACAGCTTGAAAACCTAAGAGTATCTACCACCGGATCTGAAAATCAGTAAGATGTATGAGTTACTTAAAAAATCATACCCTACACAATGTGTCGTACGAAAATTACAGACTTGTTTTCAACACAGAATTTAACGTTGGTTTCGGATGCCCTAGAACGGACACTAGTAGTTACTGTGATAGGCATGCTGCCGAAATTCGAGCTGTTGAACATGCTTCGAAATCGTACCCGGAAAATAGCTCAGAAAGGGCGAATGCAGAAAAAAAAATCTAGCAACTGTCAACGGAGAAAAAATTGCACTTATTAAAATCTGATAAGTTTTATATTCGTAAAAGACGTTCTAAAGCAAACAGCAGGACATCAAAAGAATGTGAAAGCATTACTATGGATTTCCAGAAGAACTTACCTATCCCTAACATCACAGCTAACGACGTGTACTACAAGAGACAGTTAACGTCGTGCAAGTTTAATATTCATATATTATCAACCGATGAATCATATTTCTTCGAGTATGATGAAACAGTAGCCTACAAAGGGTCTAACGAGGCCATTTTGTTTTATTTTGTGATGTCAATTCTTGATCCCTCTGTTAGCGAGATTTACTGACATTCCCCGTTTCATAATGACTTACCCCCTTTTTCCCTACAAAAAATTGACGTCATTCGATATAATATTTTCTTTAGCTTGTTACAGTACATTTACAGGAAAACCTTGTAGAGGTATCTAATGACTATATGTAAGGCTACACTAAACACAATTTTCAAGAGAATTGGCTAAAATTCCATTTGGTACATAAGGTTTGGTGTTAAAATCTTCTGTCCTGAAAAATTGAGAAGAACTGACTTACCCCCTTTTCCCCGTGGACCCTTCATATCCATTTATTTATTACTATTCCTATCTCTGTTCCTCCTTTTAATTTACCTCTGCGTTCACCTCCGCCCCTCCCTTCTTACATCCACCCAACCATCCCTCTGTCTCCGTCATTAACTTCGCCCCCTCCCCCCTCCTTGTCTGCCAATCTCCTCACTCTTCTGTATATGAAAAATTACGAATGTCAACCAAATTTTATGGTGATCTGTCAAAAGTGATTAAGTCTCGAGTAAGGTACTAAGGTACCACACACCATACGAAATATTAAGTAGTCAATGTTGTTTTCCTTATTTTGATGGTCAAGTCGGAAATATTTAACAAAAATCAGAACAAAACTCTAGGTTGGAAGTTTGTTATACGGTACCTTCTGCCATGCACACAACAAATTATTATGTAGACGGTGTAATGCCGTTTGTTTTGAAGCTCAAATGTCCAAAATTTTATCGTAGTCGGACAAACGATACCGGTAGAGATCTCTCAACTATCACATCTACATCTACATATATACTCCGCAATCCACCGTAAGGAGCGTGGAGAAGGATACACTATACCACATTGCCTTTCCTATTCCACTCCCAAATGGGACGAGCGAAAAAATAGTGTCTATACGCCTCTGTACGAGCCCTAATTTATCTTGTCTTTGTGATCTTTACACGAAATGTAAGTAGGCAGCAGCAAGATCGCTCTGCAGTCAGTTTTAAATTCCGGGCCTATAAATTTCCTATACAGAATTTCTCGAAAAGAACATCGTCGTACTTCCAGCGATTCCCATTTCAGTTCCCGGAGCATTTCTGTGACACTCGCACATTCGTCGAACCCACCAGTAACGAACCTAGCTGCTCGCCTCTGAACTGCTTCCATGTCTTCCTTTAAGCTGACCTGCTGCCGGTCCCAAATACTTCAGCAATACTCAAGACGTAGTCGTACAAACGTTTTATACGCCGTCTCCTTTACAGATGAAGTACATCTCCCAAAATTCTCCCAATAAACCGAAGTCGGCCATCCGCTTTACTCACAACCGTCCTTACATGTTCGTCTTATTTCATATCGCTCTGCAATGTTACGCCTAGACATTTGAACGACGGGACACTACTAAGAAGCCCGCTACTAAAGCTGTATTCGAACATTATGGGACTGGTTTTTGTACATTTGTAGCTAGCTGCCATTCTTCACACCAACTGTAAATTTTGTCTAAGTCATCCTGTATACTATTACAGTCAACTGATGACGACACCCTCCCATACACCACAATCATTTACATAGATAGAAAACAACAGCGTCCTACTACTATCCCCTGAGGCACGCCATACGATACACTGGTCTCTGATGAACACTCACAACAGAGAACAACGTACTGCGTTCTATTACTTAAAAAGTTTTTCAGCCAGTCACAAATCGTGAACCTATTCCATTTGCTCGTATCTTCGTTAGCGGTCTGCAGTGCGGCACCGCACCAAATGCCTTTTAGAAATCGAGTAAAACACAATCCCCCTGTTACCCTTCATCCATGGTTCACAAGATGTCATCTGAGAAAAGGTCAAGTTGTGTTTCACGCGAATGATGATTCCTAAACCCGTGCTGATTCACAGAAAAAAGCTTATCCATCTCAAGGAAATTTACTATATTCTAGATGAGAATATGCTCCAAATTCCACAGGAAACTGTTGTCAACGTTATTGGGCTCGAATTATGTGGTTCAGCTCTCCTTCCTTTCTTATAACCGGGAGTCACCTGCAGTTTTTTCCATTCACTAGGAACATTGCGCTGAATTAAAGATTCGCGATAAATGCAAGCCACGTAAGGGGCCAATTCCACAGAATACTTCTTTGTATAATCGAACAGGTACTCAATCCGGCCCCGGAGACTTTTTTTGTATTCAGTTCTCTCAACTGCTTCTCTACGCCGGAAATACTTATTACAATGTTCTCCATTTGGGAGTTAGAGTGTTGATCAAATGATGGTACATTTACACGGTCGTCTGCGTGAAGGATTTCTTAAACGTTAAGTTTAGAACTTCATCTTACCGTTTGTTTTCTACTATTACTGTCCCGGAATGATCACCGAGTTACTGGATATTTGCCTTTGACCCGCTTGTCTATTTTACATAAGACCAGTAGTTTTTCGGATTTTCGGAAACATCTTTTGCAAAGGTATGGTTGTGGTAATTATTGCATGCTTCGCGCATCGACCCTTCTGTAGACGCGCGAATCTCTACTAACTTTCACCTGTCTTAATTTGTGCGTTCTTTTTTGAACCGAGAGCGCAACAGCCTTTGCTTTCTCAATAGCTTCCTAATATTATTATACCACGGTGGATCTCTTCCATCTTTAATTGACTTTATAGGCACATACTTCTCTATCCCTTTATTTTATTACATTTCTACGGTCAATTATAATCAAGATTACCAGCTGTATCAATTGTTTTCTCGCGCTCACTGGTATGATACGGCAAAATAAAAATAAAAAAAATAAAAAGAAAGGATAAAGACCATCCATTACGCGGATTGTATACGGAGTAAAACTATGAGTTCATATACCGTGAAATACGGAATAATAAGTACTGTGTAAAAGAAAACTATTTACTCTTTGAATTTTCAACTTGACCATATTTCTGAAAAATTCTTTACTGGATTATTGATTTAATCCAATTAATACTAAAAGAAATGCGTAGGAAATGGAAGGCAACACTGCGCCAGAATTTCAATGCAATCTGTGAATATTTTTAGGAGATTTAATGTTGGAACAAAAGATCATTTATATTTGTAATTCTAGATGCTCCTCATGACAAATTTCTATAAGTTCTTGACCGATTGGTATGAAATTATGAGGCAGCGTTCTACTACATAGGAACAAATTTTTATAAACCGAATTTTTAATATAAGTCACATATCAAATTATATGATTTTTAATTTATTGTTTGATGATGGCTGTTTAGCCGAAAGAAGTCCATTACATTATAATAGAATACTATCAAGTACCAGGACATTGGTATATTTATATGATGTGCCTTAGAGAAATTTTCTGTGCTGTGGGCCCATTGGATCGAAAATTATTGACATTGTCATATAATAATATGGGGATCATATTGCGTTATACACATCTTCGAATTAAATTTCTAAATAAAAGAAGACATAAAATTCAATAAGGTAGTATAAAATCATCCCAAGCTACGAACATATCAAAATCATTGCAACTCCCAATTTTATCACACTAATCAAGATGTTCGGAGTAAAATTACAGATGTGACAAGAAATAACCAACAAGCCAAAGAAGAAAGACTCTTTAAATCAAGTATTATATTTAGCTAATTTATAACTTAGCAAGATGAGCACTCCTGTAACAGAAGATCACTTGTTTAAATTTATTGATAAATATATTAGTTATAACGATGTATTCATAACAACAAAAAATGAAATATGATGCATCAACAAAGGAAAGAGGTAAATCAGTCAACAATGCGAAGATTGGTTTGAACACCACAGTGCTTTACTAGGCATGTTCCTGTTTGGAAGTGGTATGCCGTTGCCTTCCTCCAACCTTCGAACTGACTTACCCAATTATAGGAGGACCTACAGTTTAACGGTGCTGCTCGATATTTTTCACATCAGCAACACTGCCAGAGGTGAAAGCAGTGGAAAGTGACAGATAAAACCTCCTAGGACCTGGCGGGATCGAACCTACGACCATTCGATTTGTAGTTTGGCACTCTACCGATGTGCTACAAAAGCACACACAAAATCCAGTTGCCACAATCCAATCTCCAATAGAATTTTTTCCAAGAACAAAAAACCTCACAAATATTACTTTTCCAACAGAAGGGAAAAAAACTAGACAGAAGACAAATACAATATTCAACCATAATTAAAATAAGTAAATATAAAAAGTATAATACTGTCTACAGAATTTGCAACTGACTCTGCGAAACTTCCAGTGAGACAACGAAATTCAATATCTGTAACAGTATCACAAATCATAGAAAGAAAGAATCCAACAAAACAGAAAAAACAGATATACGACAACTGATCACAAAATCATCTCCAGCATCGATAACAAACTCACTATAAATCAAGCAATTGTAACCGAAGCAGAGAAAGGATACAGACTTGTCATAATCTATCAAAATGATTATATAAACAAAGTAAATGGCTTTCTTACAACTTATAGTATAATAGAAATCCTTAGAGAACCTTCCAACAAATATATGGTCAAAACAAAAAAGGTTTCGAGAAACAACCGTTTATTGTAATGAATCCCAAAATACCGTGATTACATGGACAACTAAAGCTACCGAAGCCACATATTCCAATTCGCCCAGTAATTAACTGTAGTGACAATCCCACTTATTTTATTACGAAAAAGTACTACAGATTACTTTCAAAATTATATACATTGAACAGTAAATTCACTATAAAACTACTCACTGACACACACACACACACAAAATAAAGGACATCAAAATTCCACCTAACGGCAAATTAGTATCATTTGATATTACCAATTTATATAGAAATATACCAGTTGGTTGAGTTTTATTTAAGTTCTGAACTTCATGTACCATAAATATAAAGAAATTGTAAAATCTGATATCCATTTGGTTTCCTTGTGAGAGAAAGAAGGAGATACAGGATGACAGACGACGTAAAGGGAAGCCGTCCGCGGTGGCTAAGCGGTCTGCGGCGCGCCAGTCACGGTCTGCACGGCCACTACGGTCGGGGGTTCGAATCCCCCCCCCCCCCCCTCGGGGATGGATAGTTGTGCCGTCCTTAGTGTTAGCTAGTTCATAAGCAGTTTGTAAGCTTAGGGACTGATGACCCCGTTGTTTAAGTCCCATACGTTCTACAAACATTTGAACATGTTTTTAACATAAAGGGAAGAGGAAATTATGAAGACCTGAAGAGGATGGCAGAACACCAGACAGCGTGGAGAACTGCCATGTGAAAAACTGCCTTTTTGGCAGAACACTGACGATGATGATGATGATGATTAATAAAAGTACCGTCAGTTTGTGTGAACCTGTACGCCTCATATTGATTCTTCTACGGACTCCTTGGTTAGGCTTACATACAATGACGAAGGCTGAGAACAGGAAGGGTATCTTGAAAAATATGGGAAGATTTCAAAAAATGTTCAAATGTTTGTATAGCTTATGGGAGTTTACTACGGGGTCATCAGTCCCTAAGCTTACAAACTACTTAATCCTAAGGAGGGCACAATTATGCATGCCCTAGGGGGGACTCGAACCCTCGACCATAGTGGCCGTGCAGACCGTGACTGAAGCGCCTCAGTCCCCTCGGCCACCGCGGCCGGCTGGGAAGATTTGTGGTGAAACGTAAATTTACCGTAATTTTAACTTAATTACGTAACGTTCTGTTACGGTTTCGGTCGGGCCCTACTTGACATTATGTGGAGGCTAATGTCGAGGTTTATTAGCACATGACACCGCCGTGTACCTGCGGCGGCCGTGTCACCGTGCCCACAAAGGCCCGGCCGCCGGCACAATCGCCGCCTTTATTCATGGGGCGGCTGCGGCCGCGGCCGCTATCCATAACGATTTAAACGGCGCACAAAGGCGCGCCTGATCCGCAATATTGATCAAGAGGGCGTGAAGCGGGCCATCTGCCGGGGCGGAGCAGCCAAGCACCCAGCCAGCCAGCAGCCAGCCTAATGAGCCGGCGTGGCGCGCAGCGGGGAGACCGCGGCGCATCTGGCCGCCTTGTCGGCCGCGGCGGCGCCCACCACTCCACAGCTCGTTCACTGCCTGACTCACCTTCGGAACCTCATAAGTCAGTTTTCTACGATTCACTATGTACAGGACAGAACGTTTGCTCCCGGTGCCTAGTCGGTCACGTAGCCTCCCCTCATCATCCTCTTCTTCTTCTTCCTCCTCCTCCTCCCCCCCCCCCCCCCCGATGCCTGTGTTTCCTGTTTGTTATTTCCGCCATTTTTGAACCCGCCGTATTGTACGTAGCGTGTCTCTGAACCAAAGACTGGGGCGGTACGCAACCTCACTTGTTGTTGTTGTGGTCTTCAGTCCGCAGACTGGTTTGATACAGCTCTCCACGCTACCCTGACCTGTGCAAGTCACTTCATCTGAGAATACGTTCGACAACCTACATCCTTTTGAATCTGCTTACTATATTCGCCCCACACGCTTCCTTCTAATGCTAATTTGACAATTCCTTGATGTCTCACAATGTGTCCAACCAACCTCTCCCTTCTCTTAGGATATGCCAGAAAATCCTTTTCTCCCCGATTCGGTTGAGCACCTCCTCATTAGTTACGCGATATACCCATCTAATTTTCATCATTCGTCTGTAGCACCACATTTCAAAAACTTCTATCATCTTTTTATCTGAACTCCTTACCGTCCACGTTTCACTCCCATACGATGCTACCCTCCAGACAAATGCCTTCAGAAAGGACTTCCTAACATTTAAACTAATATTGGTTATCAACAAGTTTCGCTTCTTCAGAAACGCTTTTCTTCCCGTAGCCATTCTGCATTTTATATTTTCTTTACTTCAGCCATCGCAAGTGGTCTTGCTACCCAAATAACAAAATTCATCTACTACTTTTATTGTCTCATTACCTAATCTAATTCCTTCAGCATCGCCTCATTTTCTGACACTGCATTCCATTACTTTCGTTTTACTCTTGTTAATGTTCCTCTTATATCTTCCTTTCAAGACACAGACCATCCCGTTCAATTGCTCTTCGAGTACTTTTCTGGTCTCTGACAGAATTACTATGTCATTGGCAAACCGCGATGTTTTTATTTCTTCTCCCTGCACTTTAATGCCCTATCCAAATTTCCCCTTCCATTCTTTCACTGCCTGCCCAATGTACAGATTGAACAACATCGGGGGAAGGCTACAATCCTCTCTTACTCCCTTCCCAACCTCTGCGTCCCTTTCTTACCCTTCGAATCTAATAACTGCTGTCTACTTTTTGTATAGGTTGAATATGACACTTCGCTACCTATATTTTAGCCCTGATACCTTCAGAATTTGGAAGAGCGTATTACAGTCGACATTGTCAAAAGCTTCCTGAAAATCGACAAACGCCAAAAACGTAGGTTTGCCCTTCCTTAGCCTATCTTCTAAGATAAGTCGTAATATGAGTATTGCCTCCCGTGTTCTTACATTTCTCCTAAATCCAAATTGATCTTCCCCAAGGTCGGATTCCACACGTTTTACCATTCGTCTATAAATAATTCTTGTTAGAATTTTGCACCCATGACTTATTAAACTGATAGTTCTGTAATTTTCACACTTGGCTGCACTTGTTTTCTTTGGAATAGGAATTACAATATTCTTCTTGAAGTCGGAGGGTATTTCCCCTGTCTCATACATCTTGCATAGCAGATGATACAATTTTTTCACGACTGGCTCTCCTAACGATTCAGCAGTTCAGACGGAATATCATCTACTCCAGGGGCCTTGTTTCGACTCAAGTCCTTCAGCGCTCTGTCAAATTCGACTCGCAGTATCATATCTCCCATCTCAGCTTCCTCCACTTCGTCTTCCATTTCTAGAATACTGCCTTCAAGTTTATTTCCTTTGTATAGGCCCTCTATATATTCCTTCCACAGTTCAGCTTTCCCCTTTTTGCTTAGTATTGGTTTTCCGTCTGAGTTCTTGATATTCATACAGCTGCTTTTCTTGTCTCCAAATATCTGTCTTATTTTCCTGTAGGCAGTATCTATCTTTCCCCTAGTTATGCATTCTTCTACGGTTCTGCATTTGTCCTCTAGCCACTCCTGCTTAGCCAATCTGTACTTCATGTCAAGCTCATTTTTCAGACATTTGTACTCCCTTTTTCCTGTTTCACTTGCTGAATTTTTATATTTTTTCCTCGCATCAATTAAGTTCAGTAAATCCTGTGTTACCCAGGGATTTCTATTAGGTCTTGTCCTTCTGCCTATATGGTTCTCTGCAGCCTTCACTACCCTATCTCTCAGAGCTACCCATTCTTCTTCTACTGTAATACTTTCCCCCGTTTCAGCCAATTCTTGCCTAATGCTCCTTCTGAAACTCTCAACCACCTCTGGTTCCTTCAATTTGTCCAGGTTCCATCTCCCAACCTTTCTACCTATCTGCAGTCTCTTAAGTTTTAATCTACAGTTCATAACCAATAAGTTATGGTCAGACTCTCTATCTGCCCCTGGATAAGTCTTACAGTTTGAAATCTGGCTTCAACCTCACTTACTACAAAAAAAAACCTTATTGTGTAACCTATATCTAACCTTAAAGCTAAGCTGGCCACTTGTTGGTTTTGAAGTTATTGATAGTGAATAAAATAATAGTCTGAAAATGGGCGAGAGACATCCTAACTTAAAAAAGTTATCTGTAGCGTAGCCTTAAGAAGATTAGGTATAGGTTATACAAGCAATTGATGTTCTTTAGTACGTGAGGGCGCCTAGTGCTAAGTACAATTCGGCGGGCTAAAAAACGGCAGAAATTACAAAAAGTAAACACAGGCAGGGGGAAAGGGATCGTCACGTGACCGACTTCACACCGGGAGCCAAACGTTCTGGTCTGTACATAGTAACTCGTCAGTTTTATTCGTCTCCAACTACGAGGGTCTATTTTTAAAGAAACTATAGCTAAATAGAGCAGTATTTCACCTAAAAACTGTCATTTTTCCACATTCGTTGTGTAGTTTCCCCAACGATGACCTGTAGAATGCATGTCGCGCTTGTAAAATTAGGATCTGGCTTAGACTAACCACTTCCTTAGAGCTTTGACAACCGCATCCGACTCGTGGAAATGTTTGCAACGTAGTCCATTTTCTATTGCCTAAAGAGGTGGAAGTCAGTCTGATCGTGTTAAATAGGGACTCAACAAGGAATATGCTCAGAAACTACATTCCGATTTTGCAATGTGTGGCGTGGTCGCACAACTGGTGTAGGGCCTGGCGGTACCGTATCTTGTTACAGGTGAAAGTTGTTCCCCTCCTCTGGTTTTACCTGCAAGTAAATCCCGGCTTTCATATTAGTCAGTATCGTCTTGTAGCGTGCCGAATCGACAGTTTCTCCAGGATGTCCACCTTGGCTATTCCAGAAGATTTTACTCATTACATTACACAATTCTACGGCGTCGCCTCCATAGTCGCTATCTCCGTATCCTAAATAACGAGAGATATGATTCTCCATTGCTCCACATCAAAATAACTCGTCACGGTACATGTTCTCATGTACAAGTGGACTATATGAACGAACAAACTTTCGGGATCCATATACACATATCGCATATGACAGATGTATTGCATACGTGTCTTTCTCCTCTCCTTTCCTTTCTCTGTCCATGCCTTATTCCTCTACACACTATCCCCCCGCTGAACGTCTCGCTATGTCCTTCTCGCCTCCTATCTGTCTCCATCTCCAGTACCTTTGTCCATCTCATTCTTCCTAGCTCTATGACCATCCCCTCCTCCTCCTCCTCTTGTCAACCTCCCCTCTGACGCTCTCCTTTCTTTGTCCATATCATCTCCCCGCCGCGGTGGAGTAGCCGAGCGGTCTAAAGCATCTCGCTGCGGAGCGCGCGGCTGCTCGCCGTGGAGGCATGGGTGTGTGTGTTGTCCTTAGGTTAGTTTACCTAGGTTTAAGTAGTTTGTAAGATACGGACTGATGACCACGCAGTTTGGTCCGATAGATTTACAAACATTTGAACATTTTGAATTCTTCTGTATCTGGCGTCTTCTATTCCCCCTCTCTCTCTGTGCACCTCATTCCCCCTTCAGTCTCTCTGAATTTCCTTCTTACCCTCCAAGTCCATCTCTTATGTGCATCTCTATACCTGCCCATATTCTTCTTGTGTATCTTTCTCTTTCTTTTCTCTCACTATTCATATTCTCTCCCTTCATGTTCTCGTCTTCCTTCTCTCCTCCATCAGACACAGCTACATGTGTAGTCTCTGCAACAGTGCCAATATTACTGATCCAACATGTCTGTTATCCAGGGCAGCATACTTGACAGAGGTTGAAAAACCTTTTTTGTCGGTATCAGTATTCCAATGATAGCTAAGTGGTTAATTCAGTACACATATTCCTTACCGTGAGGCAACAACTGCTGCAGAGTTACGAATCACATACACATGCTCCAGGAGATATGACGTCATAAACATTAGGAATCGCAAGCAACTGCCACATCGTGAGATGAGACTTTATTCATACTATAAAAAATGTTCAAATGTTTGTACAGCTTATGGGACTTAACTACTGGGTCATAAGTCCCTAAACTTACAAGCTACTTACAAACTAGCTAACACTAAGGACGACACAAATATCCATGCCCGAGGGGGGATTCGAAGCCCGACCGCGACTGGAGCGCCTCAGTCCCCTCGGCCACCGCGGCCGGAATTCATACTCTGTATGAGAATGAGAGTACTTAGCGACTTGGAACAACATTCAACATAATTTCAAACCTATATTACACTTTTTTTTCACTAACAACTACAGTAAAACGATGAAAGGAAAAAGTTTCACGCTTATTACTTTTCCGCTGTTTATGGACTAAAACTACGGCATTCAGAATGACGTTACAATTTATAATTTCTACACTACAAATTGGAGACGCAGAAAACTCTAAAGACAGTATACACACATACAGCTGAATGCGCCTTGGAAATTGTATCATAGTAACAACACACGCTGTTCATGAGACATGACATAAACAGTAAGGTTCTTGGAAATCCGCCCTATCATATACCAGGTAATAGGTAATAATCTATTACTTCTTTACTAATAACTATATTCGTAACAGATTTTACCAACATGCAGCGTTCAGAGAAATAAATATATAACTACAAAATTATAAAGTTTTACAGCATACAATTCACTAAGTATGGGATCGTATGGGATCGTGATGGGTATATACCCCTCCTCATCATGCACCACATTTTAATACATTTACGTATTTATTACTAAGACACCTTTCTATTCCAGTCAGCTGAAAGAAATTTCTGAAACATGACACTGTTGTTGACAACAGTGAACCATCTGTGAAGCGTACTTGGCTGTAGGCGAAAGCTAGAGACTTCTATAGAGGTACAGGGAAAGGAAGAGAAAGAAATACAGTGTACATCTAACGAATACCCATTATTTCTGACAGATGTATCTTTTAACTTAAAGAGATTGTAGTTTCAAGTGAGACTTGCCTTTTCTATTACGATTAATAAATCACAGGGCAAGCTATTAAATACTGTAGAGTGGTTTAGATACCTCCATGTTTCTCACACGGACAACTACATGTCATTTGCTCAGGGGTGAGCTCCCCAAAGAATTTACTCATATAAGAATATTGGATTTTGGAGAAGCGAATTAAATAAATGTGTTAAGTTTACATATTCTTTGGATCTTGATGACTACCTTTGGATATTGCAGTTATTATTTTGGACATTATGCAAGACAGCCTTATTTCTTGAATCTCTTCTGTAAATATGGCATATTTTTATGAAAAAGGAGATGGACAGAGATAGAAGAGATATGAAAAGTATTAACTCAAAGCTTGAATAAATAAATAAATACCCGGGCAACACCGAGTTTTCAGCTAGTAGATGTATGACGGTTTTGATACTTGATCTGTATTAAAGTGACTTATTTACACACTTGGAATACAGCCGGCGACATTCTTTTAGTCATTTTTCATGCTAGTGATTGCGTAAGTATAATATGGGATTTTCTTTAAAAAGGTAAGTTTGTGTTGAAAATAATATTTGTTTATGTTTTAGATTGTCTCTTACAAAGAAAGTACTTGGGCTCGAACAAACACATATACACCAAAATCGTATGAGAGATAATGTAAAGATCGCTTATTGCACTAGTGATACTCCCGAATCTGCAAAACTCTGCAGTCGTCCGTTAGAGGCCTCTGCGTGTGCCATGCCGCATTGCACTTTGACCTGTTGGTTCGCCAGTAGGGACGGTGCAGTGTGCCTCCGAAGTTGCGTTTTGTGACGTTATTTGTGTGGTGAAGCGTCAGATGGGGCGCCGATTGCTAATCAATCCTGCTAATGTATTGCGATTAGTTGAGATGAAGTTACGAAGAACCCTTCTTCGTGAAGATGGTATTAGTGTAGAAGATGAATCATTTACATGCTTTCTCGTATCTGTTATGGTACAGAAATATGAGCATTATTTAGATACTGTTGTTACAAACTCATAATAATGATAATAGGGATGATAATGACGAACAACTCATCGCTAGCGGTAGTGCTACGGTAAGTGTGGGAAGAGGCGATGGAAGCAGTGGCAGTGAACACCAACAGTCTTTCGGGAAGAAGGTTAAAGTTGCAACTATCATCACGGCTTTTGATGACAATTCGCTAGAGAACATGTACTATTATTATTACATAAGTTATAGTTAACATATCTGCATTACGTATGGTGTCTACAATTACATCTACAGTGCTAACTAGAGCATGGTTGCAGAGCTTTGCAGAAAAACGACACCCACCAGCACATTGAGGTGTACGTAGAGTTCCTGTAACCAAACGTTCATACAGATGTGTTTGTTCGAGCCCTTGTACTTTCCTTATTAGTACTAACTTTTACAACCGCCTGCCATACGTTCATATTTTTCAATGTATATTATTGTTTGTGAGATACTTTGCATTTGGGGTGAAACATGTATGTGGGTCACCAAGTATAGCACATTGTTGCGGTGAAATGGCCGAGCGTTCCAAGGCGCCTAGCTGAGGAGCGTGCCGCTGCTCGCCGTTGGAGGCTCGTGTGTTCCCTTGGGCGTGGGTGTATTTGTTGTCCTTAGCATAAGCTAGTATACGTAGTTTGTAAGCCTAGGGAATGATGGTCAGAGTAGTCCAGTCCCATAGATTTAGAAACATTTGAACATTTTATAGCGCATTCAAGGGTCACTACTGGCACCTGATATTGCGCTAAAATGTTGATCATGTGCATCTACCGTTGCCGTGAACACTTGCCGCAAATGTCGCCTGTTTTGGCTGCTTCCTTCAAATTCTCGCATTTTCGGTTTCCAACGACGTCACTTTATTTTTAATTCTTACACATAACACATATACACGTTGGTGCTATCGACAAGGGATCGCAAATTGATTCCGTACTTCTTGATTTCCAGAAGGCTTTTGACACCGTACCTCACAAACGGCTTTCAATCTAATTATGTGGTTATGGTACATCGCTCCAAATTTGTGATTGAATAGGGGATTTACTGTCAGAGAGGGCACATTTCGTAGTAATAGATGGTAAGGCATCAACTGAAAGATAGGTGATATCGGGCGTTCCACAGGATAGTGTTATTGGTCCTCTGCTGTTCCTTATTTACAAACACGATTTAGTGGAAAACCTGAGTAGCTCTCTTAGGTTGCTTGCAGATGACGCCGTCATTTACTGTCTAATAAAAACATCTGAAGATCAAAACCAACTGCAGAACGATCTGAATACGATATCACTATGGTGTACAAATTGGCAATTACTCTAAATAATGTGAAGGCCCTAAACTCCACTAAATACCTAGGAATTACTATTACTTCAGACTTAAATTGGAAAGAACACGTAGATAATGTTTTTGTGTCTCGTTTCCGTCGTAGGTGTCGGTGACCGAGTAGAAAGACCGACACAGAAATAAAGCATGCACGCTTGTTCAGGTAGGAGGTGACCAGTCAGTGGGACAGCAGAAACTAGAAACACTAGAGTGAATTAGAACGAGATCTATATTTCTTAGAGACTTAGTAATACTTCACTTTTACATAGCTCAGTACTGCAGAATGCTGATACATAGTTGAGCTAGAGGTCTGCCTAGTGCCTGTCCGATAGCCAAGTCTTCACTGGTGCCTTTCTGATTCCGAAGAGTTAACTGGTTCCTATCTCAGTCCCAAGTGAACAATGTCGTTCAGTGGTGGCCACGAGCTGAGTTGCATCAGAGGGCGCTCGTGGCTGACGTCGTAAGAACGCCGCGCCATGCGTGCATGGCGGCGCGCGGCGTAAGTACGTGGCGCGCACTTTAGACTGGTGCGACACCACAAATGTCGTGGGAAAGGCGAGCCAAAGACTGCGTTATGTTGGTAGAACTCTTAAAAGATGCAACAGAACTACTAAAGAAACTGCATACACTACGCTTGTCCGTCCTTTTTTGGAGTATTGCTGCCCAGTGTGGGATCCTTATCAGGTGAGTTTGACGGAGGACATCGAAAGAGTACAAAGAAGGGCAGCTCGTTCAAATCAAATGTTTGTAGAACTTATGGGACTTAACTACGGGTTCATTAGTCCCTAAGCTTACAAACTACATACGAACTAGCTAAGACTAAGGACGGCACAAATATCCATGCCCGAGGGGGGATTGGAACCCCCGACCGTAGTGGCTGGGCAGACCGTGACTGGAGCGCCTCAGTCCCCTCGGCAACGCGGCGGAAATGGTACAGGATCTGGGATGGAAATCATTACAACAACGGCGCTTATCGCTGCGGCGTGGGCTACTTACGAAACTCCAATTGCCAACATTCTCCTCCGAATGCGAAAATATATTGTTGACTCCCACTTACATAGGTAGAAATGACCACCAGAATAAAATACAAGAAATCAGAGCTCGAACGGAGAGATTCAGGTGTTGTTTCTTCCCGCGCGCTATTCGAGAATGGAATGGGAGAAAAAAATAGTATGCCGGTGGTTCGATGAATCCTTTGCGCCGGCTGCGGTGGCCGAGGGGACTGAGGCGCTCCAGTCACGGTCTGCACGGCCACTACGGTCGGTGGTTCGAATCCCCCCTCGGGCATGGATATTTGTGCCGTCCTTAGAATTGGCTAGTTCATAGGTAGTTTGTAAGCTTAGGGACTGATGACCCCGTAGATAAGTCCCATAAGTGCTACAAACATTTGAACATTTTTTTTTTTTTTTTTTTTTTTTTTTTAATCCTTTGCCAGGCACTTAAATGTGATTTGCAGAGTATCCCTTGTAGATGTAGACACACACTGACCGCAAAGTACTTTTTTATGTAGTTTAAAACATCGCCAGTGTTTAAGAAAGTAAGGTGACCCGCCTGACATCAGCCAGCCAACCGCAGCAGCAGCTACCCCTAGGCTGATAATGAGCCTTGAGGAAGTGGCGGCGGCGGCGGCGGTGTTTTTGAGGAGCTGATAATATGGTAATGGCATGCAGATGTTTGCCAAACACTCGGGCGCCGGCATAATGGGGGCGACATATTGGTGCCCGCGGCGCCCTTTTCCTCAACTTCTGCCAGCGCGGCAAGTGCCCACCGAGATCTCCTCCCTCCCCCCTGCTCTTCTGCGGCGCGCCGCCCAAATTAAATGCGCCGAGTGGAGCAGCCACAACGTCAGCTGCCGACAGAACAGTGTTTGACCGGCAAACACCGCGGCCAATTCCTTCCTTATTTATTGTCCCAGCTATCACCACATTTTCTGCCCACCAAGCAGTCTCCAGCGCAGCGCCGTTTCATTCCCACCATCCTCTGACGATACGCAGTCAACGAGTTTATCCCGTTCTTCTTTTCCTTCTTTTCTTCCCAGACAGAAATCCGAATTCTCTCTCTCTCCAGCAGTGGTGGGTGCGTGGTATTGTGCAGTGGTGCACAACTCCCAGTTTTTTAAAACTATAAATGTCCTATTTTTGTACACAGGATGTGCCACTCAACTCTTTCACCCCAGATACCTCTGGAACTCAAAAAAATGTTTATTAAGCTTATGGGACTTAACTACGGGGTCATCAGTCCCTAAACTTACAAACTACTTATGAACTACCTACAACTACGGACGGCACAAATATCCATGCCGGAGGGGAGATTCGAACCCCCGACCGTAATGGCCGTGCAGACCGTGACTGGAGCGCCTCAGTCCCTTCGGTCACAGCGAGCGGCGGGGGATTCGAACCCCCGACCGTAATAAAGAAGTATTATTTTCAATGCAAACTTTTTATAATGGATACCCTATAGTGTTTCCGAAGCAATCGATAGAATGAAAAATCACAAAAAGGATGGCGTTGGTTGCATCGCAATGCGTCAATTACATCCGGAGAAACTGCGAAGCGAAGTTGACTTTCGAAACACAAGAGGCGTGATAGTAGCGCGTGTCCGAGACTCAACCGTGAGTCTCGCTTGAGTCTCGGTACGCGTTAGGTGTGCGCCTCTTGTGTTTCAAGCGTCAACTTCGCTACACAGTTTTTAACTATCAGACCAAACTGCGTGGTCATCAGTCCGTAGCTTACAAACTACTTAAACTAAGATAAACTAACCTAAGAACAACACACACACTCACCCATGCCCCAGGGAGAACTCGAACCTCCGACGTCAACCAACCCGCGGTCCACAGCGAGGTGCCTTAGACCGCTCGGATACTCAACCGTGGAGCTTCACAGTTTCTTCTGATGTAATTGATGCATCGCGATGGAACCAACGCCATTCTTTTTGTGATTTTCCATACTATTAATTTGTTAAGAAATAATATGGAGCATTCGTTAAAATAGTTGCGTTAGAAATAATACTTATTTACGTTTTAGACTGTCTCACAGTACCTACATTCGTAAGCCCCTACTGTCCGTACATGACCGTGAAAGTCGTTTTTCAGTATCTCTTGTAGTTCCAGAGATATCTGGGGTGAATGAATTGAATGGGACTTCCTCCATATTTTGTGGTTTAGGAATCCTAACCATACCATGAAATACGTTGTAATCAACTACTTTCAGTAGTACCTCTTGTTGCTGCGTAACGCGTCGAAAACCGCTGCCGTGATCAGCTCAGGAAGTCTGCACTCCTCCTGGCTTCAGCGTACCACCTCAGTCTAAAATTACAGTCACGACACACCAAAATGTTCAAATGTTTGTTAAGCTTATGGGACTTAACTACGGGGTCATCAGTCCCTAAACGTACAAACTACTTATGAACTACTTACAACTAGGACGGCAAAAATATCCATGCCCGAGGGGGGATTCGAACCCCCGACCGTAGTGGCCGTGCAGACCGTGACTGGAGCGCCTCAGGCCCCTCGGCCACCGCGGCCGGCACGACACTCCCACTGACTTTTCCAGTACACTACGAGCAGCGCTCCGAGTGGCTGCCTAGCTACATTCCTGAACTCAATACTGCATTAATGCGAATATTATCGCTTATATGCGATTACTGATGGAGATTCTCCACACGGCTGATAAAGTATTGGTCAAAAGAGATAGATTAGCTGGCCAGTATTCAACTTAGTTGTTATCTCCGATAGTCACGCAAAAAAAAAAAAAAAAAAAAGAAAAAAAAAGAAAGAAAAGGGACGCAAAAATATGACTAGCTTTCGGAACTGGGTTCCTTCAGCAGGTAGGAGAGGAGGGAAGGAAAAGGGAACAGAAATGGAAGGTTATTCACGACGTACGTCATAAGGTCAGGTGTCAGGATTGTGCAATTCAGAGATATTGCATGATAGTATTGGGCCATGCCAAAGAGGACAGATAACCAGTACTAACACAGATAACTAGTACTAACATACAGTATCTCTGACTTCCACAATCCTGACATCATCATCAATCATCACCTCATGACCTAAATCGTAAATAACCTTTCCCTTATGTTCCTTTTTTTCCCTCCTCTTCTACCTGCTGAAGGAACCCAGTAGTGGGTATATGGATTTTAGCATACATTTAGTACCTAGTGCCATAAAAATCGGTAACAACTAAAAAATAATTCCAATGTCTTTCTTACGTTTCCTGACATCTATGGCAAGGTATGAAACGGTACTTCACAAGACATTTCACAGGATAGATAACTAAAAATCAAATGTTCAAATGTTTGTAGAACTTATGGGACTTAACTACGGGGTCATCAGTCCCTAAGCTTACAAACTACTTACGAACTAACTAAGACTAAGGAAGGCACAAATATCCATGCCCGAGAGGGGATTCGAACCCCCGACCGTAGTGGCCGTGCAGACCGTGACTGGAGCGCCACAGATAACTTGCAATTATTTTGTGGCCTACAAGTTAGTACTGAAGAGTTTAATTTTCTATCCAAAATAAAAAAAGGGTAACAAATACCAGAAGAGCTGCCTTTTGGCATAAAAATGTCACTTTTCTACTCAGGTGATGGAGAACGTACGTTTTTTTGTTTTGTGGTTTTTGGGCGCACAATTACTAAGGTCATTAGCGCCCAGACAAGAACAGAGATTCGCTAGATCTCAAAAAATTTGGTAACTGCCAGTCAGAAGATCAAGAGAAGGCTAAAAACGAAAGATAAAAAACAATTATAAGGGTTAAATATCCTTTGATAAGTTGGCCAAGTTGATAAAACGCAAAACTCGAGCAACTGCTCGTGTGTTATCAGCTAAAATTTCCTCCAAAGTAGACGGAAAGTGAACGGCTACACGGAGATGATTAAAATTAACACAAGACAGTAAAACATGTCGCACTGTCAGCAGTTCACCGCAGGAGCACAACGGTGCAGGGTCGGCGGATAGCAAGTGATGGTAACTGAAACGACAGTGACCGATCCGCAACCGGGCCAGGATGACCTCCTCTCGCCGAGAGGGGCGTGAGGAGGTCCTCCAAGCGGTCGGGATCGGTTTTACAGTTCGCAATTTATTGTTGTACAGCGAAAACCACGCACTGTGCCATGACGACACGATGCTCCGGCAAAGAGCCCGTTGAACATCGTCCGATTGGATGCAAAAGGTAGCCATGCGAGGCAAAAGAGCTGCGGCCTTGGCTGCCATGTCGGCAGTCTCATTCCCGGGCACATCCACGTGGCCAGGGACCCACAGGAAAGAAATGTGACAGCTGTCATCTGCTAGCAACTGGAGGGAGCGTTGGATCCGATACACGAGAGAATGGTTCGAGAAAGGGTCCTTAAGACTCTGCAGGGCACTAAGGGAGTCCGAACATATGGCATAGAGAGGTTGGCGGTGGCGGCAGGCATACAAGACGGCCTGGTGGAGTGCAAAAAGCTCAGCCGTGAAATCCGAGCACCTGTCTGGGAGTTTGTATTGGAAACGGTTGTCCCCGACGACGAAGGCAGATCCGAAGGGAACGTAGGAAACGTATACACAATGCAATACGTTCATTATTTAATGTACCACCAAAGCTGTAGCTGAAGGATAAACGAACTGGACGGGGCAAGAAAACAGGAATTGTTGCTACCGCTGAACCATAAAAGGCAAAAATATTCTTTTTAAGAAAAAATAGTTAATCTCAAAATCATACGTGCGTTTAACAAAGAGAGTGAAGTGGCCAAATGATTAGACTTGATAGCTATTTTATATAAGCTAGATAAAAAAACTGCCTTTCATATTAAGAACAGAACAGTAAACAAATTTATGTTTCTCTTATGTTTATATTCTACTTATTTTCAGAAAAGTAACCTGAAAATTTCCACATATTCGGAGGTATTTCTTCAGGAATGAGTTATTCTGCATACCACTGAATAAGTGAAAATCTGTTGTTTTGCATTAATTTTCCGATCATCTATGCCTCCTGACTCTTTACTATTGCTTGTAACACAAAAATTATAGCAACTATTTCGTTAACTATCTTCCGCAGCTTGGCCACCTCTAGGAACGCTATAGTCCGCGTCCCGTAGGAAGGCGGTCCAGTTTTCAGCCGTTCTGCCATCCCCCTCACTTACCACACTGGCAGCCAGTATTATTCATCTCTAGGCGCGTGGCTGGCCGCGAGTTATGCAATATTTCTCCGCGCAGGCTCCACTGTTGGCGCTCCTCCCCTCCATACTTCCCTTATCGCACCGCCTCTACGCCCGGAAGCGCCATCCTACGTTGAACTCACTATAGTGTCGTTCTAACTGTCAGTTCGTAGCAAATTTCACACAGTGTGTGTGTAGCGACCGTGTTACACTGTGATGGCACCATGTAACATGCCGTCAGTGACGTCACAGGGGTTGCAGACTGCCTTCAAACCCCCAGGCAAGAAACACTTCCCAGTTCTCCGCTGACATCGCTCTACAGAGGACACTTCTCCCCTTGCTTCTCCCATCGTTCTTTGGTTACATTAGAAGCGACGTTTTGGTTGGTCCAACATCCCCTTGGAAGTAGAATATCTCAGAAAACAAGATATATAAATAAATACTTACAAAATGAGATCAAATGTGTTAATGTTAACTTCAAATGTTATTGCCCTTGAAATGAATAATTGTTCAGAAAAAAAACCTTAAGAATATTTACGTCTGAAAGGACATCAAACTTGTTACTACATTCTGAATGTCGAATGTAGCAGGTGTATTTGATAATTGTTACAGTTTTTCGGGTATGTCACTATGTCACCCAATGCTGACATTTCAACAGCATTCGCAATAATTTTGTTTCATTCACAAATTACCTACCGATTTAGATCATTATTTGGTGCCCGTTAGCCGAACGGAGTTTATAATAATCACCAACCTAGGGAAGATATTCATTGAGTGCTTTAAACAGTTGAAGTTAATTTTCATAAATTCAATGATGTTTAGTCGAGGCAAGAAGGTGCTTTTCAACTTTGAAAAGAATAAAATCATTGTAACGCAACTCTGTACTCCAGGAACGATTGTCATCGATGGCGATGTTTTCTACTGAAAGAGATCGTTGTAATGGTGGTCGCAGACTTTAATCAGCGGGCACTGATAAATTTGCATCGATAAAAAATAGGAGAGCAAATTTGCAGTACAGATGAGGAAAGAATAAGTGTACTTAAAAGTCTATTATATCTAGTATTTTATGACAAATTTCTTTTCGACTAGCTCATTATGTAACGATTATTGATAACCTGTAGCATGCACTCTGCTACTGATATTTTTGTGTCACTGATATACATATGATTTTTTAGACGACAGTAAAATGGATAAAGAAAAATTGAATATTGTTACCTTCATACACCAAGAATTCTAGCGATGCTTATATCATGACAAATGTCAAGAGGCCAAGCGCTGAGAAAGAATTTTCTACCTTGTAAGCGTCTCGTATAAAATTACAACACTGAAACTTGGGTGCAACACCCACCTTCTGCTACCATCGCCCGCCTCTGGTCTCCAGACTCCTTTAACGACTGATATTAATGATTGTTCTTAAATAATGATGCTGTTTGTTAAAAACGAAAATTTTTCAGAGAAGTAATCTTTCAGTGCCGTCTTGCAGGTAGATCGTGCAAAGAAGGCGAGACACAACTGCCTCTACTTAAGGAGTTCAGCGTACAATTTTAGAATATATTTACGTGGTCGGACCTCCGCAATGGAGAGAGAAGAATGAACACAAATTTCATAATTCACAGCTGCTCTTATAATTCGATGATAATTAAATTCATGAGGAAATAACAGTAAATACCTCAAGATGTAGCTCAGCCCAGATTCTGCGGCTTGAATTTGATCTAATTATCGTATTTTGAAAAAGTTTCAAGAAATCTTTATGTTAATGAACCTAAGTCTACCCGAAAACAAGTTATCTGCGCATACACTGACAAAAATTTAGCTATAAAGAGCAACTACAACAAACCTGTCCAAATGAAATTCACGTAATCACACAAAATACGTGTACTTAAGAGTTACAATGTATTTTATAACGAATTTCATTTATAATAGGAATGTAGCTCGTTATGTAACTATTATTGATAAACTGTAGCATGCACTTTGCCACTGATATTTTTCTGTCACTGATATACCTATGAGTTTTAGACGATAGTAATACTGATATACGAAAATTGGATTTTGTTATCTTCATGCACCAAGAATTCAAACGAAATGGCTTCACTACCAGTTGTATACAATCATTACAGTTTTTATGCAGTCACTGTACAACAATTACAAGCAGTGGCGTTTTCTCAGGGTGTGCAAGTTGTGTGTCAACGCCCTGCTGAAATCTAACGAAAGACAATGGATTACTTTCATCGGTTTAAAACTATTGTTCCATTATAGTGTGTTTTCCTTTCATTATAATTTGATTCTCCTGTTCCATGTAATGTAATTAGCCCCCGCGGTGTCCGGAATCGTCTGTCCCGTCTGCTACTGCCAGCCAGCTGCCAAGGCGTTGACTCTGCTTCCAACGACCTGGCAGCTTCATACGCCGCAAGTGCGCATGCGCTCTACCAGCCTGTCTTTCGCCTTCCGCCTGCCTTCCGTTTCCAACGCTATGCGTTTGATTGTTGTTTCCGAGTCGCGCGCAAGTGTATTATTGCTTATGCCACCAAGTCAGTCTTTAAACATTTAATACGGACAGTGAAAGTATAGCAACACACTTATATAAAACTTTTTATAGTGAAAACTGATAGTGCCCCTGACCAATAGATTAGTATACAGTGTTGAATTTCTGCCATACATAAGGCAGAAATGTTGACAGTAAAAACTGTTGTTAACAGTTACCCCTTCACCTCCACAATGATACAGACCTACCGTTCGAAAAAAGTATTTGCACATATATTACTTTTCTTTCATTCCATATAGCCACAAGAGCGCAAAGGAAGTTACATTTTGTTTCTCAATGTGTCTATATTTGCAAGAATTCCTTTATTTACTTTCCCATTCATTTAATATCACAGCGAAGTGTGGCCAGGTGTAGTCAGTAATTGTAAATTAATAAGTTGTATGTAATGTTTTAACGATGTTTTTATTGTTGCCTTACACCTCTGGGTATTACTTTGGCATAAGTTTAAAATAAGTGCAGTTCAGAGAGATAAATCGCCCGAAAAGGATTCATCCAAAAAATTGCAGACGTAACTATGCCACGTATCTGACTGTAGACGTGTAATACAAACAAATTTTCACAAATTCGATAACGTCATCATATATCTTAATATAAAATCTTGACTCGCAATTTTAAGTATTTCAGTCACCACTACGGACATGAATACACTCTGCCGATTATGAGTCTCAGAGCAATGCGGTGGTACAGAAGAATACTGACGATCACATGCGTTTATTTCATAATTAATGAAGAGCTATTGAACAAAATTGGGGAGAAAAGAAATTTATAGCTAAACTTCACTGAAGGAAGAGATTACTTGATAAGACACGTTTTGAGGTTTCAAGATAAGTCAGTTTAGTACTATAGGAAGGTGTGTAAGTGACATGGAGGGTGGAGAGGTGGGATAGAACTACCTGCGGACTCACGTTCTGAGTCCCGTTAGTCGTTGACGGTTGGTGCGATTATTGAGTACCGTAGTGAATGACTGCCTTTTGCTCGATACAACTCTCAGCAAGCGGCCACGCCGCTATCTCTTTCACGTCGGGAGAACTTCACACAAGCATATGAAAAGCTTCTGTTTCAAACAAATTTTTTAATTTCTAGTTTCATTGTCACTTAGCGAGTAACATTTTATCCACTTTCGCTGTACTTCTCCGTCCTATTTTGGAGTATTGCTGCGCATTATGGGATCCTTACCAATTGGGAAAAGGTTCAGAGAAGGGCAGTTTGTTTCGTATATTGCGATACAGAGAAGAGAGTGTCACAGAAATTATGCACGGGTTATGGTGGAGATTATTAAATAGGTTTTATTCGTCGCGGCGATGTCTATTTGCAAAATGTATCTTACCAACACTTTCCTTCGAATGTGAACATATTTTGTGAGCACCTACTTAAGGAGACAAGGTCATCATATATATTATTTCTCATCGGTGTCTTTTTGTGGGTACCCCCCAATTACTTATCCAATATTAACATTGAGGTATCATTTTCAAGGTTTCGTTCTCCACTAACGACGAAAAATACGCAGATAGTTTAAAATTATTGTTTCCACAAAAATACTTCAGTTTGAAAACAAAAACTGTTCGTACAATCTACGTTGATACCCGGCAAAGGAATGTATATGGGACATATATATACGGTTGCTTCCATCAGCCACCACGCCAAGTATCAACTTAGTTAGCGCAAGCGATATAAAAGCAATGTAAAAGGTGCCATCTATTGAAAATCTGTTTAACTAACATGAACGACAGCACTTACAGATGTTTAGATTCTTTATGTAAGTCAAACACCTTCTTTTGCAAGCTTAGCTCATCACACTATATCGGTTACACATGACGATGTAAAACAGTTTATCACACGATTTCGACTATACAAGTCGATGTAACGACGAAAAATACACAAATAATTTAAAAATTTTAAACATGGCTGCAGTTCAGCAATGGTGGAACTCGATCCAAAAGTCAACAAAGTTTCAGCCGACCATTTGCATAAAAATGGTACACATGCATAAACCTTGACCTAGGTTTCAGCAAAAGCAATTTTGCCTTCTTCAGAAGTATTACATTTAGCTCACATTAAAATAGTTGTTAAATAAAATGTGGCTGACTCCATGTCATAGAATAAAAAGTAAAATTTAAAACATGTCTCAACATAAAATTGTGGAGCACGGCCATACACAGGCCGAGTGAGCACTGCGTACTTCTGAAGAAGGCAATATTACTTTTGTCTAAATCCAGGTCAAGGTTTATGCATGTAAACTATCTTTATGCAACTGGTCGGCTGAGACTTTGTTGACTTTTGGAACAAATAATTTAATTCAACTAACAGGCACGACAGCTCTTGAAATTGTTTAGTTTCTTTACGCAAGCGTAGCTTATCTCGAGATTTCTGTTTCTCACGTCGACGCTGTCGCAACTGTTCACTTCGTTCACGCAAGCGTTGTGCACTGCGTGAATGAACTGAACTATCGCAACGTTCATCATCATTCTATTTAACTATATAAATTTTCTTAAAATGAGACTGATATTTGTTACTAGTATACCAAGTTTCATATCTTTTATACATAAGTACTTGCATTTGTCTATTCACCATTACTGTCTTACATATCTGTGAGTGATCAGGAAAGAGTGCGAATTATTCGTACGGGTCAACTAGTAATGATAAAATACGAAAAACCATATCTAAAACAGAAAGTTTCAGTGTTCCTTTTTCCGCGCGATATTACAAAATGGCCGCAGTGGCCGAGCGGTCTGCGGCGCGCCAGTCATAGTCTGCACGGCCGCTACGGTCGGGGGTTCGGATCCCCCCTCGGGCACGGATGTTTGTGTCGTCTTTACTGTAAGGTAGTTCGTAAGTAACTTTTAAGTTTAGGGACTGATGACCTTGCAATTAAGTCCCTTAAGCTTAACAAACATTTGAACATTTTGGTAAAGAAATACTTCGAAAGTGGCTCCATAAATCCGCTGCCAGGCACTTAAATGTGATTTGCTGAGTACATGTAGGTTTATATGATGTGTTATGTTGGACAGGATGCTCTATCAAAGTCTCGATTTAAAAACTTTTCTCGATCTGTAATTTTCGTCTTGGTGTTCCGCGTTTCAAGACAATGTCTTCCACGATGAATTAGACTACTTCAAGTGCCTCGGTTGTCTTCACATCTGTTTTTAATAGCATGTCAGGTTAGGTAATCAGTATAAACAATAATTATTGCCACTAGTAGACTCTGAAAATCGTCTGACCAGGTCAATCCCAACACAATGGAAAGCCGTACCCATTGGCGGAATTGGTATGAGTTGGCCTGGTGCTTTCTGAGGATCAATTCAACGCCTGATAATTTTGATAGCTTGGCATTGTTCTGTTCATCAGAAATATCATGAAGTGCAGGAAGACAGTCACAATCTTCATAATTCTCTTGCTGATGTCACACTGGATTTATTGATAGGCAATTGTCACTTTGGAGTTTTCTTCCACTGCTGTAAACTTTAGTAATGCCATTCTGTTGAAGACTTAGTGCTTACCTAGAAAGTCGTCCTGCTGGGTCTGTAACACCTGTTCACCAGCAAAGTAAATGATGATCTGTAACGCCTATGAAATGCCTACCACGGAAAAACTGTCGAAATTTCCAGTGGCCCAAAAAACGATTAGACAGTCTCACTCTGTATTATTTGGCCACGATAAGTTGATTTTACTGGTGCTTCCATAATCGACGAATGTCGGCACTAGTTGAAAGATATTAATTTATTTAAAATTACTGCCAACGTTACAATGCTCCTTGATGCGAAATATTACTGTACACATTGTTAGAGTACCGGTTCCAGCACTGCAGCAAGCTGCCTTCCCCTCACCCTCACTGCCCGCGGCAACCATAATATGCGTGCAAGACACGCCTCCTAGAGTACACCGCAGCCACGACACACAAATCGTCAAGTTATCGTCGCCAAACAGTAGGTGAGTAGATTATCTCAACTTTGTTAGTGTCCTCGAGGCATGTTCAGTTTATTACCTTCTCTCTTCCGTATAAGGTTTATTCTAAAAAAGAACCATGTCCATATCCACTAGCATCTGTATGAAACTCTGGAGGTACTCTTCTGTCATACAAACCAAGTACTGGATCAGTGGTCAGAAATCTTCACATAATGTTGTTTCGAGTTGCCTCACGTAAATTTAACATCAGCTTTTAACAGCTCCTAAAAGTATGCAGTCTTTAATAAAAGTTAACCCAGCAACTTTAGCAGACTAATGTCAAATAGCAGTGTCGTAGGATATAGATGGTTGATGAACGAACACTGGTGTAAGCCTAGTAATGATGTATTCAGCACTCGTCACACAGTTACAAGAGCACAGGACTGAGGCATTTGTAGAACTGAACAGCTTTTATGTTTTACTATTATGACAAGTAGGTACTCCTTTGGCTGCAGTTGACTGTATTTGGCAGAGCCATAGCCGATTCTGTTCTGTTCGCAGGTGAAGGATCCATGGCACATCCCATATGTACTCGATGGCGACCAATCTGGACTCCGGTGGCTTTGTACCACCCTGTATGTTCCTGCAACCGATGTGGCGACGCGTTATCGTCTTGAAACACTGCAGAACCGTCACGGTATTGAAAGGCCAAAAATACATGGTCATGTACCTGAGCCGCTCAGCACACGGCGGACCGTTCAAAGTGATTTTCAGAATAACTACAAAACCCATTCCACACCACGAAAATTGACCCAATACCATAAACTCCAACGCATTGGATCACTGCGCCTTGACGTGCGGGATCCATCGATTCATGTGCCTTCCAGCGGTATTGCGCAGATAAAAACATGATTGATCGGACCATATCACGTCCCCCATTGTTTCAAGGTCAATCCATGCAAGCTGTTGTGGCCAGTACTGCTGTGTTAACAGTAGCTCCGGTGTGTGATACCATAAAAAATGTTCAAATGTTTGTAAATCTATCGGACCAAACTGTGTGGTCATCAGCCCGTAGCTTACATACTACTTATACTAAGGTAAACTAGGTTTAAATGGAATACAAAAGTGCGACGAATAAAAATTTGTGCCCGGCCGGTATGCGAACCCGGGATCTCCTGCATACTAGGCAGACGCGTTGACCACTCCGCCACCGAGAACACAGTGACCAGCCCGACTGCAGAGGACTCTTCCCTTCACGTCTCCCACCACACCTGAATCTCCATTCGCCACGCTGTCTCTATCATATTACCACAGCCTATTTGATCTGTGATGCTCGCAGCCACAACACTGTATTCCCGCAACAGGGAGAACAGACCACAATTAATTGTCGTCAAGAGCCCAGCATCGGCTTGTATATAATTATATATTTTTGACGAAGTTACGGCGTTCAATGAAATAAATCGTAATTTGCGATCAGTTATGGATTCACTGTACTAGGTTTAGATGGAATACCAAAGTGCGGCGAATGAAAATTTCATTCATTGAACGCTGTAACGTCGTCAAAAATATGTAATGTAAGGTAAATTAACCTAAGGACACACACACACACACACACACACACACACACACACGAGCGCCCGAGGGAGGACTCGAACCTCCAACGGCGAGCCACCGCGCGCTCCGCAGCGAGGCGCCTTAGACCGCTCGGCTACTCCATCGCGGCAGCGACACCATCTTCCCTACGCCAAGGAACCCAGTTGGTACGAACGTTTCACGTGTCTAGCATGTTCTGATTTGAACTGAGCCGTGATTTATTGCAATGTTGCCTTTGTGTTACCACTGCCGATATGTCTCAAATGTCGTCAGTCACCGTCTCGGTCACCGAGAGCGGATTGATTGGGTGAGTTCTTCTGTTGTGCCCTCAGTCATTCGCCATACACCCTGTGTTAACAGTGGCACCAGTGTGCGACACCAGCTTCCCTATGCCAAGGAACCCAGCTGATACGGACTTTCCACGTGCCTAGCACCTGGGTTGAACTGAGCCCTTGATATATTGCAATGTTGCCTTTGTGCCACCACTGTCGATCCGTCTCAGGTGTCGCTACTCACGGTCACGAGTGAGAATTGATGGGTGGAGTTCATCTGTTGTGGCCTAAGTCATACACGTACACCATGGACACGGTTAATTGTATGAAGCTGGACTTCTGCACCACTGACCAAAAGAAATTCCTATCTGTTGGCAGCAACTATCATACCTTATTTGTATGTTATACAATTACACAAATTACTTTCACCAAGCGAGATGGCGAAGTGGTAACACACTCGACTCGCATTCGGTAGGACGGTGGTTCAAATCCACCTCCGGCCATCCAGATTTAGGAGTTCCGTGATTTCCCTACATCACTCCAGGCAAATGTCGGGATGGTTCCTTAGAAAGGGCACGGCCGATTTCCTTCAAATCAAAATCAAATGTTTGTAAATCTATCGGACCAAACTGCGTGGTCATCAGTCCGCAGCTTACAAACTACTTAAACCTAGGTAAACTAACCTAAGGACAAACACAGACACCCATGCCCCAAGAAGGACTCGAACCTCCACGGCGAGCAACCGCGCGCTCCGCAGCGAGACGCTTTAGACCGCTCGGCTACTCTACCGCGGCGACTTCCTTCCACATCCTAACCCAAACACTCCGAGCGTAAGCTCCGTCTTTTAGTCACCACGCTACCGACGGGACGTTAAACTCCAAGCTTCCTTCCTTCCATCACTTTCACAACTTGAGTGTTCCTCCTCCCCCCTCCTCCCTTAGGGACTAATGACCGGGGGAGGACTCGAACCTCCGGCGGGAGCGGCCGAACAATCCGTGACACGCAAATGCCAGGCAAACGTTAGTAGAGATTCGTGCGTCTATAAAAAGATCGATGCGTGAAGTATACAATAATTACCACAGCCATACCTTAGCAAAAGATCTTTCCGAGAACACGAAAAAATTCTGGTCCTAGGTAAAATCGATAAGCGGGTCAAAGCCCACTGTCCAGTCATTCGTTGATCATTCCGGGGCAGTAATAGAGGAAAGCGAACGGAAAGCTGAAGTTGTAAATTTAACCTTTAACAAATCTTTCACGCAGGAGGATAGCACAAATGTACCATCATTTGATCAACGTACTAATTCCGAAATTCCGACTTAGACAAAATTTTGTAGTTGGTGCGAAGAATGGCAGCTAGCTCTCAATGTAGAAAAATGTAAGGTGATGCGCACGAGTAGGAAAAACAATCCCATAATGTTCGAATACAGCATTAGTAGTCAGCTTCTTGATGTTGTCGCGTCGTTCAAATATCTAGGCGTAATATTGCAGAGCGATATGAAATGGAACGAACATGTAAGGACAGTTGTGAGTAAGGCGGACAGCCGACTTCGGTTTATTGGGAGAATTCTGGGAAGATTTACTTCATCTGTAAAGGAGACCGCGTATAAAACGGTTGTACGACCACGTCTTTATTATTGCTCAAATGTTTCGAACCGCGATGGAGTAGCCGAGCGGTCTAAAGCGTCTCGGTGCGGAGCGCGCGGTTGCTCGACGTGGATGTTCGAGTCCTTCCTGTGGCATGGGTGTGTGTGTTGTCCTTAGGTTAGGTTAGTTTAAGTAGTTTGTAATCTACGGACTGACGACCACGCATTTTGGTCCGATAGAATTACAAACATACAAACATTTGAACAAGTGTTTGGAACCCGCAGCAGATCAGTTTATAGGAAGACATAGAAGCAGTTCAGAGGCGAGCAGCTAGGTTTGTTACTGGTAGGTTCGAACAGTGCGCGAGTGTCACGGAAATGCTCCGGCAACTCAATTGGGGATCGTTGGAGGAAATGCTACGTTCTTTTCGTGAAATTCTGTTGCGGAAATTTAGAGGACCGGAATTTGAAGCTGAGTGTAGTACGATCTTGCTGCCGCCTACTTACATTTCGCGTAGTGATCACAAAGACAAGAGAAATTAGGGCTCGTACGGGGGCATATAGGCATTCTGTTTTTCGTCGTTCTATTTGGGAGTGGAATAGGAAAGGAAATGCCTAGTAGTGGTAGAGTGTACCCTCCGCCACGCACCTTACGGTGGATTGCGGAGTATGGATGTTGTTGCAGACATGGCGCCTCAGATCGCCCGGTCATCCCCACACAGGGAGACTGTGGCGCACAAACAGGACATCTGCGTCACCTGCGCCCCACTATCCAATGACATTCGGTATCTGACAGTGGCGGCTGGTGACCAGAAAAGACGGCAGTGCATTTTTTTTTTCACCAATAAAAAGTTCAGCCTCTCGATTGTGGCAGCTCAACGCATTCGGAAAAAAAATGCTATTAAGTCAAGATATCATAGATGTATAAAGAGCAGAATGGATCAGAAACAATGACATCACCGCAGAGACGGTTCGGATGACTTCTCAACGATGTGAGGAGTCGCCAGGAGCGACAAGTGATTGGCCGAACTGGCGTCCAGTTCAGAGACTTGCACCAGACTATCAAGACGCACGGAATTATTATAGGTACTAAGAAAACAAAATCAGCCAAATGCTCATCTTTTAGTATTGTATGATATTAACATATCGATTGCTCATATCACCGTAGCATGTACTCGTAATAACACTAAAGCGTGTACAGAATAATAAACAAGGGAAACAGAATAAGGCGTTTTTCACATCGCAGCCACACAGCCATTCATACTTGCTGTACAATTCGGAGTTAAATCTCCTGTTGAATTGACGACTTTTAGTTTTAACAGTCTGTGAAATTTTCAAACTGGGAATCGCTCTACCTGGCCTCTTGATTTGTAATTTCTCTTCAAACCTGCGTAAATTGAAGGGTTCAGAAAGCAAGGAAATTACCAAATTGATTATTTCACCTGTTCACTTGAGCCTCAAAATTCACTATAACACACACTAAACAACGAACACAACGCATAGTTACTTAGCTCACACCTACACGTGAACTGGTAAGAAGGCGCGAAAAGCTCGCTTTGTTTGAAGGGCCGACGACTCCGGTGTCTTGGAAAGAGTTCGGACTCTGTTTCTGCGGCTGACAGGGTGGCTCGGGCGGGATGTTTATACACTCGAGGCTACTATACGGGAACACTGTAGCCAAGCGTTGCCCCCGCACCCCGCACACCCCTGAGACACCCTAGTCGGCGTTTGCAGGCCGGCTGCAAACCCAGTCGCTTTCAGCAAAGTTAGGTCGACTCGGAAGCGGTCGGTGCGTAACAGCCCGGGCGTTTCAAAAGAGACAAATGAAGCGCTACTTCTCCCATTTCATAGAATCTCTAACAGTAAATAGAGTTTAACAATAATATTATTCCTGGGGATAGCGCAAACCTGCAAACGTATACAGGAGCCGCCCCTGGTATCTAGCGTGCTTCCAATCGCTCGGCACGGAGAGAGGGACGCGGCAAAATGGCGACCGGCCGCGGCTACCGCCTCGACTCCCCCAGCTTGCGGGGCGCCCTGTGGCGGCGAGGGGCGGGGGCCGGCTGGGGGATTAGGCCGTAAACAGCGCGCTCGTTAGGCGCATTGTGCGCAACTTGTGATATTAACACGGGGCGGCAATTTGTCGCGCGGGCCGGGCGTGCAACCCTCGCGGCCGGTCGAGGGCGCGCGCCACTCGGCGGCGAGGGGCGCTGGTGTCTCCCCACGCCGGCCGGCATTCCATTCCGCAAACGGCGCCACCAGTTATCTCTTATGAGGCGCCGCGTCATCCGCCGCTTTCTGCTATCCTTACCTCACTGTTACGGCACAGGCACTAAAAAAGATTGTGCTCGTGCTTCCCAAACCTACACTCTGTACAGGTTCGGCAGCTCTCTATGCTGTACACTTGCGCATACTGTTCAAACGACTAACGGGTATGCTGCCGGGTGACGTCGTCGACAACCGCCGATATTTCGGCAGGATGACACCCTGCCAGTCTCAAGGCGCAAGTGCACTTAAGGAAGCAATTTGCAAGCGTATTTAATACCTCGGTTTGCAAAGGGTAAACAAGGACAGTTGTGAGTAAGGCGGACAGCCGACTTCGGTTTATTGGGAGAATTTTGGGAAGATGTACTTCACCTGTAAACGAGACCGCGTGTAAAACGCTTGTACGACCACGTCTTGAATATTGCTCAAGTGTTTGGGACCCGCAGCAGATCGGTTTGAGGGAGGCATAGAGGCCGTTCAGAGGCGAGCAGCTAGATTTGTTACCGGTAGGTTCGACCAATGCGCGAGTGTCACGGAAATGCTCCGGCAACTCAATTGGGGATCGTTGGAGGAAAGACGACGTTCTTTTCGTGAATTTCTGTTGAGGAAATTTACAGGGCCGGAATTTGAAGCTGAGTTTAGTACGATCTTGCTGCCGCCTACTTACATTTCGCGTAAAGATCATAAAGACAAGATAAGAGAAATTAGGGCTAGTATGGAGGCATATAGGCATTCTTTTTTTCCTCGTCCTATTTGGGAGTGGAATAGGAAAGGAAATGCCTAGTAGTGGTATAGTGTACCCTCCGCCACGCACGGTGAATTGCGGAGTATGTATGTAGATGCAGATGTAGATGAAGATAACATACACAGTACAAGTCACAGCAGAGTCAACACAAAACCAAAGATGACCAAACATCAAAAATATCGATAGTGACTGTTAATCAACAGATGAGGTAGCATTAAGTTTATCACTCTGTTTTTTGACGAGAGACAGTGCCGGATTCCAAGCAGAATTTAAACAAAAACCACCATCTCTGTTTACAAGGTCGCTTGCTAGTTTAAATTTGCAGTTGTGCAGTTGTGCCTTGAGAATTGCAGGGTGTCCTCCTGCCGAAATATCGGCGGTTGTCGACAACGTCACCCAGCAGCATACCCATAAGTTGTTTGAACATTCATTACGCCGGGAAAAGTTAAAGTCTCACATTGCGCATACTAGTTCGCGATCGGGAGCGCTCACTTTAGTCCGCGCGTCTGCAGTGAACTCGTTCGTTCTTTTAGTTCGTCTGCTCCCACGGCTGAGCGGCGTGATCTGAACATGCAGGTGGAGGGAGGAGTTCCCCCACCTAGCTGCTTCATGCGCTTGCTGCTTAAGCCGCTAACGATATCACGCAAACCAAAAGAAACAGTTTGTGGATAATTTCTCGCGTTTAAGTTTAGAGTTATCTGTATATCTTGGCATTATGGAATTTATTAGTTACATATTGCAGACTACAGAATACTACACAACAGAAATTTTGTAGCACTGAACTATGTAATCTAGCAGGCAGACGCTCACCTCGAAATGGCTCTCATCAGCAGAAGGCAAACACGAGATTTTTAATTCTGCTGCGCGCCCTCTCGCTATTGCCCGTCGGTCTTCGGAAAAGAATCCAACGAACTAAGGAGGAGATACGTTTGGCATAATAGTTCACGACCGATAACGCACGTTTTAGTTCGCGACCGTTCGCGCTTTTAGTTCGTGACCGATCACGCACATTTTAGTTCGCGACCGATCGCGCACATTTTAGTTCGCGACCGGAAGCTCTCCTTTTAGTTCGCAGCTCGGCCGCGAAGTATGTCGCTCTTTTTAGTTCGTCCGCTCTTTTTGGTTTTTTCTACCGCTACTAAAAAAGCAGTTTCTTTTGTTATGACAGCTTTTATATATAATGATCAGTGTTGCCCGAGCGTGTGCTATTACCCGTATTTTTGGGCAATGCCTATAAAACTACAGCTGAGCTGGATCTCAGCTTGAAATGACGGTCACTGGCAGAAGGGAAACACGCGATTCTGCAAATGTTCAAATGTTTTTAAAACTTATGGGACTTAACTACGGGGTCATCAGTTCCTAAACTTACAAACTACTTACGAACTAGGACGACACAAATATCCATGCCCGAGGGGGGACTCGAACCCCCAACCGTAGTGGCCGTGCAGACTGTGACTGAAGGGCCTCAGTCCCCTCGGCCACCGCGGCCGGCCGCGATTCTGCGCGCTCGCGTCCTCTCGCTGTTCCCCGTCAGTCTTCGGAAAAGAAGCGGACGAACTAAGAGGCGGGAGATCTGCGAACTAGTTCGCGTAGTTCGCCCGTGGGTGCGCTCTCCCGAACTAGTTCGTTCGCGAACTACACACGAATACTATGCTGAGATGTGTAACGGTGATGCAGGAGATACAACATTCTCACTTACAATCACGTAGCAGAAGTCAGGAGTTACCTCATCTTGCCCGGAGAATTTGAGCAGCTCAATGTGGTATGCACTGAAACAAACCTGTGCATTAATACTGAACCATGCCAACTCAACAGTCACTCATAAATACGAAATTGTTCCCGTTACAGCATTTTGTACAGCAACTAACCTCTCGATATTGCCTCTTAAATATACGAAGGCATTCATGACGAACGATATGAGTTGCTAAATCATTCGCTGGAATCATCCAGAACGTTATGCAAACCAATCGCAAACATCAGTAGCCAGAAACCTGGCACATTGTCTTCCATAAAGAATCCATCATTTGTAGACCATATATCTGTAAATAATTTCCAGTTACCATTGCAGTCAATTATCAGCTCAGTTACAGCTAAAAAGCAGTCATTTGCATGCAAAAACAGCGCACATAAGTGTAGAGTCACTTCAGGCTTGCACAGTGTCTTGTTCAACCTTGGGTTAAGTGTTCATGCATTTATCAAACACGAACCCTACCATCAGCTCTTACCAATGGAAACCAACACCCATCTGATCAAGCCACGATTTTCCAGTCGTCCAAGTGGAACTGGTGTCACGCATAAAAGGATAGGTGCTGTTGGCAGACGCACTCGACTCGGTTGCCCGCTTTCATAGTCCACTAACAGAGGCATGCCTGTATTCCTCGTGGCTTACTTTCCACTACATCATCAAGTGTCTGTTGCTCCTCATTGTCCCACTTTTCAACGGCGGTCCGACGTAGGTCTTTCTCATTGGTTGGTGGGTCATCTCGAGCATGAACATCCCTTTTCAATGCATCCTAGGCATGTGTAATACGATTCATGTCAGGAGAACATACTGGCCATTGGAATCTTGCGGTGTAGTTATCATAAAGGAAAGCATTTACAATAATGAAATTGTCGTCCATTAAGGTAAATCCCTCACCTAAACGCCGAAATGTTGGCGATATGGTTGCACTATAAATGGGAGGATGTCATCCCTGTACCGTATAACGGTTTGATTGTCTGCTACGACCATCAGTAGCATACGGTGACTCCACATAATCCCACCCCAAAACATCAGGGAACCGCCACCTGGCTGATCTCGCTGAACGGTGTGTCCAAGACTTTCAGGCTGACAAGGCTCTTTTCTAGTTGTAGGCAGATACGAATCTCATCTGTGAACAGTACTTGATGCCAATTCTGACGAAATCATTCATCATAGTTGAGCCCATCTGTACCGTGCTACATGGTGTCCTCGTGTCAAACGTGGATGGACCTTGCCATGGACTTCGGACTGAAGTTGCATGTCATTCAGACTATTACGCACAATTTCAGTCGAAACACGACGTCCTGTTCCTGTGCGAAAATCATTTCTCAGCATGCTGGCGTTTCTCTCAGGGTTCCTCCGAGATGATATCCGTAAGTATCAAAGATCAGCTGATGTGGTGGCCTTTTGGTGCCAAAGCGAAGCAACTCATCCACAGTTCCTTCATTTCTTAACCTCCTCCACGTTGGAACAACATCCCTTTGGTTCACCACTAGACCTCTGAAAACCTCTCTTCATGAAAGTCCCTCCTGAAACAAAGTAACGACACTGAGGCGATAAAACTTCTGAATTGACCTTCTAAAGAGGGAAGAGCTACAGTCACGACAAGCAGGGAACTTACTTCCTCATGTTATGACTAGATCTGACAGGCGGTCTGACCCAATCCGTCTCAATGTCACAGCTCATGCGTCATTATGTACATCATTTTGCGCGGCTGACAGATATCACTGGATAATTTAAGAAATTGTGTTATTGATGTATTGTATACAATCAACATTAGTGTTCAGGAGATCCATAAACCAAGGAGATGTAACACTTTTTTGTGAGTGTAGTAAAGCAGAGAGAAGGCATAAAAAATCATCTTAACACAGTGGTTGGACTTAGGCACTATGCAATGTGTATAAACAACCAACGAATTCCAAATTGTACGACCGTATACAGTTTTGCACACAAAAACAGTTGAACACCTATTTCTCGAGTGAATTGACGTAAGAAGACGGAAGTTGAAGATTGTATTAAATGTCCCGTTGGCGAGAATATTGGAGCTGGTATGGAACACGAGCGTGGACAGGTAAAGGGTGTGCATGGAATTTGGCGGTACTCTTTCAAACAAACCATTCCAGCAAACCCTTTATGTTAGAGCACCTGGAGATTTTAACCACCGAGCTAGTGCAAACTCATTCGGTGATCAGCATGCGCCGCAAGAAAGCGCATTGCTGGATAGTCCAGAACATGTGTACACTGCTTGAAAACTTGGTCACGTACTTTCTATTTTCTCTTACTGATTTTGAACAAACTGTGCATTAACGAAACTTGAGGTAACATGCAGTAAGGAAAGTAATTTAGTAATACCACTGCATATCGATGAGCTGTAAATGGACAAAAATGATCAAATATGGAATTTAAGGACGTTATAGGCGTGTCACCAGCGGGAAATGCTTGGAAAGCTCTGACCTACACCTACCGAGTCTCTGTTTTCCATTAATCAAAAGCAGCAGGTGATTCTCAGCGCCTCCATTTCGTAGCTGGCTGGTCACTGAGATAAAAATTAATGGCTCAGGCATAGATCTGTTCTTTACATCTGATGGAGCCTGGTTTCACCTGAGTGGATAACAACTCACAGAAATGCAGTTTTGGGCAGTGGAGAATCCGCATTACATCCGCGAAACACCATAGAATAATCATACGTTTTGCAATGTCTACATTCTGCATCACTGATTTCACCTTCTGTCAGCAGATGCTGACTTCGGCATTTTTTGAAACCATTATAGTCGGCGTCACCTACGAAGGCGGCCCAGTTTTCAGCCCCCTCCATTACCACACTGGCAGCCAACAATGTTCACTCTGTAGGCTTGTGGTTGGCCGCCAGCTACGCAATGTTTCTCCCGTAGGCTCTACTGTTGGCGCTCGGCCGTAGCTCCTCCCCTCCACTCTTCCCCAATCGCTCTGCCTCTGCGCGCGGCATGACGGCAGGTATAATGGTGGAGGAAAAGACCTGCAGTTACTTCCAACAGGATATAAAACTACTCACACAGTCAGGCAAACCTTGGAGCACAGACTTCACGTCTTACACAGTTGTCAGCAGAGGTGTGTCTGGTCGCAGCTCTAGCTGACCACTCAGGACACCAGATCGTCAATGTGCTGCTACTTTGCGTTTGGAGCTCTCAAGTGTAAGGTGTAACGAAATAACCCATTATAGTCCTCAATAACTGCAGCAAAACATTTCGAACGACATGGCTTAAATTCGCCTTCTGGAACTTGCTGCCCACGGCCCAAAAGTGCCGAGTGATGAATGGTTGTCCCTTTCAACTTCTGTTAAAGTAAGGTATATACTGCATCCCTTTTCTCTGATGTATTTCTGCATACACTGGAACACTGTTTTCTAAGCCACTTTCATTTGCCCTGTAGAATACTGCAGGACATCTGAACGATCTTAAATAAAATTCTCCATGCTGGAAAAACTTCGAAAATATTCGGAGACAAATTATTTTTTTAAACTGAGATATTCTAGGCAGGATGATCTTTACGTGTAAAATATCCCTGTCTTGTGAAGATACACAGCGAACAACTGCAAACATCTTGGTACAGTGGTTCAAGTCCGAGACGTACTCTGATGAGCGCCAACGTTTCCAACACTCATTTAATAGCATGCTGTCCCACTTTGGGGACAGCTTGAATTCGACAAGCCCTTCATACCTTTACAGAGCATCATGACAGTAGATACCAACGAACGGGTCGCTGCACCGTAAATTATCTGTCGGTGGTTTGTGGGAGCGGAGTCCAGATCGGGGAAAACGGTATCAAATATGTCACTATCAGCTTCAACCCAATGTACCACGATTATAAGACTGTGGTATGAATAGTTACTCTGTTGAAACATGACATTGGCAGAGAAGAAGACAGCCATGCAGGCATACAGAGAACAGCAACACTGTTAATTCAGTCTACATCCATCATGGTCTCTACTGTAACTATCACAGGGTGCATGAAAGACCACTGGAAGATAGCAAACGGTCGACTACTGTTCCCACCCAACTGTGTTCGTAACGACTTGTATGTTTCCAACAGGCGTTCGCCTGGACGTCGGCATAACTGTACACCACCATTCTTCCATTATAACAACAAACGTGACTCATAGGCGCGGGCAACAGTTTTTAATTTACAGACTATCCATATTGGTTGGTTGGTTGATGACGGAGAACCAGTTTGCGAGATCATTGGTCCCGAGTTACAAGGTCATTAAAATGATAATGACCTAACTACAACAGCTTCACTTCCGAAAATTATTAAAACAATTCTAAACAACAGGAAACAAGTAAGACAGGCTTGCATCATTTCTCCAATGTTATTCAATTTGTACACTGAGAAAGCTCTGGAGGAAAGCAAAGAGAAATTTGGGAAAGGAATTATGAGTTCAGGGTGAAGAAATAGAAACATTGCGTTTTGCTTATGACATTCTAAATCTCTCATAGACAGCAAAGGACCTGGAGGAGTAATTGATCGGAATGGACAGTGTGTTGAAAGGAGCATATAAGATGAACATTAATAAGAGCAAAAGAGGGATAATGGAATGCAGTCTTAGAAAATCTGGCGATGCTGAAGGAATTAGGGTATGTATAGAAACAGTAAAGGTGGTAGATGAGTTTTGTTACTTCGACAGCAAAATAACATACGATGGTCGCGTTACAGAGGATATAAAATGCAGAATGGCAATGAGAAGAAAAGCGTTTTTGAACAAAATAAATTTGTTAACATTGAATATTAATTAAGTGTAAGGAAGTCTTTTCTGAGGCATTAGTGTGGAGTGTTGCCTAGTACTGGAGTGAAATCAGGATGATAAATAGTTTCCACAGGAATAGGATAAGGCTTTTGAAAGGTGGTGTTACAGAAGAATGCTGAAGATTGGTTGGGTAGATTATGTAACTAATGAAGAGATACTTACTGAAAAGAATTGGGGAGAAAATGAATTTTTTCCGTATCTTGACTAAAAGAAGGGATCGATTGGTAGGACACATTTTTAGACATCAAGAGATCGTAAATTTCGCATTGCATGTGTATGGGAAAAATCGCAGATGGAGACCTAGAGACGAATATAATAAGCTGATTCGGACGGATGTAGATTACTTTTCTTACGAGGAGATGAAGAGGCTCGCTCAGGATAGAGTAGGGTGGATAGCTGCATCAAAACAGTCTCTGGAATGAAGACTACAACAACAACTAAACAATGATAAGATTAATTGTCAAGCACTGAATAACTCTTGGCATAACCTCCAGAAGTGATTGCCGAACGGTAGAACTCCACTATCTATAAGACTCCTTTCAGTCGTCTCTTTACGGTAAGCAAGGAAAGATCGCGAGTCAATTCTAGCCACCGACCTACCAGGGGAGGGGGGGGGGGGATAGAGGGTAATGCAACCCTGGAAAGGAAACTAGGCACCGCAATAGCATGAATGTTGCATGTCCACGACGCACGTACTCAGGATAGAGTCAGCAGTCCGCTGAGCGGCAGTGTTGATATCCCATGATCACGTATCAACTGCAATCGTATTTGTCGATGTTGTTGGATGAAAGAGCGTTGTTTTCAACAGTATGTGTGGGACGGTACGCTGCCAAACACTTGTGGCTGCACCAGGACTGTCTTGTGTTGTCAAGTTCTACAAACGCCGCCTATCCTGCTGTAGAGCGGGCAAACCTCCGTGCTTCACATTCTGATCAGGTGTTTACATCCTCCACCTTGTCGCCAATCAGTGATTTCATCGTCCTTCAACCGCTCTCTGTAGATGTATACGACAGTACCATGTGAACAGCACATCACATTTCGCAGTTACTCTCTCAAGCGCCGTATCACACCAATCTGCGCTTCTCAAAAAATACCCACTTCACTGTATTTCCCCATTTGCGGCTTGTATCGCCACTAGAATGATTCTTGACTGGTCTTCGCTCCGCGTATATACTCCACCCACCGCGCGATGTATCTTCAACGTGACCAATGGTGCTCAACCTCTCAGTGGGCATTGGCCATACTGTTCTCGTTCATCAGCGTGGTGCAACTCTCATACAACTGATAACACTTTCAGTAGTTTATCACCCATAGCTTCTTACTGTGCACTAGGCATGTTCCGAGTGGGAATGGCCACGCGGTTGAAGTCGCCTTGCCAAGAATTGTGCGGTCGTTCTCCGCCGGAGGTTCGAGTCCTCCGTAGAGCACTGGCGTGTGTTTAGTCTTAGCATAAGTTAGTCCAAGTAGCTTGTAAGACTAGGAACCGATGACCTCAGCAGTTTGGTCCTTTAGGTCAACAAACATCTGAACACTGAGAAATAGACTGACGGAGGGAATTCAAGGTTATACATGAAGACAACCATTTTGTATTGAGCTCCGTTTTCAATGTTTCAAACCCCTGGGGGCATTTGTAAAGTTCTTGTTATGTCAATTAGTTGAGGTGTATAACCGTCTATTGCAACTAAATGGAAGGCGTTTTTTGTGCCATACGCGTTTCGCTTCTTTATTTGTTAAGCCTCATCAGTGGTCTGGATGTTTTTTTTTTTTTTAGTTGCTCTCTGCGTAGACGTGTGTGCGCGCGCGCGTGTGTGTAAGTTTTTGTGAATGGAAGAGTGGGGAAGGGGGAGAGAAATGAAAGAAAGCAAGAGGGAGTGCATTTCATGTTTTATTACTGATTTTGTGGCCAGCTTGATCAGTGAGTTGTTGCTTAGTAGATCTAATCATTAATCAATTTCTTCTTCATTGCCAGGGCTCTTTGTATATGGAAGTTCTCCTGCAGTGTCAGAAATTTTCTGTCTCCATTATTGATTCTGAAAATTTTCATCTCTTCTTCCACGTTGGATGGTTCATGTCCGTGTTCTATCAGGTGTTCTGCAAAGGTGGAGTGACTAATTTCATACTTCCAGCTTCTTATATATTTTAATAGCTGATTTTGAATTTTCTGCTTGTCATTCCAGATAAACGTATTTACATTCTCGGCATTCTAACTGGTACATACATGCCCCTTCATATTTGTCAGGTTTATCTGTTGTGTGCAAATGTGACAGAAATAGGCAATTTGATCTGTAGACAATTTGTAAACTTCGTTTCTTCAGTATGTTTGCTACTTTGTATGTTTTATTTGTGTTTGTATGTTAGAATGTACCATTTATTTTTTCTTTTTGTGTCATGAGAGTTGCTGTTTCGTGTGTGTTACCTTTTCTGTGTTTGTGGGAGATATATATATTCTTACAGTTTGTCATTAGCTGTATTTTGATATTTTGGTTGAGTCCTCCAACTGCTAGGGTGTTATAAACATTGTTTTCAGCTATAAGTTGTATTGTTTTTAATTGTTTCTCATCGTTTTCTTTGCTTAGTGGAACGTTGGTCAGTATATGTAACATTTGCCGTAGGGCTGCTAGGGTTTTTTTTTTTTTTTTTTATTGCGGGGGTGGTTACACATAGCGCGTATGATTGTATCCGTTGCTGTTGGTTTCCTGGAGATGTAAAATGTGTGCTTATCATTGTCTCTCTTTATTGTTATGTCCAAGAAGTGTATCTGCGTGTTTGTTTCTTTTTCCATTGTGAAAAGAATGTTGGTTTGTATACTGTTTATGTCTGTGTGGGGCCGTTATATTCTGTCTACTTATTCATTTACCATATACAAGGTATGTTCACAAAGTAAGCTCCATTTGGTTATGTAAAACAAAAGTCGTTATCGTCGTTGAAGTGTTGACCACCAAGGACATACTTTAGATGTAAGAAGAGATTAAAGTCTTTAGGAGCAAGGCCTCAGTGAAATTCCCTTAAGAGTTGTTTGGTCACATTCGTCGTGTGAGGTCGTACATTATCGCGGAAAAAACAACAGCTTTTGCCAGTAATCCTCGGCGCTTATTCTGTAATGCGAGGCGCAATTTCTTAATAATCTCGCAGTAACCATGTGCATTGATTGTTTGGTCTTGAGGTCAGAAATCAATCAGCAAAAGGCCTTTTCTGTCCCGACATTTCGAGGTGTCAAGATTTTCTTAGGATTAAGCTTCGTTGGGGATGATGTGTGCCTCCATTCCATTGATTGCCGTTTTGTTTCATGGGTGTTGTACGATATCCAAATTCCATCCACCGTGACTATCCGAGAAAGAAAACCACCGCCTTCTTCATTGTAGCAAGTTAAAAACTGAAATGCACTGCCCATCAGTTGTTTCTTGTGTTGTTAAGTAACAATTTTGGGTACCCAACATGAGTAAAGTTTTCGAAATTGCAGTTTTTCAGTAACAATTTCATGAATCAGTGATCGTGAGATTTCGGAACTTCCATAGCAAGGAAACTAAGTGTTGCAATTGTGTGAAGCAGTTCATCAATAAATACAGACGGGCGTTCACTCGTTTTTCATTGTGCACTTGATCACATCCTTCATTGAAAAGTCTGACCCATCTCCTAACCATTGAATCATTCATAGCATTTTGTCCGTAAACCTCGCAGATCTGCCGATGAATTTCCTTTGGTTTAACTTTCTTTGCATTTAGAAAACGAATCAAAGATCTGATTTCAGTCACGGCGGCGTTTCAATTACAGCTGACATTATAAAGAAGCACCAGAAACTACACGTCGGCAGAGCGATCTGAAAATGGCGTACATGTCTTCTCCTCGAGTCATAACTGCTGCGCATGCTCGGAACTACGATCGTAGCGCTGCCGCAGATAGTGATAGAAACGGAACTTACCTTGTAGATCACCCTTGGAAATTATGTCACATACAAATCTGTACCAGTAGACAATTTTGTATTTTTTCTCTGTGATGGTTGTGTTAAATATTGTATTCTCTATACGGTTGATGGAGATATTTACCAGTATACCTGATATAGGAGATCCCATTCGTAGTCCATCTTTTTGTAGGTAAAATTCGTAGTTATATTGCAAGTACTTTTGGGATTTGACTACCTTAAGAGTTGTTGGTTATTTCTTTGACATTGCAGGTATTTTTGTTGAGAGCCATTAGCTTTTATTCAATTAGTTTTATCTGTGGTGGGTCTTGAGGTATACGTGTCTTCTATGTCAAAAGAATGAATGTTGCTGTTTGTGGAATGTGTAAGTCTTTTATTTGTGTTATAAGTTCAATTGTGTTTTTCACTGCTCTGTTGTTCTCCATTTCATAGTGTTCCATTAGGATCGTTTCTGAAAGTACAATTGACAATGATATCAATGTGGTTACTCTGTAATTGACACGTAAGTGCCTGGCAAAGACATTTCCAGATTACCTCTCTACCGTTCCACTATCTAACACCTTGCGGGAAAAACGAACATTTAAATCTTTCCGTACGACCTCTATGTCTTATTTTACTACGATGATCATTTTTCTTTGCGTTAGTGCGTTATTGATGATTTATGTACATTAAGTCATCCTTATAATCTTGAACTTCGACTTCTTTAATATCGGGTTCCTGTTAAAATCATATTTATCAAAACGGTAGTGTAGTTGCGAGAGAAAGATCGATACTTATTATACTTCTTGTAAGCATATAATTGACTGGAAGTGTACCTCTGCCAACTGTATCTTAGAAGGAAAATGTTGATTAAAAATGAAATACGCTATGTCGGTTCTGTAGATTGTGCAATTTGTGAAACAGAGAAACGTCTACGACTCTTCATTTGAAAGAAGTAATTATTTACAGTTTAATAACGCCGGTCAAAGGAAACCAACGCGCATAATATTGATGCTTCCAATATAAAGAGAAATACTTAATTCATTGTGACCCTGCCTGGATTTTCAATTTCGTTCGACTGATATTCTGATCGTAATGAAAAGAGAATGTAATATTCAATTACTGAACGCTGGAATTTCTTACTCCTTTTTCGCCCCCGTCTTTTATGGTTCATATTCATTCTCAACTGTACTGTCAAATGGCCATCGTTTTCAATCACCGCGTACTACCTCTGCTGTGAGTCTAACGCAGAGCAATCATCCTTGAAACATTAAAAAAAAAGTTCAGATAAATGTGCCAGAAAACCGAAACATTATACCGCTTGTAAGAGACAAAGTCTCTAAGTTTACTTTAGAATGTTTAAATGTGTCAAAGGCCACTCACTATCCAGTCAGTCGTTGATCATTCCGGGACAGTAATAGAAGAAAGCAAACGGAATGCTGATGTTCTAAATGTAACCTTTAAGAAATTTTTCACGCAGTAGGACCGTACAAACGTACCATCATTTGACCAACACACTAACTCACAAATGCAGGACTTAGTAATAGGTATTTCAAGTGTAGAGAAGTAGCTAAGAGAGTTTAATAACAAAAAAGTCTCCTGGTGCGGGTGGAACACCGGTTCTGTTTTACAAAGAGTATTCTGCGACATTGTCCCCTTACTTAGCTTGCATTTAAGGCGAATCATTCATTCAGAGCAAAGTTTCTAGTGAATGAAACTGGATAGCTCAGTTGGGAGAGCGCTTACCCGCGAAAGGCAATGGTCCCTGGTTCGATCCCGGTTCCGGCACACAATTTTAAGCTGCCAGGAAGTTTCATATAAACGCACACTCCGGTGCAGAGTGAAAGTTTCATTCTGGAAACATCCCACCCTTAGGCTTTGGCTAAGCCATGTCTCCACCATATCCTTTCTTCCAGGAGTGCTAGTCTTGCATGTTTCGCAGGAGAGCTTCTGTGAAGTTTGGAAAGTAGGAGGCGAGGTACTGGCGGAAGTAAAGCTGTGAGGCGGCATTGTGAGTCGTGTCGGGATAGCTCAGTCGGTAGAGCGCTTGCCCGCGAAAAGCAAGGGTCCCAGGGTCGAGTCCCGGTTCCGGCACACAATTTTAATCTGCTAGGAAGTTTAATATTTAACGGTTTGAAAAGCTGTGGGGTGTGTAGCCCTTGAGCATGCGTACGATTAAGAGGGGGTGCTGCTTACAGTGTCACGTGTCCCCAAGGTAGCTTGTCTCTTCATCGTAAAAGATTCATTTTGTAACAGTCACTTAACAGTGTAAGGAGTTTCATGAGTTGCTGTGTTTTAGTGTTCATGTGCATTTTAAATGTTCTTGGTGTTTACTATCAAAGAAAACTGAACAACATTCAATATCTTTTAGTAAGAAATTTCTCATTTTTAAGCTTGGAAGATAATTGTGAAATAAAGAATCTTGGTAGACCGACGCCTGAGCTCGAGTTGAAGCAAGCGCAAAGAAGCCGAGGTGCGACTTTCTGCAAATGTTTTAACGAAAATATATCTAAACTGGAGGCGGGGATGGGGAGGCAACTTGGCTCTTTCGCAAAGGTGCACCAACAAACGCAGAAGCGTCGACGCCGCGAGCGGGGGACCTCCAATCATCTGAAGTACCAACTGCCACTGATCGTTGGTTTTTGTACTGTCGATCTATTTAGTGGTTCGTAAAGTTTTATTAGAGCAATATTTCTTATCAAAATATTTTAAAATTTCCTTATTGACGTTTGACAGCTGCTTGACAGATAACCAGCGATATGTTTACCATGCTGTTTGTTTATACTTGCGTATTTGAGTAATTGGTGGAATGTATGATGATATTATGTGTCGAAAAATTTAGTGGTGTTTGTATCGTGAATTTTATTTAGGGACTTGGGGTTTTTACTAGTCTTATCCCTCCGGAGAAGCCAGCCAGTAAGGTTTTGTTCCAGTCCCGCAGCGAAAGGAGAGCCGACTGGTGATTAAGAAATGGCGGCGTTGCGCCCGAAAACAATACATTATCATTGCGGCCGGCCGCAACAAACAACTGTCTGTGCGCGGCCAGACGGCTGGACGAGTCGACAATGAGCGCCGTAATTAGGCCTTTCTTCTGCACTGCTCGGCAGAGCGCGGCGCGGCGCACAATGCCGCCGCAGACTTTCTTTTCAGCGCGCGCGGATCACATTTTGCGTAACAAAAGCAATTAAGAGGCCGTAATTGCTGCAATCGCGCGCGCTCCCGGCCCGGCAATAATTGGAAACATTCCAGTTAGCAACAAAGACGTGTATTTAGCGGCTGGAAAGCTCATTAATCGCCGCACCGGAGCTTTCATGTCGCGGCTCGCTCCGCCCCCTCCCAGCGGGAGCCGTTTGAAGGCGCAAGCGGAGCAGCCTGCAAGTAAGTGAGCCAGAACATTTTCTCTCGCCGCCAAACTTTCAACGAGTCACAGCCCGCGGTGGCGCAGCAGTTACGCCATTACGTCGCCGGAACAGTAGTCTGCAGGCGAGGAAGGTACCATTATACATAGGGTTACCAGACGTCCTCTTTTTCCCGGACACGTCCTCTTTTTTGGACCCTAAAAGTGGTCCGGCCGGGTTTTTAACAAAATGGTGAAATGTCCTCTTTTTCCGTTGTGCAACTGATTCATCTTGAAAGTGCGTAAATACAACTCTCTGAACTGTGACAATCACTACCTCTACAGAATTTAACCTTTCTTGAAACAATGTTTTTAATTTTCTCGTTTCTGTGCTGTCGCTGTCTGAGGACAAGCTACTTAGGAAGTATTGAAATAATTGGCGTCGCAATTGTCACGGAATACGAGCTTCGAGGCGGCCAATTAAAACCATACGTCTGCAACAATGCAAGACCGGGTGCAATACACACAGTGCAATATGACACTCTCCCCCCCCCCCCCTTTCTCTGGTCGAAGTGTTGTGCGACACCCAAAAATAAGACGTTCAGTCCGTCGAGCTGGGACTCGGCAGTTCTGTGTGTTGTTTGTCAAGGACACTTATGACTTTAAGATCAAAAGCCAGTGCAATGTTAGTTATACGTAAGTTGAAACCTTGTTCAAAACTTCATACAAATAAGGTCACATATCACAGTCACCATTCGCCTGTTTAGGACGAAAGTGACGTAACTACATAAACAGTGTTTTGAAAAAATGGAGTTAAAGCTTTTGTCCAAAAAACTGAGTAGCTTTAAAAAATTAATTGCGAGCCTTTGTATGGCAAATACAAAGTTTATTTTATTCATTGCTTTCTTCACCTAGGTCTTACATATTCCATTCACTCACTAGAATCTAGATGTTAATCATGTATATAGTCACGTCGGTCTGATCCGAATTGGGAGCATAGCTATATCAAGGAACGCTTAAATAATTTTTAAAGAAACGTTATTCGTTATCAGGTAAAAACGGGGGGGGGGGGGGAGGGGAGGGGAGGCGAGGTATAAGTTTGGAAAAAATGTTCAGCACTTAAGACGATAATTACAAGTGGTTACGTGATGAAATATTATGGCTTCAGTACTATGTAGTCATGTAATTCGTTCTACGGATCTCAACATCTCATGTTTCTTTAATTTGTAAGAAGATGAACAAATTTCGTAAGATGTATTACAAACAAGATTCTGATAATGCAGTAGAGACATCACTAATACTTAAGTTGTCATTACGAGAGAGAAAGACAGAGAAGTTTCTTTTATGACTCTAGAAATGTCCTCTTTTCTGAAGACGGACATCTGGTAACCCTACTCTAGAAATGTCCTCTTTTCTGAAGACGGACATCTGGTAACCCTAATTATACACCGCCTATCCTCCGTCCGGTGAACAACTTGGTTGTTAATAATTGCGCATAATAGTTCGCGATCGGGAGCGCTCACTTCGCGGGTCTGCCGCGAACTAGTTCGTTCTTTTAGTTCGTCCGCTCCCAGTGACGGCTGAGCGGCGTGGTCTGCGCATGTAGGTGGAGGGAGAAGTTCCCCCACCTAGTTTCTTCAAGCGCTTGCTGCGTGAGCCGCTAACGATTTCACGGAAACCAAAAGAAACAGTTTGTGGATAATTTCTCGCGTTTCATTTAAGTGATTTTAATTCTGCTGGGGGCCTCTCGCTATTGCCCGTCGGCCTCCAGAAAAGAATCCAACGAACTAAGAAGCGAGATACATTTGGCATAATAGTTCGCGACCGGTAACGCATGTTTTAGTTCGCGACCGATCGCGAATATCTTAGTTCGCGACCGATCGCGCATATTTTAGTTCGCGATCGGTAACTCTCCTTTTAGTTCGCAGGTCGGTCGCGAAGTAGGTCGCTCTTTTTTAGTTAGTCCGCTCTTTTTGGCTTTTGCTGCCGCTACTAACAGAGCTCTTTCTTTTATTATGACAACTTCTTTATACAACGACCAGTGTTGCCCAAGCGTGAGCAATTACCCGTATTTTTGGGCAATTAGACATCAAATACTTATTATTTAGACATTGCTGAATACCTTAGAAAAGAAAATTTGTGATAGTGATCTATGAAATTACAGCTGAGCTGCATCTCAGCACGAAATGGCAGAAGGGAATCACGCGATTCTGCGCGCTACCGCGTCCTCTCGCTGTTGCCCGTCAGTCATCGGAAAAGGAGCGGACGAACCTAGAGGCGAGGGATCTGCGAACTAGTTCGCCTAGTTCGCCTGTGGGTGCGCTTTTCCGAACTAGTTCGTTCGCGAACTACACAAGATTAATGTGCAGCCGTTTTTCGTGTTACTATCTTGTCGGTAAGCGTAACTATTATCCGTGTATCACAGTTTTCGAACCTAATCGCATTAGGTGTCACCGGCTGTGTAAATCAGTGTACTTTTCAACCAATGTGTCGCGACCCCCAGGATGCTCGCAATGTCTTGTTCGGTGGAGTAGTTGCACCATAACAAAACAACTGGCCCAGTGCTTAGCGCAACAGTATCGGTTTCGCAATATAAAATGATAGGCTTAATTAAAGTGACTTATTTATTCTAGTCTTAAGCCAGCTACCTCTCCTTCCAGTTTACTCTCTGTCCACCTTCTGTTTCATTCTCTCTCTCTCTCTCTCTCTCTCTCTCTCTCTCTCTCTCTCTCTCTCTGTCACACACACACACACATACACACACACTCTTTCTCTCTCACTTCATCCCCTCCTATCCCTCTCTATGCCCATCACCCCTTCGTCTCTGTCGAATTCCACCTATCCTGTCCATTGCCTGCTCCATCTGTGAAAAATCCCTCGTTTTGATGATCAAGTATACAAAGTTTCACCTGAATCGGTCGATTGGTACGGCAGCTCATAAAATACGAACAAACACGATGCAGACGTCTCCCACGCTTCTCAGTGTTCATGGCGTCGTATCTCCTAAATTGTAAATCATACAATGAAATAATTTCCTAATTACATTCATTCGCATAAATGAATGGTGTCTTTACCGTACGTTGCGAATACGTTTGGTACCAAATAAGTAATAAATTTAAACGTCGTACATAATGCGACAGATTTTCATTCATTTCAGAAGGAGACCACATGGATAACGGATTTTAGAATTTTTTGATAGTTATGGTAAGTGAAGTTCAGAACTCAAGTAACAATCAGACACTGCGATTCGGTGCAACTCTCAAACATTCTCCAGAAAATCGACTTTGAAGATTTCCAAGTACATTTAAGTAGCAATAATTAATAAGAGTTGTAACACCTGTCAAGTAGCTCAGTCGGTAGAGTCGGTGGTTCGAACCCCGGTGTTACTATTTTTTTTTTTTGTTCGTTGTATACGAATACTTACATCATTTTAATACATAATAGTAATTTTTATGAGCAATGCGCGTATTTTTGTTTACTCGTCATTTTCTTTATTTCATAAAAGGTTCACAATAATGATTTAAATGTAAAACAAGAAACTTGCAAATTCCATATTTGTGGCAATACTGAAAAAAAAAGAACTACATTTAGATGTGTTCTCACACATGCCAGGGTGATAAGCATACTAAAAAACATTATTTTGCACGCAACCGATTACAAACTGACTGTACTGTGGGACCTTGCTTAACGAGTATAATTCGCTTTTGAGTCTTATCTGAAAAGTTAACAGTCGTCACGAAAAGTATATTTCTATGTCTAAAACATTGTGAAGACAGAATAATGTGTTCCATTTCGAAAACTACATCAGAAATTAATTTGTAAAGTAAAGTACTGAATTTGTTTTACAAGTAAGTTGTATCAATAGAAGTGAAATTACATTAGTGACCGCACATATGGTAGTGTTATGGCTTGGTGTGTTTGGGTGCGGGGGGGGGGGGGGGATAGGGGGTGTAAGTGGGGATAAGTCTTGCAGGGTGGGAGCACAATTGAAAATGTTCGAGAACATTGGTCTAGATAATAAAGAGACCCACCGGAAACTCTGTCTGATTTTTGACAGAATCGAAGTGTTATATAACTATAAGCCTGTAGATCTAGGATTCACCCTTGACAAGTCCGAAAGAACAGACATCATGTAATATGGTGATAGCGGGCAATGATCCTTTCTTCTGTACGGAGGCACTCCTAGGCCCTTACTCTTACGGGAATCAGTTTACAAACTACGAGTAATAGTAGGCAGGGTAAAGTTGAGAATTTGTATCTGACGGGAGACATACTTAGGTAATCTGTGCAGGTGTGGTGATCGCTGTGTCCCCAGTCGTGTAGTGGTCAGCGCAAGTTCCAAAAAACCTGAGACCCTGGTTCGAATCCCATTTTCAGCTGTACCCATTTCGCAGTTAATGTCATACATTCCATGAATATGAATTCCTCATCTGTTTATGTTCTGTAAGATTAACAACAAGATTAGCAAAACATCGCGATACGGATGAGATGGAAAATAGAATGCTTCATATTTAGGCTATAAAGTTGCCGCTGGCATCGTCAATAAAGTAACAAGTCGATATCGCAGTAAAATTGGAACACCATATACTCAAAATTTTAGATTTTTTTGCTAATGGCTGATTCTGAGACTTCACCAATTTGAAATGTCCAGTAAGTAACAATATCACGACTGTTTAAACTTTCAAGATGATCAATTCCATTCAATGTCTCACAACGAATAGTTGTTACAATCGGCCATCCACTTCCTGCTTGAAATATGTCTTTCTTCTCAATACTAAAATTCAACGTGGCGCCAACGAAAACAGAAGGCCCCTCAAGTATTGACTGAGATCCATTTCTTTTAATTTTCACCTTATTACTCTTTGTAACATTGCCCGATGTAAAGGTCATATTGTCAATAGACCTAAAAACAGTAGCGTGACTGCGCCTATGGCTGCCAAATCTTCGCATCCTGTGAGCCGGCCAATGAAGTTGCCTGCGCAGGCACATAAAGACATTCTGACGTCAAAAGCAGATCTAATTTTAATGTCCCGTGCAGACAAATTCCTCGCTGGAACACTGCTGTAGTAGCCAACGATCTAAAGATTGTAAGGCGGCACTTCTTGGAGATTGCAAAACTATTACTGCGAGTTGAGCCACTTAACCAAAATTCCTTGTTTCCATAGCCTGCACCATTAGTAATTCATTTATACTGAGTCTGTCTTAGCCTTGACTTGTATAGGCAGTCGTAATCACGGATACAGTATAACTTTACTAAGATAGTTGTCAAAATGGCAAGTCTGTCTCAAGACAAACAATTTACATTACACTTAGAATAAGGCGTTGCTATGATATGTCATGCCGCGACGGAGCGGCCGAGGCATTGAGGCGCTATGCCCCGAAGCGCGAGACCGTTCCCCGTCGGGGGTTCGAATGCCCCTCGGGCATGTATGTTTGCCTGTATGGCATTTATTAACGATGGGAATTGTTCCGCTAGTTAATATCAAGAAAAGAAATGTATACAGACTTCTCTGCTGCCCACCTTATCATACATGCTCAACAACGCTGTAAAACCATGACAACTCCTACAAGTTGTTTAAGCGCAACATAATATCTGTCAAATGTAAACAGAAGTAGAAGTGACAATTTCAAAATGTTCAAATGTTTGTAGAGTCTATGGGACTTAACTACGGGGTCATCAGTCCCTAAACTTACAAACTACTTATGAACTACTTACGAACTAGGACGGCACAAATATCCATACCCGAAGGGGATTTGAACCCCCGACCGTAGTGGCCGTGCTGACCGTGACTGGAGCGCCTCAGTCACCTCGGCCACCGCGGCCGGCATATTCTTGGTCCTTTTAAGTTTCGCAACAACCGAAGCCTAGTTTGCACCTTGGAGAGAAGAAAGAACAACGGAGCACCAAAAAACTGCGATATGAATCATGTTGCGTTCATTTCCGTTGGTAATGTGTACAGGGCTACTATAAATAACTCAGTCATTTCAGAGTTCTATAATTTACAGAAGTAATAGGTACAAATATTAGCAACAATATTGAAGATAGGTTGCTACTCACCCAAAAACGATAGTTTAGCGGCAGACTGGCGAGTAGAAAGGAGAATCATGTATAGGCTACATAACTTAAATTTTCGATCACAGCCTTCATAGGAAAAGAGAGCGCACAAACATTCACACAGGTAAAAGTCGTATTCAAATAATGTGCTCCTCGGCGGTTGCGTCTCGACTGGAAATTTATTTATGCATCAACTGTACACTGAAATCGCCCAGTTTACATTAAACCTACTAGTTGGCGTTACGAAACCAGTACTTTGCCAGAATAGCGAAAAGCAAGAAAAAAGTGTTTTCTTGTTTTGGATATTCAGCGTCGAAAAAAGCTACCATTTATCAGGACAAGATAATCCGCTAATGCGAGAGCTTGGGACACTGAAAACCTCACGAAATTGTGATGTATAAACGAGACTATCGAAGTGGGTGTTTGCAGTGTCACAAACGAAGCTGTATGGAAATTATTGTTCTGCGAGAAGAATGATGGCTACCCCTTACTTTAATACTTTGCACTAATGGTTGATTCCACGGCTGAATTTGAGAATTTTATCTTTCAACAAGACGGGACACCTAGTCACTGGAACATCGATATTTGCCTATCCCGAAGAGACGAACCTACGCACCGATGGCGGGTCTCGGGTATTTTTCTTTTGAGGCCGGCCGCGGTGGCCGAGGGGACTGAGGCGCTTCAGTCACGGTCTGCACGGCCACTATGGTCGGGAGTTCGAATCCCCCCTCGGGCATGGATATTTGTGCCGTCCTTAGTCTTAGCTAGTTCATAAGTAGTTTGTAAGCTTAGGGACTGATGACCCCGTAGTTAAGTCCCACAACTTCTACAAACATTTGAACATTTTTTCTTTTGAGGGCACGTTAATGGTCATGGTTACGTACCCCTACCGCCAAGAATACTCAACAACTCAGACGATTCAGTGCTGCTGCTGATATGACCATTGACAGAATGTTGCTACATGATGAGTGGAAGGTACTTTACTACCTCTTGAGTTCGTGTCGTATGACCATTGGAGCACTCAATGAACATTTCTGGAATAATAAATTGTTCTATTCCTGTATCAATAATGTTTGTACGCCCAATACTCTGGAAAGTATATTATTCAGAAAAAGAATTAACCATTTACAGGAGCTCTGAATATGATGATGATACTTGTTTTACGGGACAGGTGTCGATGTCAGTGTCTTCCTCTGGCGTAAGCAATTTGACACATCTGACCACCACATACGAACCAAACGTATGGTAAAAGATGAACGACGAATTCATGGAGCATGCTTTTGTCTTAATATCATATTTTCGTATTAAGCAGGGTTTTGTCGTCACTGTTATAGAGATGATGATTTCATACTGATAGTTACTTAGGTGGACATTAGCTCCCTGAGAAAAATTTTCTTTTTAGTCAGCTGATATTTACTGTTATTGTAAGAGATGTTAAATGCATTATAAATGTGATCTTTGGCACAATAGGACTATTTTAAAACGATTCTATTACGTGTATTCCCAAAGTGTCGATTTTAAATATCAAGTTGGATATTAAGTCATATTTTCCATTAAACCTATTTACTTCCTACCGTGGTAATTACGTGGTTAGAATAAGACACTTCATGACAAAAGGTAAAATTTAAAAAAATCTTCACTGTAAAAAATAAATCAATTCCAAATATATCTGACAAAACACTATATTTAATTCAGACATTGCGACAAAAAATGAAATGGACTCTAACGGCTTAAAATTAGAAAACAATAGTCACATATACTTAAGTAACAGAAGAGATAAAAGAGTGACACTGTCAAGAGGAAAAAGAACTTTTACTAACCTTTCTTCGTTGCCTCCAGCGCTGTAGGCTCTGAGGTCAAGAATGCGATTTAGGTCCACCCTGGAACATACCACAATCTTTTCAAAACGAAGTAAAACAGAAAATTAGCCCTACACATTTCTCTTATGTTGTAAAAGTGATCGTCCATAGTGAATTGGAATTGTGTTTAGTACTTACTGAACTAGAGTGCTACGAGAGAACTTCAACAAAAATGAAAAAGTAATGTAACACTAATTGCAGCAAGTGGAAGAAATACTGGATCACTAAATGATCCACTGCTATCTTGCATCAACAAACGTTTGCAGGTGGCGAAAGAATGTGGCTATCTATATTGAAAAAAAAATCCTAAATAACTGGGATAGGGACTGTATGTGTCAAAACGAAATTTTATAAAAAGTAACAGTTACTAACATAAAAAATAAACTTTGAGATACCAAGTTAGAAGCGAATGTATATATATGTTCTGTATCGACGTATTTGCTACAAATGTGTATGGGTGATAGATAACGTCGTGGGGAATAACCTTTCTTACAGACAAACGTAGTGTGTCTTAAAAAGTTCGGCAACTTGGCGACTGTATGTGTGCATGCGCAGAGGTCTTCAGAGACTGGACGAGATTCGATACACAACGTGCACTGGATGTGACCGGGAGTGTAAAGAGACTGCGACGAGTTGAACGTAGTGCGAGAGGAAGTGTCACTCCCCAGAGGAGCATCATCCACAAGGAATTTGTTCCTCCAAGTTCAAACCATTTATGCTGCCTTTTACCAGTCCGTTTTGAGCCGATTGCTACAGCGTATTCGGCGGGTTCGGCCAGAGACACACAAGACTGGAAAATTCATACTGGTCCATGACAGTGCCCCAGTACACTGCGCAATCCGTCAATGCCAATCCCTGGCGCAGAGGATGGTGACTTCTCTGGTGGTGACTGATCTGGCTCCTGCGGACTTCTTCCCGTTTCCCCGCTTAAAGGCGGCCGTGAAGAGTGAACGTTTTGCAGACGTGGATCAAAGATCGTGTGACAGCCGTTTGCGATCCATTACACAGAATGCCTTTGCTGATAGATTCCAGAAGTTGTTGGATTGTTGTCTAAAGTGTGTTGTGGCGGGGAGCGACTACTTTCAACGGCTACAGAGAACATTTGTATCTTTCCTTTTGTTTTTTGTCTTATATCATTCACCGAACTTTTTAGACGCACCCAGTAATCTTCGGTCGCGGTTTCCGCCGATGCCAGGCACTGTTTCACATCCGTTAAGCTTTCAAACATCTTACAGGTATGCTGCCGGGAGACGTCGTCGACCACCGCTGATATTTCGACAGGAGCGCACCCTGCCATTCTCAACGCGCAACTGCACTGAAGGAAGCAATGTGCAATTTAATACCTCGGTTTGCAAAGGGTAAACGAGGAAGATAACGCACACATTAGAAGTAAACGCTGAGTCAACACAACCAAAGCTGACCATTATCAGAAATATCGATAGTGACTTAATTAACAGGTGAGGCAGCATTAATTCTGTCTCTCTGTTTTCGATGAGAGACAGAGCCGGATTCCAAGCAGAATTTAAATAAAACTGACCATCTGCATTTAAAAGGTCGCTTGCTAGTTTAGTTTCACAGCTTCCTTAATAACAATATCCCAATAGGTGGATGTGCATGCCAGAATCTCTGTGTTTTATTCCTCAGGTTGACCAGTGCCAAGACAATGTTCTGCAATAGCGGATTTGCGCGGCTGTTGTAAGCTTGTGTGACGCTTGTGTTCAATTCACCGGTCTGGTGTTCAGTGACGTTACTGCAGCGTCCTATCTACAGATAAATTCTTGACGACAGAGACTACTGCGAAAAAGCGTGTGCGCCGACTTACCTGCAGCGTGTTGTCTCGATCAGCGCAGCAGCCGAATTAATTGACCTGTTGACAACATAAAAAATATTGATTAACAAGTGTAGGGGATCCAATCATTTTAAGCACTATACTCGTAAACAAAGCAACGTTTCGACAGGACATTTTATTTATCGTATGGCATCTACAGAGTACCATGTGAGAACACACTACTCAAAATACAGCACCGTACATGACCAACTAATCCGCAAGTTAGAGACATAGTGTTAATTATAATCAGCATATAACAAACATGATATTAATTAATTGCTTGCAAACAACAATATGCGAAACATTAGAGACAGCCACTGCAGCTGTTACAAATACACATCTAAGAAGGTCAACTACTGAACAACAAGTGGTGGCACAGATTAAGCTGCGAGTGCTAAGGGATGAATGTAGTTGACTCAAATGTGTGCATTCAGTGTGGCATATGGAAGTTTGGGACGGTCTTGGAGTCGTGTTCGGGTAGCCTAGTGGTTAAGGCGACCGCTCGCGAAAAGAGGGAAACCCGGGTTCGAGTCCCGGCCCGGCACAGATTTTCATTTGTCTCCATTTGGTATAACATCCATACTTATACAGTGACGCTAAGAAAAATTCGCTATTGCGAAATAATATTGATAAAAATTCTCATCTGTTTGTATCGTCGAGAGAGGCAGTCTAAAACCTCCAATCACTTGGCGCACGATCCTTATCGTCTCCCGTCTTACTGATCGCCTCAGATTCGGCACGTCGCACTTGGGCGGCATCTCGTGTTTATTACCCGCAACATGTTCAAATGTTTGTATAGCTTAAGGGACTTAACTACTGGGTCATCAGTCCCTAAACTTACAAACAACTTATGTACTATCTAATACTAAGGACGGCACAAATATCCATGCCCGAGGGGGGATTCGAACCCCCGACCGTAGTGGTCGTGCAGACCGTGACTGGAGTGCCTCAGTCCCCTCGGCCACCGCGGACGGCCCCGCAACATCATCTGACGGACCGCTCCCAGTGACTGACCTAGTGGGCCTGCGGTTTTCATCCCGGTGTTTAGGTCCCTCTTAAATGGGCTGAACTGTCAAAAGTGTTTGAATTTCACCGGGTCACGACCTCACCGGTTGTTGCTCCGCTTCTTCACTATCAAATTGAAATCCTCGATTTTCTTTAAGAACAAAATCGGATGGAAGCAAGCCGGAGAATGATCGATGACGGTGACTACTGGGAGTCGAACTGTTGCAGCTGTTGCCGCGCTAATGTCTCGTCTGGCAGTCTGTGTCTGTTGTCATAAGACTTTTTTCTGATGAGTTCATCAGCTCCATTCCGATGAATCTCGACAGTTGTAGACAGTTCGCGATAGTTGGGGTCACTACCACCCCACCAAAACCTTCCTTACGAAAACGTACAAGCCCATGTGGTACATTACTGACCATATAATAACCACCGTTACAGCATTAATTCTTCTGTGAATTTCAATTGGAGGCAGGTTTTCTATGTTTAGAAAATGGATTACTGCTCGCTGTTTTTCAATGGACCGACATGAGTACAAAGATAAAGCTGTTGGTATGTAACCCAGACAAACTAAAAGAGAAATGAGGACATTTTCACTGAGTCTTTCGTCGGTTCTTCGTAGAACGTCTTCGTTTCCAACTAAAACCAAAATTTTGTTTATGTTGTATAACTTTACTCTTATTTAAATGGTTTCCGGCAGTTCGCGACTTGAAAATCTGACGATGGCCATGAAAGCCGAACACCGGTTAACGAACTAAAAATTAAATTGTAGAACATACACAAAATTGTGATTTTAATTCAATATGAAATGTTCTACCAAGAACCAACGGAAAAATCAGTGAATGTCCTCATTTGTCTTTAAGTTCGTTTTGGTTACATACTACCATCTGTATCTCTGAATTCAATAAAAATTGAATCCATGTTATGTGCTATTTAATTGCAATTCGTCTATACTATTAGCTCCCAAAATATACACATACGAATTATAGCACTGTCGAACAGCTCAGGTGGCAGCATCATCGCCTCTCAGGCGGACGATCCGTGTTCGAAACTACCCTCAAGAAGCATTTTTTATTTATTTGTTCTAAAACTTATAATGACTTTTAAATAAAGGTTATTAAGTGAAGTATTATCGACCGTTTATGAAATGGCTGTCACAGCCACTTAAAAGGAGAATTACATTAACATTTTCTTTTTAGTAAGTTAGTAAGTTGAATAATTTCAAATTTATTTTAATGTAAGTAAATTAATTGCCTCTGCCATAAGATTCCGGTTGTAGTTTCAATTATATAAAATTTTTCGCAATATCATGTTCATTTGGCTATTTTCTATTTTTTGTGCAAGCAATTGTTATAAAAAATTTAAAAAAAAATATATTTAGGAATCTTGCTCAATTCATGAAGGACGATTTTTGCAATATATCTGAGGAAAAACATAGTCCGTTGCATTCCTGGAAACTTCCCCTTCGTCAGAAAGCCTGGAAGCGTACGAGACATATCTAATCATTTTCTTAAAAATTGATGATGACAGCTGATGACTATAGATTGTATTTTGATGCACTCTCCACGAGAATTAATTTTCCTATTATCCTCATTAAGATAAGCGCAATTTTCGATACGCTTTATCAACCTTTTTACTTGTGTATAAAAATAAACGTCACATGGTTGAGCGAGTGGACTACATTTTGGAAGAATCACCTAAATCGAGGATGTTAGTGATTTCTCGTCATTCTGAAAGACTTGGGTTTGCCTGTCCACCCCAAGAGGCAATAACCAATAGTAACCGTTCTTGTCCTACATAAGACTTGAAACAACGCTTTATTAAGTCAGTATAAAATTATATCGTTAACTTCCCACATTCGGAAGACGTAATTACAAGGTTTTTATACTTTTGCTCATGATCGTTTACTTTTAGCTTAACTAGCGGACCAAAGTTACCGGTTGTCACTTCAAAACAGACACTTGAAACACTTGAGGTACGATGTTTCCAGGCAGAGTAAGAGCATATTGCGCTGTATGTGTATGCGTCATCTTATTCATATCGTGTCTTTGGACGAAATCATTTTTACTTCCTGTGACAGCCAGAGTCCTGTTGTATATCGACTGATACTACCACCCTGTAAAGAAAAAACAACCGATTTCGAAATATTTCGTCAGCTGTAGTAATAATAAATAGGAAATGAATTTTTGAATACTGTACAATAAATACCTGTCTGCTCAGTGTTGATACTAAATCTTCCAAATCCGGTATCAATTTTAACGTCTGGGTTCGAAAAGTGACTGCAACAGCTAAGGATTCTTTGATCGTCGCCGTTTCTTTTCTTGAAACCAATTTTGTCACTTTTCGTTGTCGAATTCTACGCTTATTTTAGAATCTTTGAACCCAGATGTCATAAGTTTTAAATTCTAAATCTGTAAACTGTTGTGTTGCAGCTAAAGCCCACTGTTGTAAATTCCATGTAGTCAACTGCTGCTAATTCGCTCGGGTTTCAGCAAGACGAAGCGTGAAACTGAATGCGCTCTGAAAAAGGTGCATTATCTTTCCTAACAAGCACTATATACCGATATGTCTCCAATTCAACACGTGTGGTTTATGATGGGACAATTGACATGTGCTACTCGCTAACTACGTGAGCAGGTCAAGCAATGTGAGTGATGTATCTCAAGACTGTAGTCTCCATCTGTATGATCCATTTCGTATGGATTGACACATGGTACCCGACTATCGCTTGTGTTGTTGTTGACGACGACGACGACTTCTCCTTCTCCTTCTTCTTCTTCTTCTTCCTCAGTGCGGAGACTGGTTTGATGCAGCCTTCCACCCTACTCTATCCTAAGCAAGCCTCTTCATCTCCTCATAAGACCGCAACCCACATCCATTGAATCTGCTTACTATATTCCCCTCTTGGTCTCCCTCTGCGCCCCCCCCCCCCCCCACACACACACACACTTCCCACCAACACTAAATTTACGATTCAGCATTCTTCAGTAGCACCACATTTCAAAAGCTTCTATCCTCTGCCTGTCTAAACTATTTATCGTCCATGTTTCACTACCGTACACAGCAACACTCCACACAATTGAATTCATAAATAACTTTCTTGCACTTAATATTCAATGTCAACAAATTTCCCTTTTTCAAAAATTCTTTTCTTCTCATTGCCATTCTGCATTTTATATCCTCTACACTGCGACCATCGCATGTTATTTTATTGCTCAAATAACAAAACTCATCCAGCAACTTTACCCTTGTTTTACACCTCTTAATGTTCAGCTTAGACTCTCCTTCAATTGTTCTTCCAGGTCCTTTGCTGTCTCTGGCACAATTGCAATGCCATCAGAAAAACTCAATGTGTTTTATTTCTTCACTCTGAACTTTAATTCCCTCTCCAAATTTCTCCTTGTTTCTTTCAGGGTTTTCTCAGTGTACAAAGTCAATAACATTGGAGAAAGGTACAATTTTCTCTTACTGCCTTCCCGATCACTGCGTTCCTTTCATACCTTTCGACTTTAGTAACTAATGTCTCATTTTTTTGTGCAAGTTCTAAATAACCTTCCGTTCCCTATATTTTACCCCTTGCTGACTTCAGAATTTGAAAGACTGTATTCCTATGAATTGTGTCAAAAGCTTTCTCGAAATCTACAAAAGCTAGACATGAAGGTTTACCTTTTCTTCGCTTATCTTGTGAGATAAGCTATTGATCAGTAAATATAAAAATTACATGTACTCTATATGAACTATTTCAACAATAAATCTTCAGTGAATTGTACAGTTATATTTCCGGAAATCCATTTTCGATGTTCATTCTACCAGCAAATTATTGGAGAATGAAATTGTAGGTAAGCAGTTATAGTGGTTCGATCAACACTTTTCCACTTTCAGGGAAGTATAAGGTGAGTCTGAAAAGTTTGATGAATGATCCCATACTTTGCAAACCGCGCTAGCGAGGATGAGGTGCCCGCGCATACACATTGAGGGACATGACAACAAGCGCCCCCGATCGTGCAAAGCAATGCAGTGAAGCTGTGTGGAAGACCCAGCTAACAAGGGTAGTGTGAGAACTCGTGTCACTGCAGCATGGAACGCAAAATGGAGCAATGAAGCAACGCATTAACATCGCGTTTTGTTTCAAATTATGAAAAATGGCGACGAAGACCAAAGGGGTGTTAGTGTAAGTGTTTGGTGTTGAAGCAGTGAGAGTAAAAAGTGTGCACTTGATTAGTTTAAACGTTTCATTAGAGACGGAAAGGAAGTTGTCAAGGATGACCCACGTTCGGGTTGATTGTCCAAAATCACAGTCTTAGACAACATGGAACGCTTGCGACAGATGTTTGCAGATGATCAGGCTTAAATTATCCACGAAAGGCTTACGCTTCACAACGGTTGCACAGATCCGACAACATGTGACCTCAGTGCTTCAAGCGATTCCACAAGAAGCGTTTGTTTGCTGTTTCCAACAGCTCTAAAGCCGATGTCAGTGTGTTGTAGCCAATGGCGATTACTTTGAAGGCCAGTAAAGGTTGTAATATTTCGTCCAGGGACGTGTTTGCTCAGTGACTTTGCCGATGGAAGCATTCGCGCACAGCCTCTCCAGTGTCCAGGCAGCCCGGGCGGAGGAGAGGGAGCCAGCAGGAGGCTCTTCAACTTTCACGTTCGACACCGGCCGTCGCGCCGTATTCTCCTGCTCCAGGAGGCAGTCTGGCGAATTGCCGTGGGTTTCTCGTCAGAATGTACACGACGAAAGCAGCCTGACTGAGGAGTATTCAGACAAAAGGCGACAGCAGACGATACCAGAGGAGTCGTTTCCAAAAGACGCAACATAATCGCAGATAAACCATTGACCCCTGCATACTGGAAGAAGACAACCAATCCTGGAGTGCACATGTGCCTCAGTGGGGAGAGAACCTGGCTTGCAGTACAGATAAAGTGGTTACCCCAAAACAACGTTCCTGACCAGGGAGAAAGCACTGATAAATCGTATATGGCGTACCAGACTGGCCTAACATAGACAGCTGCCACAAAGAACATTTTTTTCGAGCCACGAAGGAATGTAGACGATGAAAAGAACAATCTTAAACGTGGGAAAGACGGCAATTCGGAAGTCTCATCTCGGCTCATATCCGCCAGGGACTGAAAAACATGGTCGTGATAACGGCGATCAGCTATTGGATGACATTGTAAAACCAATCCACGAATCACAGAGCCACAGAGACGCAAAATCTGAGGAGAAGCTGTAGCCGGGGAGTGAACTTACATAGTGACAAACCGCCGAAGACGGTACTTGGTCCGCCTTAGGACATGCAGCACTTTGACTGTGACGCCTACGTTCGGGGGTTGCGCCACATCAACACAGCTGCGGAGCCGCGTAGCGCAGAGCAGGTGTGTGCTATCAACACCAGTGAAAGACAAGGCCGTGATGTGTTTCAGTCACGTCGCGATTATGTGACTTACAGGCTGGATGTTAGTACCTAGTGGGCTGTGTTCCAACACCACCAAAAAGAAGGCCGCGGCGCTTGTGTCCCATCACGCACAGCACGTCGCGACCGCGTAGCTTACTGGATGGCCGCTAAGGCCTAGTGCGCCGTGCCGCAACACCATCGAAAGAGGAGTCCGCGGCGCTTGTGTCACATCACGCACAGTTGGTCGCGATCGCGTACCTTACTGGCTGGCCGCTAGGGCCTAGTGGGCCGTGCCCCAACACCATCAAAGGAAGAGACCACGGCGCTTGTGTCACATCACACACGGCTGGTCGCAATCGCGCAGCTTACTAGCTGGCCGCTAGGGCCTAGTGCGCCGTGACCCAACTCCATCAGAAGAGAAGACCGCGGCGCTTGTGTCACATCACGCACAGCTGGTCGCGATTGCGCAGTTTACTGGCTGGCCGCTAGGGCCTAGTGGGCCATGCCCCAACTCCATCAAAAGAGAAGACCGCGGCGCTTGTGTCACATCACGCACAGTTGGTCGCGATCGCGTACCTTACTGGCTGGCCGCTAGGGCCTAGTGGGCCGTGCCCCAACACCATCAAAGGAAGAGACCACGGCGCTTGTGTCACATCACGCACAGCTGGTCGCGATTGCGCAGCTTACTGGCTGGCCGCTAGGGCCTAGTGAGCCGTGACCCAACTCCATCAGAAGAGAAGACCGCGGCGCTTGTGTCACATCACGCACAGCTGGTCGCGATCGCGCAGTTTACTGGCTGGCCGCTAGGGCCTAGTGGGCCATGCCCCAACTCCATCAAAAGAGAAGACCGCGGCGCTTGTGTCACATCACGCACAGTTGGTCGCGATCGCGTACCTTACTGGCTGGCCGCTAGGGCCTAGTGGGCCGTGCCCCAACACCATCAAAGGAAGAGACCACGGCGCTTGTGTCACATCACGCACAGCTGGTCGCGATTGCGCAGCTTACTGGCTGGCCGCTAGGGCCTAGTGAGCCGTGACCCAACTCCATCAGAAGAGAAGACCACGGCGCTTGTGTCACATCACGCACAGCTGGTCGCGATTGCACAGCTTACTGGCTGGCCGCTAGGGCCTAGTGAGCCGTGACCCAACTCCATCAGAAGAGAAGACCACGGCGCTTGTTTCACATCACGCACAGCTGGTCGCGATCGCGCGGCTTACTGGCTGGCCGCTAGAGCCTAATAGGCCCTGCCCCCACACCACTGAAATAATGTTGTTGTTGTTGTTGTTTAGAGGGGACTAGACTGCTTGGTGATCAGTCACAATCGAAAGAGAAGGCTGTGGCATGCTAGTGTCACGACACGCACAGCTGGTCGCGATCGCGCAGCTTACTGGCTGGCTGCTAGGGCCTAGTGAGCCGTGACCCAACTCCATCAGAAGAGAAGACCGCGGCACTTGTGTCACATCATGCACAGCTGGTCGCGATCGCGCAGCTTACTGGCTGGCCGCTAGGGCCTAGTGAACCGTGACCCAACTCCATCAAAAGAGAAGACCGCGGCGCTTGTGTCACATCACGCACAGCTGGTCGCGATTGTGCAGCTTACTGGCTGGCCGCTAGGGCACAGTGAGCCGTGACCCAACTCCATCAGAAGAGAAGACCGAGCCCTTGTGTCACATCACGCACAGCTGGTCGCGATCGCGCAGCTTACTGGCTGGCCGCTAGGGCCTAGTGAGCCGTGACCCAACTCCATCAAAAGAGAAGACCGCGGCGCTTGTGTCACATCTCGCACAGCTGGTCGCGATTGTGCAGCTTACTGGCTGGCCGCTAGGGCATAGTGAGCCGTGACCCAACTCCATCAGAAGAGAAGACCGAGCCCTTGTGTCACATCACGCACAGCTGGTCGCGATCGCGCAGCTTACTGGCTGGCCGCTAGGGCCTAGTGAGCCGTGACCCAACTCCATCAAAAGAGAAGACCGCGGCGCTTGTGTCACATCACGCACAGCTGGTCGCGATCACGCAGCTTACTGGCTGGCCGCTAGGTCCTCGTGGGCCGTACCCCAACTCCATCAAAAGAGAAGACTGCGGCGCTTGTGTCACATCACGCACAGCTGGTCGCGATTGCGCAGCTTACTGGCTGGCCGCTAGGGCCTAGTGAGCCGTGACCCAACTCTATCAGAAGAGAAGACCACGGCGCTTGTGTCACATCACGCACAGCTGGTCGCGATCGCGCAGCTTACTGGCTGGCCGCTAGGGCCTAGTGAGCCGTGACCCAACTCCATCAAAAGAGAAAACCGCGGTGCTTGTGTCACATCACGCACAGCTGGTCGCGATTGTGCAGCTTACTGGCTGGCCGCTAGGGCATAGTGAGCCGTGACCCAACTCCATCAGAAGAGAAGACCGTGCCCTTGTGTCACATCACGCACAGCTGGTCGCGATCGCGCAGCTTACTGGCTGGCCGCTAGGGCCTAGTGAGCCGTGACCCAACTCCATCAAAAGAGAAGACCGCGGCGCTTGTGTCACATCACGCACAGCTGGTCGCGATCACGCAGCTTACTGGCTGGCCGCTAGGTCCTCGTGGGCCGTACCCCAACTCCATCAAAAGAGAAGACTGCGGCGCTTGTGTCACATCACGCACAGCTGGTCGCGATTGCGCAGCTTACTGGCTGGCCGCTAGGGCCTAGTGAGCCGTGACCCAACTCTATCAGAAGAGAAGACCGCGGCGCTTGTGTCACATCACGCACAGCTGGTCGCAATCGCGTAGCTTACTGGCTGGCCGCTAGAGCCTAATAGGCCCTGCCCCCACACCACTGAAATAATGTTGTTGTTGTTGTTGTTGTTGTTGTTGTTGTTTAGAGGGGATTAGACTGCTTGGTGATCAGTCACAATCGAAAGAGAAGGCTGTGGCATGCTAGTGTCACGTCACACACAGCTGGTCGCGATCGCGTAGCTTACTGGCTGGCTGCTAGGGCCTAGTGGGTCGTGCCCCAGTGGCCAGCCAGTAATCTACGTGATCGCGACCTGCTATGCGTCACGTGACACAAGCGCGCTGCAGCCTTCTCTTTCGGTGGTGTTGGTGCTATTCTGCACCGACTGCCGCCACCGCCGATGAGCACGCACACCGCACCGCGCCGATCCAATGCCTGATGCCCACGTCAAGTTCAAAATGTCAGAATTTTCAAATGTTTGTATAGCTTATGGGACTTAAGTACGGGGTCATCAGTCCCTAAACTTACAAACTACTTACGAACTAGCTAATCCTAAGGACGGCACAAATATCCATGCCCGAGGAGGGATTCGAACCCCCGACTGTAGTGGCCGTGCAGACCGTGACTGGAGCGCCTCAGTCCCCTCGGCCACCGCGGCCGGCGCGGCAAGTTCATGTTGGTGAGATAGAACATTACCTTCCACTTCCCAGTTCATAGCTGAGACGTGTCCACGCCCAGTCAAATCGGGTCCGAATAATTTTTGTGTTATACATTTTGTAATAAATAAACCCAAATTTCATGTGGTAATCCTCTGTGCAATCTGTTCATTTTCAAATCAATCCTCTGAATCGAATTTCCCTGCCACAGTAGTTGCATGGTTTCTCGTTATATTTTCATTTTATTTTACTGCAGTGTGGGAGTTATTCTCGGAGAAAAGCCGCGGTGGAGTAGCCGAGCGGTCTAAGGCGCCTCACTGCGGAGCGCACGGTTGCTCGCCATCGGAGGTTCGAGACCTCCCTGGGGCATGGGTGTGTCTGTCTGTCTGTCTGTCCGTGTGTGTGTGTGTGTGTGTGTGTGTGTGTGTGTGTGTGTGATCCTTAGGTTAGCTTACCTAGGTTTAAGTAGTTTGTAAGCTACGGACTGATGTCCACGCAATTTGCTCCGATAGATTTACAAACATTCGAACATTTGAATTGTGGGAGAGGTTTGATTTACCACAAGGTATTTTGTTTGTTTCGTATATTTTGTGAGACCATTCACACAACTTTTCAGACGCCTTGTACGATTTGCAGACTACCTTCTAAATGTAGATGGATGTATCGGTACTGCAGTATCGTGCACTAATGACCTGGATTACGGAAGCGGAACGAACAGGTGGTGGGCAAAATGAAACTGTCCGCCCACGATATGAGCGGATACGGCGGCAGAGAATCAGATTAGCGGTGCAGAGCGGGCGTTTCCCGGGAACACAGCTCCGGCAGGAAGTGCAGCGCGCGGCGACCGTGGCGTCGCGACGCCGCACAAAAGGCGCCCGCCGGGCGGCAAAAAAACCTCCGCCGGCGACAATGAAGAGCCGCCGGCGACCGGCCGGGCGGGGCCGAGGCGCCAGCTTAGCCAATAAACCGGCCGGCACAATGGGCGCGCGCGAAATGAAATTGTGCGCGCGCGGCGCCGCCGGTCAAAGGGCCCATCGCGACAGGTAATTGTGCCGCGGCGGACAAAGAAAAATACCGGCCGCTGCCGAGGTGATATTGCATGCGCGCACAATGCGCGCCGCGGCAATTAGCCCGCTGGAATTTATATCACGTCTGCCCGGCGTCCGAGGTCCGAGGCGATACTCGCAACTGTTGGCTTTCGCCCGACCAACTCGGACGGGTGACTAAACTCTGACCGCTGCTGCCCGCTGCTCCGCATCCGGCCGTCCCGTCCCCCACAAAGGGCCGCTGTTTCCTGCTGCTCACGGACACTCCATTCCCTCTGAATGCCCGCTACAACGATAACCATTTCCATACGACAGTAAGTTGCTATGCAACTTTTGAAACGATTACTTTTTTTCTGCCTTACACAATACGTATTCTTGTACTACGATGAGGTAAGTACACTCCTGTAAAATGAAAAAAGAACACCATCAATTCGTCAACCCAGCAGAGGGAAAGTTTATTGGCCGGCCGCGGTGGCCGAGAGGACTACGGCGCGTCAGTCGCGGTCAGCACGGCCACTACGGTCGGGGGTTCGAATCCCCCCTCGGGCATGGATATTTGTGCCGTCCTTAGTGTTAGGGACTGATGACCCCATTTTGAAACTTTATCGACACATTTTTGAGGATGTATACAAAACACGATCACGCAGTCAGAACCATACGCACCTCAGTACATTAATCAGAGCGTGCACAACGACAACGTCTATACCTCCTTTTTCAGCAATGCGGGTGCAACTTTCTCATGATGACGACTGTAGAGGTGACGAATGAAGTCTTGCGGTGTGGCCTGCCATGCAGTTTACATATGATGCCTCAGTTGGATCAGATCTCGTGCCGGTCGTGCAGTCCGCGCCAAGACGACGTTTCATCAGGCCCCAGACATGCTCAATGGGGGACAGATCTGGGGATCGTGCTGGCCATGGTAGTTGACGCACACATAGAAGAGCACGTTAGATTGTACTGCATACGTGAGGACGTGCAATGCCACGTTGTAAAGGCACATCGCCTTGTTGGTACATGAATGTTGGCTAGACGGGTTGAATGACGCTTTCATTGTACCGTGTACTGCTCAGTTTTCCCAAAATGAACACCAGAGGAGAACGGATATGGCTCCCCACACCATGATGCCAGATGTCGGCCCCGTTTGCCTCTGTCGCGTACACTCCAGATTTTCGCACTCCCCTGCACGACACCGCACACGCGTACGACCATCATTGGCACTCAGGCAACGACGACTCTCATCACTGAAGACGATACGACTCCATTCTTCCCTTCATAAGCGCGTACCATGACACCACTGTGGATCGCAACACAGCAGGAGTCGCTAGGTTCGTTCAGGTGGGTAGCTGGACGACTATCAAATATCCAAGTAAGATATCTCATACACTGAAAAAATAGTTACTTTAAAAGCAAAGTTTTATAATCCGAAAAGTTGACTACAAAACACGTTCTACACAAGAAACCAATGTGGCTAATGACGTACCCAGGGCGATATGAGAGCAATGCAGCCTTAGAATTTGTTTGTAATTACAATATGCCAACACCACATTCTCCTTCATTTGCAAAAAGGCCTCATGTGCAACTTTCAAATGATTTACTATTTCCTTTATGATTAATGTGTGTATCCGTGTTTATGGTGGCGGTTTATGTACTGTTGTCTTTCGATTTTGCGTTTATTTCACTATGTTCCCCTTGATTAATACTGCATCGTCCCATATCGACTGGGGAGGGAAAAGTTTCAGAAGTCTTCTTCAGTAAAGCAATTGGATGTAACTTAAATTTCGTATTACATATGATGTACTAAGAGGGGTGTTCTAATGAAAAGGTACGACTCGACACTGTGGGTATAATTGAATTCTTTATTCAAAAGTAATCACCAAAGACTTCAGCACAACTAGCCTAATGTTTCTAATGTTTAACAAGCCGAAGTATTCCGTGTTTCCAGAATTCCTGTGGCTGTGACAAGAAGTAGTTCTCAGATGTGTCCTTACGTTCGTTGTCTGAATTGAAACACTTCGCTTTGAGATTTTTTTTTAAATGTTTTTTAGCGCACCAAACAGATGTAAGTCACAGGGCGACGTCCGGGCTGTAGGACAGATGTGACCCTGCGGACGCACGGTATCGTGGAGCAGAATCACTTCCTTCATGAATAGCCAAGACCGTTAGCTCTTGCCGGACTTGCATAGGCTACTGAATGTCTAACATACACTTCACTGTTAATGGTTTTTCCACGGTCGAGGAATTCGACTAATGTCGGACCTCTGAAGTCGAAAAAGGTGACCATCACCTTGCCTGCTGAGAGCACAGCCTTCAATATTTTAGGGGGAGGTGACGACGCATACTTCGCGTCCCTAAATGTCACACAACGTAATCCCAAAACAGCACATTCAAATCTAATCGGTTTGGTTGTCAAGATGTTTCGTACCTTTTCATTTGAACGCCACTCGTATTAATTGTTATGTATTTACATAGGGTCGGAATTATATATATTGGGTCTAGAAAACCTATTGCGAAAGATGTACGTCCCACAGTAAAAGAGGTTGCGAACCACTGTTCTGAACAATTGTTGAAAAGAATTTGGTCAGCCAGATCACATCGAACATTTAGAGGACATAATGAATATGTCAGTTCGGATTCAAAATTTTCTACTGGCAATACTTTCGTCAATATGATGATTCCGTGTGGCATTTATGACCGTTCGACCATAACTGGGGCCGTGTTCAGCCTGTCTGGTGCAAGTCTTCTTAGCTGACGCCACTTTGGCGACTTGCGTGTCAATGATGATGACGACGAAACAACGCCTAGGCCCCGATCGGAGAAAATCTCCGATCCGATCGGTAATCGAGCCCGGGCCTCCTGCATGGCAACCCACTACGCTATCCACTGGACTACGGAGGCGGGCACTTTCGCCATTGTGGAGTGCTATAGAGGCAACATGGTTCAATATATCCAACGAGTTGCCGAGGCCATGCCACGACCAAGTGCTGCAATTAGGCGTAAGTGAATAATGTCCGAAACTACACTGCTATCAAGAATTAGCGGATCAGATGCGGTGTCACACACGATATACATATGGTGACGTATTTTATTCAAATATTGGTTACAATTGTAATTCTTGTGTGATACAGTACGATACTCTGCCGTATCAACACTTAACTAGAGGTTTACATTGCGTTTACTAACAGCGACGCACCATAACGGTGAAAACGTCATCCTTGTTGCCCTCTAATATGGTGTGCGATCACCTCGGACGGCCAGTACAGTTGTACACCTGCGTGCCATGGACAGTATGGGGTTATCAATCAGCTCTTGAGGGATATTTGGGCTTTCTTCCACGAGAGCAATATCCAACTCTGCAATCGTTATAAGGACGTAATTGTGTGGCTGCAATGCGACTTCCAAGTGCATCCCACACATGTTGGTCAATCGGGCTTAATTCCGGTGAACAAGCTGGCCACTCCACTCGTTCAATTTCCTCAGTTTCATGCATTTTGTGTCAGTGGGGAGGAGCGTTATCGTCCACCAGAAGGAACCCATCTCATATGGCACCAGCGTAGGTCACAACAAAAGGGCGAAGGATCTCGTTTCTATACCTCTGAGCGACATAGAGGTCCGTACGTCCGCTAGTAGTGACTACTGCCCACACAATTCGTCCGCCATCATGATATGGTGATGTTTCCTGTACATAAGTAGGATTGTTCCACCTTCTCTCCAGATGAGGGAACGACGATTTTCCAGCTGGATAGTAAATCTTGACTCATTTGCGAACAGGACCCGGCGCCATTCGTTACGACTGCAATCCTGATGTTCCTCCCTCCAGTTTTTACGGGCTAAACGGTGTCGTGTTATTAATGGAAGACACACCACAGGCCTCCGTACGTAGAAGCTACTTTCCACAAAGCGATTTCTGACTCTTTGCAGTGATATCGTGCGTCCTGTTACTGTGCGGGGGGGGGGGGGGGGTGCGTTGGAGATGAGTTGCACTTAGCTTCCTGTCTCGACACGCTGTTAACGGGAGGTTACGCTCATCTCTTCCTTATGTTACCTTGGCCTGTAACTGTTAATCTTTTAACAGATACTGTTGTCTAAAATCGCGTCCAGGTCCTGGAAATTACACTTTGCTTTTTTTGGGTATCTCAAGGTATATGAGAAGGAGAGTGGCTTGTACCACTACAAGCCATATTCACTTGCTTAGCGTGGCACGAGTTGTACCATACTGGGCACGCGTATTCTGCAGCTGAGCAACACAGGGACAGGGCTGTGGTTCTTAATGTATTGAGTTGTGCACCCCAGTTTGAGCCTGCGTGCTTGCGAACAATATTATTTCTAGCAGCTACTTTGGATTTGGTGTTCATGCAGTGCTCTTTGTAGGTAAGCGTTCGGTCAAGAGTCACACCCAGATATTTAGGGGTGGCGTTGTGTTTTAGTGAAATACCTTCCCAGTTTATCTGCAGGGGCCTTCACGCCCCATTGTTCTTTAGATGGAAAGCACAGGTTTGAGTTTCTGAAGGATTAGGTTTGAGTTGGTTTTTCCTATAATATGCTCTGAGCATCGCTAGTAAAATATGTCAACTGATTTGGTAATTGTTTTGACCAGTGCATGTGGTGCGGATACGGTCATTTCCAGACAGGACTGCTTAGCGAAGTCGAATAAATACGAGATGCATTCAACTACAAATGCCTCCGTTTTTAATTTTTTTTTTTTTTGTTTTTTTTTTTTTTTTTCTAATTAACTACTTACCAGAAATCGATGAAACTGGTGTTACTTCTCGACGGAATCGCCCTGCAGACGTACACATTTTTCACAACGCTGACGCCATGATTCCATGGTAGCGGCGAAGGCTTCTTTAGGAATCTGTTTTGACCACGGGAAAATCGCTGAGGCAATAGCAGCACGGCTGGTGAATGTGCGGCCACGGAGAGTGTCTTTCATTGATGGAAAAAGCCAAAAGTCACTAGGAGCCAGGTCAGGTGAGTAGGGAGCATGAGGAATTCCTTCAAAGTTGTTATCACGAAGAAACTGTTGCGTAATGTTAGCTCGATGTGCGGGTGCGTTGTTTTGGTGAGCGTTGTTTTGGTGAAACAGCACACGCGCAGCCCTTCCTGGACGTTTTTGTTGCAGTGCAGGAAGGAATTCGTTCTTCAAAACATTTTCGTAGCATGCACCTGTTAACGTAGTGCCCTTTGGAACGCAATTGGTAGGGATTACGCCCTCGCTGTCCCAGAACATGGACACCATCATTTTTTCAGCACTGGCGGTTACCCGAAATTTTTTTGGACGCGGTGAATCTGTGTACTTCCATTGAGCTGACTTGCGCTTTGTTTTTGGATTGAAAAATGGCATCCACGCCTCATCCATTGTCACAACCGACTAAAAGAAAGACCCATTCATGCTGTCATTGCGCGTCAACATTGCTTGGCAACATGCCACACAGGCAGCCTTGTGGTCGTCCGTCAGCATTCGTGGCACCCACCTGGATGACACTTTCGGCATTTTCAGGTCGTCATGCAGGATTGTGTGCACAGAACCCACAGAAATGCCAAACTCTGGAGGCGATCTGTTCAACACTCATTCGGCGATCCCCCTAAACAATTCTCTCCACTTTCTCGATCATGTCGTCAAACCGGCTTGTGCGAGCCCAAGGTTGTTTCGGTTTGTTGTCACACGATGTTCTGCCTTCATTAAACTGTCGCACCCACGAACGCACTTTCGACACATCCATAACTCCATCACCACATGTCTCCTTTAACTGTCGATGAATTTCAATTGGTGTCACACCACGCAAATTCAGAAAACGAATGAATGCACGCTGTTCAAGTAAGGAAAACGTCGCCATTTTAAGTATCTAAAACAGTTCTCATTCTCACCGCTGGCGGTAAAATTCCATCTGCCGTACGGTGCTGCCATCTCTGGGACGTATTGACAATGAACGCGGCCTCAATTTAAAACAATGCGCATGTTTCTATCTCTTTAGAGTCCGGAGAAAAAAAACCGGAGCCCTTAGAACTTGAATGCACCTCGTATAGGCGAAGAAGCCGTCGGCTTACGGCGCCTAAGAGCCTGCGGAGTCGCTTCTACAAAGCACACCTGGGTCCTGTGATCGGCCGCGAGGCCAACAGCGCGGATAAGTGCGGCGCGGTGTACCCTGTGCGGCGGCGTAATTCGTTCAGGCGGGGCAATCTGATGACGGCGCACGCGCGGGATTGAGTTAGCGGGTAATCCGGTTGCAATACTCGCGGCGCCCTCCTTGGCGCCCGCCCCCCGGCCCCGGTCGCGCCTCGAGTGGCGCGTCACCGATCCGACCCCCGGCACGCCAATCACGCAACAGATTGCGCATCGGGGAGCTGCGCGCCCAGCCTTTGCGCCGGGATTTCGCGCTCGCCGACATGCGAGCACCTGCCACCCGGCACGCCTGCTGGAGCCGGATACGGTGACTTCACTACGTCACGTCAGCACGCCGTCCTCACCGTTAACTGTGATAGTCTACACCTTCTGGCAATTTCACACCAGACCCAAAGAAACTGTTCAATGTTCAAATGTGTGTTACGTTTAAGGGACTTAACTCCGTGGTCATCAGTCCCTAAACTTACAAACTAGTTATGAACTGCCTTATACTAAAGACGACACAAACATCCATGCCCGAGGGGGGATTCAAACCCCCGACGGTGAACAGCCTCGCGCATCGCAGCATAGCCACTCCGCCGCGGCCCAAAGAAACTGATAAAGGCTTACGTACGCAAGCACAAATATGTAAACAGTCAGAAGACGGTGCTGCGGTCAGTAACGCCTATGCAAGACATTAGTCTTGTTTAGTTCGCGAACGAACTAGTTCGGAAGAGCGATCCGCCGCTTCAGTCACAGTCTGCACGGCCCCTACGGTCGGGGGTTCGAATCTCTTCGCGGGCATGGGTGTCTGAGTCGTTTTTAATATAATTTAGTTCATAAGTTGTTTGTAAGTTTAGGGACTCATGACCCCGCAGTTAAGTCGCTTAAGCTTAACAGACATTTGAACATTTAGAAGAGCGTTCCCACAGGCGAACTACTAGTTCGCAGATCCCTCGCCTCTTAGTTCATCCGCTCCTTTTCCGAAGACTGGCGGGGAACAGGGAGAGGACGCGAGAGCGCGCAGAATCGCGTGAGACCCTTCTGCCAGTTACCGTAATTTCGAGCTGAGATACAGCTCAGCTGTAGTTTCATAGACATTGCCCAAAAATACGGGTAATAGCACACGCTTGGGCAACACTGATCATTATACAAAAAAGCTGTCATAACAAAAGAAAGAGCTCTTTTAGTAGCGGTAGCGAAAGCCAAAAATAGCGGACGAACTAAAAGGAGCGACCTACGTCGCGGCCGAGCTGCGAAGTAAAAGGAGAGCTACCGGTCGCGAACTAAAATCTGCGCGATCGGTCGCGAACTAAAATATACGCGATCGGTCGCGAACTAAAAAATGCGTTACCGGTAGCGATTTATAATGCTAAACGTATTCTTTTCCGAAGACCGGCGGGTAATAGCGAGAGGGCGCACAGCACAATTAAAGATCACGTGTTTGCCTTTTGCTGATGAGAGCCATTTCGAGGTGAGCGTCTGCCTGCTGCATTACATAGTTCAGTGCTACAAAATTTCTGTTTTGAAGTATTCTGCACTCTGCAATATCTAACTAATAAATTCCATAATGCCAAAATATAGAGATAACTCTAAACTTAAACGCGAGAAATTATCCACAAACTGTTTCTTTTGATTTCCATGATATCGTCAGCGGCTCAAGCAGCAAGCGCGTGAAGCAGCTAGGTGCGGGAACTTCTCTCTCCACCTGCATGCGCAGACGGCCGTCACTGGGGGCGGACGAACTAAATGAACGAACTAGTTCGCGGCAGAGCCGCAAACTAAAGTGAGCGTTCCCGATCGCGAACTATTATGCGCAAGTCTACAAGACATGTGTCTGGCGCAAGCGTTAGATCACTTACTGCTGCTACAGTGGTAGATTATCACGGTTTATCTGCGTTTGAACGTGTGTTATACTCGGCACATGAGAGATGGGACGCAGCACCTACGAGGTAGCGATGTGCTGGCGATTTTCTCGTACGACCATTTCACGACAGCGCCGTGAATATCGGGATTCGGATAAAACACCACATCTCTGCCACCGCTAAGTTAGGAAAAAATATTATGCAAGAACGGGACCAAAGACGACTCAGGAGAATCTTGAAACGTGGCAGAAGTGGTACTTTTCCGCAAAATGCTGCCGATTTCAATGCTGGGCTATCACCAAGTGTTCAACTAAACGTAATCGATGTGGACTTTCGTATCCCAAGACTCACTCGTGTACTCTTGCCGACAGCACGACACAAAGCTTTATATCAGAATAAAAATAACAGTTACGTTCGCAAAATGCTTTTCTAATTTATTTGATAATAGGGTGACTGGTCTCAGACTAGATCGTGACCAAAATAAATTGTGAAAGGATTTTGCCTCCCCCCCTCCAGGGGGGTTCACGGTTCTTTCGTGAGTACGTGCGTGGCGAGCACGAGGCACCGAGCTAATGCAGTCTTCCTTCCTTCTTTACTTCCCGGACTGCATTTTCTTTCCCCTCCTCTCTTTCCTATCCTCACTCCTTCCCCTCCCCACCGGGGGACTAATAAACTCAGTAGTTTATTCCCTATATCCTAACCAAACAACCCAACCCAACCAAAGCATTTTGAAAACGTGACTCATTTTCATTCTGAAACAAATACCACTTTGCTGACTTTCAAAAAGGAAACTACGTTTTCCAAACGCATTAACAAAGTTTTATGCCTCGCTTGGGCCCGCCAACCCACATTCGCCTGTTCATGACTCGAACAATGTAGTTTGGCCTAATTTTTCAGACGATATACGATCACTAGTGGACATAACATTCCAGTTTTGGAACAATTTGTTTCCACACAAGTAGCGTTGGAAGCTCAAACAGCCACTAAACGATACACGCAATATTACTCCAGACCGTATCGCACCGAAATTTACTGGCCCAAGAATGGATTGGCCTCCGTATTCGCCCGATCTGACTCTGACAACTGTTTGTGGGGTAAATAGAAAGATCCCACGATCCTAGACGAGCTTCAATCAGCTATTTGCTAAGCATTCGACTCTGTTTCCCTTGAGACGCTACTACAGGATGTCAAGCAAATTTTGCGCGACTTCCGTACTGCAGGCGGTGAACATTTCAACAAGATTGTGATGTCATTGCAAATACAGCGTGCGACGGGAGAATTTAACTATGCACTCTGATACCAAAGTCAGGGCACTCCGAATTTATGTAACATGCCTCGACTGCAGCGCTCCATGCGGCTGGCAAGGTACTTCTCTGAATACGATATCGAATGAGTGTGAATGGTATCGTTTAAATAAATTTTAACACACTTTTCCCAACGGGGAATGCATGTAGTGTCATAAAAACCGGTAACAACTACAAAATAAATCCACATTTGTCTTTGTTAGGTTTCTTAACAACCATTGGAAGGTATGAAACGGTGATCGTGGTGGTGGTGGTGGTGGTGGTGGTGGTCGTGGTCATGTGACATTTCTCGTCGTTAGACCCTAACCAGGGTCGTGTTCACCTTGCCTGCTGCAAGTCTTTTTAGCTGACACAACTTCAGCGACTTGTGTGACAATGATGATGAAATGATGAGGATGCCGGAGACTGGCAGCCCACCACGCTGCCATCTAGACCAGGGGATAGGCAACCACCTAGCTGTGGCGTTCTACTACTTCGTACCACTGTATCATAGTGATGTACTCCTTTTAATAATACAGTAATTTTTATAATTGAATACTGCAAACAACTATATTCAATAATAAACTTTTGCATCACCAATGTTTGTTCGAAACGTAATAAAAAAATTCCAAAATATTTTTAAAATATTATTTTACATTTAACCTGAAACTTGAGTAGATGTTCAGTTAACAGTGTCCTTGATATTTGGTGTATAACGTGTTTCACTTACAAGCAGACCACATGGGTATCGGATTTTAAAATTTCTTTATATTTATGGTATGTTAAGTTTAGAACTTAAATAACAAACGGCCGAAGCCATTCGACGCAACTCACAAAAATTCTTGACAAATTGACTTTTGAAGTATTGCAAAGTACACGTTAAGTGCCAATAATTAAAACAGTTGCAGCATCTGTCGGTGTAGCTCACGTGGTAGCATTCTGGCCTCACAACCATATAGTCGGTAGTTCGAATCCCACTGCGATAGTCGTATTTTCGTGTCCGAATTCAGTAATATAAAACATTTTGGGATATAACAGGGCAGCAGTCGAACATTTTCCGTATCCAGAAAGGCCCGTACAAAACCTGCAACATGCTGTTGTGCATTATCCTCCTGAAATGTAGGGTTTCGCAGGGATCGAATGAAGTGTAGAGCCGTGGGTAGTAGCACATCTGAAATGTAACGGCCACTGTTCAAAGTGCCGTTGATGCGAACAAGAGGTGACCGAGACGTGTAACCATTGGCACCACATACCATCCCGCCCGGTGATACGCCAGTACGACGATGACGATTACATGCTTCCAGTGTTCGTTCACCGCGATATCGCCAAACACGGATGCGACTATCATGATGCTGTAAACAGAATCTCGATTCATCCCAAAAAATGACGTTTTGCCATTCGTGCACTCAGGTTCACCGTTGTTCCTGTAGCTGAAAAATTGTTGCATTTTGCACTATTTCGTGCGAAATTTCTAGAAACAAGTCTCTTAGTTAGAAAACCCTGAAGAATCCCACAATTTTCACATTTTACAGACAAGTAACCGTGCAGACAAAGCCTACATTTTCCTGCTGACCCATAATCTGGGAAGTGACCAAGACTTTCATGTTGTATGTCATTCACTGCAGTTATCTTCTTGTTCCGCTCTGGTTTACCAGTCCAAAATGGTTTGCCTATCCGCCTATTATCAGTAAACATTAATCCGTCTGTAACGTTTGAGGTAAGAATTCTCTAACACTTACGATCATAACTCTCTTTCAAGAAGTCATCTTACCATTTATAAACAGTTTTCATTTCGTAAGGAAAAAACTACTACCGTACCGGTAACGTATGGTTGCAGTGTCTATTAAAGATTCAAATTATTACAATACTTTTCCAAAAAGACAATGCATATCGCTGTCTAGAGAAATATCGTAAAAGTGGTTCGATAAGCCCTCCGCCATGCACTTAAATGTGATTAACAGGCTCCCTGAGTGACAATCTAGCACGTTGTCCACTGGACTACGGAGGCGGACACTATAACAGATAATAAACAACCTACAGAGACAAGCTGCCTCTTCCTTAATCGCAAAAACCGCAAGATTCAGAGATAACGGTGGATTATGTATATTATGTAGTTCAAGCCATTATCTCTTAATTTCAACATATCATGAAGAAGATAATCCTTCTTGAGAAAAAAAAGTCAGTATTTTTATTATTTTCCTTTTGAATACTGTTATTCCATTATGGTCTCTCCCCATGGCCCCTGTAAACTGTGAAGGCGATGATAAATGCTACAAAATGATAAAAAAAACGCCCAATGTTGATATAAACGAGATCATTGTCCCAAACTGACAGCATGTCACAAACAGAAGGGGGTTCCAAAAACTATAAATTATTATTTATTTATTCGGAGAGACTGCGTTTGTAAATAACGTTTGTAATAACTGACATTGATTCTGTGTCCATAACGCTCGATTATTACACATGAATATGTTCTACGGAAAAATTGCTCTTACGAAGCTAGCATAATGAGACTACATTGAAGTTCTCCAATGTTTCTACTAAATCACAGTAAATCCATTCACAGATGCAAAGTCCAAATCAAGTATGTTTTCAAAGCTGCTGCCTAGTTTGAATAAGGAATAGCAGAAATCTAAAATCAAGAATGATAATGTTGCGCTGCAGTAAGTTCTGAATGGGCGTCACTGGAAGTCTGATCATTCTATCAAAGTTAGTGAGGAAAATGCAGGAGCTCGTATTATTTTAGAATCGGATATAAATATTTCAACAATATATGTATTATACAGGGAAAATTCCCGTTACAAACTTCGAGGGGTTGTATAGGGAAGCCGGAACAGAATATTTTGACAAGGAGCTTGTATCCGGAGCACTGTTAAATAAAGCTCTTCTACTGCAAGCTCTTTGATTCCCTTATTTTGAGTGCGGAACTAAAACAGCAAACGTGAACACGCCTCTACTACTGATCACACAGCTCTTAAGATACTCATTTTACACAATTCTTTGTTTCGATATATTCAACCTCCTCCGGACATAGGTTCCTTATAAAAATATTACTTACTCACTCCCCTGTAAAAGTCCTAAAATTTGTAACGGGGGTCTTTGCAAAACGCTACGCCTGCCGCTTAGGATTCCTGCGAAGTCTCTACGTCGAACGGGATGCCTACACGACAGGGGAGATCATATATTCATATCCAGTCCCATTTTTAATGAACCCTGAAACATTCATGCTAATCTACGTTATCAAATTTTTAAAGCCTCACCAACACACTGTAATAATACAGTATTTTGGTATGAACATTAATAATAATAATAATATTGGAGAAGGAAGTTGAACTTTTGCTCAAATGTCTTCCCGAAGTTCAAATGTTTGTAAACCTAAGGGACCAAACAACTAAGGTCATCGATCCCTAATGTTACAGACTACTTTAACTAATCCTAACACACCCATGATGCAAGGTGGAGGACTCGAACCTCCGACGGGAGCAGCTGCGCAATCTGTACCCAGGCTGTGTGGCCCTTCCCGCTCGGCTTTTCGATGTTATTCAAACTCAAATGCAGAAATTGGAAAGATTTAGAATCTCTTAAATACTAGAGTATATTTGAAATATACATACTACACACCAATTCCTTAATTTCGGTTTAGTCTAGTATTCTTGAAGGTATTTTTAGTTTGAATGTAATAAATTCGCTTGAGGCTTAAAAGCACAGATTTAATCGCTTATGAGATGAGAAACTTAGTATGCCAATGCCTGAAATGATATATTTTAAAGCATGAATCAAGGGGAGAAATTCAGATTGCATATCCCCAAATTTCTGGAAAGAGTTTCACTTTGGTACCCCACTACAGTCTGCGCTTCAGGCTGTTAAGGAAGGTACGAGCCTACATAACAGGATCGCAAATATGTCAGTAGGTTGCAGATTTCTTACACAATCGAATCCAATAAGACGTCAACGAAAGCTGAATGATCTTCACAGACAGGGACACCGCCAGGAGTGCCCCAGCAAGTGAGACAGACTTGTTCTTAGTCTCTACACATGTAAGTAATCTTAGAGAGCAGCAGTCTGCGACCGTTTGCTGATGATGCTGGGGTATACGGCAAGGTATTGCCTCTCACTGACTTTAGGTGCATACAAGATCACCTCATCTTACTCCATGAATGGCAGCTTGCTCTAACATTAGAAAACTAAAAGTTAATGCAGGTGAGTGAAAAAACAGTCCTGTAATGTGCGAATACAGCATTAGTAGTATCCTGTTTGACACAGACACAAATCTAGGCGTAACGCCACAAAGATGGATGAATTGGAAGAATGTCGTAAAAGGCGAATGAACGATTTCGGTTTATTCGGAGAATTTGATGAAAGTGTAGTTCATGCTCAAAGTACATCGCGTACAGAAGTTTTATATGGTCCGTTCTTGAGTACTGGTCGAATCACTGGAATTCCTACCAGGTCGGATTAACCCGTCGCCGTGATAGACGAGCTGAACTCGGGCCAGCTGTCGTCAACATTCGGGAGGCCTACCAAATGTATGGAGACTTTTCTAGCGGCCGCTATGGCCTCCTGTCATTTTAACATTATTTTTGACGATATTTACGGTTAATGATGAAAAATATTGTGAATAGTTTCTATGTCCACACGTGTATACCAACCTTTATTATTATTATTATTATTATCACAAAGAGTATTTCTGGAACAAGATTTTGAAATGTATTACTAAAGGAAAGAAATACTTAGAAAGGTGACTTTTGTAAAAGTAATGTGCAAGCATTTGCTCCTCTCGTAAAATCTTTGAGGTTAGGGCTTGTACGAAGACGTATACACAGTCGTTTCTCTCTCGCTCTATTTGGAAGATAAAAGGGATAGGATGTGGCTGATATATAAGGTATATATGGTCTATAATGATACCCTCCGCAATGTACCATACGGAGCCTTTTATTTACTGGTTGCCAGCGCAAGTCAGAAACACAACTCTGTCACTCAAATTATACTTTAATTGGTCAGTGAAAGCCTTTCATAATTAATGTTCTCTTCATTTCTTGTCAATTCTCTCAACGTGACAACCTACCGCAGTGATGTAACAGGAGTAAGAACCCAAAAAAACAGAACAGCTCTCACATGAATAAATGTTCATGTATAGGAGAACGTAGACTCAACCAGATTACCATTGTCAGCCAGCCGCGGTGGCCGAGCTGACTGCGGCGCGCCAGTCATGGTCTGCACGGTCACTACGGTCGGGGGTTCGAATCCCCCCTCGGGCATGGATATTTGTGCCGTCCTTAGTATTAGCTAGTTCATAAGTAGTTTGTAAGTTTAGGGACTGATGACCCCGTAGTTAAGACCTATAAGCTATACAAACATTTGAGCATTTTGCCATTGTCCAAAAAAAAAAAAATGTTCAAATGTTTGTTAAGCTTATGGGACTTAACTACGGGGTCATCAGTCCCTAAACTTACAAACTACTTATGAACTACTTACGAACTAGGACGGCACAAATATCCATGCCCGAGGGGGGATTCGAACCCCCGACCGTAGCGGCCGTGCTGACCGTGACTGGAGCGCCTCAGTCACCTCGGCCACCGCGGCCGGCTTTGCCATTGTCACACAGAAGGTGATTGTCCATAAGAAAATTTATTATTTCTTTAAAGGGAGAGATAAAGAAGCAAATAATGTTTGCAATGATTAACACTGATTCTGTTTCGGCAACGCTTAATTATTTAAACATGAAGGCATGCTAAACAAAACTTACACCGGAGTGTGTCTAAATCTCCGTTACGAAGCTAGCATAATCCGACCCCATTTTTAGCACTCTATAGATTTTCGAATTATGTCCCTATAAATATCAGTCTTATCACCTCTATCTGTGTTACACAAGAATTAGGAAAATATTAATGGTTCTATATCGCAATATTTTCATATAAAGTACGTAGCACATTGTACGTGGTTCCTACAGCGGATCAGGGTAGTAAGGTATGAGCGATACTCACGAGATCTCCGTTCGCAAAGCGTCGATCTGCTCTCGTGTTGCAAGGTCCACCTTATTTACAATCACCAGGTCCGCCAGAGCCACCTGCCTGCAACAAAACGAAACAAACAAATGAGTTATTAGATATCTTCACCTGTTCCTATCAATAAAAATTTGTCTGACGACTATAAAAAAAGGTCTGTATTGCTACATTGCACAAACAACTGCAACTTTCAGGAAGTCACTCAGATCAAAGAGGCACTTCAGAGACTAGTGGCTAAAGTAAGAAACCTGTTATAAGGTGCCTACTTATAACATGACGTCTTCGAGAATTGGGAAAAATATGGCATAATAATAGTACCAGGCAATGTAGTCAATGAAATCAATCCTTTATTTCACATTACGAAAACGAATACCTCACTTTACAAGCAGTGATAATGTCTGGAAGAAGATAATACCGTTCGTAGTATACGAAACAGTTTAAGTACGAGGGTGAGTCAGTAAGTAAGTCGCAAACTAAGTTAGACACGCCAGTACTGCGTTTACTAGTCTGAAAATTGCTTTTCAGCTGACTCCATTTGTAAATTACACACCCGTCCCATCGTTGGGGAAGACTTCAAAGGCCTGGAGCTCGGAATTTTTATGGCAGCATTTGCATCCTATAACCGATGCTCTTCTACATCTACATCTACATCGATACTCTGCAAATCACATTTAAGTGCCTGGCAGAGGGTTCATTAACCGCCTTCATAACTTTTCTCTACCGTTCCATTCTCTAATAGCGCGCGGGAAGAAAGAACACCTACATCGTTCCGTTTTCGATCTTATTTATCTTATTTTATTGGGATGGTCATGTCTTCCTAAGTAGGTGGGTGCTAGCAAAATATTTTCACATTCATAAGTAAAAGTCGGTGATTGAAACTTCGCAAACAGATCACGCCGCAATGAATAACGTCTTTCTTTTAATGATTTCCACCCCAATTCGTGCAACATTTCCGTGACGCTCCCCCCCCCCCCCCCCCCCGTAACGTGATAGAACAAAACGAGCTGCCCTTCTCTGAAACTTCTCAATATCTTCCGTCAGTCGCACCTAGTGAGGGTCCCACAAGGGGCAACAGTACTCCAGGTGAGGGCGCACAAGTGTGATGTAGGCAGTCTCTTTGGTGGAGCTGGTGCATCTTCGAAGCGTTCTGCCAATGAAACGTAACCTTTGATTCGCCTTCCCCACAATATTTTCTATGTGTTCTCTCCAGTCAAAGTTGTTCGTAATTGTAACTCCTAGGTATTTGGTAGAATTTACAACCTTAAGGTTTGACTGATTTATCGCGTAATTGAAGTTCAGTGGATTTCTTTTAGTGGTCATGTGTATTACTTCACACTTTTCTTTATTTAGTGTCAATTGCCAATTTTCGCACCAAGTAGAAATTTTGTCTATATCGCTTTGCAATTGCTTTTGATCCTCTGTTGACTTCATTAACCGATAAACGACAGCATCATCCGCGAACAGTCTAAGGGAGCTATTCAGATTGTCTCCTAAATCGTTTATAAACACGAGGAAGAGTAGGGGACCTATAACGCTTCCTTGTGGAACGCCAGATATCACTTCTGTTTTACTCGATGACTTACCGTCAGTTCCAACGAACTGTGTCCTTTCTGATAGGAAATCGTGAATCCAATAGCACAATTGGGAAGATCTTCCATAAGCACGCAATTTCATTAGAAGCCGCTTGTGGGGTACAGTGTCAAAAGCCTTCCGGAAATCCAGAAATATGGAATCGATTTGAGATCCCTTGTCGATGACACTTAAAACTTCGTGTGAATAAAAGGCAAGCTGTGTTTCGCAAGAGCGATACTTTCTGAATCCGTGTTGACTATTGGTTAATAGGTCGTTCTCTTCGAGGTAGTTCATAATATTCGAACAAAGTATATGTTCCAAAATCCTACTGCAAATCGACGTCAATGAGATAGGCCTGTAATTTTGGGGATCACTCCTATTGCCTTTCTTGAATATTGAGCGGTGAACTTTATTTGGTTCCTTAAACTCCTGCAACCCACAGGACGGATGTGTGTGTCTTAGTGGTAGAGAAATACCCCTACACAGAGCGCAGTACTGGCAGTTAGCGACTTATTTACTGACTAACCCTCGTAGTTGCAGAAAGAAGAGTATTATGAGAGTTACCGTCCAATCTTAATTCACGTATCTAACGGTACACGAAATAATAATCCGTATTCCGCAGGATACCTTATATCTAACTATCATATGTATTTGTTTATTTACTTCAGATGATCTCACATGAATCTAGTAACGATTGGATGGACTATTCATTTCCGCAGTTTAAGCTTGTTGACACACGATTTTACATAGACACCGGTCTAGGAGCTGCTGGATCAGTTGTGGTGGCGGTGTATAAGCTGCTATTTGGCTAGGAAACAGTGGATTGCGCTATTCAGTTCCTGATTACCAGAATTCTTTCCGGGGTCGTACGTTATCGGTGTTCGTTGGGTAACAGTAGGCAATGCTGTCCGCTGTCCGCTAAATAGGATTGTTGAGCTACTTGTAGGTAAGCGGCAGACTTGTTGCTGTTAGCGAGGAACAGTACAGGGTAGTTACCGCTACGTTTCAAACTGTCCTCCACCTCTCATCATCAACCAAACACAGCTAACCGACAAAACGCAGCCACGGCGCTACACTCTTCGTGCACTGGTCAGAGCCAAAGACGATACACAGCCATACATCTGACGATGAGGTTGGCGTGCAGTTGAAAGACTTTTACAAACAAAGAGCAATGGAATTTCCATAATTCGTAACTGGAGTTAATATTTTAGCACCTTATGCGTAAATTTAAATCTATCAGACTTCATCAGTCTGAAATGATTGTACTTCTCCAACACCCAAAATTGAGTATTCATTTGATCGTGATCTTTATATTATATATATATCCCGTCTCCTGATGTTTGTACACGATAAACTCAACTAATATTAATGAAATTTTGCACACCGTGTGTGATCTGATGCAACAAAAATATAGGATAGTTTCTACCTGGAGTAATGACCTAAATTTTAGTGCAAATTAAATATTGATATCTAGGTTGGCTAAGTATCCAATATATGGCGTCATATTTTTGATTTCAAGTCGGTCGTCGTGGTGAAACGCTCTTCTGGCAATCTAAAGGTTGCAAATTAGAAACCCACTTGGGTCATCTTGGAACAGGCTATTACGCTACACATCATTTCGATTTCAAACGTTTACTTGATGCTATAATTTATTTTGCGTTTGACGTGTTTGCAAATTCCACCCGACATAATCGCGCTTTTTAAATTATTGCTATATTTCAATCTATTCTAAAATTTTGAACTGTAAATTATTTTCAGTAAAATGCCACGAAAAAATCTAACCTCAACAATGCGTGTAGCAAAGAGGCACGACGACGTTTTGAAAGAATTCTGAGTGTGTCACTGAACTATTCCTAATCCAACTGTGATGAAATATTTGTGTTTGAGAGGGGCCCTGGTTGGTTTATATTCACTATTTGCCCGGTAACAGGCTCTTAAAATCGAAAAAGGAAATAAAATTGATAATTTTCATAACATTTGATTAGATCCGTAATTTACACGCTGCCGTTCTGTTCGCCCTATTGCTATAAAATTTTGCACATTGAGATTCAAAACAAGATGACCGACACTTTCTATAAACATTTCGTATAGTGCATTGCGAAGGGCACCTCACTTTAGGCTTCGACGCCATTTGAACGACCACCATTAAATTTGGCATGTATCTGCAATTTTTCATATATAAGGTGGTAGGAAGAAGAGCAGAGAGGGCCCCGCGGGAATGAACAAGCGGTTGTAGCCGCAATCTCAGGGACTGCGAGGCCGCCCCCGTCGTAGGTTGGAGTCCTCCCTCGGGCATAGATATGCTGTGTGTTGTCCTTAGGTTAGTTTACGTAGTCTGTAAGTCTAGAGATTGTGGACCACTGGATTTTGGTCCAGTAGATTTACAAACATTTCAACGTCGTCTTTTTTTATTTTTATTTATTTATTTATTTTAAGTAATGATAGGGGACAGTAGGAGACTGGTAGAGAGCAGAGGGAGGTAACGACAGAGACAACGGGATGGATAGGCGAATTTAGGAGGGGGGAGGAGGAGGAGGAGGAGGAGGAGGAGGAGGACGAGGTGACGGAGGACAACGGGTAGGTGGTGGAGGAGGAGGAAGAGGAGGAAAATGCAGAGATAGGGGGAGAAACAGATGGACAGAGAGAGGAGGGAGCACCATACGGGTGGAGACAGGAGCGAAAACCACATGGACCAACAGAATACTGGAATAAATAAATACCCGAGGAACTTAAGGTTTTTAGCAAAGATAATACAGAGAGAAATCTAAGAAGACAAAGAGTGTGGTAAGAAATAGGCAGAAAAATTAAGGAAAACGTGCAGCATACGTCTCCATTTTCCAACTATATTTAGCAATCGCGAAGCACTGCCGACTTTCCTAGTAAATTAAATACGTTGCTGAAGTTGTGTGATCTTTGTGTTAAATATACCTACGTTGCCGTACCACCAAAAACCCCGCAACACTGGTTTTATTTCATGGATACTATGCCAAACAATGTATTAGTTGTTTCTGTACAAAATAATACCTTCTCAGAAATACCAAAAAATTGCAATTCCTATGTTACATAGTGTTAAATACATGTATGTGAAAATTACATCATTCTGGTGTTAAGTTCATATGCAAATGTTCATAATATGTAACATGAGAGTTGTACGATATTTCGGGTCTCCTTAAAAGGTTCACATCCGAGCTGTGCTCCTAACAACTATGGGCAGTTCCACAGTCTAAGACGACTAGCAAGCTGGCCGCGGTGGCCGAGGAGACTGAGGCGCTCCAGCCACGGTCTGCACGGCTACTACGGTCGGGGGTTCGAATCCCCCCTCGGGCATGGATAATTGTGCCGTCCTTAGTCTTAGTTAGTTCATAAGTAGTTTGTAAGTTTAGGGACTGATGACCCCGCAATTAAGTCCCTTAAGCTTAACAAACATTTGAACGACTAGAAAAGCAGGATAGCGCGGTAGATTTACGTATCGTATACTTAATGTCACAGCGCCTACGTCACGTTCAACAACCATCAAAGAAAAATGCAACCGTTCCCGTCGAAGACTGGAGTTCTCCCTCGGGCGTGTGTGTGTGTGTGTGTTCTTAGCGTATCAGTCAATTCAAATGCTTGTAAAAACTATGGAACCTAACTGCAGTGGTCATCGGCCCTAAACTTACAAACTACTTAAACTTATATTAAGAACAACACATACACCAATGAGGACTCGAACCTCCGACGGAGAGCAGCCGCGCTCACCGCAGCAGGGCATTTTAGAGCGCTCAACCACTCCCGCGCGGCAAATCAGTCAATGATCGCTTTATTTATTTATATAAACGATGACCGGAGGAGTAATGAATGAATTGAGAAAGTTTCTGACTTAACTGTTTAACTTAGTAAAAATTCTGACAAAGTTAGCTCAATGAAGACAGAAAGGCCGATCGGGCAACACAGGCGAATCACAACGCTGCACCTGCGTAGCGGTCGGTGTTGACAACCTGACACCAACGTAGTTCAGTTGAGCATCGTGTGTGTTCCGTGTTAGAGCCGTCAGACGAAGTGTTTGTTTAGTGCGTCGGTTCTGAATTGGAAACAGGACAATGAACGAGCAAAGGATCAATTTAAAGTATTGTTTTAAGCTTTTCTGTGGATTCTTCTGTCACTTCCTGCTGGAACAATTCCATATTTCAGGTTAAAACTATTTTTATTCCATTGATTTTTTTTTCTCTTCCATCTAGTTTTCGGCTTATTACGCCGTCAGCAGGAAACCACTGGCCAGCGTTGACAAGAAACGGTAGTTCTTTGATTTTCTAACTTTACTCGAAGAAGTAGATGAGCACAAAATCTTACGTTACGGCATTCGTTGAGAAGTATTTACTTTCTTGTCACGTTGCAGACAGTGTTCAATAACCTTGCTTATGTCCTGTGTTTTGCATTGTCAAAATAAACACTTGTTACATTTGCTGTGGATCAAACATTACAGTTTACATAATGTGTTAAATTTGAATATGGTACACTTAATTACATCATAGTTTTACAATTGATTTTTTAGTTTTATTTATTTATTTATTTATTTTTACATTGGGTTTTTTGGGAGTGAACAATATAGGAAAGTAACTGTGATTGGTGTATCAGTATTTTGATTGTCTACGGTATCATTATGACCGTTATTAAAGTGTGATGGTCAATCCTTTCTGTACTTGGTTGATTTGCATTATGTGAAACTTAATAGCGGGGATGTTGTCAGATGTAGTTGGTCATTTAGAGCTAGATAAGGATTTTTGGCTAGCTGTTTGTTTACTTAGAATGCTTCTAATAGGTTTAGTGGTTTACCTTTTTTGGCTATATTTAGAACTTGTGTGTGGATTTGATATCTGTGTCCTTTCTCCAGTATGTGTGTTGCAAATGTAGAGTATGACTTTTGTAATCTTCACCTACGCTCGAGTTCAGTTAACCTAGGTTCTATAGCTTTGTTTTGACTTTGGCAAGACACCTGCAGAAACACATGCGACGCTGGTACGTGTTTATGGTGATCAAGCACTGCTCCAATTACATGATTCCTGTTTTCACTGAAGATGAAAACCTGGTGTCTCCGGTACGACCCAGAAACGAAACGGCAAAGCAGGGAATGGCGTTTTCCGACATCACCTCAGGGGAAAAATGTCAGAGCCGACAAATCACGCATCAAAATGACGCTGAACACCTTTTTCGATAGTCAAGGCATAATCTGGGGTTGTTTGGTTGGGATAGGGGGACTAAACTGCTAAAGGTTACCAGTCCCCCAGAGAGGAGGGGAAGGAGTGAGAATAGGAAACGAGGGGAGGGGGAAAAGGAAATGCAGTCCTGGAAATAAAGAAGGGAGGAAGACTGCATTAGCTCGGGGCCCCGTGCTTGCCACGCACGTACTCACGAAAGTACCGTGAGCCCACTGGTCGGGGGTAGGTGGAAGGCGGCATTATCTACAAAGTATTTACACCTGCAGAAACGACGTCGAACGCTGCAAGGTACGTTGACATTTTCACGCGTTTCATGCAACGTCTACGCAGGATACGAACCTAGCACACACAAGTACCTTTTTTCCCCCCTCGACAACGCTCGCCCACACGGGGCCAATTTCGTCAAACAATTCCTGGCAAAAAAACAGGGTGGTGCAACTTGAACATCCACCAAAGTCGGCGGGTTTCAGTCCTCCTGACTTCTTCCAATGCCCTCGACTCAAACTCGCTTTGAAATGAAAGACATTTGACGATATTCCTGACATCCAACGAAACGTGTCTAGGTTTCTGAACACCACCCAAAGGAAGACACTGCGCAAAGTTTACAGGACATGTATCGCAGAGCTCAGCGTTGCATAGTAATGGGGGTTGACTATTTAGATGAACAGTAAAGTAACTGTAGTTCATAGTTCATCTATGTTAATGTTACAAGACTATTCACCGAACTTTATTGTCAGAGATTGTAAAACGTAAAATGGCATTGGAAAGAAAAGCATTTCGTAGAAAGAGAATTTTTTACATTATATCCAGTTCCTGATGTGTCTACAGGTACGACATATTGACAAACCAATCCATGAATAGCAAAAAATGAGAAGCCTTAACTTTCCAGTATAAGAAATCACTTGTGCTTTTTTGGTGGTTGGTGATGATGGAGATTTCCACACTGAGCTTTGTTTGCACTCAGGATCAAAATGATATAGCCAAGTTTCATAAGCAGTGATTACATTTGAAAGAAACTCCTGATCTTTCTCTAACATCAACTTTAACTGCACGTAGACAGACAGACAGGCGAATGTCCTTTTGTTCGGAAATCGAAAGTGTTGGAACCCATCGCGCATAGATACGTCTCATGTGTAATATTTCCGTCACCAAAGTCTGGGTGGCACCCAATATATTCAGTACTTCAGAAGTAATTCCACGATCCTCTTCCATAATGACAGCAGCGGTGTTGATGTTTTCTTCCGTAAGAGGAGTAACTCGGGCACCGGGTCCTCTTTCCTTTGAAATTGATTGCCTCCCATCTTAAAACATTTTAAACCACCTTCGAGCACTGTTGTAGCGAAGGACAGACTCTATGTATGCTTCCTGTAACATTGTAAAGACCTCAGCCCAAGACTTCTTGAGCCGTTAACAGAATTTCAAAGTTGCGTTTCATCCTGTCCCAAACACACTAAATGGGGGAAAGATCTAAAGATAGTTCTCGCCAGGATAGTTGACATGCACCTTGAAGAGCCACGTTTCGTGGTACGGGATATGTTTGGACTTTTGGAAAAGCATTTCGCCTTGTTGGTGCATGGACGCTAGCAAGAGGGGTGGAATGGTGGTTTCAATGTACCATGCACTATTTTTCCCTCGACGATCACCAGAAGAGAACGGCTATTATAGGATATGGCTCCTCCCACCGTGATACCGGATGTCTGCCCAGATTTTAGCGCTCCCCTGCACGAAGCCACATATGGGTACGGCCATCACTGGCACCGAGGCAGAAGCGACTCATCAATGGAAACAACACTGGAGGCGGGCAGAACGATGTTGGGCGTGAGCGGAAGACTCCCTAACGATCATGTATCATGATGTGGGGAGCCATATCCTACACTGTCAGTTCTCCTCTGGTGATCGTCAAGAGAATATCGAACAGTGCGCGCTAAACTGAAACCATCAGTCAACACGTCAGCTACCGTTCATGCACCAACAAGGCGACATCCTTTTACAACAGTACAATGCACCCCCAGATCTATCCCGTATCACCCAAATATCGTGGCCAGCACGATGGCTATATCACCCTCTCCACCCTATGAGCATGTTTGGGACCGGATTAAACGTAATCTTGCGCGGTCTGCACGACCGGCACAAAATGTGTCCCAACTCAAACACCAGGTGGAAATTTAACGACAGGACATTCCGCTAGACTACATTCGGCACCTCTAAGCACGTATCCATGACAGAATTGCAGCTTGCATTGCTGGAAAGGAAAGTATACGCAGTACTAGAGTCTATATTGTGGACACTCTGCTGACTGTACTCAGGTCCATATGGCTGTGTCTTCTGTGATCGTGTATTGCATACATCCTGAAGAATGCGCCAATAAAATTTCCCTCTACTGGGTTGACGAATTGGTCTTTTTTCATTTTCCAGGAGTGTAGCTCGTTTGTTGATATTAGCTCCAAAACCTACACACTCAACAGACGATAGGTGCTGTAACAGCCGCTGCAGTTAACATATGAAACGCTCTGTCATCCGAACCTTTACCACATTGTTAACCTCGTGTAGTTATTCACACATTCATGATTTTGATATTTACAGCCTTTTTATTTCACATCTTCGGTTTACGAATGACGAAATATTACCTTACGATGAATCCATTTCGCGGCGGATTAGCCGTGCGCATTGGTGCGCCGTGCTGCGGTGTGCGCGGCCGTTCGCCGTCGGGGGTTCGAGTCCCCTCTAGGGCATGAGTGTTTGTATTGTCCTTACGTTAGTTTAGTTTAAGCAGTTTGTAAGCTACGAACTAATAACTCAGCAGTTGAGTCCGACAGATTTACAAGGACTTTTTTTAAGAATCACTGACCTTCGGAACACTGAAACACATACTAACAAAAATATTGCTCGGTACATATAATGTATGTATCATGACATTATCCGGGTTCTTAAACTCAGTTTTCTCCTTAGTTTTCGATTACGTGTATCGGACTATCATCTGTAACCATAGATAATCTAACGTTGGCTACTCACTTGTATCGAGTATCAGTAATCTCTACATATACTAGGACACCGCGGTGGGATGACCGAGCGCTCCAAGTCCCCATGCTGCGAAGCGGCACATTCGTCACCGTCGCAGGTTGGAGTTCTTTCTCGGGCATTGGTGTCATTTTGTTAGTTTGAGTACTTTGTAAGCCTAGGGACTGATAATCTCATTAGTTAAGTCACACAGATTTACAAACATTTGTACGAGAAGTGTCGGGACATTGTTTACAGGAACGTATTGCAATAGATTTTTGGTCTCTATACATTCCACTATAATTATGTGTGCTCAATGCTATCCATGTCGCAAACAGTCTTGCAAATATTTACCCCTTTTCCTGGCACATTTGTACTTTGCTACACGACCGCGAACATTGTTTTTTCCTTAACTGGACTATTTAGTTTCGAGGAACCCCTGTTCAGCTACTGTTTTGCTGGGCCGTAATTGCCTCGCGCCGCTGTGTCTCCAGAACTTTTATGATGGCGCATACCCATGAGTTTATAAGTTTCATTATGTTCCATTATGTCCATTTCTGAGGCGCTATTCCGCTGCATGGAGAGCCTTGGCAATAATGACAATTATCTTTGGAACACGGAATCTGAATTAAAATTTGTGACGTGGAGGGAAGTCGTAGTTAAGACTATTCCGATGCGCCTTAATCGTTAGTGGCGTGGTGATGGAACGGTAAGACGTCTGCCTAGTAATCGTGGAGATTCTGGTTCGAATCCCGGCCGCATCACAAATTTTAATTCATTGCCTCACCTTTATCTTTAAACTAATATTTTCACCTTATAGATATTTTCATTAATTTAAACAAGTACCATTCTTTTTCTGCTTATAATTATTTTTGCATATATTTTTCTGCTTGTAATTATTTTGCATATATTTTTCTGCCATGTGAAGTCTGTAACTCCTTGTCCTTAGCCTTAATTTTTATATCACCATTTGCCTTATTGTACAAAGTACAAAAGTGTTTTATTCTTAGTGACTTGTCCTATATCACTGTGTGCTCTACTGTACAAATGTTTGATCTACATGACAAATAAAACTTAATTACTTACTTACTTAAATGACTTTGACTTTTTTAGTCAGTAGATGCTCGCCAAACCTAAGCTCAAAGGATCTTCCTGTCCTGATTTGGAGGAACAACTTCTTATTTGTGAGACTTTAACTTTTCCCGGCGTAATGAGTGTTCAAACAACCTTTGGTTGTGTTGACTCAGATGTGACTTGTACTGTGTGTGTTATCTTCCTTGTTTACACTTTGCAAACCGAGGTATTAAATACGCTTGCACATTGCTTCCTTAAGTGCAGTTGTGCCTTGAGAATGGCAGGATGTTCTCCTGCCGAAATATCGGCGGTTGTCGACGACGTCACCCGGCAGCATACCCGTAAGTTGTTTGAACTTCTTATTTGACTGCTTATTATGAGAGAGTGAATATTGTATCGGGGATACCTTTGACAAAAAACTTGCTGAACATCAGTGTACCTAGAACAAGTAGTCATGATGGTTTCGAGTGGTCTGCTAAGAGGCCTGTAACGTGTGTAATAATAATGTGCAAAGTGTCAGGAATCAGGATTGTTACACAGCAGGCCGCTGCTGTCAGTGCACTTTGAAAGTGAAGCAGTAGATGAAAAAAGGTCGATAATGAAGCGGAGCAAATGCCATTACTTTTGACTTGCCAGTACTCTTTTTTACTGGCCACTGCACGGCATAAACCAGGGAGCAACGTTCGGAGCTAGCGCGCGGAGAACGTGATCGGCGGGGCACGATACATCCCGATCGTCAAGCTGTGTGGGCGTATACGCGGGGGGTCTGAAACAGAGGGGGGTTGGGGGGGAGAGTGTGGAGGGGTTATCAGAGAGGGAGGACGTGGGCAGGAGGCGGATGATAGGAGGGGTGGCGGTAGCGGCTTGGCTCTGCTGCGCTCCGCTCTGCTCGATCCTCGGCTGCCGCTGATTGCATTAGGGCGGGGCGGGCGCGTAACGGGATTACGCGGGCCGCGCCGCGCCGAGACGAAACGCGGTTACCATATCATTTGGCCGCGCCGCCGGCTCGGTAAACGCATTTGCGGCGCGGCGCCACGCCCCCTCCGCTCGCCGACCAACCGCAGCGCGCCGCCGCGGCCGCCGCCGCCGCCCTGCCGCACAATATTATTATTCAAATGTATTCCTTGCTCCCACAATAAAATGGAAAATGTCTGCGGCGGAAAGGGGGCTCCCTGCGCGGCGACTCCCGGGAAGCTGCGAAAAAAGAGACAATCTGGCCGGGTAGCGAAGTGGGCGCGGGGAAGCTTCATAATAGTGTGGCAGACAGCGGCAAATTCTGCGGCTCCGGGGCAGCAACATCGATAAACGGAAACAGAGTCCACTACGTTCTTGCTCTTTACCACATGCTGACGATAAATCGACAATTACAGTCGGACAGCTTATAACGGCGTCGAAGGGACCTAACGATTTCGCGCTGGATACAGCTGACTAAATCTAAATATTTGTAGAAAATTGCCAGCAATCAGTCGTAAATATTTTGTTTATTCATATCTAGATTTCGATCAATGTGTCTCATTATTAATGCTAAGACAAATACAAAGGAACCAGATATATAATATACATGCCAAGTTATAAACCAGTTGTACAAGGTTTCAATTACAGTCAATGATAAAATACATTCCGGTACATTAATACAAACAGATGATGATGATGATGATGATGATGATGATGAATGAAGGGCGCTCAACAACGACGTTTTCAGCGCCCGGGCATAATGTAGTTGAGGCGAGTGTCAGGAAGTTCTTTTCAAGATGAGGGAAACACAATATAAAATGCAGAATTCAACAACTGGAGATAAAACCTGGGTGCAGCATGAATCAAGGTAGGTAACTCAAGAGCCACCATCTTACTTTGTCTAAAAAGTAGAACTTGGATGAAGTAGTTAAAATGACAGGTTCAAATGTTTGTATAGCTTAAGGGACTTAACTACGGGGTCATCAGTCTCTAAGCTTACAAACTACTTATGAACTAGCTAAGACTAAGGACGGCACAAATATCCATGCCCGAGGGGGGATTCGAACCCCCGACCATAGTGGCCGTGCAGACCGTGACTGGAGCGCCTCAGTCCCCTCGGCCACCGCGGCCGTCAAAATGACAGGATGAAAGCTGTCTGCCTCCAGGAAAAAAGATATCAACCTACAAATCTACAATACACTAAAATCTCCAGCCTAAAAGCTTAGGCCAGAGTCCATAAATTTCACAAAAGTGTAAAAGTCTGAAAACACTCGCCTCGTCATCGCCTAAAATATGTGGCAAATCTGCACCAAGCTTTGCCTCTGTTCTCTGTGCCCGGTATAAGGTACATTCCACTAAGATGTGGCGGACGGTCATCTGTACGCCACAGGCATCACACATCAGGGGCTGCTCTCGTCGTAGAACGAATTCGTGGGAACACTGACAGTGCCCTATTCGCAGGCGGGTAATGGCGACCTCATACCTTCATTAATACAAACAGTTAGAACATACGAAACTTTTCCACCTACATGTTGGAAGTTACGTTCAAACTGACGTAGCTGTTACAATTTTTAGACAGCTGACTACAGCATTCCTCACTGCCGACTGTGACGCCCTCTTTAAAGGTTCGTATATCAAAATTTGTGTTTGTGGTATGTTTATTACAGTAATGGTTATATTTTTCAAAATGAACATTTTACTTTAAATATATATCATTTACCAGTTATACAGGTTTGGTGAAAATAATATATACAAACTGGTGCCTTAAAATGTAGTTGCTAATATTGTATATTACATTAATAGTTTGAAAAAAACTTTTTAATTAGATAACTTGTTAATAATCTTGGGCGCAGTCTACATCATAAAATCAAATAATGTAAATTAAAGAAATTGTACTTGTTGTAATAACTACAGTCGATAGCTGGTGGTGTAAGTTGCTATAACAACGTGTCTTGTAAAAATATCTTACATCTTTTATGAAACACAGTTTTCCTCTAAGGGTTTAACGTTAAAACACGTAAAAAAAGTTGTATTTTGGTGCTAAAATTAATGGACTCTCATATTGTATACATAAAATACTTAACATATTCTACATTTGTCCCTGTATAAAAGGTACTCGCGGGTAACGTGTGAAATGTTTGGATATAAATAGCGGTCGAACAATGACTACGTTGATTTCAGCTTTAAAATGCTGAACTCAGATATATGTTAATTGTAGGCAGCCACAGAGTCAACACTCACGATAAAACTGTAATAGAGCACACCTACAGTACAGGGTGAGTCAAAGGTCGCCGTACAGCATTTTACTTTTAAAAAAATTCTGCAGTAATTGGGAAACCTGAAAATTCCACAAAGGTATGGGTCAAGTAGTCTATGTCTTACGGTATCTACGAACATGGATGCCATCTTCAAATCGGCCACTTTGAATGTAACATGGAGAAGGCTCAGGCACAGGCGATCGATACGGATCAAATTTGGCAGGTCCCTAGTGTACAATCTAAGTACAGGACCCTGAGATATTTTGAAACAACACCTCCGTTTTTGAGAAAATCACCACTAAAGGTTATGACGACCTGACTACTCAAAATTTCGAGATAGATATATAATTTAAATACAGCAGTTTTCATTATCATTTGTATCATCCGCAAACGCATATTTTTCCTGAAATCGAAGAAAGAAGCTTTTACAACTGCCACTTATGTATCCACATAGTAAACGCTTTTCTTAAAGAGCGCCGATAGCGCAACGGCCGAGATAACCGCCTCAGAAGTGGAGAACTCGATATCATACGCCTGGTATGCATCAAAATTATACTAATCCCCCCACCCAAAAAAAAGTCATTTTCTTTTTATACGATAACCATGTTTGATTTCTGCCGAATCTAAGGAAGGAACAGCGTAGTTGTCGAAAGATTGCATTCATTAGATAATCTAAGTACCGCGAGTATATTTGTTTCGATTTTTTCTGTGACAAGTACCACCCGTCTAGTTGTTCGAACAAGAGCGAGTGAAAGAGCCACTGTAAAATGAGCAGCAATAATATTTTAGTTTTTCACTATCACAAGCAGTTTGAGAAAGTTATTTGTCTACCTTGCTATCATTCCTTATTGAGTTCCGTACCTTAGTAACCCTCCTATCCGTACGAATATTGATACGAAATACTACAATCGAAAGTAATAAAAAGCGTACACGTTCTCCGCTTCCCACACAGTAGTTATATTAGCCGTTCCGCTATCGGCGCTCTCGCGAAACGTGATTACCATGTGGGTACATAAATGGCTGTTTACTTAAATGGAGAGAGGGTCGTGTGACATATCAATTAACATTAGCAGTTCAAATGTTGGTATAGCTTATGGGACTTAACTACGGGGTCATGTCCCTAAACTTACAAACTACTTATGGACTAGCTAACACTAAGGAAGGCACAAATATCCATGCCCGAGGGGGGATTCGAGCCCCCGACCGTAGTGGCCCTGCAGACCGAGACTGGCGCGCCGCAGTCCCCTCGGCCACCGCGGCCGGTATTAGCAGTTTCTCACAAGTTAATTCCTGTAAACATATTCGAAAGTTCAAACGTTAAAAAATATTTTTGTTTGGAGGTCTAGACAGGACTGTTCTTCACAAACAACAGTAGTTTGTGTGTTCAATAACCTATCCTCTTGGTAACGCATATTTGAAGGCACTGAATGCAGTCGCTGTGCACTAGCAGAAGGATATCCGCAGGTATGTTGGCACATGCTTCTTCAATACGTTGTTTGACATGGTATATCTGCTCTGCGTATACTATTTGCTTTAAATATTTCCAAGATCAAGTGATCTTGGTGGCCATTCCACGAGCCAATCTAATGACCAGAAAATTCATCACCTAACCGGTGACAAATAACTGCTCCATAGTGACGTGGAGGCCACCCTGTTGAAAATAAGAGCGAAAGCTGACACCTTCTTTCAGAACTAAGGGAAACACCACTTCTTGCAGCATTTCCAGGAAGCTTTCAGCATTTAGATTCTGCTCAATGAAAGCGGGTCCCACTGCACGGGCACCTTATACTCCACACCGCACCATGACCTTTACGTCACCAACCACCATGTCGGTTCCATCAGTGTGGATTCTGGTCACTTCAGTACCTCTCGTTGTGTCGGTTGACTTCACTACTCGTGACGAAACATCGGTTTGAAGTTATGAAGTCAAAACCGAAGCCCAATCGTTTCATCAGAAGCATCCCGGCAACCCAAAACCGTAAAAAAGCATGACAAGTTCGAACAAATCTCAAAGTTTTGCTCACTGTTTTTAACACAGCTCGTATTCTACATAGGGACCAGACTTTCTGTACTTATGGCCTCACAAAACCGATTTCATTGCAGATTAAATAATTAACAGTGTCATCAAATAAGCCTCTGACAACATGTGTGTCCCTGACTGTCTTTCTGAATTTTAGATCTGTTGTTATGTAGTCAATGAGAGATCTGGTTCCCTTGCCTTTCCAAGTATACCGGTGAATGTTCTTGTGCCAAAGAGATGAGTTTATTACAACTAAGCCCATACTGGCACAGAAATCCAAGAGCTGTTTTCCGTTCCTATTGGCCTCTATATCCTCTCCAACGTACACCATAATCTTCTCATGCCCTTCTGTTTAATTTCCTTTCCTGACATTGAAGTCGCCCATGAGCAAAATACACTGTCGTCATCCTTTACTCGAACAACTAAATCACTGAGTGCGTTGTAAAATCTTTATCTGTCCCTTCATAGGGCGAATAAACTGACGCAATCCTGATTTTCTTGCTAGAGACGGCCAAATCTATCCACATAAGTCGTTCGTTTACAGATCTTATTGCAATGATGCTAGGTTCGACTGCTTTCTTGATGTAAAACCCTGCACCCCACTGTGCTTGACCTGCTTTGACTCCTGACAGATAGACAGTGGCGTAGCTATGTCACCAAGGGCCCAGGGGCAAAAATGACATTGGGGCCCTCTTTAAACTAAAACTATAAAGATGCAAAACTACTTCATCACCAGCTCCTTACCGCCCCCTGGAAGACAAACAACATAAATGCTACTAAGCAAATTATTTTGTATTACGCAGCAGATAATAAGTAGGTAATCGTACTCTCTAATATAATAATTCTGACAGTTTGTTATGCCTTCACTCAAAAATTACAGGGTGGATTTGCACGAAATTTTTCAGAGGGATAGAGTTGGACCTGGGTAGGACATACAGATAAAACGACCCCATGGGATAGTTTCTGAAGTTGCTCCAAAATTAGGTGAATGAAGTTGAACACAATATGGAACACAAATGTTCCCTTTACCTGTAGCATTAACGCACATACCAGACTCTTTCACCACGCTGTCTTCTTGGAATGAATTCATTAATCACTCAATATGTATAGTTGGAAGACTTGCACATCTCATGTGAAAGCATTACTTTTAAAAAATGAAAGAATCATAAGTTGCCCAAAAATGCTTTAAGATTGATATAGCGATTTTGGGCAACGTATGCTTTTTTGCATTTAAAATAAAAAAAAATCTCCCCAAAGATTGAAATATTAGAAACTTATGAAAGAATTACGTCCAAAGTCGCGCCTCAATCCCTTTGAGTTGAAGCTTATTTCTTTCATTGCTTGATAATGGCTATATTTGTTATCGGTATGGTTTCGCTAACATTACTTAGAAAATTTTAATTGAAAATATATGGGACGGTTGGTAAAATTCGGGAAAAATACGTCCCGTATTTACTTAGTCGGGACAATGGGAGACTAAGACTAAATAAGGGATAATCCCGTAAAATACGGGACGTCTGGGCACCCTAGGGTAGAGGGCAGCGTCTTGAATGCACAATTCACTGTTGTTGTGACAAAGTAACCATATTTTCTCTTCTTCTGGCACGAATTTCAGGGTGCAATTGGTTACAGCACTTCATGTCTATAACTGTATAGACATAGACATAACATAACGGTATGCCCTATAATCTTTGTGCAATGAAATTTAATGTAAACATGTTCCTTATCTTTGGTTTTAAAAATAATTTCATTTCACACTCATCAATGTATGCTTCAGTCTGTAGCAGTCAGCCACCGTGATAATATCAATAACTAGAGCAATGACAACGAATACTTGTGTTATAATTTTGTATTTTTGTATTTCGTCATGTTAAGTTATTAGCTAATCTCTGTAAGTATTTCACATGTATCTTACTGTATTTTTGGTAACGTTTTATATGGTTGATTAATACTTTGATAACTTTTTGTCTACTTCAGGCTAACGCTTGACAATGGTAAATAACCGAAACCGGTAGCATTGAGAAATAATAAACAGCTATGGTCAACATGTCGTTCTGCAATTATCTGAAAGCTGTTAGGCCCCATCTATTCACCTTTCTAAACACTGCTAGTAATTCAGCCCCATTCACTGTTATTTCGCAACGATTGGCAGCTATGGGAACTCCGACTTCAACGACAGCATATTAACGGTGGCAGGGTGCACATCTTAGCGGTCAACCAATAGACATTGTTACATTTATATTCTGAGGTGGGAATAATTTTTGGATTTCAATTCGTGCCTTTGAGGTTTGTTGGTCAGGGTTCAAAAAGTTAAAAGTCGAAATTCTTCATTCAACTAAAATACTATATACAGTAGAAAGTCGATTATGCGAAGTAATTGCGGGAAATGGATGTTCGGAAAACCGATTATTCGGATAATCGAACTGTACACTTCTGTTTGTCAATAAGAAGTACTGTACAGTAAATATATTTATTCAGTATTTGAGGTTCGCGATCCTTCACACTGTGCGTGGCGAGCAACATGCCGCAACACTTGGAAGGCTCAGCCGTTGCTGTGATCAGCTTTGATGCTGCCGCTACTTCTGCTGCTACGCAGACTAAATTTTTGTACACAGCGACTGGCGGCTTGGCCGGTCCAGCAGCGCCACCGAGTGGCGTCGTGTGTAGTGAAAACCCCATTAGAAGCAATGTTCCGCCACCCGGTGCCCCAGTGCGGCTACTGTGGGAATTTGGTTTGAGGGGAGTGGGAGATGATGGACAGTAGTGTAGGAGAATTAAAAAAAAAAAGAAAAATCTACTGTAACTTTTTCCGAACGTCGCTCACGTATGCCGAGGGGTCCCTAGAGCTCGAGGGCCCCGGGGCACTGCCCCGCCTAGCCCTATGATAGCTACGCCACTGCAGATAGACCTTATATTCTCCCATTTCGTTCTCTTTCTCTCACCTTGTGCGGCTCTGTAGCACAGTGGTAGTGTGGCAGAGTACAAATGCAAGGGTCGTGGGTTCGGTCTCCGCTAGGTCCTAGGATTTTTATCTGTCACTTTCCACTTCTTTCACCTCTGGCAAAGTTGCTGATTTGAAAAATATCGAGTAGCACCATGGTTCGTTATCCACGTTAAACTATAGGTACCCCTATAACTGGCTGGGTAAGTCAGTTCGAAGGTCGGAGGAAGGCAACGGCGTACCACTTGCAAACAGGACCATGCCCAGTGAAGAACTGTAGTATTCAAACCAATCTTCGGATTGTTGGCTGCTTTTCCTTTTGTCTCCCCTTACCCTAACGTCAATAAAAGCGAAAACATTAACCGCATGCTACTGGCAGCCTCTGCCAGCTCTATCTTTATCCCAGTGTAGTTCCCACTGACATTAATAACTCACCATCTCATTCCAGCTCTTTTGAGATCGTTTGCGAAGTCATACCTGCGGAGTGCCTGATCAGTCAATCAGAGGTGGGACCCCGTCACCTACAAAGATCCGACGGATTTTACTCCGACTGTTGTCATCATCAATCGAAGTACCCGGAAAGCAGGTTGCTAGCCTTACTTGCGGAGGGTCCCATTCGGTTTTACCTACATCTACATGGGATACTCTGCAAATCACATTTAAGTGCCTAGCAGAGGGTTCATCGAACCACTGTTATACTATTTCAAAAAATTGTGAAGCTTATGGGACTTGCGGGGTCATCAAACCCTAATCTTACAAACTACTTATGAACTACCTTATACTAAATACAGCACAAACATCCATGCCCGAGGAGGGATTCGAACCACCGACGGGGAACGGCCGCGCGCATCGCAGCATAGCGCCTCTATGCACTCGGCCGCTCCGCCGCGGCTATACTATATATCTCCCATTCCACTCTCGAATAGCGCGCGGGAAGAAAGAACGCCTGAATCTCTCCGTTCGAGCTCTGATTTCTCGTATTTTATTCTGATGATCATTTCTACCTATGTAAGTGGGAGTCAACAATATATTTTCGCATTCGGAGGAGAATGTTGGCGATTGGAGTTTTGTAAATAGCCCACGCCCCAGCGATAAGCGCCGTTGTTGTAATGATACCCATCCCAGATCCTGTATCATTTCCGTAACGGTGTCTCTCCTGTATCGTGACAATACGAAACGAGCTGCCCTTCTTTGGACTCTTTCGATGTCCTCCGTCATACGCACCTGGTAAAGATCCCACACTGGGCAGCAATACTCCAAAAAAGGACGGACAATCATAGTGTATGCAGTTTCTTTTGTAGTTCTGCTGCATCTTTTAAGGGTTCTACCAATAAAACGCAGTCTCTGGTTCGCCTTTCCCACGACATTATCTTCGTGTTCTTTCCAATTTAAGTCTGAAGTAATGGTAATTCCTAGGTATTTAGTGGAGTTTATGGCCTTCACTATTGATTGATTTATCTTGTAAACAAAGTTTAACGGAATTCTTTTCGTACTAATGTGGACGACTTCAAACTTCTCATTATTTAGAGTCAATTGCAAATTTTTACACCATAGTGTAGATCGTTCTGCAGTTGGTTTTGATCTTTAGATGAATTTACTAGACTGTAAATGACGGCGTCATCTGCAAACAACCTAAGAGAGCTACTTAGATTTTCACCTAAATCGTTTAGTAGATAATGAACAGCAGAGAACCAATGGCACTACCCTGTGGAACGCCCGATATCACCTCCGTTTTAGTCGAAGCCTTACTATCGGTTACTACCAACTGTCCTATCTGACAGGAAATCCTCTATCCAGGCAAATTTGGGGCGATATACCATAACCACGCAATTTGATTAAAAGCCGTTTGTGAGGTACGGTGTCAAAACCCTTCTGGAAATCAAGAAATACGGAATCGACCGTTAAAGGAACAATCGGTGGATTTCGTAGTCTTTGCCGTGTGAGCACAAAGGTGGCCACGACTCAGAATATGTGCGAGACGCCCTGGTATCGCGACTGTCAGGACCACTTATTTGGCCACTCTGCCATGCACTTCAATGTGATTTGCAGAGTATCCATGTACGAGGCGCGTCCAGAAAGTAGGTTCCGTTTGGTAATAAAATGAAATTGTACACAGATACAGAAGAAATTTTTATTGCACAAAATTCTACTACTCTTGAACTACTTTTCTACATAACTGCCGAAATTTTGCAGGCATTTGTCATAGCGTGGCACCAGGTTTTGTATACCTTCTTCATAGAAATCTGCCGCCTGTGTCTTCAACCAGTTGGAAACAGTTTCTTTCAGCTCGTCGTCATTGGTGAAGTGATGACCGCCAATGAAAGACTTGAGGTTTCCTGGATCTTGTCATTAATCGCGTGAACCAGTTCTTCTGTAACCTAAGGTGGACGCCCACTTCGTTCTTCATCGTTCACATCACTACGCCCGCCATTGAACTGTCGGACCCATCTTCTCACCACGGAATCACTCATCGCATTTGGTCCGTAAACATCGCAAATTTGCCGATAAATTTCACTTGGTTTCACTTTCCTCGCATTCAGAAACCAAATCACGGACCTGATTTCACAGGCGGCGGGATTTTCAAACAACGCCGACATTTCAAACGAGCACAACAAAGCGTACGTAACTGACAGCGATCTCCAAATGACACACGTTATTCTCCTTGATACACATCGTCTACAGCGCATGTGCGGAACTGCAGTCGCAGCGCTGCAGCGGAGATAAATTGAAACGGAACTTACTTTCTGGACGCGCCTCGTAGATGTCGGTATAGATAACGTTGTCCGTGGTCAGGAACCAGTGGCGGCTCGTACAAAATTTGACCAGTGTGCTACAATATTACAAAAATAAACAGGAAACAAAATATACTAAAATAAAAAGTCAACCTTTGTATGATTGCCTTTAATTAAATATCAATTAATACTGTATTGACAGTACGACCTTGAGGGGAATCTATAACAGCGTTGCCAACAGCATGTATTCACTGCAGGTAGAAAATATAACGTTTAAAAATATTAATTTTATTTACAGAAATTTAAAAATTTGAGGTATTTGAATACGAGCCTCACACAGGTAGGTTTGAGAGACAACGCGCAAGACGCCTGAGCCAGCGCGCTATTTGACTCTGTATGCCGCAATATTCGTCATATACTATTCTTCCGCAGCCGTTACACGCAGCGCGAAGAGAAATATTGATCTTGTGCTGCAGTTGGTCTCAGCACACTTGAGTCGTCAGGCCTGACGTCACGTCTGCGCATGCGCACTAGCGAACAGACGACTGCGCCGCCTCTCTGCGCACGTACCAGCGCGGCTGAATCCCACTTCAGCACACGGAGCTGGTTTCCAGCTATCGCGGCGAGAGCGCTCCAGAATGCGTTTTCATTCATATTACTAGCATTCTAATACGCATTGGAAAGGAATTGGCATAATTTTATTGTGATATCTGGTTCTTACTCCAAGAGAAAGGATGTAATTTTGTAGCGATATCTCGCTTGCATTCGAAGAGACATGGCATAATTATAGTAATATATTTACAGTGTGCTGCAGCACATTAGCACATTATCACCAGCCGCCACTGTCAGGAAGTAGGACGTGACTACAGTAACCACAAGAAGAACTGTAAACAGTGTTGTGCTAATTTTTTGGTTCAGTTTCGTGACGCCATGCCGCCCCCCTGGACAGCCGCGACGCGTGCCTCCGCCGTTTGATGTCGCGACCGCGCGCAGAGGTGCGGTGGGCGCGGCGCCCTCGGCGGCTTAGCCGCGTGGGCGGGCCTCTCGAGCGGCTGGAGAGCGCGGCGAGAAGTCGGCTGCCAGCGAAACAATAGCATTAGCCGCGCGGCCGCTAGACTCACGCCATCTGCCGGCATTGTGCGCCGGCGGGCAAATAGTGCGGGCCGGCGAGTGGCGCGCCGCAATGAGGCGCACAATGCGCAATCCGCGGCCCAGCGCCAGCCAGCCGCTTCATCTGCGCCCGCCACTTGTCGCCGCGCAAATCAAACGCCGCAGCCTGGCCGCCTCCGCAAATCGGCCGCGCCACAATATCGCTAACGAGCAATTACGTATTCACCTGCAGCACTCGTCAGCGCTCCAGCGGGGGCGTCAACATTTACGGAAAGTGCCCAAGTGCTGACTTCACTATTCATCCTGAGCTGCTCATAGCAGCAAAAACGTACAACACTAGTCTTGTGTAGTTCGCGAACGGACTAGTTCGGAAGAGCGCTCCCACAGGCGAACTACGCGAACTAGTTCGCAGATCACCTAGAGCACTCGTCAGCGCTCCAGCGGGGGCGTCAACATTTACGGAAAGTGCCCAAGTGCCGACTTCACTATTCATCCTGAGCTGCTCATAGCAGCAAAAACGTTCAACACTAGTATTGTGTAGTTCGCGAACGAACTAGTTCGGAAGAGCGGTCCCACAGGCGAACTACGCGAAGTAGTTCGCAAATCCCTCGTCTCTTAGTTCGTCCGCTCCTTTTCCGAAGACTAATGGGGAACAGCGAGAGGACGCGAGAGCGCACAGAATCGCGTGATTCCCTTCTGCCAGTTACCTTCAATTCCAGCTGAGATGCAGCTCAGCTGTAGTTTCATAGTCCACTGCCACAAGAAATCTATTTTAAAAATAAAGTACTACGCGTAGTCTGTATGCATAGTAGTTGAATACCATTGTATCACCCATTCGTGTAAATAACTGGTTTATTTGCCTCAGTATTTGATTTGAAATTGCCCAAAAATACGGGTAAGAGCACACGCTTTGGCAACACTGATTCATTATATAAAAAAGCTGTCATAAAAAAAGATGTGTTTTAGTAGCGGTAGCAAAAGCCAAAAAGAGCGGACGAACTAGGAGCAGCGGGCGAACTAGGAGCAGCGGACGATTATGCCAAACGTATCTCGCTTCATAGTTCGTTGGATTCTTTTCCAAAGACCGACGGGCAATAGCGAGAGGGCGCGTAGCAGAATTAAAAATCACGTGTTTGCCTTCTGCTGATGAGTCATTTCGAGGTGAGCGTCTCCCTGCAAGATTACACAGTTCAGTGCTACAAAATTCCTGTTTTCATATGTTCTGCACTCGGCAATATCTGACTAATAAATTCCATAATGCCAAGTTATCTCTATAGAGATAACTCTAAACTTAAACGCGATAAATTATCTACGAACTGTTTTTTGGTTTGCGTGATATCGTTAGCGGCTCAAGCAGCAAGCGCATGAAGCAGCTAGGTGGTGGAACTTCCCCCTTCCAACTACACGCGCAGACCACGCCGCTCAGCCGTCAATGGCAGCGGACGAACTAAAAGAGCGAACTAGTTCGCGGCAGAGCCGCGAACTAAACTGAGCGCTTCCGATCGCGAACTATTATGCCAAAGTCTATACAACACTAGCAAACAGCATATTTATATCTTAATATATATCAAAATTGAGGTGGTTGTGACTGTATTTCCCTCTGCCAAAACTACACATTGCAAACGAATAATGTTTGTATGTTGTAGTAGATATCAGTGTCCCATTGTCCATTACGGTCGTAACGTGTTGATAACGATAAGGGGGTGGAAAACATGCGAGTTGAAAATTACCAAAATCAAATGTTCAAATGTTTGTAGAACTTATGGGACTTAACTACGGGGTCATCAGTCCCTAAGCTTACAAACTACTTATGGACTAGCTAAGACTAAGGACCGGACAAATATCCATGCCCGAGGAGGGATTCGAGCCCCCGACCGTAGTGGCCGTGCAGACTGTGACTGGAGCGCCTCAGTCCCCTCGGCCACCGCGGCCGGCTGAAAATTACCGACTTATATATAATTCTACGTGTGGATTCCAATATTTTGCTCTTCAGCAAAAACTACACATTCGAGACCGACGGTTTCTCTGTGTTGTTGTAGTACAAAGTCTCCCGTTGTACACCATAGCAGTTCCTTGCCGACAAATATAAGAGGGTGGAAGATATAGGGGTTGAATGTCATCAGCTTATATAAAATTCGGACTGAAGACCAGCGATGTCTTCTAACACTATAATAGCAAAGAGGTCACATACAGCAAAAAAACAAAGCATATTCTTCAAGTGTTTTTTGCAACAAGCATACGAATAAATAAAAATGAGTGCATATTGCAGTCTGAAAAGTAAAACTACAAAGAAAGATGCCAAAGCGTAAGAAAGAAATTTCGCGTTCTCGATCCATTTCTAAAAGACAGAAAACGACACTGAAATGTGATTCTACAGACGACAGATACTTAAAACTTGTAGACGTATATCTTACACTGTAGGCTCAGCGATTTTTCGATATTCCCATCCCTAAGGGGATGAAATAAGCGATGAACGGTTATTTGAAATTACGTTGATATTAAGGCAATTCTGAAGCAGGAAATACAAAACTTCATATTGAGATTTTTGATTGGAATTTTAAGAACACGTGTTTCGATATTTTTGAAATTCGACCATTAAACGGGTGAAATAAAATAAAATCTTTTAAGGGTGCTACTATTTTGATGCTAGAAATGGGAAAATTTGGATTTGGAACCATAGTTAGTTTTTTTAATGTGTTTCGCAATGTTTTGAATTCTGCCATCAATGATGCAATAGGGAGTTGCAAGTTGTATCAAAATACTTGATTAGGGAAACATTTTCAAAGCTAAATCTATGAAACTTTATATTTAGAAGTAAAAACAACCTATGCAGACCATCCAGTCTACGCGTGCGAATCAGCAAAAATTAAGCTAGCACATGTAACGGTTGTCTCACGAAAGACGCCTGCCAGGCGTCCGGGGATCGCGCGGTACGGCTCCCGGCCGCCGCTACCGCATCCGCCGGCCACGGCAGCGCCTGATTCTCGGACTCTATTGTGCCGCGGGTGCATACACTGAGTTAAAGTCTACAAAACATTGTCATCTGAGTAAACTCTTCGAGTGTATGGGAACTGCTTGCAACACAGTCTTTTAACATTCCCCAAAGATAAAAGACAGGGATTTACATCTGAAGAACGAGGAGGCCAGTCATCCTATCATCAAAAATATTCGTATTGCTGCCATAGAAGCATTGGCAATGTGTGGTCTTGCATTGTCCTGCTTAAAATAACCGTATGGCTTTTCGTTGGGTGAAAGTTCTTGAAAAAATGGATGCAGGATGTTGTTCACATACTGTCAGAACTTACTGTTTAGTGAAAAAAGATTGGCTCAATTATTTACGTCGCACTAATAGCACACTTCACCCCAGAGGTTGTTGATGTAACTAATGTAGATTTTCTGAGCTTCAACGTCGATTGTTCTGCGAATTTACGTAGCTTGACAAATGCAGCCATGCTTCATCAGAAAAATAAAGCAACCCCATACACTCGAAGAGTTGGAAGACAGTATTCGACAGTCATTTTCCAGAATTCGGCAGCCGAAATTCGTTGAATGTTCGTAAATGTGTTCAAGAGATGTCAGGGCGCTCTTTCCATAGAGGGACACCATTTTGAACGTCTACTGTAATTGAAGGTAAGGTTAGGTTACTCAGATGGCAATGTTTTTTAGACTTTAACTCAGTGTATGCGCCCGCGGCACAATAGAGTCCGAAAATCGGGCGCTGCCGTGGCCGGCGGATGCGGTGGCTGCAGCCGGGAACCATACCGCGCGATCCGCGGACGCCTGGCAGGCGTCTTTCATGAGACACCCTGTATATTAGTTCACCTGAAAAAAATACGTGTCAAGGAAACAGGCGCCCTTCAACGTAGACACACTCATGCTTCCTACAGCCAACTGAGCGGGATTGAGAGCAGTCAATTGCGGTCTTCCGTATGGAAGAACAGCGATGATGGTTGCAATGATAGCGTGAACATTCTAATACCAGTAGACGATGTTCTGGATTTCCACGTACCGCAGACTTCCGCCAACATCGTCGTATTGTAAGGGCAGCAGCTGCATTTTGTACAGTTACCACAAATCCGAGTCTTTGTAAGCCCAGAAGTGTAAAAACGACCTTTTCCAACCGGTTACTAACAGGGGAACTGCGGGTGCACATCTCTGATCCGTCACAGCAGCGACATGCACGACTACTGGCGTCAGAGAATACTTCGAAGACGGAATGACAGGCTGTGATCTACATACATACTGCGCAATCCTCCCAAAGATGCGTGGCGGAGGGTATTCAGTACCACTACTAGTTACTCGCTCTCCTGTTCAACTCCCATACAGAACAAAGAAAAAGTGAATGGATGTATTCATCTGTACGAGCCCTAATCTACCTAATCTTATCTTTTTGGTCTACACGCTAAATGTAAGTTGGCGGCAGTAGAATCTTTGTGCAGTTCCCTTCAAATTCCGCCTCTCTAAATTTCTTCAATTGTGTTGCCTGAAAAAAAAAGGAAAGCCGCGGTGGAGTAGCCGAGCGGTCTAAAGCGTCTCGCTGCGGAGCGCGCGGTTGCTCACCGTGGAGGTTCGAGTCCTCCCTGGGGAATGGATGTGTGTGTTGTCCTTAGGTTAGTTTACCTAGGTTTAAGTAGTTTGTAAGCTACGGACTGATGATCACGCAGTTTGGTCCGATAGATTTACAAACATTTGAACATTTAAAAAAAGGAAAAAAAGAAAAAAACGTCACCTTGCCTCCAGCTTCTCCCCTTTTAGTTCCGGAAGCACTTCAAAACACTCGCGCATTGATCGAACCTATCAGTAACAAACCTAGCCTCTCGCCTCTGAATTGCTTCTGTATCTTCTTTTCAATCGATCTGAGGGGGATCCCAAAAACTCAAGCAATACTCAAGACAAGGTCGCACAAGCGTTTTATATGCGGCCTCCTTTAGAGACGAATTATTTCTTCCCAAAATTCTCCCAATAAACTGAAGTGGACCATCCGCGTTCCCCAGGACAGTTCTTATATGATGGCTCCATTTAATATCGCTGTGCAACCTTACACATAGATATTAACACATCTCTGTTAAGTAGCACACTACTAATGCTGTATTCGAACATTACTGGATTTATTCTGCTACTCATCTGCATCACCTTACATTTTTCAACATTTAGAGCCATCTGCCACACCTCATACCACCTAGAACTTTGATCTAAGTTATCCTGCAACCTACTACATTCATTCAATGACGACACCTTCCTGTACACCACAGCATCGTCAGCAAACAGCCGCAGATTGCAACTCACTCTGTCCATCAGATCATTAAATAGATAGAAAATAAAAACGCCCCTATCACACTTTCCTGGGGCAACCCTGACAACACCCTAGTCTCTAATGGACAGTCGCCATTGAGGACTACGTACTGGGTTCTTAAGTAGTCTTCCAGCCACTCACATGTTTCGATACCTATTCCATATGCTCGTACCATCGTTAAAAGTGCGGCACCGTGACAAACTACTTTCAAAAACCGAGAAATAGGCACTCCGCCTGTTTCCCTTCATCTTCAGCGATGAAAGCTGATTCTACCTGCATGCAGGTGATGATCGTTTGCGCCTATGTCGTTTACCGAGCGATGTCTCATAGACTGCATTAGTCCAAGACACACTGGCCTTACCCATCCCTTATCGTCTCGTTCGGCTTTGGTATTTGTTGACAGAACGCTGACCAGCGCGCGGTACGTGACCAATGGAAACATAGCTCTCAATTTTATTTGTTTCGAGGTAAGGGCAATAGTATTCATTGTTCCCACTTGTAACTTCATACGGCGGTAGAGTGGCCGAGCGCTCTAAGGAGTCTTCCTGCGAAGAACGCGGTTGCTGTGTGTGTGTGTGTGTGTGTGTGTGTGTGTGTGTGGTTTTCGTTCGTTCTTAGGTTACTTTAATTACCTAGTTTGTAAACATAGGGACTGATGACCAATAAAGCTAAGTACAATAAAATTACAAATATTTGGATATTTGATCTAACTTCTTTTGGACTTGGAAGAGTACAAGTAAATAAAGGAAGTAGTTGAGTCATTTCATCAACTGGCAGAACGGTATTCTACTGGTCGACCTGTGGGTCGGCCTGGTTTTGTTTCTAGAAGGTTTTGACGATATCAGTTCCAAAGACAGAAACACGGCAGCTAACTATTCGGCTACGCTTAGCAAGGCACCTTATCTCTCGGTTCTTAATTAGCAGTCACCAAGTAAACGAAAAGGGAAACCAGTGTCTTTGCAAATACCGAAAAAGAGCATGTCTCAAGTTCCAGATGACGTTCATCTTCAGAAAGTCGGGCCTCATCGGTCAACAAAAGGTACTACAAATAAAAGATGTCAATGTAGCAAAAGAACAAAAAAAGTTAACAAGAGTGATGTGTAGTAATTGTCGTGTTCCTTATTGTACACAGTGTCCCCACAGTGAGCTGAACTGAAATCAATACAGTTAAAAAAGTAATATTTACGGTGTTTTCTGTACATAAAAGCAATACTTTTTTATTTTCGGAATAGAGTTACTCTAGAATTCAATAGTTCCCACTATTTCTTCTACCTCTAGGCTAATTTCTCATAATCAAAACTGAAACTGTTATGGAGGTGTTACTTGTATGGCGACCTAGTTACACTTCAACAGAAATATCTCACAACGTTACCAACGTTTTATATTTATTAAAAACAAATGAATACTCATCTCTGACCGTTGGAGAAGTACAATCATTCCACACTCATAAAGTTGAACTCCAGACATTTGAGTGAATATTAATATTCCCTTGACATTCCGCGATAAGTTCTAACTTCCAATACGTAAAAAAAAGTCTTGAGGCACTGCGGATCACTGAATCAAAGTGAAATCACAATTCCGACGAAACGATGCACAGTGAACGACGCGATGAACTCTGGAGGACACGAAGCATTGTTCGCAGGTTGAATATGTCGGCTATGTCAATAATCCTGAACACGCGTGATCGTTTTGTAAGAGGGCGGCCTCTTGCGGGAACCACGAACGTGTTGTCAACGTTGTAACGTTCCCGCGGCAGTAGTTGTCTTTGGTGGCATCACTGTCTGTGATACTATAGAAACAATGATTTCAAGATTGGTTGCTTAGCCCAATGCAGGACTCGTATCACAACTTCTGTACGTAATTTGATCGAAAGAGTTAAAATGCTCTTTTCGAGTCGGCAAGATTTCTCAGCCCCTATTAGAACCAAAACCTTCCAGAGTTATACAAATTTGTACAGAATCCTCTGTTTATTTCTACAAATATAGCTAATACTGAAATAAATTTGAACTTAATATTACACTAGCCTTTGTTTCAATGAATACGGTGATTCTAAAAATCAAGCAATATAGCATTGACAATTTTTAAGTGCCTTACCATGAAATTAAGAACAATCTCTGACAGGATTTTTCAGTCAAGGATACAAAAGAAACAATTTTTTCATTCTTAAGATTTCTACTGCGCCGGAGATCACTGGAAGAAAGGATTTTTATTGTTTTTTAATATGATGAGCGTTTACTCTGGAGATTTTTCATCACATCAAATGATCTGAGTTGTGTGTGCAGTAAGTACATTCTGAGGAATAAATGGCGACGGAATGTTTTCGTAGAAGTCAATCTGCTTGATTACAAATTAAATAGGAAATGGCTGTTAGCCCATTTACCGTAGTAACACTAAACGTACCCCTTGGAAGGCTCAAAATGTAATTGCAAGTAACGCCTTAACAGTTCGTCTCAGACGAAAATTGAATAATATGATTTTTAGGGAGGAAACTTTTCTGCAACTTTGTTCTGTTTACATCTCGCAGCGTTTTAGGGATGTTTGCAAAAATAACTGCGATTTAACATTGCCTGTGTGTATGTAACGTGTTCCTGCTTCATAGGTCGCGCTGTTCAACTGATCGTCACCAAATTTTACTAACGTCTACTACGTGATCAAAAGTATCCGGAATTTCTTTAGTGTACCAAGAGGACATATTGCCGACATGCATCATACTTTCAATGAACATCGATCAAATATATTAGAAAACCTATTTTGCAACTTCGGCTGTTGAAATATTTAAAACAATAGTAAGAATTTGTTATTCCTGAAAACCCATCATGCTGGTATTTCGTAACACTCAATTTATTTGGCTAGGATGTATGAATTTACTTATTTCGCTATGATGAAATGAAATGTTTGTAGCACTTATGGGACTTAACTACGGGGTCATCAGTCCCTAAGCTTACAAACTACTTACGAACTAGCTAAGACTAAGGACGGCACAAATATCCATTCCCGAGGGGGGATTCGAACCCCCGACCGCAGTGGCCGTGCAGACCGTGACTGGAGCGCCTCAGTCCCCTCGGCCACCGCAGCCGGAATTTCGCTATGTGTATTAAGGATTTATTTAAATTTATTCGCTTATTTCGGTGGCTTTTATTTAAACTTGACTTCTTACTCAGGAAAAACGACTTTATTGGCTTTGCGATTCTATACGGGTTCCGATTTTACCGACAGAAGCATTGAACCCTAAAATGAAACAGTATGCGAAAGCACTGCGAAGTACGCGCTTATAGCTAATTTCAATTAGACATTAGAGGGAATTCAGTGACGTCTCAACACATGCCACAAGACAAAGAAACAATAGAAGAATCATGGCCGAATACAAGAGCAACAGCTAGCCATATAGACAGGTTTTGTATGTATGTTACAACGCACAGAACGTGTCAGTACAAATAGGACTCGTCAATGGGAGATGAGACAAATGCGGGTAAACCGTGCAAAAGACAAATACTAGCGAGACGCGGGCAGAAACAATAGCACTGTATCGCAGCAAAGATGAAAACAAAATGTAACGCTGTGGCGAAATAAAGGCTGTTATTCCGAACGAGGAACAGGAGAGGACAAAAACTGGCCGGCAGCTCGCCGAACAAAGTCGGAGTCAGTGGCAGCGCGGGCAAAAAATTTACATTCGTTGTCGGCGAGGCAGCGCGCCGGCTATTGTCGGCAGAAATGAAGTCGCCAAAGGGGAAGCAGTGTTTCGGAAAAGTGTTCGCTTATTGATCCGCTGTAACGTGTCGTCCGCGGTACAATGGGCGCAGTCAATAACGAAGGTTGTGCTTTATTGCAGGACATCGCGCCGGGATCCGGAAAGGTCTTTTATACTCGCGTGTATTACAACGATGCGATAAAGCTTTTCACCGAAGGCAAAAATTTGCTCTCGTTCGGCACGTTACAAAACAAGTCCTTCGACAGAACTCTCCTCTGCGAGTCAATAATTTTGTCTGCTCCCTTGATCATGGAACGCTGAGATTGATCAGGAGCGTCATATAGGTACATTTCGCGAATTCCTTGTGTTGCCACATTCGGATCGTCTACAGTTCACGTGTCATGCCGACACATCGCACCATCCCAAACGCTTTGACACCAACTGCGTCCTCCACGTTACGCTGTATATGTTGTATGAACAATGGATCTTAAAGAAATGCGTCACGCCATTACTCTTGAGTTCTCCGATCACTAAGATTAATACGTTACAAATAACGGTTCAGTTTTCTATGATACATACAAATTCACGTCCAAATTTTTGCAAAGATGTCACCCCAGTTCATTTATGGAAATTCTTTCAGCAATCGGTCATAAAAAATATATTTATTTATTCGCAAATCTAGATTTCGACCACTGTGTGGTCATTATCAATGCTTAAAAACAATTAAAATACTTAAAACATCTCCAACATGGAGGTCGAGATGTTTTAAGTATTTTAATTGTTGTTAAGCATTGATAATGACCACACGAATTTCCACAAAACAAATACAGTCGTGGAGCACCAATTCCAAGATGCAATCAAGCCAGTTTATTTATCTGTTGAACGAAATTCTATATCGTCGAATTTCTGTTCGTTGGTTTCGCTAAAACTCGAGAAAGACTGAACCGATTTGGCTAATTTTAGTCTCGGAATATTCGTGAGAGTCCATGGAAAAGCCAGAAAAGAGGAAAATCGTGAAAAACTGAAACGGCTTTTTCCAACTTTACCGCTCGTCCAATTGCGATAAAATTTTGTACATTTCATGTTGAAATCAAGAGGAAGGTTCGCATCAAATAATAATTTGGAAAAGTCGCCCGGAAAGTTGGAAAATTTAGGAAAAACCGAAAGCGATTTTTTATGAATAAAAATCAATTGTTGTAATAGCATCACTTGATTATGACATGACAGGACAAGGTTTTTAGGAAATAAATTTTTTTGGAAAATCTACCGGTAGATTTTTTTTTCTATGGGACTTAACTACGGGGTCATCAGTCCCTAAACTTACAAACTACTTATGAACTACTTACGAACATATCCATGCCCGATGGGGGATTCGAGCCCCCGACCGTAGTGGCCGTGCAGACCGTGACTGGAGCGCCTCAGTCTGCTCGGCCACCGCGGCCGGCTACCGGTAGATTGGAAAATTATAGAAAAACTGAAAGTGCGTTTTTCAACGTGTGTTTTTGATTGAATTCAGCACTATCACTGACTAATCACACGACGGAGAGTGATAATTGTTTTTTGTTTTATTCATTATGGTCTTGGAAAAGTTTTCAATAAAAAATAGCGGTAGTTAAAAAGAAAAGCCACAAAATTCGAACCAAGATTTTTTGTTTCAATGTGTTTCTAAATGTACTCAACGCTATAAGTTGAGAACCGTTCATACGATTGCGGTAAAATTTTGATCATTTGACGTTCAGCGAAAGATGAATGTTCTTATGAACTAAAAATTTGGGAAAGTTACCCGGAAAATTTGAAAATTCGCGAGACTCTGAAAGAGCTTTTTTCAATGGCATATCAATATCATTCGACTGATTGCAATAAAATTTTGCACATTTGACGTTCAAAGCAAGAGTAACGTTCTTATGAAATATAATTTGGAAAAGTTTCCAGGAAAACTGAAAAATTCAGAAAAAATAGAAAGAGTTTTTCTATGAAATATCAATACCATTCATCTGATTAAGATAAAATTTTTCGCGTTCGACGTTCAAAGCGAGAGGAAGGTTTGAGTGAAGTAAAAGTTTGGAATAGTTGGCCAGAATATAGGTAAATTTGTGGAAAACTGAAACAGTTATTTTCTTTGGGATATGAATGTCATTTTGCACATATGATTTAAATTAAAATGCTTTATATTAAGAGGTAAGTGACATGAAGTTCACCGGGTCATCTAGTACATACATAAAAATAAAGTTGAAGCATTAAATGAAAATTTGTGATGAGGCCGGGAATCGACCCGGACCATTCTTTCTAGGCAGACGCTTTACCGCTAGACCACAGCATCACTAGCGTTTAAGGTGCCTCGGAATAGTGTAAGCACGATTTCCCTCCACGTCACAAACTCTAATTCAGCTTCTGTGTTCCCACGAATTATTGTCACTACTGCCAAGGCTCTCCATGCAGCGGAATAGCAACTCGGCAAAGGATATACTGGAACATTCCTGCCTTTAACCTTAGCATGGAGGTCCGGGATAAATTCCCGGCCGCATCACAAATTTTAAATTAATGCTTCACCTTTATCTTTAATGTCTTTAACATGTTTGATACGAATAACAGTCTCAGGGTTTGTTTATTCCTATTTACATACATAAAAGTTATAGCTTTTAGAAACAAGACGAAATTCCTCACCAACTGAAAACTAGCTAAGCGATAAGAGATGGTCTCTACTTGTACGAATAAATTACATTCCGGGGAAAAGTCTCTAGATAATGGCACAGAGGAAAAAACAACCTTTTGAGAAGGAATAAGTCGAATGTCCTCAAGTGACGCTAAGTGATATCTCTCTCTCTCTCTCTCTCTCTCTCTCTCTCTCTCTCTCTCTCTCTCTCTCTCTCTCTCTCTCTTTGTATTCAAAATAAGAAAAAGGGTTCTGTCAACATGGACTTTAGAATGCATCATTTAAGAGCTACGAGTTCGTCTTCATTTTAGAATTCTGTCTCCTACCTAACTTCAAGGAAGAGTGAAATCTCTGTACAGTTATGATTCTATTGCCACTAGCAAATTACGACGTTGGGTTGTGTTAATTACATTAATAATAGGTCCCACTAGATGTTGTGTAATTATTAGTTGTATTACGACAGGCATGTTTCGGCTTTTGTTACTATTTTTAAGGGACGTCTTGATGAACCTGACGCCTAATGACATCAACAGTACCCTGCCACGTAACTGTCACTGCTTAGTTATTCGTAAAATTGTTATCAGGGTTGGAAACGTTTGACACTACGAACATCATTTCGTGTGCATGTACTGCTCTTTTTTCATATGAGGTCTCTAGTCCTCTTTAGGCTGCTATTTCTTGTAGTATCTCTGTAACATCTTTTCTATTATTTGTTATGATAGCTATAACGCCGGAAACGGCCAGACATTTTATGTTGATTGTGCTATTCTTGTCTTCCTATACCACTGACTCCTTTTTCCTCAGGTCTTAAAAAAATGTTCAAATGTTTGTAGAGTCTATGGGACTTAACTACGGGGCCATCAGTCCCTAAACTTACAAACTACTTATTAACTACCTTATACTAAAGACGGCATAAATATCCATGCCCGAGGGGGGATTCGAACCCCCGACCGTAGTGGCCGAGCAGACCGTGACTGGAGCGCCTCAGTCTCCTCGGCCACCGCGGCCGGCCGTGTTCAGTTATGTAACTTTGGTAATTCGGAAATTGAGACAATCTCGCTGCTGCAAAACAAAAACCGAATATAAGCAAATGGCCTCTGAAAATATTAGACATTATCATTGTTATTATCTAGCAAAAGTGATCAACACATGTAACACAAGAATCCAAAATACGTTTCGACAGTTATACAGTCCACAGGAATTAATGTTACTGATATGTGTGTGCGTTTGCGGACATGTCCGAAAGAACAAACACCACGGGTTGACATTAACGACCGTAAATTTACTCATACATTTCGACCGTTACAGGGCATTGAGATAAATGGCGAAGTTAAAAATTTGTGCTAGGACGGGATTCGAAACTGGATTTCCAACTATATTGGTTAAGTTGACCGCTGATCCGAAGCGCGAATCCGGGTTCGAATCCCGGTCCATTACAAATTTCCAGGTTCGCCACTGAATTTATCTCAATGCTCTGAAACGGTCGATATGTTAGAATATTTCGAATTCGGTAATTAAAGTGTAGCACAGGTGACTCTGGCCGACGACGCTCAGAACGTAAAGAGAGAGATAAACACTACAGCTCCACGTTATGTTGGTGTTGAGGTCATGACAGGCAGAGTACTTCGATCAGGGAGAACGAAGGCCTATATTCTCAGGTGTTAGGACTGATTTTAGGGATAGACTAAGCGTTTCGTTTGGAATTCTGCCCCACAACGATATGGACAGAACTGGTAAACGTTCTAGCGGCGCCGAGTGCTCTACTAGCGCCACACTGTTATGTCTAACTAAAATTGGTGTTGGAGTACGCTGCCTAAATACTATCATATTTATTTTCTTGGATATCTACAATATGGAGGTTACAAACTGTCAACAGAAAGCAAATAAAGTACTGTTCGAGGATGTGCCCACGCGAGCCTGTTACATAAGATGTTCCTGCTTTCTGGATGAGAACACAATTAACTGGTTTCAAACAGATGCAAGAACGGTGATTCATCTTTTATATTACTATGCGGTAGAGACCTGTAGTTCGTGAAATGAAATAACTTTAGCAAAGCAGGCGCACCTTCAACAAAGTTGATATATCTTTACACACTTCGTCAATGATTTCTCTGTCAGTTTTAATGAGTTAATATTACCGCAAATATTAAAAGTTGGAGTACTCATTATAGTTTGGGCCGGTTAACAACATGGTCATTAGCTCTCTCAGCTCATAACTAATCCAGTATTTGCGCAAGCGGCGGCTCACACAATACCAACTACAACTGTGGCTTCCATGAAGAAAAGACAATGTGAACGATTTTCATACAGGAGAGTATCGGGTATTGGGCATGGAAACATAATGTGTGTCGTGGTATCCGCAAGGACGCACTGTGGCGTTCCATAGTGTGTCAGATATTCAGAGCGCCGTCGACGTCGTCGTCGTTGTTGCTGTTGCTGCTGCTTCTGTGTTTGGTGTTGTTTTCTTTCTTCTTCTTCTTCTTCTTCAGTCTGAAATCTGGTTTCTGTATCTTTCACAGCTTTTTTTTTTGTTAATGGTTTTAGGGCGCAAAACTACTGAGGTCATAAGGGCCCAAGTAAGAACAAAGTTAAAACGCATGACGATGCAAAGGCAAATAGAAGGAGAAAGCTCTTTCCAGTCAGTCAACTTTCTAAAAGGAATAGGTAATAAACCAGACAATACCTAAGTAGATTTCTATTTAGTGTAGAGAGATGGCTGGATTCCACGGCTAAGAAATGTTAAATTTCCTTCGGCATATTGCTATGGCGGATAAAAAGTAAAACGCGATCTGCAGACAGCGTGTCATCTGCTAAGATATCAGGCAACACAGATGGGAAACACAGATTGTGACGTAGACTATTAAAATATGAGCATACAAGCAGAAGATGGCGTAGAGTCAACTGTTGGAAACAGTGACCACAAACAGGAGCAGGATCGCCGCTTAGTAGGTGGCGGTGGCTGGACCGACAGTGCTCTATACGTAGCCGGGCCGAGAGGAAAATGTTTAAATGTTTGTAGAGCTTATGGGACTTAACTACGGGGGTCATCAGTCCCTAAACTTACAAACTACTTATGAATTAGCTAATTCTAAGGACGGCACAAATATCCATGACCGAGGGGATTCGAACCCCCGACCGTTGTGGCCGTGCAGACCGTGAATCGCGCGCCTCAGTCTCCTCGGCCACCGCGGGCGGCGGCCGAGAGGAGATCAGCCAACCAGTTGGAAGAGGTTTAATGTCCCTACGTTTGTACCCATATCACTTGCCCAGAGTCTCTGACGCGGAAATCATCTGAGGGGACTGCATACCGACAATCTTTCTTTCCGCGAACAATACGTGACTGGAATAGGAGGGAGAAACGATAGTGGTACTCAGGGTACCCTCCGCCACACACCTATCGGGTGGCTTGCGGAGTGTGAATGTAGATGTAGATGTAGAATAGGTACAAATCGAGGGAGGGGACTGTATTCTTTGCAGCACAAACAGCCTCCTCGTTCCGCGACACAACGACGTGATCAGGAATCCACGGGAACTCTACTTTGGTTCCACTGTCAGTGATGGAGCGAAAGCACGCCTGGATTCTTTGTACCAAGGGGTGTACCGCATACAGCGCGCAAAGACTCTGGAGAACATTCAGAGAATCTGAGCAGATGACAGTACTAGAGAGCTCATGTCGCCTGGTGAACTGTATGACCTGATAGAGGGCAAAGAGTTCCGCAGTACAGATTGAGCACTGGTCAGGAAGATAATACTGGAAAGAATCGTTGCCGAATAGGAAGGCACACCAAATCTCTCCATGCTCTTGTCCATCATGTGTAAGCCTCTTTATCTCCACATAGCAGCCGCGGATCACCCCCCTCCACATCTTTATTCATAACTAAACCTGACTAATACCAACTCTGTCAAAAGATTCAAGAGGTATTCTTTCGACTGGAGTACTACAAGAAACAATCTCTTTTCTATAAAATACGATTTCAGTCTCTAATGCCTGTACAAACGAACAATGATTTGCATACTTTTGCGTCCACTGACGGCAGCATTGGGCAACCGGGTAAAACAAAAAAATGAATCAAACTTACGGTCTCCTCGTTTGGTGCTTACCTGAGAGCTTCGTTAAGTTCTGGATCTGGAGGTGAAGAGTGGTCACCGCTGGGGGCGGCGCCGGCGCCATCTTTCTGACGCAGTTGCTGCAACAGAACAAAGCGCAGGTTCCTGATACTCTTTAGTGTTAACCAAGGCCTAATGTCACACCGCATAATAAGAAGCTAATGAAAAGCGTCCTAATGATGAAGCAAAGGTAGTGTCTAGGCTATATACGCGATATGTACAAATTTCAGTAGTAGTATTACAAAACAAAATACAGAATTCACAGCAATAACATACTTGAGGAACTTTTTAATTGTTACCATTTCTCTACTTATTTATTTTCAATACAGATGGTGAATAGCGTATTTTCGGCATACAAACATTCCACTTGTATACCTTGGCGAACAAATAGCAATTCTAGGAAACAATACAAATTTTAAAAGCTCTCCCCAGTTAAGAGTCATCAATGGAGCTCCATTTCTTACATTTCTAGAGGTGCAATGCATACTTCTGTGACAATTTATTTGCACAGTGAAAGTAAAGTTCACCTGAAATAAACCACTTACTGTGACTAGACAATGATGACGAAGTACTCGACTTATCCTTAATTATCGATCCGTCTTAGCATTATCCTGATGTCTTCAACTACGACAGGTCTTAATATTGACGGGGAATGTTTAATCCGTCCATCTTGCTTGCATCGTTACAGTTCTTAACACAGATCTCAAAAGTGGCAACAAATACTATGAGGTGACAAAAGCCATCGGATAGCAATACTGATGGCAACAGAATAGCATACACAAGATATAAAAGCCCGGTGCATTAGCAGAGCGGTCATTTTTACTCCGATGATTATAGTGAAAAGGTTTCCGACGTGATTACGGATACATGACGCATGACTTCGAATGCATGAAGGTAATTGGAGCTATAAGAACGGGACATTCCCGATCGGAAATCATCAGGTATTCAGATCACGAGATCCAGACGGAAATGAGTGCGGCGAGTATTCCAAATGTCAGCCATTACATATCACGGAGGACAACGCAGTTGTCGACGCCCTGCTATTAAATCACCGAATGAAGGAAGGAAGGAAGAAAGAAAGAAAGAAAGAAAGAAAGGAAAATAGGGTACATTGATTCGTCCACAGCTTGGTCTCTGGAGGCGGAGCTCACGCTCTGACTGGGTAAGGATGGGAAAAACAAAACAAAAATCTGCCGTGCCTTTTCGAAGGAACCACCCGGATTTACCTGGAGTGATTTAGGGAACTGACGGAATACCAAAATCTGGATGGCCAGAGGTTGCTATCGCCCTGTTTCCCCTAAACTGAATTTTATGATCTCACACAAAGAGACATTAAATACTGAATATCACAGAATGGTAATCTTACAAACTTTGAAGACTTGTATGTAGAGAATGCCATATACCTGAAACGAAGTAAGGATCACATTTTCTCATGTAACACCATGAAGTCTATAGGAAGCAGAAACTTAAGCTGTATGATTCGCGTACTAGACAGATTAACTAACTCGGAAGGTTTCAGAATACTGACGCTATTCCCGCGGAATGTCTGTTTGGCCTTGCTTAACTGCAAGCAACGGAAGAGAGCTGTCGACGTTCTCACAACGTGTACTTCACATTCCTCATAGCCTATTTATATAGCGATACCTTTGCACGTAATGTCTGTGTAAAACAATGCTCTATAATTATGCTATGTCACTATACGACAATACGTGAATAAAATTTGTCATATAAATTAGTCTTGATGGAGATTCAAAAAAATGTTTTTATAGCTTATGGGACTTAACTAACGGGGTCATCAGTCCCTAAACTTACGAACTACAAACTACTAACTAATACTAAGGACGGCCCAAATATCCATGCCCGAGGGGGGATTCGAACTCCCGACCGTAGTGGCCGTGCAGACCGTGACTGGAGCGTCTCAGTCCCCTCGGCCACCGCGGCCGGCGATGGAGATTCAACACCTCCTAAATTCTGACAGGCATTCTATTAATTTTTCCATCCCAAAATATATGCCATTAACAACTTGCAGATTTTTCAATCTGACTAGACTAAACATGTACGCAGCACTCCGACACTTATACCGCAACTGAAAATAATATTCCTCACAGCATACTTTCAGTTCAAAATTATCTTCTATTACAAAACAAAGTCTTACAATGTATTCGATGGGGTTAATGTTGCTCCATAACCACCATAAACCTTCGAAAAATTGGAAGGTCTAATTTTGTGTGCTGTGACACATCTCATGCATAATCTTTAAGCTATTGTTTGTTGGAATCGATAGGTTCGGACGCCATTAGTCAATTCTCCTGCCTCAGGATAATCATCCCATTTGACTGTATTTAATAGCATTTAATAACCGTAAGCGATACGACAAACGTCAGAGGTAAATGTGATTGATAACCGTTTCTTGATACTCTTCAAATAGAAACGCTGTTGTACTGATTGTAGAGAGTTCAATTTTTAACTGCTTAGGCGTCGGTGAAAATGGATGTTTCTTTTGGGCGCTGGCGTGAACACAAAAGCTCGTGTTTCATCGCCCATAATGTAGCACTGTTCATGCCAACGTCCCTCCTCTGTTCAACGGCTGAAGTGTTAAAGTGAAACAGTAAATCGTCTCTGGTCTCCTGCCACAGGACTATCCAAAAGGCATAAGTAGGCTTAGTCCCTTCAGTGACATCACAGTAACCGACAGACGCAGCTGTGGGTGTTTCCTTTCGTCGACTCAGGTAATTTTGGGTAACTTGTGCAGTGCAGTTAATTCATACATTATTTCAGACATCTTTGATACCGAATTGCCATCAAACGCTTGACTATATAAGAACATCAATTCTGAGATGGTTAATAGAAGTAATGATGGTGCTAACTACCCTGATCAAAACAATTAGGAGATCAGATACGATACACACTATATATAAGGTAATGTATTTTATTCAGATATTGGTTACAATTGTCATTCGTGTGTGATACAGTACTATATCACGCTGTCTCAACTCTACTTGAGATTTACATGCCACGTGAGATTGGCCGTGTGTTCTAAGGCACCTTGCTGCGGCTGCTCCTCAAGAGACGTTCGCGTCTTCCCTCGAACAGGTTCTTTGTATTCTCCTTACCATAAGTTTGTTTAAGTAGCTTGCAAGTCTAGGGACTGATGACCATTGCAGTTTGGTCCCACAGCTTTACAAACATTTGAAAATTTTTTGACGTTTATATGGCGTTTACTTAGAGCGAGGCAACTTGGGGCTACCATAATAGACATTCTCGTTGTCCACTAATATCGCGTGTGATTGCCTCGATCGGCCAGTACAGTTGCTCACCTGCGTGGCATGGTCAGTATGGAGTTATCAGTCAGGTCGTAAAGGATATTTGGCCACTCTTCCACGTGTGCAATATGCAACCGTTATGGAAGGTGCTGGTCTGGCTGCAATGCAGACGTGCACAATTGGATTTAAGTCCGGTGAACAAGCTGGCCTCTCCATTCTCTCAGCTTCTAGCATGTTCTCCACCGGTGCAGTTCTGTGGGAACGAGCGATATGGTCCAGCAGGTGCAACCCGTGTCCTGTGGCACCATCTTAGGGCACAACAAAACGTCGAAGGATCTCGTCTCTATAACTTTGAGCAGTCGAAGCGCCATTCTGAACGGCATAGAGGTCCGTACGTCCGCCAATACTGACTACTGTACATACTATTCGTCCACCACCATGATATCGTGAATGTTTCCTGCACATAACGAGGAATGTTCCGAGTTCCACGTTCTCTCCAGATGAGGGAACGACGACTGTCCAGCTGAACATAAACTCAAGACTCATCTGTGAACAAAACCCGGCGCCATCCGTTACGAGTCCAATCCTGATGTTCCTCCTCCCACCTTCAGCGGACTAAGTGGTGTCCACATACACCACAGAAATCACTGCGTAGAGGCCACATTGTCGCAGGCGAGTTCGGACTGTTTGTGTTGATACTGCGCGTCCTGTTGGTGTCTGAAGGGTGCGTCGCCGGTATTCACCCTCATGTCTCGACGGGCTGTTAACCGGAGATAACATTCTGTCTAGCGCATACTACCCGTGGTCGATCTTGGCCTTGCCTTCCCTTAACGGTTCCTGTTGTCTCAAATCGCTTCCAGGTACTGGAAATAACACTTTGGCATACTCCAATAGCTGCAGCCACCTCCCTCTGTGTCTGTCCCGCATCCAACCCTCCTACTGCTCTCCATGCCATAATAATGATTTCCGCGTAAGACGCCAGAGAGATGAAGTGATAACATTTTTCATGTATAATTTTCTGTGCACTCGATTTGCAAACAGAAAAATCGCACTGCCGTGTTTTACGGCCCACTTTAGATCTGCCTGTAGTTTTATGATTTTTTGTAAACATTTCGTACAAAAATAATAGAAATATAAACAATAAAAAATTATGGACGATACGATTACGTCTATTGTGATAATATCTAGGCCTATGCACCCAACACGTAAGATTCGTTCTGAACTTACTTTAATAAACAGCCGAAATTATTTGATATTTGAGTTTAGCTTTGACAAACATACTCTTTTTTTTTTAATGTTTACCTATTTAAACTATTATTTTAATATCTCTCCAACATTTTCATTATCTTTTTCCGTTAAAATATTATATCCTGTCTTGCTTTGATAATTTGTTCTAAGTTTATTTCTTTTCCTGTACTGGTTACGAATGACTATAGCCTGTGTACATCTGGTGTTATACGTGTTAGACGGTGATTCGAAACATGACGGGCGCGGTGGCTCAGCGCGCTCGGTCAGAGGGCTCGTCGTTCACTTTAACGAAAATACTGAGTGAACGACGAAACAATCAAACTAAAACAAAAACCAACATCCACAAAGGACCGATCAAACCGAAGAACCAATGAAAAAGAGAGAAAGAGGGTTCAACGCCATCCGCAATATAAAAAAACTGATGAAAATTCTCAGCCAACAACTCAGAACGAATTACGAACATGTACAAAAGACGAAAAATCATCGCTCTACCTAGAGCACAAAAAAAAAAAAAATAAATAAATAAATAAATAAATAAATAAACCGTCACTGGCATTTTTTTTTAAATCTTGATTCCTAAAACGTTATATTACACTCTTGTCTACTAAACTCAACTATATTCTGGAAGATTCCGAGTTGTCCAAAAGTAACAGCGCCTTCTCTGAAAAGTGCATTTGTTCTATTTTGTGAACATACCATGAAATACTTACCAAAGAATTGCAAACACGGATTTCTTTTTCACATATACATAAACTGAGGAGACACCGCTGTAATGACTGTTGTAAATTACGTAATAATAGTAGTAACTTTGTATATAAATTAAGAACTAGAGCCGGCCGCGGTGGCCGCGGGGACTGTGGCGCTTCAGTCACGGTCTGCACGGCCACTACGGTCGGGGGTTCGAATCCCCCCTCGGGCATGGATATTTGTGCCGTCCTAGTTCGTAAGTAGTTCATAAGTAGTTTGTAAGTTTAGGGACCGATGACCCCCTTGTTAAGTCCCATAGACTATACAAACATTTGAACATTTAAGAACTAGAGTTATGTGGAATTCTGTGTCACCACACTTACTCCTTTTGTTATTTTAGCTGTAAAAGAAAACGTAGTCACGGTTTAAAACAGAATATTCACTCTTTATTTTAGCTCAGAAAAAAGTGAGATGAAGAAAGTCATATCTGAAATGCAGTAAAGGTAATACAAGCTACGTCATAAGCGTCCATAGCAACCACACCATAGACAAACATTTTAGTAGACGCAGTGATTCTAATCGAAGACTTTCAACATATTCGTAAGCAGTGAATAATTGGTTAGAAGATAAAAGGAGCAAGGTAATTTGTTGCGATGTATACACTCCTGTTTCATTAAGGAACGACGGTTGCCTCAGAAATCTAGGACTTCATTTATATATGAAACAACCAGTATCAACACGTTATTTAGAATATTCATTATTAGTACCCCCCAATGCATGTGCATATTGCCGGCCGCGGTGGCCGAGGGGACTGAGGCGCTTCAGTCACGGTCTGCACGGCCACTACGGTCGGGGGTTCGAATCCCCCCTCGGGCATGGATATTTGTGCCGTCCTTAATATAAGGTAGTTCATATGTAGTTTGTAAGTTTAGGGACTGATGATCCCGTAATTAAGTCCCATAGACTTTACAAACATTTGAACATTTTGAACATGTGCATATTTCTTAGAAGACCACTGTTCAATTCTCTGTTACGTATTTCACGGCATGTTCACGAAATAGAACAAACGCACATTTTAGAGGGAGCACTCTTACATATGCACAACTCTAAACAATGCAGAGCATAGCTCTATTTAATTAATAAGGGTGCCCAAACCCTTTTAGGAGCCAAGATGAATAAAGAGGAGGGTCGTGCCGAGTTTCTAACTATCGACCATGTGCATCACAACCTAACACGTTGCACATTACACTACAGCAGACAGTTACGAAATGGTTCCTCAATTCTCATACTATTGATGGAAGTTATCAACTGTTAATATGGCATTTTAGACACTGAATTATAACTTATCGTACTAAGAACGACGTGTTTTTGTTAACTTTTCAGTGCGCCACGGCTTTGAAATGACAATGCGTAAGTTGTAATAAGACAATCATAAAATACAGCATGCAAGATGGCGTATGCCAGAGAGAGTTCTGGACGAGGAATGTCACGCGACATCTCCGAACATCTGGTTTACGTAAATTCAAGTGACGCTGTCGAATCGCCGTTATTTTTGCAAATATTTCTGTAACAGTGAGAGTTTGAAAAAAACATAACAGATCAAAGTTGTAGAGAATTTTCTCGTCTACAAATACGGTTATTCAATTTTCGTGTCAGATGAAGGCTTAAGCCGTTATTTTCTCTTAAATTTTAAGCTATCAAAAAGCGATCGCAAAGGCCCACTTTTAGTGTTACTGCCGTAACCTAAAGTGGGCCAAAAATAATTTCACAGTATGAAATCATTGTGTTAAAATGCTGCAACGATATGGCAGAAATACTAACACAGGGCGAGTTTGACATGCGTTAACGGTAACAAAAGCTTAGTGAAAAAAGCATTTGGAACATCCTACTTCAAAGTAAGCGAACAGTACTCCATGTTAGTATCAAGACAGAACAATACAAGCTCTTGTACTAGAATCCAGTCTGAACTAAATGACAGAAATTAGGTTCACTTTTATCCAGTTAATGGGTAACTGCAGGAACACGCTTTCTGCAGATGACATTAGTGTCGAGTAGGGTGTGAGCTTAGCCGGCGTCACGAGGGTGGTCCTCATGCGAGGGGAGCAGAGAGAGTATGCAGCTGTTTAATGCGCGGAGGAGACTTCGTTAGCAGCGCTACGCCTATACGCCATATGTTGCAGATGGCTACTTGCATAGTCCACGGCAAGAGGCTGCCTGGGCTGACAATGAGCGAGTGACGCTCTGCATAAAAGGAAATATTTGGAGGGACTAGGCATATACAGTTCGACTCGAGACAACCTGACAACTATATTTATTCCAAAACGATTCAAGATACAACCAAATGATTTTGACAAATGACAGCACGAGAGTGGACTTCTTTCAGAATGTTTACAGTACAGCTTCATATCTAGGTACACGCTACGGCAACAGATTTCCTTTTTGCTTTATCTGGCATTTCTTGAAAAGAGGAATGCAGTGATTTAACATTTCTCTAACTATAGTAAGCTGATACACTAAAGATGTAGTCGACATATCACTCTCGCCATGCACCGTTTTAAGTTCTAATGTTGGTGAATTTACCCTGCCCCACCATTTGGTAATGTTATCAGATTTAATAGCAGATTTTCTGTTTTCAAGTCACACTTCAAATGTTAAAAGCCTTAAGTAATTATATCGTCTATGACAATTATGCTGGAAAATATATTAACGGGGAAGGGCTGATACAATGTGAGTATAAGTTGACATGTGAAAAGAACTAGGACGACTGAATGACTGTCAGAAACGAACGACAAAATGACCAACTTGGTATCTCAAATGACTATGATATCTACCGTATTATTATACAGAGACAGATTTACGAAGACTGCAAACCGATCGTTTCGGGCGATGTTTTCTCGTATTCATTTATTTCGCATCTGTTTATTCTTCCCATGTGAAATTTTACATGATTGGACGATCGGGTGGGTGCACAAAATAATTCCAACACATTATGAATGAAACAGACAAGATAACTGCGAGATTTTCTGCAAATTTATTCGTTTATGAACCGAAAAAAAGAAAAAAAAAAAAACATTGCTCCCATCTAAGATCTATAAATCTCACTGACATTGTGTTAGAAACAACGAAATAAAACTTTTAGATAAAGGCCTGAAACACAACATCAACATAAATATAAATGAAAACTATATAGAAAAACTGATAGTAGAATCAGGAAACAAAAAAGAATCAAGTGAACTAAACATTGGTCTTATAAGAGAGCTTTTTAAGTAATCTGTAGTGCTTTTGCTTCCTGTATTTTGTTTCACATGTATTATTACGTTTTTTTATTTCATTACTGACAAAACTAAAAAAGAAATTACAACAAAATAACACCATCATTAGAAGAGCAGATAAAGGAAACACAGTTATTCTGATGGACAAATACCAATACATCAGTAAATCACAAAAAATAAAATTACAGAAGTAAAATCAGATACAATCAATAGATTACTGATGAAGTTAAGAAACACACTGAAAATCAATACTCAAGTGTGGAGTTTTGCTGCCGTTTTTGCTGTGGTACTTTTATGTTGTCTGCCCACAATCTTTATCAATGCTCGTCAATTAACTTGGGTTTTCGCCCACTATTCCTCTTCGCCAATGACGTTTCACCTTGTTTTGTGTGCGCTGTTATTACTGAAGACATTGTCGCTTCTGAAACGTTAAACACTGCAGTCGTTTTCTTCACAGATGCTCCCACTAACTGCGGTATTTTTGGTAGTGTCAGAGATCACGCATTTCACCGACTATTTCTGTTGGCCATCCCCGAACAAAATGTATAATATACTGTAAGGTAAGGTCCAAGACTTCGTACTTCAATAAATGTGCACTGCGTTCGCGTCAGTGTTAACACGTTCGTAGAGGTGCCAACTTGCAACCAGATGTAGTATACACCATGATGTTCCCTGAATAGCAATTTGCTTAGTTAACCTCTCACACCCACATTCGAGGCGGTACCTGATACAATACAGCGAAAAATTACGACGGTGGTAATACGACAAAATACAGTCAATAGCAAAAGGAAGAAATGAAGGAAGCTTAGGGTTTAACGTCCCGTCGACAGCGTGGTCATTAGAGACGGAGCTTACGCTCGAATTTTCGGGTAAGGATGGGGGAGGAAATCGGCCGTGCACTTTGAAAGAAACCATCCCGGCATTTTCCTGGAGCGATTTAGGGAAATCACGGAAAACTTAAAATCTGGCTGGCCGGAGGTGGATTTGAACCACCATCCTCCCGAATGTGAGTCCAGTGTCTTACCACTGCGCCGACTCGTCGGTCAATAGCAAAAGACTGTGCAGCAGCATGACGAAAATGCATCGTGTAGTAAAATTTATCGGAAAAAAACAGTCGAGCACCAACAATTTCGGACTGTTAAGGAGGAGAGAATAGCCACGTCCGAAAAGAACAGACACCACATAAAACAATATGCTCTCAACAGGCAACTGACAATTTCAGTGAAAACGCATTAATACGCTCGATCCCTTGCGGGAATCCAATATAGGCTGCGGGCAAGTGGAATCAAACGGGCAGGGGAGACTGCAATCGTAGTGTGCTATAAGTTGAGAATTTTGGTTGAAAGGGAAGCGTGCCTGAATAACCTAATTGGTTAAGGAGACAGCTGGCCCCAAGCGGGAATTCTGGGTTCGAATCCCCGTCCGGTACAAATTTTATACTACACCGCTGAATTTATTTCAATGCCCCGAAACGCTCAAGATGTTTCAGTATTTGTAGAATTACTGCCTTTATTGCCAACCAATATTGTCTGTTCTTTCGAACGTGTCCGAAAAGAACAGACACCATATTAATAAAAATCCCTGGGGCCTGCTAGTGTCACAATAAGACTATCTTGGCCACCATTTCCAACAGCTCCCGTATTTTGAGGTTCAAAACCTAGTAAACCTACGAGTGGAGAGCTGCAACAAACACTAGTCTTCTGTCAATGGCCGTGTCGATATGGATTCACCGGTTCCCGTCAGATCACTGAAGTTAAAATCTTGGATGGGTAAGCATCCGGCTACATAACGGGCTCTTGACAATTTTCCCTTTGCGTTCCGGCAGAGGAGATAGGAGGGGTGGTGGTGCAAATTCCTGATCGCCAGTCTTGACGCCTAACTACTTCTTCTTTCCTAGCATTTTTCCCATTACTTCAGCCTTCAGCTACGTCTCCTCCACAGAGCTCTGTTGTGGACGTCTTCAGGACTGAGATCCACATCGCACACGTCCTCCTTGATGTTGTCCATCCACCTCTTCAGAGGTCTACCACGGAGTGGGCGTCCTCCTGGATGGAATTGGAGTGCTTCTTTAGCCACAGAATCGCACTCTTTTCTCATGACGTGGACTTACCACCGAAGACGAGCCTCTCTTGCCGTCTCTAAGATTGAAACTACTCCAAGCCTTTGGCGGACATAGTTATTTGTTGCAAAGTCATAGCGAGTCGATCAAAGAGACCATCGCAGCATTTTCATCTCTATTGTTTTCTCGTCAAAGGTCGGCATTCTACCCCGTAGAGGGCTACTGGACGCACTACTGAATTATAATTTTTGTCTTCTGATGTACAGGCATCCCTTTGTCACAAAGAACAGCAGTGACCTGTCTCCATTTCAGCCATTCTGTATTTACTCTCATCCGGGTGTCCAGGGTGGAATCATTCGAAGATGTCATGGATCAAAGGTATTTGAGGTCGGTGGTTTTGTTCAAATCCTGGCCGTCGAAGCTGATGGTTTGAGGATCGCTTTCCAAATAGGTCGTCTTCTGGATATTCAGACGCATGCCATTCTCAGCTAGCCTATCATTCCAAGCCTGGATTTGATCATGAAGTTCCTTGCGAGTTTTCTGTGTCAATTCCACGCCGTCGACATAGATAAGCGTCCAGGGATGAGATGTCTGTGTTCATGCAAAGGATGAATAGTAGTGAGAGAGGGTTGAGCACTGATGAACACCAATGATGATTTTAAAAGGTGGAGAGACTCCAGCAGGACACCTGACTACACTTGTTACATCTCGATAGAGAAGCTGGATCCAGTTCACGTACATTTCTGGTACTCTGTGGTGTTGTAGAGCTCGCCAGATCGGATTACGTGGGACCCTACCGAAGGCTTTCTCTAAGTCGAAACATCCAAAGTGTGCAGTCTTTCTCTTCTCTGAGTGCTTCTCCATCATCAAACATGCAGCATGGATGGCATCTGTAGTGCCACAGCCAGTCTTAGCGCCTGTGTCCTGCATTAAATTCCAAACGTCTCCGTAGTGTCTCATGGAGTGAGGGTCCAGGACAATGTTGATGGTGATCAGTCCGTCGGATGGGGACGTTAAGCTCGGTGGCCCACTTGGTGCTTTTAGAGAGTACGCACGGGATTTCACCCTCTGCTTTCTCCTATCGTCTCCAACACGACACTACACAACACACGTACCCATTACACTTACGTAAACTCCAGTATATAGTTCTCATATTTCGGGCAGGAAAGGTGTTTGTGGGCGGGAAGGATAGGGGAAAAGTAGTTAGGAGGCTGAACCTGCTCTTCGGGTGTCTCCCAGGTATTTATGCATGGGCGTTGGCAGAGGGTGGTTTTGGGGTTCAAACCCCTCCCGAAATGTAGACAAAGTTAACAAAAAGTGGCATTTACAGTAATTAGATAGAAATACAAAGAAAAGCGTAAAAACTATCATAAGGAAAATGGAAAGGCAACTTAAACACATCTACTATTATAAGAAGAGAATAATAGAAGATAGGAAAGATTCAAATCAAATGTTCAAATGTTTGTATAGCTTATCGGACTTAACTACGGGGTTATCAGTCCCTAAAGCTTACAAACTACTAACGAACTAGCTAACACTAAGGACGGCACAAATATCCATGCCCGAGGGGGGATTCGAACCCCCGACCTTAGTGGCCGTGCAGACCGTGACTATAGCGCCTCAGTCCCCTCGGCCACCGTGGCCGGCTAGGAAAGATTGGTTTGAGTGACAGTCTGAAGAATAAGAGTGGAAACTCCAGGGTCGAAGGCCTAGGAATTTACTTTGAGCCCTGCCATCCTGGAGTATCGGAGACTAGAGTTTATCCGAAAAGTACACGTTACCACAATATCCAGTCATTGAAAACCTGTCCCGAAATCATATCCTGACTACGCCCATGCATTCATGCCATGCGATTTTACTTTACTGGTGCTCTGACTGAAGACCACAACTACGGTGATAGATGTCGAGCGTGCTGCATTGAAGCGCGCGTGGTGTCATCGTTATTGCGTCAGGATGGGGCAGGATGCGTAAGAAAAGGTGCGACATTTGTGTCCAGTGGGGAGGGCCCCCGCGACAAAGGCAGTGCGGCACCTGCCGCCCGGCAGCATACAATGGTCGGCAGCAGGTGGTGCAGCATCCTCGCGACTGGCGCCGCCCCGCTTTTTAATTAACACGCGCGGGCACGTGCGCGCGTGTCCCGACAATGGCAGCGGATAATGACGCATCGGCCGCCTATGCCCGCCCAAATATTATGAATCGAGTGCAGCGCTTAGCGCCGAGGAAGGTATTTCATTTGGGTGGCAATAGCCGGCCGGGCGAGGGGAGCGGGGCGCCGGGGCGGGGGCGGGGGCGATTGTCCGCCGCTGGTACCAGAGGAGGAGGCGGCGGCGCTGGCAAGAATGGAATTATTAAGAGCCAGAGACAATGGCGTTATTAAGGCGCGGCGCGGCCTGCGGTCGGGCTGAGTACGCCCCCACCTCGCGGCCAAACATTTAGCTCCGCCATCGCCGAAGTCAGCAGAAAAAAAGGGCGGGGGTGGGGTGGGGCGGGGGCGGAAAGACGCGCGGGTGAAATTGCGCGGGCGTCTTAAGCGGCTTAGGCGGCGATTGTCCCGCCGCCTGATCCCTCACAATGCGCGCGCAGCTCGCCAGAGCCAACTTCACGCTCGCCGGTAATTCCCGCGCCACAATGGCGTGATTATAAACCTCGCGATTCCCTGACTGCTGCCAATTCCATTCTCTTGCGCCTCCCCCCCCCACGGCCGGGCGTGCCGCCGGGGGTGGGTTGCTCTTCATTTAGCGCCTGCTACAAAATCTGCCCGCAGCAATCTCTTTTTCCCCGGTCGTGTCTATGGCCTGAATGGCGAGACGAGGTTAATAAGGCCGTCGTGTCCTCCCTCTCTTACGCGAGACTGGCTGGCATCTGTGATCGAAAATGCAACGCCGCCACTCGCTCTCCCGAGCAACATTTCTTCCATCAGATATAAGCCAAAACGAATGTCTAGCTATATACTTTTCTATATCTCAGTGGCGGTGCGTCCTGTGTGTTCACTGAACACCCGGAAAATTTTCGTCGTGAAAAACAGTAAAAAAATATATAAAATAATAAGTATAAAAAATAATATATTTCCTTTAGACAATATTGTCTCCTTATACCAAAGATATTAGACATAAGGAGAAGCATTGAATTAAAATTGTGCTGTGACCGGGATTCGAACCCTAGACCTCCTACTTACTAGGTAGGCAGTTTAGAAAAAAATGTTCAAATGTTTGTAGATCTATCGGACCAAACTGCGTGGTCATCAGTCCGTAGCTTACAAACTACTTAAACCTAGGTAAACTAACCTAAGGACAAACACACACATCCATGCCCCAGGGAGGACTCGAACCTCCACGGCGAGCAACCGCGCGCTCCGCAGCGAGACGCTTTATACCGCTCGGCTACTCCACCGCGGCTAGGCGGTTTAGACTACTCACCTAACGCACATTGAACTAAAATGGTTTAACATCTTTGTGTCGGTTCTACGTAGTGCAGATAACATCATTTCGTCAACCGAGACGATTGTAATAATACATAGTTGTTGGAGTTTGGAGTTGGTGTTTACTTCTGTGTATTCTACAAAAGAAATTACACAAGCAATTGGGTTCAGATAGTGTAGTGAGCAGGTAGTGCAATGCAACAACACGTGACTTACATGAATCTATGGCATGCAGAGCCATACGAAGGCTGGAAGTGGGGACAGACACAGTTGTCGTTTGATAACTTTGATGGGAGGACACAATAAATTACGGACACCGGTAATAACAGCCACCACATTTGAACGTAGTGTATCTTACAAAAAGTACATAATGGAAGCCTGAGGATGGTGCCGGTGGAGTGCCCAAATCGGTTGCTATAGTAACAAAAAGATTAAAAGCACAGCTGCTGGAATTGTTTTCAGTTGAGACACAGATGGAGGTGACTGCAGCTATTGTAGTGTCCTAAAGTGTAATTTCCAGGACCTGGACGCGATTTCAGACAACAGTAACTGTTAATCTTCTAACAGTCACGGGCCAAGGTAACATCAGCAAGAGATAACCGCTACCTCCCGATAACAACGTGTCGAGACAGGCAGCTAAGTGCAACATATCTCCAACGCACCCTCCAGACTGTAACAGGACGCACAATGTCACTGCCAAGAGTCAGAAATCGCCTTCTGGAATGTAGCTCCTACGTACGGAGGTCTATGGTGTGTCTCCCATTAATAACACGATATCGTTTAGCTCGTAGAAACTGGACCGAGGAACATCACGATTGCAAAAAATGTTCAAATGTCGGTAAATCTATCGGACCAAACTGCGTGGTCATCAGTCCGTAGCTTACAAACTACTTAAACCTAGGTAAACTAACCTACGGACAAACACACACCCCCATGCCCCAGGGAGAACTCGAACCTCCACGGCGAGCAACCGCGCGCTCCGCAGCGAGACGATTTAGACCGCTAGGCTACTCCACCGCGGCTAGGCGGTTTAGACTACTCACCTAACGCAGCATTGCAGCCAAAGCTACTACACGGACTGTCTTAAAGCACGTCTCCCTTAACCCCACATACTTTAATTCTGCCTCATGTTCCCTGTGTGTGGTGTGGAGGGATATGTGCTTTAAGACAGTCCGTGTAGTCTCTTTGGCTGCAACGCTGTGTAGCTGAGTGGTCTAAAGCGCATATCTAGTATAGTAGGAGGTCCAGGGTTCGAATCCCAGCCACAGCAAAAATTTTAATTCAATGCCTCTCCTTATGTTTTAAAATAATAAGTGTTTTTAAACTCATTCTTCGTTTCGTACTTCAATCAGATCATTTTATATACACATTCAAAGTTTTTCTATCGCATAAGAAACTGTTTTACGTCGAAGAGACAGGACGTATACGAGTCCTGGCGCGGCCGCTTAATATACGCAATAGTGACCTCATACAAATAGTGTTGCATACAAATCTATAGTTTTGTTCCAATCTTTATGAAATTTTGTACACGTAAGCTTCAAGCCACGAAAACGGTCGCCGTAAGTGTAAGAATCACTTACAACACATAGTTCACAAGATATGACATAAATAATGAGATGCGCGAAAAACTGCTGCATTAAGCAACAATGCTGCTCATTTTCCCCAACACCACTGGAGCGATTGCAGCCAAATTTAGTACACATATTCCTTACGTGAGATAAGAATTGTAGGAGTAAGAACACATGGTTCAGGAGATATAACGTCATAAAAAATAATAGTTGCAATAAACTGCCACATAATGCGACGAAACTTTAGAAATACACTATATGAGAATGACAGTACTTAGCGACTTGCAACAAACTTTATATTGTCATAACATAACAAAAATCATTGTTGTTCCTATCACTAATAGTCGTAACAATGCATGGCATTGTTCACAAAAGTATATATGGAGGCCCCAGATAGCCAGTCTTGTAATAGTTTCCGAAGCCGTCACTATGCCAGTTTGGGCACCAATGTATTTATTGTTGATGCATTGTAGGGTAAAAGTTATGTTGAATGAAACAGTTTTATTCACATACCCGGTGTGTGCTCCGAGTTCTTGCTTTAATTTCAACGCAATCATAAAACGGAGAACATTGCACCCGCTGCGCATATTCTGAATGAATTCTAGGGACTCCTGTAAGCTGATAATACAGATGCAGTTTTACAAGAAGTTTCTACATCCAGAGATATTAAGGTAGCACTGTTCTGAACTTTGATGCTGTGGAGATCTATTCAAACGTAACCGCTGCAACCACTAACTCGGTGGATTAAACATTTTAAAGCAGCTGCGTTTTAATGAGGCTCAAGCACTGTCCAACAACTGTGTGTAGAAGTGGGTTCGCCCGTTTTCGTGGAGGATGAGAAAGTGTGACCACCCCCGTAGCGAACTATCGACAACCGTCGTCAGTGACAAAAACAATGACTAAGCGACGGCATAAACAACGAACAACCGTCGATTAGCTGTACGCGTGGTGGAGGACGAACTGTACACTAACCGAGAATCTATGCGACGAATCCTTACCCAGAAGTTAGGGAAGAGGAAAAAGGAGTAATCGTCTTGACTGACGATGAGGAGCAGGAACGTTAGAAACTTCGCAGAATTTTGTCTAAACAGCGGATGCGACTTCCAATTTCTGGAACCGTATTCTCACTGAGGATGAAATCTCGTTTCTCCGCGACGACCCTCGAACGAAAGGGCAGAGCACGGATTGGCGTTCTCCGACAACCTCGTCAGAACCGAAAAATCTCGCTTTGAAAGAAAAGTGATTTGGTGATATTCCTGACATCCGAGGAAACGTGACGAAACTTCTGAACACCATCCCAACGGAAGACTTCGTGCAAAGCTTCCAGGACATGTATCACAGAGCTGAGCGGTGCATATTGGAGAAGACTATTTCGAAGTATAGTAAGGTAAATGTAGTTCATAGTTCATCTACTTTAATGTTACAGGGCTATGCACAGAAATTTAATGTCAGAGATTGTATATATCTCTGTCTAAGTGATAAGGTACCGTAATTCTGTGTAATACTATGGAGCTGTTGTGATGGACTTGCACAATTGAACCACACTGAACCACGACTGCGCACTGAGCCAACGCACAGTTGCATAAGAACTACACTTGCAGTTCTTGCGTCAGTCTGGTATCACAATGCGTTAGTCTGCTGGAGAATCCTCACACCTCATGTAGCATTCACCTGTTTCACTATTATTCGCTCCAGCACAACGAATACACAACATTTCATTAAGTAATGTTTTCACTTGTCTTCGTATTTTTTTCAAGTGTTCAAATCTTTGTATAGCTTATGGGACCCAACTATGGGGTCATCAGTCCCGAAACTAACAAACTACTTATGATCTAGCTAATACTAAGATCGGCACAAATATCCATGCCCGAGGGGTGATTCGTACCCCCGACCGTAGTGGCCGTGCAGACCGTGACTGAAGCGCCTCAGTCCCCTCGGCCACCGCGGCCTGCTCGTATTTTTTATGAAAATGTCCAGTAGAATCTTTTGGTTCATTTACAGATGTATTATCGCGTAATACTTGAATCTCGTGTAACACTTAAGTTAATAATGGGGCGGAACAATGGCACACACCTGACGCATCACGTGGAGGTCACTGGGGACTTGCATATAAGGACGTGAGCTAGACATCGGCCCCATACTGCAAGACGAGGGTAGACGCAAGACTTTAGCAGCATGACCAAATAAGGACACGAGAAGAACTCTCACTGGACGGTGAGTTTATAAATATAAGATACACAGCGCCAGTATTTGGTAGTTAGCGGCGGGGAGCCATCGAAGGTGGTCATAGTAACGAATGTCACTTCTCACCAGTGGCGCAACTACAGAGGGTGAGGGGCTAATGGGGCCGAAGCCCCCACCCCTCCGAAGCACCTCCCAAATGCTTTTTAATTTTATTATTTTTTATTGTTTTCATTTTTTATCAACAGGAAAGAATCGGAAATTAGAAATAGTACATATGTAATAAATTACAATGTAACTGTAATTTACCAAGCACAAGTGAACGTGACAGCGGGTCACCAACGTGATGCCGCCACTGAGGACGTGTGCTGCTGTTACTGTGAGCGTTTTTAATGCCGCCGCGACCGGCTTCGATGCTGCCGCAACTGTTACTACTATATTGAAGTTCCCAGCCGATTGTTCATATGCGGCGATCAGCCGTTTATCAGGTCCGCGGCGCCAGCGAGTGGAATCTTATGAACGACAATAGTGTTATTTTAGTTCAATATTTACATATAGAGTCTCATGTCAATTAAACTGTAAAGACCTTTCTCTCTGCTTAGTAATACAGAAACTACTTAATTATTTTACGAGCTGATCATGTACACTCCATTTCCACCACGTTGCTCCTCTTCCACTTTCCCAAGCCTAACTATTTCTTGTGCAATTTTTCCTTAGTATAACTGCTCAAATATATAAAATTGTAAAAATAATTCATATATTAATAAATTCAATAGGCTTTTTCTAATGAGCCTCCCGAGAACCAAATCCTGGCTGCGCCACTGCTTCTCGCTAAACAACCGCAATGTCGAAACTTCCTGGCATATTATAATTGTGTGCCAGAACCGGGATTCGAGCCTGGGGCCATTTCCTTCCATGGGCAAGCACTCTACCGACTGAGCTATCCCGACACAACTCACGATGCCGCCTCACAACTTTACTTCCGCCAGTTCCTCGCCTCCTACTTTCCAAACTTCACAGAAGCTCTCCTGCGAACCTTGCAAGACTAGAACCCCTGGAAGAAAGGATATGGTGGAGACATGGCTTAGCCACAGCCTAAGGGATGTTTCCAGAATGAAACTTTCACTCTGCAGCGGAGTTTGCGCTGTAATGAAACTTCCTGGCAGATTAAAATTGTGTGGCGGAAACTGGACTCGAACCTGGGACCTTTGCCTTTCGCGGTCAAGCTCTCTTCCAGGAGTGCTAGTCTTGCAAGGGTCGCAGAAGAGCTTCTGTGAAGTTTGGAAAGTAGGAGGCGAGGTACTGGCGGAAGTAAAGTTGTGAGGCGGCATCATGATTCATGAATCGTGTCGGGGTAGCTCAGTCAGTAGAACGCTTGCCCGGGAAAGGCAAAGGTCCCAGGTTCGAGTCCCATTTCCGGCACACAATTTTAATCTGCCAGGAAGTATCATATCAGCCACACTCCGCTGCAGAGTGAAAGTTTCTTTCTGGAACCGTAATGTCTTTTGGCGGCTTCCGAAACACTAAACAAGGAAGTGCTTAATAACAAACACAAAGGTGCCAGAAAGCTCTCCTTCTCCATTTATACACGTACCGGAATCTGAAAAAGAATGCGGAAACTTTCTTTTGCACACTTGCAAATCAAATGTTCAAATGTTTGTACAGCTTATTGGACTTAACTACGGGGTCATCAGTCCCTAAACTTACAAACTACTTATCAACTAGCTTATCCTAACGACGGCACAAACATCCATGCCCGAGGGGGGATTCGAACCCCGACCGTAGTGGCCGTGCAGACCGTGACTGAAGCGCCGCAGTCCTCCTCGGCCACCGCGGCTGGCTGCACACTTCCAACAAACCTTTGTACAGAAATCTCCATTTTCCTCTGTTATTAAACACAGTATCGAGCTAATCCGGTAAGCGGTCAGATACTGCGAACATAATATTATAGTCGGCAGTAATACGAGTTTACACATGCGGGAGCAAATAAAGCTGCAGCTGTTGGCCAACAGCCGGCGAGCATCGGATCGTATTTGTGGATTACTAGTTTCGATCGGCTCCGCGGGCGAAAGCAATATCGGGGGCCTGGCTAAGCAGTAATTAGAGCGGCTAATAGCTGGGTTAATATTGACACTGGCTCACCGGCCGGCGCGCGCAGCCAATAGCGGCCACTTGACCGGGGCACAAACCGCGGGCCCCGGCCGCCAGCGCGAGGGCCGCCGCCAGGGTCCGACAAGCGGAAAAAAGAGAGTTTAAAGTTTCGTCGATATCGTCGTGATTAGAAACTGAACAGTCGGCCTGGTGGTCTCGGGGTAAAGCGGCGGACTGGAAAGCGATCGGTCGCGGGTTCCAAACCCAGTCGGATCACGGCATTTTTCAGTCTGCACTTTAACCGAGCCTTAAGTCACCAGAAGAGGCGTGTGGTTCGCATTCCACGTTAAGCAGTAGGTCCCCTTTTCCCGGTTGGATAACTGGGGTACCTTAGGAGCATGCAAGTCGGCGAAGTGGCGTCCAAATGAAAGACTTGCACCAGGCTACTCAGCCACACGAAATTACTTTTATTAAGCCCTTTCTACACGGGAAGTGAGAGCTTACGAGATTACCCATGATCCACCGGTCACGCGGTCCGCGTACAGTGTAAACGCGTCCACTTGCACAAGTTGCAGGCATACGATCGCTAGTAGACGGAATAGGATGGACCCTATTCTCACGCGTACGAAAGTGCTTCGCGCATGCGCACAAGACCGAATGGGGAACCGAGCTGACAAATCAAGCCAAGTCGGGAATTTGTTTGAGAATGTGTACTTTTCTCCTACTCAGAGGAACGTAGTTTTCGACTCAGTCGTAAGTATTTTAGGTGGTGATACTATAGAGGAATTGCACTAAAAGTTAAGATAACCTGTGTATAATTTTTATTGAATACAGAGATATAGCTGTTAATATGAAATCCAAACAAAGGTAGAGCAAATGTAAATCGAGAAATTGTCACTGATTTATCCGACGGTTGTTGATAGTACAACATCACACTTACTTAAAAGTAGTATTTTGTGTATGTTCTACTCGTTCATTTCCACGTAGTTACCCAGTTTTCGGCTTAGTAAGACATATTCAGACTTTAAACTACGTCAAAAACCTGTTATTTAAGTAAAAGTGAATATCGTCATCTACCAAGAACCGATGAAACAATCAGTCAGAACTTCCAAATCAGTTTATTGTACATACCAAGAACTGTATGTCTGTAGCCAATAAAAATTGGACACACTTTATATGAAATTTTAAATGCAAATCCTCTTTATTAACATCTTATAAAATATTTGCTATTTTTTCTGAAACATGCTGTAGTTAACAGATGAAGTGTTTGTTTTTGGTGAACATTATTTGAAGCTTAATTCAAGTAAAAGGTCTATGTATAGACACCTGAGCTAGTTCATCATACACATAGGCGCCTCAAACCGCAGGGGCTGGAAGTATGTAACAGCATTTTATAATGAGGACGTTAACACATGTGAGCGACGTATTTACGCATGAACTGCACGAAAACAAATACAGTTCCACAGTGGCAGTCTAAAAGACAAATGTTTTAATCATCACAACATATCATACAGTTTCTAAAAGTGATGTTTACGCGGCGAAACATTTGCTGTAAGTTCACAACAATCGAAGTAGACGCATGAAGCAAAAGACTCATCAAATGTGTACCGTCTGAAAGCTTCTTTGTAGTTCGACGGACTATCGCAAGGGGCTACTTCCTTGTGCGTGTTGCACGTCTAGTATAGAAAGGGCTTTAGAAAAGGAGCACACAATTGGATAGTTTTTGTGATGAGTGGGGACAGAATTCGTTGTTCCATTTTGAAAATGCCTCCCGAATTTGCCTGGAGTGGTATAGGAAAATCACGAAGAAACTAAATAACGGTGGCCGCAGTTGGGTTGGAACATTCGTCCTCGCGAAGGCGAGTCTAATGTGCTCCCACTGGGCCACCTCGCTCGGTCCGAAAAGCCGAGTCACAGCAGTTATTCACTGACAACAACGCATGCTCACGTACTGTTATAACCTACCACGTGAGGTAAATATAACGTGTACGTCATGACTTGCGTCTCTTTAAGAACACGAGGGCAGTTCGATAACAAATGTTCAAATGTCTGTGAGGTGCGACCAAACTGCGTGGTTATCAGTCGCTAGACTTACACACTAATTACTTGACTAACGTAATCTAACTTACTCTAAGGACAACACAAATACCCATGCCCGAGGGAGGATTCGAACCCCCAACCGTAGCAGCTGTTCTGACTGTGACTGGCGCGCCGCAGACCGCTCGGCCACTGCGGCTGGCAGTTCGACAACAGTGCGATTTTGAAATACTGAGTCGCTATTGGATACGATGCGTGAGAGCGTTCCGAACAAATATTTAAACCCGTGCAGTCGACAGTGCATAGTTTATGTCATTTTTTATGCCAGTAAACAGCGTTTCTCAATGTTATTTTATTATATTTTTCTTCAATAAGCGACCCCATTCCTACCAAGAATATCTGCCCTACCTAATCCCTCTCCAAACCTTAAAACTACTATATGTCTGATCTCAAAGGCAACGAATTAAATGATGTAAGAAAACAGTGGACGTGGTGGAGCGCCCGAGCGCTCTAAAGCGCCATGCCGCGGAGCGCGCGGTTGCTCGCCGTCGGAGGTTCGAGTCGTCCCTCGGGCACGGGTCTCTGTGTTGTCTTTAGGTTTAAGTTAGTTTAAGTACTTTGTGTAAGCTTAGGAACTAATAACCACAGACGTTAAGTCCCATAAGATTAAAAAACAGCCTCCCACGCACCATTCAAATTTATGGATTGCTCGTTCCACGCACAATGGCGGGTATTGTATGGCGTAATGCTACAGAGTACAGGCTGGCCGGCCGTTCCCGCCGGAGGTTCAGGTCCGCCCTCGGGTATGGTTCTGTGTGTTGTCCTTAGCATAACTCAGTCTGTAAGTCTAGTACTGACAACCACAGCAGTATGGTTCGATAGGTTTGCAAACATTTTACTACTAGTTTCCATTCCAGTGTGGATCATCTCCAGATCTACTGCAGCTTTGACATGGAGATTTGTAAGAAAGAATATACAACAGTATACAACAAGGAATGAATTATAAGTGTAATTTTGAGAATGTGACACCCTCCAAAGGGTTAATGTTTTCGAAAACCTAGCGTATGACAATGCTAATCTTCAGAGACTCCTATCTCGAATTCTACTAATCACATACCTTCGAAAACCTAGCGTGCGAAAATGCTAATCTTCAGAGACTCCTATCTCGAATTCTACTAATCACATACCCTTAGCAATGTGATCATTTGTATATATAAGTGCTGGCACGCTGTAGCTTACCTTTATTTACAGTAGATGTTCAAAATTGTGTCCATCTATGGAAAGAGCGGCCTGACATCTCTTGAACACATTCGCGAACACTCGACGAATTTCGCCTGCGAAATCTGTGAAATGAATGGTCGAATCCTGTCTTTCAACTCTTCGAGTGTATGACTATTGCTTGCATATACCTTGTCTTTTAACATTCCCCAAAGATAAAAGTCACAGGGATTTATATCTGGAGAACGAGGAGGCCAGTCAACTATCCTATCATCAAAAACACTTCGTACTGCTGCCTTAGAAGCATTGGCAACGTGTGTTCTTGCATGAAATAACCGTACAGCTTTTCGTTGGGTGAAAGTTCTTGAAAAAAATGGATGCAGGATGTTGTTCACATACCTGTCAGAATTTATCTTTTCGTGAAAAAAGTTTCGTCTAGTCATTTCCCAGATTTCGGCAGCTGAAATTTGTCGAGTGTTCGCAAATGTGTTCAAGAGATGCCAGGCCGCTCTTTCCATAAAGGGCCATCGTTTTGAACATCTACTGTAAATAAAAGTAATCTTAGGTTACTCAGATGGCAATGTTTTTTAGACTTCAACTCAGTGTATGCGCCCGCGACACAAAAGAGTCCGAGAATGGGGCTCTGCTGTGGCTGGCAGATGCGGTGGCGTCGGCCGGGAGCTGTACCGCGCAATCCGCGGACGCCTGGCAGGCGTCTTTCGTGAGACACCCTGTATTTCGAAGGGCAGTGAGATAACTGTAGTTCATAGTTCACATACGTTATACTTACAGGACTATTCACCGAACTTAATTGTCAGAGGTTGTTCTTATGGAAAAGGACAGTCGTAAGTAACAATTTCAGTACATCAACTCGGTAACCCCCCCCCACCCTCTATACAGGATGTTACAAAAAGGGACGGCCAAACATTCAGGAAACATTCCTCACACACAAAGAAAGAAAATCTGTTATGTGGACATACGTCTGGAAACGCTTAATTTCCATGTTAGAGCTCATTTTCTCATGTTCTTCCACCTACGCTCACTTGAGTACATTATCATGATTTCATACGGGATACTCTACCTGTGCTGCTAGAACATGTGCCTTTACAAGTAAGACACAACATGTGGTTCATGCATGATGGAGCTCCTGGACATTTCAGTCGACGTGTTCGTACGCTTCTCAACAGATTCGGTGACCGATGGATTGGTAGAGGCGGACCAATTCCATGGCCTCCACGCTCTCCTGACGTCAACCCTCTTCACTTTCATTTATGGGGGCATTTGAAAGCTCTTGTCTACGCAACCCCAGTACCAAATGTAGACACTCTTCGGGCTCGTATTTTGGACGGCTGTGACACAATACGCCATTCTTCAGGGCTGCATCAGCGAATCAGGGATTCCATGCGGCGGAGGGTGGAGGCATGTATCCTCGCTAACGGAGGACATTTTGAACATTTCCTGTGACAAAGTGTTTGAAGTCACGCTGGTACGTTGTGTGTTTCCATTTCATGATTAATGTGATTTTAAGACAAATAATGAAATGAGCTCTAACATGGAAATTAAGCGTTTCTGGACACATGTCCACATAACGTATTTTCTTTCTTTGTGTGTGAGGAATGTTTCCTGAACGTTTGGCCGTACCTTTTTGTAACACCCTGTATACGGCACTTGCAGGTGGTGCTACTGGCTGTAATTGTGATCATGTGTCGTCGCAGCAAATGCAATCCGCAAATTTCGCTTTATTTGGGCGCTTCCTCCGGGGTACTGTATTTTGGGTGGCCTGCGATGAAGAATGGAGTTCCTGCAGACTTGCCTAGCTTCTGAATAATTTTATACGCAAGTGTGTATTTGTAGCATTTTATTTATGACTTTGTGAAAAATCACGTATCATCTGCATGCTTCTTTCGAAAGTTTTCATTTGTATTTAAAACATAGCGTTATTTCTCTATTATCGATACGTTTCATTTACACAAGATTTCGGCGCGTACTTATTAGATTTTGAGTCCGTTCTGTTTACGAATCAGCATGCGTTGAAGACTGTCGAGTCTTTCGCAATACATATGAGCGTCTGAAGGCTCAGAATTGTGCTCTGTTTAGGCTAGGACAACTGAGTTTATTCAGAAAGCAATCCAACAAGGTTTCCCTTTTTAATGTTTGAAATACAGAACTGACTTTTAAAAGTGATGGAATGCAGAGGCCTCCCTTTAAGGTCCGTTGCTAAGCGACCACGTACTGTCAGGTACTCCATATCAGGGACCTCTGTAGTAATTAGACATCGTGAGAGCAGAATGGAGGGCTCCGCGGAACTCGCGGACTTGAAACCTTGTGAGGTGATTGGGTGTCACTCGTATTAGAAGTCTGCACACGAGCTTTCCACACTCCTAAACATCACTAGGTCCACTGATGTGATAGTGAAGTGGGGACGTGAAGGGACACGTCCAGCACGAAAGCGTACATGCCGACCTCGTCTGCTGACTGACACAGAGTGCCGACAGTGGACAGGGCCCATCTAAACCTTTATACAAAAGGAAACGAGTCTCTGCTATCTTCATTTTTATAATAAGAACAAAGACCATGTAGATCGCTAAAATTATATTTATTGTTCACATATTTTTAGATCTGATAATGGCAGATGCCGAAACATCGTAATCAATAAATATAATTTTAGCGATTGCCTCTGGATCCACTCCGAGTACTATGACAGTTGGGCGAGAGATAGAAGTGATCTTAGCGATCCATGTGCCCCGGGCAAATCGCCCATTTGACGCCCCTTTATTATGTAAATGACGAAGCTGGAAGTGCTTAAATGATTAATTACGTCATCTTATGCTCACAGCACGAGCTTTTCCTCGTGAATTTAGATACTTTTCGAAAAAATTAAAATCGGAAATGAAATGCAAATGATTTGAAAATCCACTGATACGCTCCATTTGATTCGTGTGTTGCCTGTAACGTCACTATCCAGCATGCTACTGCCACTGTGTTAATGTTCAGTAGGGATACGGCATTTGTTTGGGCATTAAAGTTTTGGAATATTTCGTTATGCCGCACTGTACAACTCCAGAAAAAGTGTTTTTTCTTGTTCCAAAGAAAAAGAAGGAGATGCGTAATATGTGGTCGAAACACGCTCGCAAATAAGAAAGCGATCGCTTCGTGCGGTTCCTTTTTTTCTGTGATGATAATTTTGATGTTGTATTCGCTCACTGTTGATTACCATGCTCTGCAACTGCAGTCTCTTAAAGTTTTGTAATATTTATCTTAGTAAGCTTATGTTTACATTTGCAAAATAAGTTATTCACGAAATACAAATCACCTATCGGTAGACGCAACTATAAAAAAAAACGAACTGAAAGATAAGTGTTTTTCGGACTTACCAGAAAATTGCACTCATAGCCGCGACACTCGTTTGTTACTTTTGTCCAGCCACTAAAACATGATCCTGCGTCCTACTCTTACTGAAAATTACAAACATGGGAGTGTAAATCGTTGTGCTGCCAACATACGCAGTGTAACAAACATTGTATCGCCCTGTATTATTCCAGTGCCTTAAGGGACCATTCTGCCTGAATGCAGTACATGCACTGCGTGATCTATAAACTGCTATGAGGCATTAAGTCAAAATATTCCATTTAAACCCATTCGTATTCCTTAAATCATAAAGTAATGCCTACTTCACACACTGTATTTTCTTTCATTTAGACCAACAGATACTTTCTGTGGTGTACGAGAGATGGTGGGACTGCAGAGGCGCCTACTTGTTGCACTTCTTTAAACGAATAAGAGAGGCGCTGTGGTAGTCTCGACTCCCATCTGGCTGCTTGTGGCGTCAGACAAAGCTCGTGTGAATATTGGATGGATGCAGGCAATAAGAAGAGAGCATTCACCGCGTCTTCTCTTTTGCTATACTGAATTCAGAGCGCATTCATGAGATTAGCGATGAATGTTTAAATGTGACGGAGTAATAGTTTAGCTCCGTAATTATCATCATCATCATCATCATCATCATCATCATTATTATTATTTTTATTATTATTATTATTTTGCATGCGTTAGCACCCTTGGGCCTCGGGGCGACCGTCCGGGTCGTCCCAAGGCCGGCGCTTGCGAAAGGTAAGAAAACTTTAATTTCATGATCGAGCGGCTGCTCATAAGCCACACACATCGCAGGTCAATGCCAAACGACGCCACGCTTGGTGTAAGGAGCGTAAACATTCGACGATTGAATAGTGCAAAAACGTTGTGAGGCGTGATGAATGGCTGCACACAATGTGGCGATCCGATGGCACCGTGTGGGTATGGCGAATGCCTGATGAATGTCATCTGAGGCAGCGTTGTTATGATGTGCTCGTGCTTTGCGTGGCGGGGCTTGCATCTCACTTTGTTTTACGTGGCACTATCACAGCAGAGTCCTACATTGATGTTTGAAGCGCCTACTTGTTTCCCACTGTTGAAGAGCAATTCAGGGATGACGATTGCATCTTTCAATACGATCGCGCACCTGTTCATAATTCACGGCTTTAGGCGGAGTGGTTAAGCGACTATAACATCCTTGCAATAGACTGGCCTGTACAAAGACCTTTTATCGTACAGAACATCTCTGGGATGTTTTCGACCGACGATCTCGTGCCAGGGCTCACCGACCAACATCAATACCTCTCCAATACAGCACTCCGTTAAGAATGGGTTGCCATTCCCCAAGAAACCTACCAGCAGTTGACTGAACGGATGCCTGCGAGAGTGGAAGCTGTCATCAAGATTGACGGTGGGACAACACCATATTGAATTCCAGAAATATCGACGGAAGACGCAACGAAGTCGTTTGCAGCCAAGCGTCCAGATACTTTTGATCACATACTGTATATGTAAAATTTTGCACACATTCCAGAAATTTAAATAAGGGACCGAATATCATTTTATGCCCCAACAACTGAATATTGATGAAAAAATAGTAACTGTAGTAAGAGCGGCAGTACCGTCAAGTAGACATAGACTAGATAATACAATAATAAAATAAATTTATTAGTATCTGAAATCAATATTAATAATGAAAAATTCTATATGAAGAATGAATAATGTTTGTAAATCTATCGGATTCAACTGCGTGGTTATTAGTCCGTAGCTTAGAAAGTACTTAAACTAAGGTAAAGTAACCTAAGGACAACACAGACACCCATGTCTGAGGGGGGCATCGGAGCCCCGACGGCGAACGTTCGCGCGCAACACAGCAGCGCGCCCCAGTACGCGCGGCTAATCCTTCACGGCGAAAAATGCATAATTTGCAGTAATAGAATTAGAACATCATGTTCAGAAAACTGTGAACAAATCCAAACTCAGCGGTAAATTTCCGTGTAAATAGAGGCGTTAATGAATTTGTTATGTATATTAAGTACAAAAATATAAATTTTATGCAGGAATAAACTTTATTCGACTTCAGAGCATCAGTGCCGAAAGTATTTAAGGGCAGCCATTTTGTTTCGTGGGGCAGTCAGTTTTAGGTGTGTAAAGTGGTAAGATGTGTGCTTGTGGACGACGAAGAAGTCGTGTGGAACTTTTAATTTTTTTGACCATGTTTTAGAATTGGATGTATAATTTTTCCTAACTGTGAAGTCGTGCGAACTTCACCTTTACACAATCGCTGTGGGAATTAATCAAATTGATGCTTGTGGCAGAACTTAGAAATCTTTTTTCGCAAAGGTGTTTTCAGTTTGGTAGTTTGTATAGTCTATGGGACTTAACTACGGGGTCATCAGTCCTTTCAGTTTGGAACTTCTGGTTATGTTTGTAAACCTAGTGGACCAAACTGCTGTAGTCTTCAGTCTCAAGACTTACGAACCACTTTAACTTACACTAAGCAAAAAACACTCACCAACGCCCCAGGGACGACTCGAACCTGCAAATGCAGGCAACCGCGCGCTCCGCAGCGAGGCGCCTTAGAGCGCTCGGCCACTCCACTGTGGCTGACTCAGTCACTGAAGTCAAGGATGGGCCTACATCTCAGTAGAATGTAAGATTTGATTGAACAACGACCTGCACAAAGTCCTGACTTGAATCCTGTAGAACACATCTGGGATGTTTTGGAACGCGAACTTCGTGCTAGGCATCACCGACCTATACTCAGTCGCAAAAGTATTCGGACAGCACGTAAATGCACATAATTTTGCAGTTTGCCGCATGAACAAATACAGAAATTGCACTTTGTAATGTATTTGGGACTCCGGGTACGGTATCGCAATGCGAAACACGCGTCAAATACGAAGAATTGTTGTTGGACATGTGTCTGTTACGTAATATTTCCTGAAAACGGCATGGGAAGGTGAAACAAAAGTATTCGGGCAAAGGCGGACAACGTGAGAGAATAGTTCATTCCGAGACGCACAGAGGGTGAAGCGACTGCAGTGTGTCCGACATTTCCGCGAGTACAAGTCGGCGGAGCAGCACACCACGCCCGCCCACCGACCGTAAGCGCAATTGTAAACATGGGCTTATCTTGTGTCATCAGAGACCACCGCTTCGATTAAGGGCCAGAAGGAAAACTAAAAAACATCGCAAGAAAATAGAAACACCGCAATAACAACTTACGGTGTCACACCACGGAGAGCGCATTATAATATGAAGATGCCCTGATAAAGGGCGAAACGCGTCATTAAATAAATTTGCAATCAAGATGGTTTTAAGGATTATTTATTCTAACTGATTGCTGTTGTACACCATGGATTGGAAATCATGTTTCCAAATATGTACATTCATGGGCTCCAGCCGTACATTGATACCGGTGAAAGTCATTTTCCAATAGCTGTTATTGTTCCAGATATATTTTGGGTGGACGAGATAGCTGGGACACCCTGTATATTGCTAATAAATATATTTGGGTTTCATAGTGTTTCTTTAGTAATCATTGTGAAACTTCCCGCTGTCCGAATACTTTTGCGACTGAGTGTACATCGATACCTCTCCTGAGTGCAGCACTTCGTGAAGAATGCGCTACAATTTCGCAAGAAACCTTCCAGCACCTGACTGAAGGTATGCGTGCGCGAGTGGAAGCTGTCATCGAGGTTAAGGGTGGACCAACGCCGTACTGAATTCCGGCATTACTGATGGAAGGCGCCAAGAACTTGTCAGTCACTTATAGCCAGGTGTCCATATACTTTTGATCACATACGAGGTGCATTCAAGTTCTAAGGCCTCCGATTTTTTTTCTAATTAACTACTCACCCGAAATCGATGAAACTGGCGTTACTTCTCGACGTAATCGCCCTGCAGACGTACACATTTTTCACAAGGCTGACGCCATGATTCCATGACAGCAGCGAAAGCTTCTTTAGGAGTCTGTTTTGACCACGGAAAAATCGCTGAGACAACAGCAGCACGGCTGGTGAATATGCGGCCACGGAGAGTGTCTTTCAATGATGGAAAAATCCAAAAGTCACTAGGAGCCATGTCAGGTGAGTAGGGAGCATGAAGAATCACTTCAAAGTTGTTATCACGAAGAAACTGTCGCATAACGTTAGCTCGATGTGTGGGTGCGTTGTCTTGGTGAAATAGCACACGCGCAGCCCTTCCCGGATGTTTTTGTTGCAGTGCAGGAAGGAATTTGTTCTTCAAAACATTTTCGTAGGATGCACCTGTTAACGTAGTGCCCTTTGGAACGCAATGGGTAAGGATTACGCCCTCACTGTCCCAGAACATGGACACCATCATTTTTTCAGCACTGGCGGTTACCCGAAATATTTTTGGTCGCGGTGAATCTGTGTGCTTCCATTGAGCTGACTGGCGCTTTGTTTCTGATTGAAAAATGGCATCCACGTCTCATCCATTGTCACAACCGACGAAAAGAAAGTCCCATTCATGCTGTCGTTGCGCGTCAACATTGCTTGGCAAAATGCCACACGGGCAGTCTTGTGGTCGTTCGTCAGCATTCGTGGCACCCACCCGGATGACACTTTTCGCATTTTCAGGTCGTCATGCTGTATTGTGTGCACAGAACCTACAGAAATACCAACTCTGCAGGCTATCTGTTCAACAGTCATTCGACGATCCCCCTAAACAATTCTCTCCACTTTCTCGATCATGTAGTCAGACCGGCTTGTGCGAGCCCGAGGTTGTTTCGGTTTGTTGTCACACGATGTTCTGCCTTTATTAAACTGTCGCAACCACGAACGCACTCTCGACACATCCATAACTCCATCACCACATGTCTCCTTCAACTATCGATGAATTTTAATTGGTTTCACACCACGCAAATTCTGAAAACGAATGACTGCACGCTGTTCAAGTAAGGAAAACGTCGCCATTTTAAGTATCTAAAACAGTTCTCATTCTCGCCGGTGGCGGTAAAATTCCATCTGCCGTACGGTGCTGCCATCTCTGGGACGTATTGACAATGAACGCGGCCCCATATCAGTAGCAATCGATAGATTTATACCAAATAAATTAATAAAAGTGGGGGGCTGACCCCCGTGGTACACAAAACAGGTCAGATCACTGTTGCAGAAACAAAGAAAAACGCATGCAAAATTTAAAAAGACACAGAATCCACAAGACTGGCAATCTTTTACTGAAACTCGCAACCTAGCGCGGACATCAATGCGAGAAGCCTATAGTAGTTACCACAACGAAATCCTGTCTCGTTATCTTGCAGCAAATCCAAAGAAATTCTGGTCATATGTGAAGTACACTAGCGGCAAAACACAAGCAATACCTTCACTACGCGATAGCAATGGTAATACTACCAACGACAGTGCTGCTAAGGCAGAATTACTGAACACAGCTTTCCGAAATTCGTTCACCGAAGAAGACGAAGTGAACACTCCAGTATTCAATCTAAGAACAGATGCCAGCATGCGACACTTGGAAGTAGATGTTCCTGGAGTAGTAAAACAACTTAAGTCCCTAAACAAAAACAAATCTTCCGGGCCAGATTGTATACCAACTAGATTCCTCTCAGAGTATGCTGATGCAATAGCTCCGTACGTAGCTATAATTTACAACCGATCACTCAACGAAAGATCTGTACCCAAAGACTGGAAAGTTGCCCAAGTTACTCCAATATTCAAGAAAGGCAATAGGAGTGATCCCCAAAATTACAGGCCTATCTCATTGACGTCGATTTGCAGTAGGATTTTGGAACATATACTTTGTTCGAATATTGTGAACTACCTCGAAGAGAACGACCTATTAACCAATAGTCAACACGGATTCAGAAAGTATCGCTCTTGCGAAACACAGCTTGCCCTTTATTCACATGAAGTGTTAAGTGCCATCGACAAGGAATCTCAAATCGATTCCATATTTCTGGATTTCCGGAAGGCTTTTGATACTGTACCCCACAAGCGGCTTCTAATGAAATTGCATGCTTATGGAATATCATCCCAATTGTGTGATTGCATTCACGATTTCCTATCAGAAAGGAAACAGTTCGTTGTAACTGACGGTAAGTCATCTAGTAAAACAGGTGAGTAGGGAGCATGAGGAATCGTACTGAAGCTGGTATCAAGTATGGATTTGTCGCGGTGTTTTCACGAATCGGTGGTAACGACTTACCACCTGCGCGCAGTACCTGCCTCGCCACGTCCGTTGCGCGGTGTCTTCGCGCTGCTCCAATTTTAGCGCGTGTGCGGCGCGGCTTGGCGGTGGAGTATTTGGCAATCAGGGTGTAGGACGGCAAGTCGCGGAGTGGCGAACAAACAGGGAGCGGCTGCGGGGGTGGGAGGCATCGGCCCGGGGCGTAATGAGCGGCAGGTGGAGAGGGAGGCCACGCCCAGCCGGCAGCCACGGCGCACCGCAGCGCGCGCGCCGCGGCCGCGCAATAAGGCGCCGAGTCAACAGCGCCGAGTTCCATTACAGTTGCGAAATGAGTTTTACATGTTGACAGTGGCCCAGGGCAAACGCGCCGCGGACCCGCAGCCGCAGCCGCCTCTTGTTTGGCAATAAATGTTATTGGAAAAAGGCACCGGCGGCGCTGAGGCCTTTGTGCGGGCGCCGGCCGCGGCGGCGCAGGCGGCCAGCGCCCGGCCAACGCAAAGTTATTACGCGCCGCGACCTGCGACCGTCCGCGGCCGCCACCCAAAGCGACCGCCCCTACCCGTACCCCTACCCCTCTCTGTCCCTTGCTCCAGTATGCGTCTACTGCCGGTTCCGCAGTGTAAGGCGAAATTAAAACTCCGACTCGCGTCACGGCCGCCGGTCCGGAAGCCGACAATATCCGCCGCATAACAGGATCAAATCTCTCTGGTTGCGCGTATTCTCCCCGATGTTTCTGCCGCTATTTAACCTTTAACCCTAGCAGCACCAAGGTATTTCAGGTTACATAGAGCACCAAGCAAGAGCAAATTTTGCCCGTATTACAGTAAGCTGTGAATCCTGTAAAATGCATTTATTTTTTGTCTTTGGCATCAACTGTGTCTTTCAAACAAATGTTTATTGCGTTAGACATATTGCAGTATTGCCGTCTTGGATTAACTGCAGATGTAGAACAGAAAGAGTTATTTTCGCAGACTTGTGAAATTTTGTTTATATACTATTATTTACAATAATTTAAGCAGTTATTAGGCCTGTTAGGCTTCTAAATAGCTGGGATATACTGAAATTAGAGGTGATGGCCAATGATTTTCCAAAAACTTTTTTTTTTTTTTTTTTTTTCCTATGCTTGGAGATTGCAGGGAAGACACTAAGAATTATGGTCACATGAAGCACCAACCCAGGGCAAAATGTGCCCTTGGGCATAAAATTGCTATATTTAGTCATCAGTTTTTAAAATTGTAACCATGTAAATATGTAGTGTAGCACTTTATAAAGTGAGAGACAAATAGAAAAGATATTTCTCGTCTATAATTTCCGTTGTTGGTGCACTACACACTTCTTACTTTAGGTATTCTCAGTATGTCGCAAATGCTTAAAATAGACACGCGCGCGCGCTGCCATCTTCCAGCGTTAAGTACCTGTTTTACTTTGTTGGATTTCCGTAGACACTGTGACGATTCTGACGATTCATAATTGTTTTGAAATTTTCAAGTAATATACTCCAAATCACTTTATTACTACTATTCATATAGCGGGTGATCAAAAAGTCTTTATACAATTGAAAACTTAATAAATCACGGAATAATGTAGATAGAGAGGTAAACATTGAGCCGGCCGCGGTGGCCGAGGGGACTAAGGCGCTTCAGTCATGGTCTGCACGGCCACTACGGTCGGGGGTTCGAATCCCCCCTCGGGCATGGATATTTGTGCATTCCTTAGTATAAGCTAGTTCATAAGTAGTTTGTAAGTTTAGGGACTGATGACCCTGTAGTTAAGTCCCATAAAAAAAGTAAACATTGACACACATGCTTGGAATGACATGGGGTTTTATCAGAACAAAAAACAAAGTTTAAAAAATGTCTGACAGATGGCGCTTCATCTGATCAGAAAAGCAATATTTGGCATAACAAATTAAGATAAATCAAAGACGATGTTCTTTACAGGAAATGCTCAATATGTTCACCATCATTCCTCAACAATAGCTCTAGTCGAGGAATATTGTTGTGAACAGCACTGTAAAGCATGTCCGGAGTTATGGAGAGGCAAAAATGTTCAAATATTTTTAGAACTTATGGGACTTAACTTTGGGGTCATCAGTCCCTAAGCTTACAAACTATTTACGAACTAGCTAAGACTAAGAACGGCACAAATATCCATGCCCGAGGGGGGATTCGAACCCCCGACCGTAGTGGCCGTGCAGACCGTGACTGAAGCGCCTCAGTCCCCTCGGCCACCGCGGCCGGCTATGGTGAGGCATTGGCGTCGGATGTTGGCTTTACCATCCCTAGAGATGTCGGTCGATCACGATACACTTGCGACTTCAGGTAACCCCAAAGCCAATAATCGCACGGACTGACGACTAGAGACCTGGGAGGCCAAGCATGGCGAAATTGGCAGCTGAGCACACTATCACCACCAAACGACGCGTGCAAAATGGGGTCGAGCGCCATTCTGTATAAAAATCGTACGTTCCAGTAGGCTTACCTCTCACCCGTCACGATACCATTTACAAAACCAGAGTCACGCGCCATCTGTCGGACATTTTTTGAACATTTTTTAAAAACTTTTTTGTTCTAATAAAACCCCACACCATTCCAAGCACGTGTGTCTATCTAAATTATTCCACGGTTTATTAAATTTTCAAATTTATACAGACTTTTTGATCACCCGGTATATTTCAGGTTGAATGTGACATAAAATTTAGTATAACATTCCACTTGAGGTCGGAATCGGCCCTTTTTATTTAATACGTATTTCAAATCAAAAATGTTCAAATGTTTGTATAGCTTATGGGACTTAACTACGGAGTCATCGGTCCCTAAACTTACAAACTACATATGAACTAGCTTATACTAAAGACGGCACAAACATCCATGCCCGAGGAGGGATTTGAACCCCCGACCGCAGCGGCCGAGCAGACCGTGACTGGCACGCCTCAGATCAATCGCCCACCGCAGTCGGCTCTATGTATTTCAAAGATTCTTAAGAAGAAATGGCTATTGACTATCATATGTTTGCTGATCGTCAACATTTAATGATATTAACAATTTTGTTTAAGATTAAGAGTAATTTTATTCACAAAATACTTGTAACGACTCCATTTAACACAAATAATTATACAGGGTGGTCTATTGACAGTGACAGGGCCAACTATCTCACGAAATAGCCACCAAACGAAAAAACTACAAAAAACAATTTTTTTCTAGCTTGAAGGGGAAAACAGATGGCGCTTGGTTGACCCGCTAGATAGCGCTGCCATAGGTCAAACGGATATCAACTGCATTTTTTAAAAATAGGTACCCACATTTTTATAGCATATTCGTCTAGTACGTAAATAAATATAGATGTTTTAATTGGAACACTTTTTCCGCTTTGTGATATTCACAAACATATTGCTCACAATTTTAAACGAACAGTGGGTAATAGGTAGGTTTTGTAAATTAAAACACAGAACGTAGGTACGTTTGAGCTTTATTTCAGTTGTTCGAATGTAATACATGTACTTTTGTGAAATTATCACACGTTATGACACCGCATGCTGTTACTGCGTGATTACCTGTAATTACCTCATGACTTCAATAAATGCTCAAAATGATGTCCTTCAACTTCAATGCATTTGGCAATACGCGTAACGAAATTCCTCTCAACAGCGAGTAGTTCGCCTTCAGTAAAGTTCTCACATGCATTGACAATGCGCTGAGGCATGTTTTCAGGCGTTGTCGGTGAATCACGATAACAAATATCCTTCAATTGTCCCCACAGAAAGAAATCCGGGGATGTAAGATCCGGTGACCGTGCGGGCCATAGTATGGCGCTTCTACGACCAATCCACCTGTCATTAAATATTCCATTTAAGACCGCTTCAACTGCACGCGAGCCATGTGTCAGGCATTCATCATGTTGAAAGTACATCACCATTCTGTCATTTAGTGAAAAATCTTGCAGTAAAATCGGTAGAACATTACATAAGAAATCATCATTGCACCATTTAGATTGCCATCGATAAAATAGGGGTCAATTATCCTTCCTCCAATAATGCCGCACCATACTTTAACCTGCCAAGGTAGCTGATGTTCCACTTGTAGCAAGCCATCGTACATTTTCCGTTGCCCAATAGTGCATATCATGCCGGTTTACGTTCCCTCTATTTGTGAATGACTCTTCGTCACTAAACAGAACGCGTGAAAAAATCTGTTATCGTCCAGTAATTTATTTTATGCCCAGTGGCAAAACTGTATACGACGTTCAAAGTCTACGCCATGCAAATCCTGATGCATAGAAATATGGTGCGGGTGAAATTTATGTTGATCTATAATTCTCAACACCGACGTTTTTGAGATTCTCGATTCTAGCTCAATTTGTCTGCTACTGATGTGCGGATTAGCCGCAACTGCAGCTTAAACACTTACTTGGGCATAATCATTTGTTGCAGGTCGTGGTTGACGTTTCACTTGTGGCTGAACACTTCCTATCTCTTTAAATAACGTAACAATCCGAGCCGTCCGCGGTGGCCGCGGAGACTGAGGCGCTTCAGTCACGGTCTGCACGGCCACTACGGTCGGGGGTTCGAATCCCCCCTCGGGCATGGATATTTGTCCCGTTCTAGTTTGTAAGTAGTTCATAAGTAGTTTGTACGTTTAGGGAGTGATGACCCCGTAGTTAAGTCCCATAAGCTGTACAAACATTTGAATTTGAACAATCCGACGAAAGGTCCGGACACTTGGATTATGTCTTCCAGGATAACGATCAACATACATAGCACAAGCCCGTTGGGCATTTTGATCACAACAGCCATACCATCTCCACCTTTTCTGCAATTGGTAAACGGTCCATTTTAACAAGAGTAATGTATCACGAAGCAAATACGCACTGTCGAAATGTTATGCGGTACCACGTACTTACACGTTTGTAACGATTACGGCGCCATCTATCACAAAGCGACAAAAGTGTTCCAAATAAAACATTCATATTTATTTACGTACTAGACGAATATGTAATAAAAACAGTGGTACCTATTTAAAAAATGCAGTTGGTATCCGTTTGACCTATGGCAACGCCATCTAGCGGGGCAACCATAGCGCCATCTGTTTTTCCCCTTCAAGCTAGATAAGTTTTGTTCTTTGTACTTTCTTCGTTTGATGTTTATTTCGTGAGATATTTGGCCCGGTCACTATCAATGGACCACCCTGTATATAGGTATTATATGAAAGGTAAAACCTTGAGATTTTTGTGTCACATGACGTGATGTAATTATGACGTAAACTGTACACTGGTACAGCGAACTCTGTCTGCTTGTGTGTGTATTGTTATGAAGTTTATATATCTGCTTGAAAGGAAGTCAATTTACAATTGCAATTTGGACCAAACAAAGGAGATAATTTTGATTTATGTACTATTGGTGTTTAAATAAAAGTTTTGTTTTCTGAAGATCAATTATGAGTGCGCTGTGGATAGAAGAACCTTTTAGTTTTATCCCGATTGATAAGCATTTTTTAACAGTTGACTTTTTGTGAATGTTTCAGTTCTATTTGCATGTGTTCATCTTACACGCTGAGACATTTCAACTTCACGCGTGCTTTTAAGGAGTATTTATTTACAGTTTACTAATACAGTAATTTGCTTTCATTTCAATATATTTACAGCAATGGCTTGCTTTCTCCGTAATATGGATATTTTACTAACGTTAGAAGTAAGGCATTCGTTTGAAGCAGATTAGACAATAACTCAATCTGGCGAAATATACAAAGGAAATTATGATCAAATTTGTTGGTAGAGAACAATGTCAACCCCTAATGCAGGTAAGCCTGGTCTTGGTTCTAAAAATCGAAGAAGTTTTTTTTTTTTTTTTTTTTTTTTTTTTTTTTTTTTTTTTCCCGAGGTCGAAAGATAAGAAAGCTCTCTAATACGGAAAATATACTAAAAATTATAATTGTAAGCCTCAGTCAAAGACAATCAATTATTGTTTGTCCTTTGAACTGAAAGGAAACGAATATTTTTGTAAGCAACTAAAATGTGCTGTCATTTATGTTATTAATTTTTGTTTGTTTTATAATTTTATTTATGTCCTTATTCTATTAAGAAAACAAAGAACTTTATTATAAGTTAGTTTTGAGTAGAATTTATGACATTTTATCTGAGCTAAGAAAAAAATGAAAATTTGTGTCCGGTCGGGATTCGAACCCGCCACAGTTTGGTATTTCATCTAAACCTAATACAGTGAAGCCATAACATCGCAAATTGCGATTTATTTCATTCATTTGAACGCTGTAATTCGTCAAAAATATATATGACAATAAAGACTGGTTTTCGTATATTATAAAGTTTTAGTCAACACTGATTATTATAAGCATAATAAACGATTTAAATAATAAATATGTTGTCTTTCATTGTGCAACTATATGAGCATTAAAGTTATTTCCAATAATCACTTATAAAGATACCTAAACTTTATTGTGGTACTTCTAGCCCATACGTGTCTGTACGTTACGAAAATCAGAACGTGTTAAACTCCTGGTGATTTGTAATGGGAGGTCTGTTCAATTAACATGAACAGCATTAATTATATATTTCACGGTCAACACATAGGATTATTTCCCTCATTCTATTTGATTGGGCTTTCAAAGTGTTTTATATGGCGTTGCCAACGACAACACACTGCGCTACAGCAAAAGGACATTTTGGATTCCCGGGTAGGGCTTCTGAGCTTCAGAAGTTGGAATCACTGCCTACATCTGTAATGGATGTAACACGTGAGGAACAATACGCAGTTTTTAAATCTTTGTAATTCCGATTTCGTCTCAAGAGGTCTTCAGCTGAGGTATGTACAATGTTACAGGAGGAATATGGAGACTCTTTCTTCCCTACAGCACAGCTCGAAGGTGGTATAAAATGTTTAAAGAGGGGAGAGAATCAATTTCAAAAAAAGGTGATCTAATGATTGCTCTTACGGAAAAAAACAACACTGCTGCTGTCATTATGAAATAGGATCGACAAATTAACCTAATTTCACCTTCTGAAATACTGAACATTTCATTGGGCGCAACCTACACCGTGGTGACAGCAACATTACACATGAGATGCGTTTGAGCGCGATGTGTCGCAAGACGATTCCCAAACAAATGGTCTGCAATGCAGTTAAAGTTGAGGTTAAAGGAAGATCCGATGTTTTTTTCAAATGTAATCACTGCTGATGAAATTTGGCTACATCATTTTAATCGAGAAAGCAAACAGCAAAGCTCAGACTGGAAATGTCTTATCACCAATCCTCCAAAAAACAGAAGTGGTTGCTTCTGGTGGGAAAGTAATGGTCATCTCATTCTTCGATATTCGTCGAATGGTTTATGAGCATGACGTACCTTCACACACATCAGTAACTGGAATATACTACACGGATGTCCTGAAAACACTGCAAGTCCCTATCAGGCGCAAAAGACCACATTTCCGTGAAGCATGCTGGAAGCTGCATCATAATACTGTGCAGCCGCACACTGTCAATGTGGTTGGTGGATACCTTGTAAAAATCAACGTGAAGTGCATCTCTGACCCTACCTACAATTCGAATTTCGCCTAATGTGAATTTTCTCTAGTCCCTAACATTAAGAAACGCCTTTGTCAGAGGCATTACACATCATCAGAAGCAGTAGTGAAGGCTGCGGAGGCGATTTTGATGGACGTCTCAAAAATGGTCCCCAGCATGTATTTGAAGATTGGCAGAAGCGATGGGACAAGTGCATCGCATTCCTGATAGACTATTTTCAGAAAAACCATCTAAATTATGAGGATGAGTAAAGGTATCTCGTTTTTACTGAACATCTCTCTTAATAGCAAATCCGAAACGGAAATGGTAAAAGCTTCTTTTTCTTCTAACTAACCTACATGATTAACGGATAGAACAGCAGTCTACCACACACATTCACGACCACAAACATATATTAAGAAGACTGGCAATGCAGCGTCATTGATATCACTGAAGCAGTCGTCGCAGTCTGATATGTAGGTCACAGATTTCCATCAAAATTTGCACAAACGTTTTATATTAAATACAAAGACACATGTGTTTCGACTTTTTGCTAGACTTTCGGTAGTTTTTGAAAAAATTAAGGTCAAAGTTATGATGGAAAATCGCATTTTCAATTCAATACATGAAAGACCGTCTGAAGACGAGCATTTTTACTAGTGTACACGATGTTAACAGCAAATGAGGCTGGAGTTCGAGGCGTGTTTTTTGAAGTATGTACCGTTTGGAAATTACAAAAAAAAAGACGTGCTAAGATACCTCAATAATTTTATACGCAATGGGTACCTACATCTGTTGTCTACGCACTGACACCATTACAGTCTGATTCTTCCTTGTTTACGTTGTGTACTGAGTGTTTAAGATGCCTCCGATAATCGTGAGTCCCGCCGACTGTGAAGTATGGCAACACCACCGAGGTGGTGTTGAGTATGGGCTGTTACAAGATTGCCGCGGCGGGGCGGCCGAGCGCATTGAGGCGCTATGCTACAATGCGCGAGGCCGTTCCCCGTCGCGGGTTCGAATCCCCCTCTGGGCATGGATGTTTGTTCCGTCTTTAGTATAAGCTAGTTCACAAGTAGTTTGTAAATTTAGGAACTGAAGACCCCACAGTTAAGACCCATAAGCTTTACAAACATTTGAACATTGTTACAATATTTCTTAGTACTAAAGGCCTAAAAGCGATCGATATTCATCTTGAGATGTGTGCAACTGACGGAGACAACATTATGAGTGATAAAATGGTAAGAAAGTGGGTGAGAGAATTTAAAGATGGCCGCACAAATATGCATGATGAACAACGGAGTGGGAGTCCTTCGGTCGTTAATGAAAATTTGGTGCAGGAAGTAGACAATAAGCTGAGAGAAAACAGATGCTTCACGAGTTCCACCTTCTAGGATGACTTTCCTAATGTTTCTCGTAGTGTTTTGTATGGCACTGTGACCGAGTAAGACGATGACGTAGTCAAAACAGTTGCAATGCAGTGGATAAGTCCGGTGGAAAACTTCAATGAGAAGGGTATTCAAAAACTGGTACAACGTTATGACAAGTGCCTCAATATAGACGGAAATTATCGAGAACAGTATATTAAGGTACAGACTTTCGTGTAGAAATAAAATTATTGACATATCTTAGCAAGTCTTTTTTTAATTTTAAAACGGCACTTACTTACAAAAAACTCGTAATTAACGTTTTGGTCTTTTTATTGTGTAGCTTGGTCACTCATAAACATTACCACAATCCGAGCGCCGTCGCCGGTCGAGTAATTCAGAGTCTGGGCTGTCAAACCTTGGGTCCAGGTTCAAATCTCCATCATGGCAATTTTTATGTTTTATCCATGTATTTCATAATAATCTCATATTTGTAATACCTTTTCTTGCCTTATTTTGTAGTAGAGCATCAGAAAGTGTGGTTAACATTCAATTACTGTAATATCAGTTTTCCGCCGTTTTATGATACACAGTGCAAAAACGATGAAATAAGAAATAAATAAAATAAAAACATTGTAAATTTTATAATTACGTAATTCGAATTACTAGCTGTGAATACTTCAGCGTTCTCACAGTTAGTAGGCTGAAACTTGTGATTAAATAAACCAAAACACTATTTCTCACCCTACGCACAACACACGAACGACATATGGCCACATTCACATGTTTTCCGGGATATCGTTTGTACAAAACACACGTAATTTATATTGTTGAAGTCATGTGTATCAGATATTAATTTTTATGTGTACCAAACCAACTGTACAAAGCCTTATCTTGAAAGACAGGTTCGGATAAATGGTTATGGATCAAGGCATGAATTTTAATAGTATCTTCCCTATCATGAATTTCTCTGCTTTCCTGTTATAATACATAGTACGAAAAAAATTTATTGGCCAACTTTAGATTACAGTAGAACACTAAAAGTGTGGCTTCGCGATAGCTTTTTGACCGCTCGAAATTTAAATGAAAATAACGGCTTAACAATATACATAAATGTCTGAAGATGACCTAAGAAACCGAAAATCGATTCAGATAATAAAATTCCTGTAGTTCAAATACGAAATTGTGTCTCAGTTTTCATTATTACAACCATCCATAATTTTTTATTATTTATGTTTTTATTATTTTTATTCTAAATGTTTTCAAAAGGTCGTAAAACTACAGAAAGCCTAAAGTGGGCCGTGAAACAAGGCATTGCGATATTTTATACTATTTATTTCTTATTGTTTTTATGCTGTGCATCACAAAACAGGTGTAAACAGATAATACACTTAATAAAACATCACTTCTCGATGCTCTACTTCAAAATAAAGATAAGGTATTACAGTATGAGAATATTATCAAATACGCGGAAAAAAGTATAATAAACTATTGTCATGCTGGAGGTTCGAACCTGGATCCACGGTTTGACACAGTGGCGCAGCCACGATGCGATTGGATGGGGCTGAGGCCGCTCCACCCCCCCCCCCCCCCCGCCCCCCAAAGGTTTTTTAAATTTTATTATTTTGTATTGTTTTCATTTATTTAACATGTCGGCACCGGAAATTTGAAATAGTACACATGTAATAAGTCACAAGGTAACCATAATTTGTCAAGCACAAGTGAACGTGACAATGGGTCGCCAGCGTGATGCCGCCACAGGTAACGTGTGCTGCTGTTATTGTGAGCGGTTTTGATACCGCTGCGACCAGCTTTGATGCTGCCGTTATTGTTAGTGCGATGCTGAAGTTACGAGCCGATTGTTCATAAGCGGCGACCCGTTGCTTAGCAGGTTAGCGGCGCCTCCGAGTGTTATTGTAGTTCAATTTTTACACATAGAGTCTCATGTTAATTTAACTGTATTGACCTTTCTCTTTCGCTAGTAATATAGAAGGTGCATAATTATTTTAGGAGCTGATTATATACACTCCATTTCCACCACGTTGTTCCTCTACCACTTTCAAATTAATGCGAGCATACCCATTTTATTTCTTGAGCAATAGTTTTAGTGTGCGCTTTGGTTGCACAGTGGTAGAGTGCCAGACTACAAATCCAGAGGTCGCGGGTTCGATCCCCGTCAGGTCCTAGGATTTTTATCTGTCACTTTCCACTTCTTTCACCTCTGTGAAAAATACCGAGTAGCACCGTGGTTCGGAACCCACGTTAAACTGTAGGTCCCCCTATAACTGGCTGGGTAAGTCAGTTCGAAGGTCGGAGGAAGGCAACGGCATACCACCTCCAAACAGGACCATGCCTAGTAAAGCACTGTGGTGTTCAAACCAATCTTCGGATTGTTGACTGCTTTACCTTAGTTTTAGTAGTATAATTGGTTAAATCATAAAAAGTGTAAAAATAAGTCATAGATTAATAAATTCAATAGGCTTTATTTAAAAAATAGCCTCCCCTGCCCCCAGAAACAATTCCTGGCCAGTTCTGCCAACCGTAGGGACATGTCCCTACGCGTAGGGACTTTTGATTCTGTTTTCCTGAAGGTAGGGACTTTTCTCAGGTATGATGCAGAATGAAAGTACCTTTTTTAATTCAAAACAGTAACAATTCATTCTACAATAATATTAATGAATGTGAAGTCATCCTAAATTATTCAAATGTTTGTAAATCTATCGGACCAAACTGCGTGGTCATCAGTCCTTAGCTTACAAACTACTTAAACCTAGGTAAACTAACCTAACGACAGCACACACACCCGTGCCGCAGGGACCTCCACGGCGAGCAGCCGCGCACTCCGCAGCGAGACGATTTAGACCGCTCGGCTACTTCACCGCGGCTCCTAAATTATTATTATTATTATTTTAGTAATTAGTTCGGTGCGTAGGGACTTTATGGCGAACGTAGGGATTTTTGACAGATCATGTAGGGACATGTTTGGAAACGAGTTGGCAACACTGCTCCTGGCTGCGCCACTGGTTACTTTGACAGTCCAAGCCCTGGATCGCTCGACCGACGACGGCACTCGGTATGTCGGTAATGATTAAGAGTAACACAGTACAGCATTAAAACGCCAAAACGTTAATCACTCGAATGTCATTAATTTTTGATGCCATGTATATTGGTAAAAAAGTTCATCTTCAGACGACCTTTCGGTGTAACGCACTGAAAAAGCGATTTCCCATCATCAAGTTTGACCTAGATTTTTTTTCAAAAACTACTGAGTGTGTAGCGAAAAGCTGAAACACATGTCTCTTTATATTCAATACAGAACGTCCATGCAAAATTTGATCGAAATCAATGATCCACATGTCGGACCCTCTCGTAATAAGTAAGAGACACATATAAGGACACAAATTCGTAGTAATTGACGGTAAGTCATCGACTAAAACAGAAAGGAAGCTTTATAGGTCCCCTACTATTTCTTGTGTTTATAAACGACTTGGGAGACAATCTGAATAGCTCTCTTAGACTGTCCGCGGGTGATGCTGTCGTTTATCTGTTGGTGAAGTATTTAGACAAAATTTCTACGTAGTGCGAAAATTGGCAATTAACACTAAATAATGAAATAAGTGAAGTAATACACATGACCACTAAAAGAAATCCGCTGAACTTCAATTATACGGTAAATCAGTCAAACCTTAAGGTCGTAAATTCTACTAAATACCTAGGAGTTAGAATTACGAACAATCTAGCCTGGAGAGAACACACATAAAATATTGTGGGGAAGGCGAACCAAAGGTTACGTTTCATTGGCAGTACGCTACGAAGATGCGACAACTCCACTAAAGAGGCTGCCTACATCACACTTGTGACTGTACTGGAGTACTGTTGCCCAATATGGAACTCTCACCAGGTGGGACTGAGACATTGAGAAGGTTCAGAGAAGGGCAGCTCGTTTTGTTTTAGCACGTTACTGTGGGGAAAGCGTCACCGAACTGTTGCACGATTTGAGGTGGAAATCAGTAAAAGAACGTCATTCGTTGCGGCGAGATCTATTTGCATAATTTCAAAGACCGACCTTTACTTTTGACAAGGTGACGGCATGACCGTGGGGTCGGGGATTTGTCCGAAATTTTGTGTGGTGAAAGAGGACCCATGATACCTCACGTGCTTAAAATATTAGGACGCACTACTCGGATAATCCAGGGAAAAATCGATCCGAAGTTTCTTAGGCGCCTTTGTAGTAGAAAATATTAGGCCACTGCCGAGCCGTCGTCTGGTCTAGAGGGTTAGGGCTACGCCAGCCTGCCTATGTTTCATTTTGCTGAAGCTCGGCACACATTTATCTAATAATCGGGCCGCTGAAACATGTCACTTGGCAGTTTGCACGTAGTTCGCGTATAGTTAGCTGTACTGCGACTGCTAGGTTGCAACCATTGATCTCTATACAAACTGGATGTATAAATCTGGTATCTGAGCATAGAACTACAGCGTGCCTGCACATTCAGATGTTTTCCACACGTTTTCGCATTGACCGCTATGTTTAAATTTGGCATACGAATTTCGATCAGTTATTATATGACAATTACGAAAAACTTTGACTGGAGAGAACACACAGAAAATATTGTGGGGAAGGCAAACCAAAGGTTACGTTTCATTGGCAGAATGCTTCGAAGATGCAACAGCTCCACCACAGAGACTGTCTACATAACACTTGTAGTACTGGAGTACTGTTGTCTAATGTGGGACCCTCAACAGGTGGGACTAAGGGAAGAAATTGAGAAGGTTCAGAGAAGGGCAGCTCGTTTTATAACGTTACAGCGGGGAAAGCGTCACGGAAATGTTAAAAGAACGACGTTATTCGTTGCGGCGAGTTCTATTTGCGAAATTTAAATCACCGACTTTTACTTCTGAATATTAAAATATTTTGCTAGCATCCACCTACATAGGGAGACATGACCATCCCAATAAAATAAGAGAAATCAGATCGAAAACGGAACGATATAGGTGTTCTTTCTTCCCGCGCACTAATAGAGAATGGAGCGGTAGAGAAAGGTTATGAAAGTGGTTAATGAACCCTCTGCCAGGCACTTAAATGTGATTTGCAGATTATCTACGTAGATGCGGAACCACGTAATTTATTTCCACGGTTTGTGGGCACTGACGACTGCTTCAGGAGAATGATGGGGGCAAGATCCGCCGAAACCGGTTAACATATTTAATATATTTTAATAAGCTATCTTCCGTTATTTTTTAATTTTTAGTTTATGGCCTAGAGGCCATACAGATAAAAAAAGCCATGCTGGATATTAACGGAGGTTAGGAAACAGTTAGTGATCTCGCAATTACTGCAAACTTTCGAAAGCAATCACATTAAGAATAGCTATACCTAGCAGAAGCAAATCAAGAACATTTACTTCCGAATAAATAAATAAATAAATACGGCAGTCTTACTAAGGAATCTGGATGATAATGAACCAATGTCAGAAAAATACACGTTTTCCAGAATGTTAAAGTAGTCGCAACACGGGCAGCAGTACAGAAAAGAACGATTCCGGTATTAGTGCGAAATATTTTAGGAAAATATATCAAACAACATAATTTTATCTGATGCTAATACCGACTTTCAACTCATCGTATGCTCGAAAAGAACAATGTGACAATCGGAAGAATAGGTGCCGTCGTTAAACCCCACCTTAGTAAGACTAGATACCAAACATCTGGATTTCATTTTACAAGTAAGAAATGTATTACATTATTACAACTGTAAAGAAATTCTGTTACGTAAAAATATCTCTGATATCGCTCGACCAATACTCTATGTATCATATCCGCCAGGATAATTTCTTCCTGTATCACAACTTTTCTTACAATTATGTAACGCTCTTACAATGTGCACATCTATAAACAGTAATTAAAATGACATCAAGAGTTCCAAGTTTTCCACGATCTTATGACTGTATCTGTCATTGTATGACAGAAGAAGGTATAAATTTTAAATAGCGTCAAGATATTAATTTATCGATGTGTGATCTAAGTTAATTTTTTTTCAACTACGTGTGCTTCCATAATACCTACACAAATACACATTAACATTTATGCATTTCAGATGAACATCAGCCAACTGCAATACATCGACGTAGTTCATCCAGCGAGCGACAGATGTCACGCGCACCTTCCAAGGCTACAGAGGCACCTAGCGGCTGTAAGTTGAACTGTGAGGCGCGCTATCACAGCGTGCGGTAACATGAAAGTTGATTCGTTTCTGGAAACACGATTTTTCCAGGAGTTTTCCCTGGCATTTGCGCTTGAATTCCATATAATTAAACACATTTTCATCTAAAATCTCTTAAATGACACTTAAAAGCATATAACCGTGGGTTTTTATCCGTATTTAATCACACTTAGTCTATTGGTCTTCTCTTACTGGCGATTTTCTTGATAATGAAACGGAGAATATATATTCGTTGTGTGTAAGACTAAGATGTGAGGGCCGCGCAGTTACGTCCATATAACTATGTTTAGCTCACTCGACATTGGATTTGTTTCTGGTTCTTACGTTCATATCTCACCCTGCAGCACTTTGTACAAGGAGAAACCCGATACTGTATCACCATCCTGAACGGAATTATAATGGGTCGGGTGTGACAGTAGTCTTAGTGGAGGGAAGTCAACGGCATACCACACCCTCTAATAGCAACACCATCAGTGAACACTATATTGCTCACAATAAATTTTCATGTGCTAGGAACTTTTACTTTGCAACAAAATGTTATTAGGTGAGGAGGAAGCGGTTCTAATGCGCATTATACGTGTTTTAATGGTATTATTTACGGAGAAAAAGAAACAAACTAGGTTCATCTCTCAAAAAGTACCTGAAGTATGCACACTTGCACAACTATATTTCAGACTCATGGGAAACAATTGATTTGCGAGAGCCAGCAACTTTACTAATATTTTAAACAATTGTGAATTGTTTTTTACATTTAGATGTTTCAAGTCTTCTGGATGACATTAAGAATCTAAAAACAGAGAAAATAAACTAAATATTTACTGACATTTTTACAATAATTTAAATGTAAAATGAATAAAATTTACGTTTAACAGATTTGTATATAACTAAAGAGCTTTAGGTTGTAATTGCGTCAGCAAATCGTCTAGTCTATTTTGAGGCAGGTACTGGTCTTTTTAAAGGCATTTAAAAATTTTATGTAACGGTTTCAGGTTGAGGTAGGGGGATGTAGGGGAAATTACAGGAGGGGAAAGAGAGGAGGAGACTGCAGCGACAGTGATTGGAATAGAGGAAACAAGCAGGGTGTTGGGTGGAGGGGGATGAGATTTAAGAAAATACGGTCTTAAATGAACACTGAAAAAATTAGTACATGAAAATATTTTCACGTTTGCTAAAATATAAAAATTGCCAACCAATTAATGGGTCTTAATATAGAAACCATAAAACTGTACTAAAATATAAAATTTAAAAAGTCATTTAAAAATTGCGTTATATTTAAAAAGCACTGGAGGCGCAACACGAAGTACAAAATTACAATGGTCATACAATAAACGTCTAAATGTAAAGCTGTACAAAATTCTAATTTCTTCACTGTCGGAAAATTAAAATACGTGTAGTCAGCTTGGTACGCACATTGTTCTTTCTTCTGCTCGGTGGCGTTGTGTACGGAACAAAGAGATATTATGATATACAAAGAGGAGCGGTAACAGTTAGGCAGCCAGTTATCAAAATGTTTGAACATCTATGGTACCAAACTACTGTGGTCATAAGTCCCTAGGCTTACAGACTTCTTAAACTAACCTAAGGAGAACACACACACACACACACACACACACACACACACACACACACACACACACACACACACCGCACAGAGAGAGAGAGAGAGAGAGAGAGAGAGAGAGAGAGAGAGAGAGAGAGAGAGATGTGTCCAAGGGAGGAGTCGAACCTCCGGCGGGAGCAGCCTCGCAGTCCTTGGCAAGGCGCCTACAATCGCTCGGCTATTCTCGCGCGGCCACCCAGTTACCTTCTCAGAGTCTTGTTCACACGAAGCAAGCAACTTCAAGGGAATATGGCAGACCAGACATAATATTTATTAATGATTCGGAGAATGATACTAGCTATAATCGCAAATTTCTTCCACAAGAGAAAGTATTATTTGATGAAAACGACAACTCATTCAAGTCAGATCCTGACAAAATATCGAAATGAGATAGAAGATACCAAATGGCTGTATAGTAAAATCCAAAGTTTTCAGATTGTAATACACGAAGTGTGGTGTCCTTGGTAATTCAGTCTATCGGCCACAACTGCAGTCTAATATGCGTGGGAATCAAAAAACAGAACACAATAACGATCGCCAACATTTATGGAAACAATTATGTAAGTTCTGTTACACGTATATGACATGCTTTGAGATGAACTACGATACTTGGTGATTGCAGTTTTTGCATAACGTAGTTTGCTCACTAAATAATGATACTTTCAGTGCTTTATTAGTACAGGAATGGAAAGAAATGGAAATGTATAGCACAACAAAACCTAGACTCCCGTAGAAATTCATTTCAGATAAGGCTTCAAAACAATTGAGCTACGATGAATAAGTAATTTAATCAGTCAAGGCATGTCAAAATTTTGCATGACATCAAAATTTATTTAATTTTACTTCATTTTTCTATTTCATTTATTTGCTTTTTTTATTTTTTCTTTCATCAGTAAATGATTTCTTCTTCATTATAGAGCGGTAGCGTTGTAATATAGACTACTAGCTCAAACCCGCGGCTCCGCTCGCGTGTTGGTTGATTAAGATAGATAAGCTATCTTTCAGTAGTGTGCTATGAGATCAAATTACACGTAAAAACGCACTAGTTTCGAAGAATCAAATCACGAAAGTCAACAATAATGATTGTAATAATATCATAGATCGATCACTTGATGTAGTGCGCGAAACATCAAATCAATTTTTGTTAAAGAGATGCATTAAAAGAATTTTTATTACTGCTTTATTTATTTATTCTTATATTTCCTTATTCGTATGCTTATCCTTACAGAGAAAGAGCTGTAGACATTGTAGCACGCATAAACCAAAGATATGGTCTATAGGATTACGTTTTGCTGTATGTAACTTCCTTGCTATAGATTCGGAAACGTCATCGCTGGCCTTCAGTCCGATTTTTTAAAATAATTTGATTACTTTCAACCACCATATCTTCTACCCCCTTATAGCTATCGGCATGGAACTGCTATGGTGTACAACGGGAGACTTCGGATAACAATTACACACAGACCATTCGTTTGCGTTCTGTAGTTTTCGCTGAAGAGCGAAATATTAACACACATGCGTAGAAATTTATATATACTTCACCCTTTTAGCATTATCAACCCTCAAGCAACAATGCAACCAAAAAACCATTTTCAAAGAGTAAATATAATTTTCAAAGAGTAATTATTGTTCCGCATTTCGCGTTATATTCTTCAATTTACTAAATATCTATCAGATCGCTATAAAACCGTGCCCTAACCTTCCTCAGGTATAGATTAGTAACTGTACAAATATTTGAAGTCTCTGCGTCTTGCCGTTCGGACGTGATAAACGTACACCGAACAGACATTCACATTTATAGATAAAGATGACAGAGCGCCAAGCGCAGAATTGCGATTTGAGCGGCTTGGTTACTATCTAAGGTTGTACGACGTGGTGAAAAGTTTGTGGTTTCAGCTTAGATCAGCGCCCATTTGTGTGACCCTTATAACATCTGTCCTACTACAGCTATGTAACAGTATGTAAGAAAAGTTCGAGGACGAAATGCCGTTGCCGCCCGGCCAAATCACGCTGATATTTCATATTAGCTGAAATAAAAAAAAGTCAGCAAATGGCGCCATTTTTATTTGGAACGTTCAAAATGTATTCGGATTTTAAGCACAACAAATCTTCGCCCTTTGAGCTTGTATTAATCCGTTCACACTCTGCAAGAAGGTTCATCAATGGATAAAATCAAAAGAAATGTTTGTATCTAATAATTAGTCTCCATTCATAAGAAATAGTAGTTTAAATGCCAGGCTGTGTAGGAGTGGGAACGGCCGTTTGTTATATAGCGACTTGCTGCGAAGCGCGCAGTTGCTCCCCGTCGGAGGTTCGAGTCCTCCCTTGGGGGGGGGCGTGTGTATGTTTTCTCCTAGGTTAGGTTAGTTTCAGTAGTTTGTAAGCCTAGGGGCTGATAACAACAGAAGTCCCACAGATTTACAAACACTTATACTGACTTCTTTTTTTTTTATCACCCGGTATGTAAAGGATGGCGCTGTTGTCGACAACGCCTCTATAAGACAACAGCTGCATGGCGCACGCGTTAGATCAAATACTGCTCTTACAGTGGCAGGTTATCACGATTTAACTAAGTTTGAACGTGGTGTTATAGTCACCACACGAGAGAGAGAATCTCCGAGGTAGCGAAGAAGTAGGGATTTTCCCGTGCGACCATTACACTAGTGCACCGTGAATGTCACGAATCCGGTGAAACATTGCTCGATGTGGCGGCCACCAACGTCGTTACACACATTGTAACTCCGAAGCATGTTCTAGTGCACTCTCTCCATCCCACCTGGTGTCTCTTCAATGTCTTGTGCAGCTGCCAAAACAGATCTTCCTCTGTCCCAACAGGTGTCTCATAAATAACACTCTTCATAAGATCCCACAAGAAGAGAGGGGGGGTGGTGGTAAATCCGGCGATCGTGGCGGCCACGCGGTTGGAGCACCACGGCCTATCCATCTTTCACCAAATCGTCTGTTGAATTGTCTCCGGACAGCCTGTGAAAAGTGAGGTGGTGCACCATCATGCTGAAACCACATTTCCTGACGGACATTCAATGGCACATCTTCCAAGAACGCTTCCAATACGTGTCATAGGAAGACTAAGTATGCAAGGGCCGTGAGCTTGGATGGAACCAGGTATGGTCCAATCACATGACCGTCCAGAATACCTGCCCATACTTTAATTTCAAACCTGTATTGAAATCCCTGAACATGCGTGGCATGAGGGTTTTCGTCCGCCCAGGACATGGCTATTTCGAGCATTCAGAACACACTCACTTGTAAACCTACATTTATCTGTGAAGAGAAGTTCGACGTGGAAACAGGGGCAGGAACCATGTGCAGAAAGCGGTGCATTGTGGATAATCTGCTGGACCCATAGCATATACCCTTTGTAAGTGGTACGGATGTAATTGTTGCTTATGCAGGACGTTCAAGACGGTACTGTGACTAACAGCCATTGCACGCGCAATTGTTCGAGAACTCGTTGGCTGGCTATCTTGAATGCGACGCAGTCCATCACCTTCATATTCGAGAGTGCGGCGTCGCCGTGGAGCACCTCAGTCCTGCCTCCTCAAATTGAAGGTACCTGTTTTCTGTAGCCGTTGTGTAACTTGGGTAAACAGTCTGTGCGACGGAGTGTGACGTTGTGGAAAACGTTCGTGATACAGCCGACTAGCAGCTTGTCCTTTACCTCAGGCTTCGCCATGTCTGTGTACTGCGCAAACGTGTACTGCACCATGTTTATCGCTGACGCACAGGTATTGACTTGGTCTCAAAGCAAAGCAGACGACAAGCGACATCTAGTGATCATTTGACGTAGTACACGTCATCGTGTCTACCCTGTTGCATACCAGGACAGGAAACTCTGAGACGTTTCTCTGTCCCTAAGCAGACGTTGACGAGTTACACATCTGAACTGAAACGGTCTAGAACGAAAACGATACGTTTCCGATCGATTGATTGATTTGAGGCTCAAGGAACCAAACTACACTGGTCATCGGTGCTTGGATACGTTTCCGGACATGGGTTCCTATTCAAAATGTTGTGTACTCACTACCCTCTAAAAGTCCTAGAAGTTTGTAACGGGAATTTCCTACCAACCTGTATATGTGGCCAACAGGCAGTTAACAATGTAAATGCGGACACATAATACGTTAGATTCCACTATAGGATACAAGTAAGTGGGCGCCATCATCGTAGTGTGCTTTAAGTAGAGAATTTGGGCAAGAAGAGATGCATAGCCGGCGGCGGTGGCCGAGGTGACTGAGGCGCTCCAGTCACGGTCAGCACGGCCACTACGGTCGGGGGTTCGAATCCCCCCTCGGGCATGGATATTTGTGCCGTCCTAGTTCGTAAGTAGTTCATAAGTAGTTTGTAAGTTTAGGGACTGATGACCCCGTAGTCAAGTCCCATAAGCTTAACAAACATTTGAACATTGATTTGAGAGATGCATACCCGAATAGCCTAATCGGTTAACGTGACCGCCGGCCGAAAACGGAAAATCCGGGTTCGAATTCCGGTCCAGCATAAATGTTCAACTTATCCGCTGAATTTATCTGAATGCCCTAAAACGGCCTAAATGTTTACATATTTCGAAATCATAGATATGGGCTTTCGGAGCTGAATGCCCACTCGTGTACCCACGCTGACTGCATGACACAAAGCTTACGGATAGCCTTGGCCCCTAAAACACCGACATTGGAATGTTGATTACTGAAAACATGTTGGTCTGAAGAGTGGACTGTTCAAGGTGGTAGAGGCTCTGTAATGGTGTGGGGCGTATGCAGCTGCCTGGTAACTCTAGTTACGAGTTTAAAATGTGGCACATACGTACGCATTCTGGCTGACCAATTGAATCGATTCATGTCCATTGTGAATTCCGACGGACTTTGGCAATTCTAGCAGGGCAATGCTACATCCCACACGTCCGCAATTGCTACTCAGTGGGTCAAGTAACACACTTCCAAGTCTAACCACCTCGCTGGACGTCAAACTCCCCAAACATTAACATTATTGAGCATATCTGGGATGTCTTTCAACGTGCTGCTCTCCATCTACATGGGATACTCTGCAAATCACATTTAAGTGCCTGGCAGAGGGTTCATCGAACCACCGTGTTACTATTTATCTCCCGTTCCATTCACGTATAGCGCGCGGGAAGAAAGAACACTTGAATCTCTCCGTTCGATCTCTTATTTCTCGTATTTCTTTCTCATGATCATTTCTACCTATGTAAGTGGGAAGCAACAATATATTTTCGCATTCGGAGGAGAATGTTGGCGATTGGAGTTTCGTAAGTAGCACACGCCGCAGCAGCGATAATGTCTCCCCTGTATCGTGACAACACGAAACGAGCTGCCCTTCTTTGGACTCTTCCGATGACCTCCGTCAAACCCACACAGGATGCCACACTGGGCATCAATACTCCAAAAATGGACGGACAAGCGTAGTGTATGCAGTTTCTTTTGTAGTTCTGTTGCATCTTTTAAGGGTTCTGCCAATAGAACGCAGTCTCTGGTTCGCCTTTCCAGTTTAAGTCTGAAGTAATAGTAATTCCTAGGTATTTTGTGGAGTTTACGGCCTTCACATCTGATTGATTTATCTTGTAAACAAAGTTTAATGGATTTCTTTTCGTACTCATGTGGACGACTTCACACTTCTCATTACTTAGAGTCAATTACCAATTTTTATACCATATTGATATCTTATTCAGATCGTTCTACAGATGGTTTTGATCTTCAGATGATTTTACTAGACGGTAAATGACCTCTTCATCTGCAAACAACCTAAGAGAGCTGCTTAGATTTTCTCCCAAATCGTTTATGTAAATAAGGAACAGTATAGGACCAATAACACTACCCTGTGGAACGCTCGATATCACCTCTGTTTTAGTCGATGCCTTACCATCGATTACTACGAACTGTGTCCCCTCTGACAGGAAATCCCTTATCCAGTCGCAAATTTGGGGCGAAATACCATAGCCACGCAATTTGATTAAAAGCCGTTTGTGAGGTACGATTCACAAGAGATCTCCACTCCGTCGCACTTACAGACAGCCCTGCAGGATACATGGTGTCAGTTGCCTCCAGCATTACTTCATAAATTAGTCGACCCCTGCCACGTCGTGTTTTGTCACTTATGAGTGATCGCAATATTAGGGAGGTATACCAGTTTCTATGGTTCTTCGGTGTTTTTATTCGAATAAATTGCAGCAGCTACCACCACATGGTAAAGTCGATAAAGGACCGAGGAAGATGATTACATCAACAAGACGTTGCCTTTCATATCTGATGATGATGACGGCATTCTTTGAGGAGATGGTAAGGGAATATTTTTCACGAATTCTATTTTCGATTGGCACTACTCCCACACACTGCGAATATGAACTCTAATAACAGATTTCGGAAGTAATGGATGGAACACAGTTGACAATGACAGTATATGTCAGGAAGAGTAGTCACGTAGTTAGGGTGACAGCAGAAAGTCGGAAAGTATAGGCTAGAGTCCAAGTCAGGCATAAAATTGCCATTATTACAGTAAAAATAAAAAAGGAGCATTTTTTTATGGAAACTACAGTGTGTGGCACTCAGGCTGACTGTTGTACTTCTGAGGACGTTGTAGAGGACTAATTAGGAGGTAGGTCTAGATTGTGCACTTTATGTTCGTACATAATGAGGGGAGGTAAATTATCACGGTTTCCTAGAAGAGATTTTCTAGGCACTGAAACATAATATCAGGTAAGATCCAGAGACGCTGATACGCTCAATGAAATATTTCTACAAGCAACCTGTGCTTCTCAGAACCGGGTCTATTCCATTCCTTAACATTTCTCACGATTAGTTTATGTGATTACAGCGTTAAGGTCCATTACATCTCTAGATCATGAACCTACAGAAACATACACGGCTTGTATTATAGTAGAAGAGGTACAAGCTACTTTAGTGATGTACACAGCAGCAAAGATTCAGACGGGAAGTTCTCAACTAGGTCACCACGTCTTTGAGTCCCTCCAGCGGCGGAAGTTCTAGGATAACTGGTACTTGACTGAGACCACTACAGGTCGGCACACTTTCTGAGCTGTCACGCACTTGAAATCCTGGGTAACGAGCAGGAAAGCCACTCAGTCAGGGAGTAACGTTGGCACAAGACTCTTGTTGCAGACGCTAATTACATTGCCTCTGATGAAGACATGAAAATTCCGAGTGCAGGATTGCCACAAGCACAAATCAAAAATTGATGGGAGATAAATTACAGTGTGATGAGAAACCACATCTGTCACTTGGTGTGATCCACACATGATTAACTGAATTTGTTGGGTTTGTACAATCCAGACTGATCCCCGAAAGTTCCAGATACCATATGGACATCACACTTTAAGTTGCTGCGAAACAAAATTCAAAACTGATGACTGACAGTTCTAGAGTGGCGAGAAATAATTTTTTTCTACGCGAAATGTAATCATGACAAAGCTGTCAGATTTTTACTGCTATAACTCCCAGTTGAGCCATATGAGAATTACGCTACAGTTTGCAGGTTCTTTTTTCTAGCAGAACGCTTCTAAGATCATCATCGTTAGAGACTTATGTCTTTCAGCGTTCAGTCTGGAGTGTAGTCCCCCCAATACGTTTCCTCCATGGTCCCTTATTCAATGCTAACATTGATGCATCGTCTGATGTTAAGTCTGTTACTTCAAAATCATTCTCGAGCAAATCCACGTATTTTCTCCTTAGTCTACCCCCATTTCTCTTACCCTCTACTGCCGAATCCACGAGTCTCTTAGGTGACCTTGCTTCTCCAATGCGTGTAACATGACTCCACCATCTCAGCCTGTTCGCTCTAACTGCTTCATTTGCGGTGTTCGTGTGAGAATAGTTCAACGGTGATCATGTGAGAATAGTGCAAGCTGAGTTTCACATGAACGATGTTTCCTAAACCAAACTTACTCACACTGAACAATTAGTGTAGTACATTACAATGTGTAATGTAACTATTAAAGTTAAAAAAATTAACATTACTACTAGAAAAATTGTAACAATATATAGATAATTATAAGAATAGAAAATGATGATAATAATTATGACTCTGTAAAGGGCAGTAAACAGGTTTCATATCGTCAACACCAGCCCTATTACCATTTAGGTAAAACCCAGCGTTTTCCAGGTACATTTATTCTAGAATGAAGTTAATTTATCTCTTCTATCCGCTTCTCTCCCGTCGTTCTCCTTCCCTCTTCTCCTACTCTAACACCCCCCCCCCCCCCTCTCTCTCTCCTCTTACATCATCTCATCTCCCCTTTCTCTGTTCATCTTCTTGTACCCCTTTCTCTGCCAATCACCACCTCGTCTCTCTATCGAACTTCTCCTCAGTATAATGCCTTCTCCATCTGTGAAAAATTATTTGTCTTAACTTTCAAGGCGATCAGTGAAGAGGTGTCTTAAGTTTATTGGAAGGTACCCTCCGCCATACACTGCATGTTAGGCAGACTGTGATGTTCATCTTGCTTTGAAGGTTAAGTGGACAAAATTTCATGAAGATCGGAACAAAACTGTATATTTGAACGTAATACAAACAAACGGACACACTATATATAAAGAAGACTATAAATTGTCAGCGATATGCAGAACGTAATTATATTACACAAAACTGACATAATTACTCAAGCTTCGCAACAGTTCACTGTTACCATCATAGATTCACATGCGTCAAAGAAGCGAGACATCGTCCATGCTGTCGTCCAATACTCGTTTCCAATAATCGCGACTGATATTCGTAGCTTGCGGTCTAACAAAGGAAAGCTGTAATTGAGGATGGAAAATCCCACAAGCGTTCTGTGAGCAATCCTTCAAAGGGGCAGTAAATACCCCGCATCTAATCGATGAATCGACGTCGCTCACTGTGATTTCCGCAACTCCCCCCTATGTCATTGCTGGGGGATTTCATATTGCCACGCAGCTACACTGAAGAGTAATTTTCTTTTCTTTTTGCGAACTACTGTCCAATACTGCTATGTCATAACGTTTCGAAGCGGAGCCTACTTTATACTTTCCACATTTACGTCCGAATAATGCGACAATCTGTCGACTAAAGGTGCGATACACGGAAGCTGGGTTATATTTATATACTGGCTGGACAACAGGGGCACGGGTTTATGGCTTGCCATTCGTTTGTCTGTCGCATTTCAAATGTTCAAAAGTTTGTAGAGCTTATGGCACTTAACTATGGGGTCATCAGTCCCTAAACTTACAAACTACTTTATACTAAAGACGGCACAAACATCCATGCCCGAGGGGGGATTCGAAGCCCCGAACGCAGCAGCCGTGCAGACCGTGACTTGCACGCCGCAGACCGCTCGTCCACCGCGGTCGGCTGTCGCATTTCATGAAGTCGCACATTTTTCCTAACTCTAAGAACACGTAGTTCAAGAATGATGGCACAGATTGACACGAAAAACCGTCTGGGACTGTAACGAGTGGTGGTAATTTTAACAACCTAGAATTGAATTTTTTTTCTTTTTAAATCTTTGTAAAAATACAATGTATATATTTGAAAGATAGCTTATACGAGGGATTTGTAAAGATAGTTTGAACGCTACTTTGAGACAACCAAGCCCTGAGAAGGACAACTTTGACCTCGAAAGCTATGAACCGCACGAAACCTTGCTTAGAGTATTTAGCAACCATAATCAAAACCGTGGTGTGCGTGATTTCCATGCAAAACGCCGCAGTTATCTGCTGGCGCCACTACATGGTGGCATAGTGTAGCTGCACTAACCAGTATTCCAGTTGAGTAAGTGGTATAGCAGCAGTCTCTTGGAGTGTTCGCAAGCGAGTTACTGTGTAAACTGTGTACAGTGAAGTGATATCGTGAAGAGAATTAATCCTACGCATGTGGTCCCAATATTAGAAACAGAGTTACGACGTGTTGAATATTGCAATTACATCGGAGCCGAGGATATGGAGTACGCGGATATGTTATGTAACATAATAGTTCCCGTCTCTAATGACCAAGCAGTCGACGGGACGTTAAACCCTAAGATTCCTTCCTTCCATAATAGTTCAAAAATATAAAGACGACGGCATAGAAAAAACACGAGGTTAAGCTGGACAGTATACGGAATTTGAAGGACAGGAGGAACCTCTTCAAACAGTAGAGTCCTACACGACATTCAGCTCCAGAGCGACAGGAATAGTCAAGTCACATTGAGTACGAACCGTCACCACCCAAAAAGACGAGGTCCAGTGTATGAAAAGATATTTATGGCAGCGTATTAGACAAAATTTATGCAGACTATTACAATCGTGACTTCAATTCCTACAGCACTTTCGGCTTGTTATACTGCTGTTTATGTGCGTCTTGAGCAATTATAAGTATCTTAAGCAGAGTGTTTTTGGTGCTGCTGAATGAATATGTAATGATACACGACGCCATTAAATTACATATAATTTTCTTCCTATGGTATTGATATCTTGTTGCTTTGTTTCTTCTGTCAAAATGTTACTTGAGGTACAATGTAACGTTTTGCATGGGAATGACGCACGTCACTGACCTGTGTATGATTGCCTTTGATTCCAAGCATGGTTTCATGCAGTTCCCAGCGTTCGAGGTCAAGAGTGTCCCTTGTTAGAGTAAAATGTTTGAAAATCAAAGAACTTTGAAGCATAATGTGAAAATTTAAAAATTGGCAGCAGTTTTTAAATCGATAAAGGCGAGCTATCAATTTTTCCCTGGTGTAATTCTGTCAGATACAGCAAAGGACCTGGAAGAGGAATTGAACGGAATGGACAGTGTGCTGAAAGGTGCATATAAGATGAAATTAACAAGAGCAAAACTAGGGTAATGGAATGCAGTCTAAGAAAATCAAGTGATGCTGAACGAATTAGATTAAGTAACGAAGCAATAAAGGAGGTAGATGAGTTTTGTTACTTGGGCAGTAACATAACAAATGATGGTCGCAGTACAGAGGATATAAAATGCAGAATGGCAATGGGTAGAAAAGCGTTCTTGAAAAAGAGAAATTTGTTAACATCGAATATTAATTTAAGCCTAAGGAAGTTCTTTCTTAAGGCTTTTGTATGGAGTGTTGCCTTGTATGGGAGTGTAACATGGACGATAAACAGTGCGGACAGGAAGAGAATTGAGGCTTTTGAAATATGGTGATACAGAAGAATGCTGAAGATTAGGTGGGTGGATAGCGTAACTAATGAGGAGGTACTGAACAGAATTGGGGAGAAAAGAAATTTCCGGCATACCTTGACTAAAAGAAGGGATCGATTGGTAGGGCACATTCTTAGACATCAAGGAATTGTGAATTTAGCGTTGGAAGGAAGTGTGTGGGGTATATCAATAGGATATTGTTGAGAGCTCCGGACTGAAGACCACAACCACAACAACATCCATTCTGGCGTGTAGTTTGAGACAACATGAACGAATTCTCCGTATAAAATTTTGTATATTAATATTGTTAATTTAAGTATTTTAGGCACTCCACCCTCTGAAAATCGTAGATCAATTAACTATCGTTTAGGGAGAACAGGGAATCAACTTTTCGTCTCAATAATTTCATTAAAATTGCAAAAGCCGGCAGATAACAAAAATGACGCAAGTACGAGGGCAAATAAAGAAAATTTATCTACACTTTTGCCATAACGTTTGTTACAAAGCGCACGTTGTCTACTGTACTCCTACATGTCATTTTTATACTGCTGTAGTAATGCTGTGACAGTTTGTTCTTCCTTCTATTGCAGATACATCATGGCAGAACCATTAGAGATGTGCACCAATGAGGAACAACGAGCGGCGATCCTATTCCTCTGATGGGATCGTGTCAATGGAGCAGAACTACATCGCAGACTATTATAGCAATATGGGAAAAGTGCATTATCACTTAAAACTGTGTTTTTGTGGATCGAGATGTTTAAAAGTGGTCGAACAAGTGTCACGTATGAAGAGGGGAAGAGACGGCCACCAACCTCCATTACAGATGACAACATTCAACAAACTCGAGAGACGGCTCTGGCGAATAAGCGAATCACTATCGATGACCATGTCTTCTCCCATCACATGATCCACGATGAGCTCGGTTTTCATAAGGTATGTGCACAGTAGGTACCACGAACATAATCTCACCCGCGGTAGGGTCTGTCAACGCTTAATTACTCGTTTCAACAACGAAGGTAATGGCGGAGCTACGGAGGGGGAGGGTGGCTAATGAGGATGAGCCCCCCCTCCCCCCCCGGCACTTCCAAAGATATTTTAATTTTATTATTTGTATTTTTTTTCTTTAAACACGCCGTATTTGGAAATTTGAAATAGTACACATGTAATAAATCACAACGTAACTATACTCCTGGCCATTAAAATTGCTACACCTCGAAGATGACGTGCCTCAGACGCGAAATTTAACCGACAGGAAGAAGATGCTGTGATATGCAAATGATTAGCTTTACAGAACATTCACACAAGGTTGACGCCGGTAGCGACATCTACGAGGTGCTGATATGAGTTTCCAACCGATTTCTCAAACACAAACAGCAGTTGAACGGCGTTGTCTGGTGAAACGTTGTTGTGATGCCTCGTATAAGGAGCATAAATGCCTACCATAACGTTTACAATTTTGATAAAGGTCGGATTGTAGCCTATGATGATTGCAGTTTATCGTATCGCTGACATTGCTGCTCGCGTTGCTCGCTATCCAATGACTGTTAGCAGAATATGGAATCGGTGGGTTCAGGAGGGCAATACGGAACACCGTGATGGACCCTGCGGCCTCGTATCAGTAGCAGTCGAGATGACAGGCATCGTATCCGCATGGCTGCAACGGATCGTGCACCCACGTCTCGATCCCTGAGCCAACAGATGCGAACGTTTGAAAGACAACCATCTGCACGAACAGTTCGGCGGCGTCTGCAGCAGCATGGACCATCAGCGCGGAGACCATGACTGCGGTTACCCTTGACGCTGCATCACAGACAGGAGCGCCTGCGATGGTGTACGCAACGACGAACCTGGGTGCACGAATGGCAAAACGTCATTTTTTCGGATGAGTCCACGTTCTGTTTACAGCACATGATGGTCACATCTGTGTTTGGCGACATCGCTGTGAACGCACATTGGAAGCGTGTATTCGTCATCGCGATACTGGTGTATCACCAGGCGTGATGTTATGGGGTGCCATTGGTTACACGTCTCGGTCACCTTGTTCGCATCGACGGCACTCTGAACAGTGACCGATACATTTCAGATGTGTTACGACCCGTGGCTCTACCCTTAATTCGATCCCTGCGAAACCCTATATTTCGGCAGGATAATGTTCGACCGCATGTTGCAGGTTCTGTACGGGCCTTTCTGGACACGGAAATTGTTCGACTGCTGCCCTGTTATATCCCAAAAAGTTTTATATTACTTAATTCGGACACGAAAATACGTCTGTCACAGTGGGATTCAAACTACCGACTAAATGGCTGTGAGGCCAGAACGCTACCACGTGAGCTACACCGACAGATGCTGCAAATGTTTTAATTATTGGCACTTAACGTGTACTTTGCAGTACTTCAAAGTCGATTTGTCAAGAATTTTTGAGAGTTGCGTCGAATGGGTTCTGCCGTTTGTTACTTAAGTTCTGAACTTAACGTACCATAAATATAAAGAAATTTTAAAATCCGATACCCATGTGGTCTGCTTCTAAGTGTAACACGTTATACAGCAAATATCAAGGACACTGTTAGCCGAATATCTACTCAAGATTCAGGTTAAGTGTTAAATAATATTTTAAAAATATTATGGAATATTTTTTTACGTTTTGAAAAAACAGTTTATTGTTGAATGTAGTTGTTTTGCGGTATTTAATTATAAAAAATGAGGAATTACTGTATTATTAAAAGGAGTACATAACTATGATACAATGGTAGATCGCCACGGCTGGGTGGTTGCCTACCCCTGGTCTAGAGGACAGCGTGGTGGGCTGCCAGTCTCCGGCGTCCCCATCATCATTGACACGCCAGTCGCTGAAATTGTGTCAGATAAAAAGACTTGCACCAGGCAAGGTGAACACGACCCTAGTTCGGGTCTAACGGCGATAAACGTCTCATGACCACCACCACCACCATGATCACCGTTTCTTACCTTCCAATGGTTGTTAGTAAACCTAACAAAGACAAATATGGAGTTATTTTGTAGTTGTTACCGGTTTTTATGACACTACATACATTCTCCGTTGGGAAAAGTGTGTTAAAATTGATTTTAAATGATACTATTCACACTCATTCGATATCGTATTCAGACAAGTACCTTGTGAGCCGCTTGGAGCGCTGCAGTCGAGGCATGTAACAAAAATTCGGAGTGCCGTGACTTTGGTATCAGAGTGCATAGTTAAATTCTCCCGTCGCACGCTGAATTTGCAATGACATCACAATCTTGTTGAAATGTTCACCGCCTGCAGTACGGAAGTCGCGCAAAATTTGCTTGACATCCTGTAGTAGTGTCTCAAAGGAAACGGAGTCGAATGTTTAGCAGATCGCTGATTGAAGCTCGTCTAGGATCGTGGGATGTTTCCTGCAGACATCTTTCTATTTACCCCACAAAAAGTAGTCAGAGTCTGATCGGTCGAATATGGAGGCCAATCCATTCTTGCGCCAGTAAATTTCGGTGCGATATGGTGTGGCATGTTGTGTGTATAGTTTAGTGGCTGTTTGAGCATCCAACGCTACTTGTGTGGAGAGGAATTATTCCAAAACTGGAATGTTATGTCCACTAGTGATCGTATTTCGTCTGAAAAAAGAGCTAATAATACCTCTGTTGCATACCGCAGCCCAAACACTAACTTTTGGGAAACACAGTGGTGTCGCTTCACACAAATGGGAATTTTCAGAACTCCTAAATCGCAAATTTTACTTATTGACGACTCCATTCAGATGGAAGTGCGCTTCATCTCCGAACCAGGTACAGCCAACATCAAATCCTTCATTATTAACCACTAGCTTATACGCCCGTGCTTCGCAACGGTTGTTAAAGAGGGACCTGTGTATATCATGGCTCTTAGGGCTCCAGACCGAGGTCAGCATAAAAAGAATCCTTGTTGGATCGCTTTGTCACACTCACTTCTCCTAGCCAAGATGTCAAATTTATGTAGTAATCATTCCTGAAAACGATGAATGTTCATAAAGTTTATCGTGCAAAAAGTGAAATTAATCGAAGTCCGTACCCCGGAACGATATAAATTCTCTGTTAGTTTGTGTTCATAAAGTTAAGACTAAGGTGTGTAATTGTTTGTTTGGCGTAAACTTCTGAAAACACTTCTATAGTTGAGATGAGAAATAGTAATAATAATAACAGAGCCATGTATTGGTTCTATGGTGTAGTATTAAACTGTTTATCTCTCACAGTAAGTGTATGCTGAAGTATTAGTATGTTGCAGTGTTGCACCAGGGCCAATGTAGTTATTCTGTATGCAGTGCTCCCTATTATCGAAACCTCGACGAAGGATTAAAGTCTGGCAATTTAATCAACAGAGCAGTCTGTTTAAATAATGTGCGGTTATGTAACTCTGGGTAATCGTTGAAGGTATGGAGTAAGCTGATCGTCTGTATAGAACTTTCCATTAAACATAGTATTCCTAGTGAAATGTCTTGACTGTGTTAGCAGCATCGGCCACTCTTTCAGCTAATACATGACCCCATGTCCTGCAGTGATTACTTCGAAAAGCACGAAGTTGAAATCGACCTTGTGTAACAGAACTATATATTCAGAAATCGCATTATAACTCTACTCTAAGCGCAATTGTCTCTGCAAAAGAAGATGTCTTTCTCTATCTTAATGTAGTCCGCACCAAAAGTAAGTAATCACAATATCGCACCCAACAGTTATGAAAGCCGGGAGGATTCTGATGAGCTTGTCGCTCGCGTGTGTAGATATATTATCTCTAGTGGCAGCAGAGAGCAGAAATATCTCTGGAGTAAGCATTCAGATGCGCAGAACACATTTTGTCCCCTCAACATTGAGGTGGAAATGTCACGTGATATTGGGGAAAAACCTACTAATCGCTGACTTTATCTTGGTCCTTTTTTGTTCGGTTAAGACGGATGACTATGTGTAAATGGCCCTTTTAGTGACGCTTCCTCAACTTTCTTGTATATTTGATATTATGCGGCGTTATTCTCAATTTTGTTACACATTGCAACAGCAGCGCCGAAAGCGACTGGCAAATTACATTTCTGAAAACGATATTGGATAAGTGCGAATATTGATTTGTAACAGTTTTCACAAATATCTTCTTGAATAGGAATTTGGAATGAATTGTAAGACTGTGTGAATCAAGAGTTTCGCGTGAAGTGCTGGTCATAATGAGATGTGACAACAACGGATATATCTGATTCGGTAAACTTTTACTTTCTATCCTGGCGGCCTCGTGTTTTTATGTTGGCAACATCAATAACACGATATAAAATCGTTGCAAAGATGACCGAACCACATAGAGTGTAGATAAATACTGCTGATCCTGCTGTATGCTTGATTTCACGACAAAATATATGCGTGTCACGCGATTGGCTTATGACGCTGTCACATGATACTCGTTACTCAACATCTGTTGCCAACATTATCAAAGGAGGCCGCCGGGATATGAGTAGGACTACGTCGCATAGTTTTTCTTACTGGCACAGGCATATCAATATCTATGGCCTAAGAGACATTCATTAATGTATGTCTGTGTTTCCACCACGCTTCCACGACAGTGATCAATGTTCCACGAGTATTTTTATCTTTGAGTCTATCTTGATTTTTATCTTTGTTTTGTATCTGTTCATAGTCGGTAATGTGTGGTTGACGGAAACATGTGATCTATTTAAAAAATTGCGTGTTTGATATTCCTCGTCGTTATTAAAGTCTGAAAGGACCGCATTGTCTGACGATTAAAAGAATAAACAGATTTTGACTCGTACCGTAAAGTTCGTAAGTCACAGAATATATAGCTTTTCCTAAGAGTATTTATTGCATATTTTGCGAATTTTTGCTCGTCACATTCACCCACTGCCACGCACCGCGACCAACCTCCCTTACTAACATCATTAGACCAAGGACTATCTACCATCACAACCACGAGTGGGTGGCAGTATGTGCTCATGGAGAAAAGTCTGTCAGCACGTACACACACAAGCCTTTTATATATAGATATAGATTTTGGGAATTTGATTCGCAAAGTCAGCCCTCTGTCGCACTGTTCGTGCATATGTAGCCTGGTGCTATGAATTTTGAATGCGAACAGATATAGGCACTGTATTTTTTGAGAGGTGGACGCTTCAAATCACCCTCCGCCGCAATTCTTCGAACGCTTTTCAATAGATTTTGTTGAATAATTCCAGGAAACTGGGCGATATTTGCAGGATTAAGTACAGTCTGTTTGAGATCATCAACGACGCTGCCTTTTACCATTTCAAAGTAACGACAGACTGAAGAGGTACCAAAAACATGTCGTTCTTAGTACGATTAATTGTAAATTAGGGTCAATAAATGCCATATTGGCAGGTAACCTTTGATATTCGTGGTAATGCGAAACAAAGACACTTCAAAAATGTGCTTTCTGTAGCTCAGTCGATAAGCGCGCCTTGAGAAGCTGAACACCTTGGGCGGTGGTTCGCTTCCCGGTCCCGACAATATATATATATATATTTGTTTTTACCTTGACTCCTAAAAGTTTTTCCTTACACTCATTAATTAAAATGAATTTACATTTTGCGATATTTCGTCATACGTACGTATACAAGCGCTGTCTCTACAAAAAGTTCGTTTATTCTCTTTAGTGAAAATTCCATGAAATATGGGCCAACGAATTGTAAACATTGTCTGCACATAAACGGAAGACTCATTGCAATAATTGATGTTCCAAATATCATAATGATTCAAATAATTTTATATATAGATTATGTACTAAAGTTCTGTGGTAACTGTCGTTTCTTAATGAGACTGAAGTACCTTCTTCCTTTTTTGCAACAGCTGTTATGCACTGTTTCTGAGATAATTGTGCTAATACTGTAGTCATTTTACGGATCTCAAGAGATTTGTCTACATTTCGTAGTCAATGTATGAAACTATTTGTGTCAGCATGTCATTTGCAACAAACTCTATAACAATGTGTCCGCACTTTATGTGCCGGAAGTTGACGAGACAATGTTGACAATTCGTTGATCCATATTTTACAGCATGTTTACTAAATAGAACAATCTCACTTTCAACACTAAGCGCTTGTAAACGTAAATATGTCGGAATATCGCAACAAGTAGATTCTGTTTAATAAATGTGTCAGAAAACTTTTAGGAGTTAAGGTGAAAAATAAAATTATTGTTGGAAGAGAAACGAACCACACACACACACACACACACACACACACACACACACACACACACACACACCTGTTCCTCATCTTTACGTGTTCATCGACTGTACTATATAAAGCACACGTGAAGCGTCTCTCTCTCTTTTCACCAACAGTTTCAGGGGTAACCCGCCAAGATGGCATTTCTTAATTCTAGCTTACAAGGAATCTTACTAAGAACGACGTGTTTTTGACACTTCTTCAGTCCGCCGTTGCTTTGAAATAGCAACACATGAGATACAAGGACAATGTCATAAAATACTAAAGGGAAGATGGCGTCACTGCAGAGCTTGCAGCCGAACAAACCACAGGATGTTTGAGGAGAGAGGCCGGTTACGTCATTTTGACGTCATTTCTTTCGCTCTTTCGGGTGCAAATAGTGTCTCCTGTCTGAATCAACAGTTGTTCGCCATATTTGATTAGCAGGTAAGAGGTTAGCATACATTTGTTATTTGTCGCCATGGAAAACAAGTGAAAGAGGCTCTAATTAATGTAACGACAGACTGGAATGTAAAAAAAGAAAGTGTCGTAGCGTCGTGGAAGGAATACAGTCATAAATAATGTATTTTTAACTTACAAAATACATAGCTATCTGTTGGTTGGTCGTGGAGTTTTTCATGCAGCGTTTCTATGTGGCCTTTCTAAGACAAAATCGCGTAACAAATTTTGCATCATCCCAGCATTCAAAATGATTTTGACGAACATAAATACATCTAGTACGCCTTATTCGGGCAATGACCTCTAATCGTCAAAAATATTGACATGCTCTTCATTGTCAACTAAATCTCTTATTCCAGGCATATTTATCATACTGATTCTCATTTAACTAGTCGTTATCCGTAAGTTCATATTTTGATATAATTTTAATGTTATCTTGCGTATCTGAAATATATCAAACTCTTCTAATCGCTACTGACATGGATCGGGTGACAAATACGACGATAAAATTTTCCAATAAAGCTGCTTTCTACTTTTTCATACATTTAGTGCTGCTGTTATTTTGTTCGATAACTCAGTCTTTACCACGTGACTGAGCGAGGTTGCGCAGTGGTAAGACAGTAGACTCGCATTCAGGAGGAGGGTGGTTCAAATCCACGCCTGGCCATCCAGATTTAGGTTTTCCGTGATTTCGCTAAATCACTCCAGGCAAATGCCGGGATGGTTCCTTTGAAAGGGCACGGCCGATTTTCTTCCACATCCTTACTCAAACAGTCCGAGCGTAAGCTCCGTATCTAATGATCACGCTGTCGCTGGGATGTTAAACTCCACAGTTCCTTCCTTCGTTCCTTATGACGTGAATTTATTGCGTTATTTTAGCGCTTTGTAATCCTGCCATTTTCACACAGATTCTAACTTAACTGGTCGTTAACTGCGTTCAAAAATGTTCAAATGTTTGTATAGTCTATGGGACTTAATTACGGGGTCATCAGTCCCTAAACTTACAAACTACTTATGAACTACCTCATACTAAGGACGGCACAAATATCCATGCCCGAGGGTGGATTCGACCGTAGTGGCCGTGCAGACCGTGACTGACGCGCCGCAGTCCCCGCGGCCGGCGTTAACTGTGTAAAAGGCCTCAAACTGGCCGTTAAAGTTAGAGTGAATCATAAGGAAACAATAACGAACGCAAGTTAAAATCTTAACTTGAATTTAACGAGACATTGACAAACCGACCCACAGGTCCGGCGCACATTGAGACAGCCGACGCAGGGCAGGGCAGCGTAGCAAAGGAAACACTTCGCGGCACAGCGTCTGCGCATATTGGGAGACAGTTTTTACGCCATCGTCACACAGTCGTTGTTTGTTGAACCAGCGCGCAGGGTTTCCTTGTACAGCCATGTAATCTCAATGCTCTGACCTTATTAGTTTTCTTTCTGTCTGTGTACTTATTACATAAACTTAGTACTATATATGATAATTACAACAGAACATCTACAGCGCAAACTATGACATTTTCCTTAAATACATTTTTCCCCACAGGTATTTAGCCACAGGAGACAGTTACAAAAGTATTGCCTACAGCTACAGATTTGGCGATAGAACTGTGTCAAATATAGTTAATGAAGTCTCGCATGCTATGTGGGACACCATGCAACCATTATATTTACCGCAACCAACAGTACAGATGTGGAAAACAATCGCAGACTGTTTCGAACAGCGATGGCAGTTTCCACGCTGTATCGGCCGCCTTAACGACACCATCAACACTGTCTATTTTTATCTCGAATGGTTTTCTGAAGCAGCGAAATCGTGATGCTAGAATCCCAAAGGCGCATTCATAGGTTTGCGTGGCTCGTGAAAGTCTGTAATTACCTGTAACGCTTCTACTTGGATATGGTCTCATTAAATTGTCTAATAAAGAAAAGGCCTCATCCCCCACAAAGACATACGGAAGCTCTTCTTCGGAATGTGGAGGTAACCGTAAATTTTGTCTCTGTAACTGCATTGCCAACGTACTGCTTGAAAAAATATTCCCATCACTAAACCTCCTCATTGACCCCAAACCAAATTGATGAACTTTTAGTTTGCATCGACAGTGACCATTAGCACTGCAGAATGTGTATGTTTATAGTTGAAGAATGATGAACCAGTATTTGCTGGCTTCTTAACCACAATATGGTTTCCATCAATAGCCCCGATACAGTGTGGAAACTGCCATCGCTGTTCGAAACAGTCTGCGATTGTTTTCCACATCTGTACTGTTGGTTGCGGTAAATATAATGGTTGCATGGTGTCCCACATAGCATGCGAGACTTCATTAACTATATTTGACACAGTTCTATCGCCAAATCTGTAGCTGTAGGCAATACTTTTGTAACTGTCTCCTGTGGCTAAATACCTGTGGGGAAAAATGTATTTAAGGAAAATGTCATAGTTTGCGCTGTAGATGTTCTGTTGTAATTATCATATATAGTACTAAGTTTATGTAATAAGTACACAGACAGAAAGAAAACTAATAAGGTCAGAGCATTGAGATTACATGGCTGTACAAGGAAACCCTGCGCGCTGGTTCAACAAACAACGACTGTGTGACAATGTCGTAAAAACTGTCTCCCAATATGCGCAGACGCTGTGCCGCGAAGTGTTTCCTTTGCTGCGCTGCGCTGCGCTGCCCTGCCCTGCCCTGCCCTGCGTCGGCTGTGTCTCAATGTGCGCCTGGCCTAAGACTTGTCGTCGTAGGACTTTGGTGTGCTAGTACCAGAAAAATGGGAAAGCGTAACTTCGGGACACTAAGCACGTTTCACGTTGCAGCGGTGTTCGCACCGAGTTACGGTCCACTATAGACACGCGGTAATTAGAGATCCCATACAGGGAGAGGGTGGCCATCACCGATGTCGCTGCTGATATGGTGAGAGCGCAGGACGCCATGTTCTTACCCAACCTGGCGGGCTTTGTATATATGTGAACAGCTACAACGAGCGTTACTGTACTGTTGAGCGTCTTAAATACTTCTGACAGCGATTTCACTGTACAGTTATTCGTAGTTTGCAGTACGGTAGGCACTGCTTCCTTTTGTACGTCTTCTGTCGGTTCTATTACGAAAATTATATCAATAAACACGCTGTTGGTCTGTCTGTGACGATAATTTTATAACTCTAAGGTTAAATGTTGATTTGAAGGTACGTACTGAGTATAACTCATGATATCGATTACATAGTAATTAAAGACGGTGAAAATAAATGCCTGGTTGTTTCATTATGGACTGCAAAAACCGAAGTGAAGATGGCTGTATGATGCTTGTGTTCGCAAGGAATGTAGAAAGAAGGAAACAATGGGCGGTGAAAGTTAACCGAGAAGAGGCGACTTATGGAAACCAACGAATTAAATGTTCAAATGTATGCTACGCTTATGGGACTGAACTGCGGGGCCACCAGTCTCTGAACTTACTAACTACTTATCAAATACCTTATACTAAAGACGACACAAACATCCATTCCCCGATGGGGGATTCGAACTCTCGACGGGGAACGGCCGCGCGCACCGCAGCATGGCGCCCCAATGCACACGGCCATTCCGCCGCGGCACCAACGAATTATTCCTCTCTGTGTGAAGTGTTTTCTGCTGCCCCCTCCCACTATGCAAGAAAGGCCTTGAAAAAATCTAATAAATTACCGTGAGTGAAGTGGTTGCGTACTGAATTCACGCCGGCCGCGGTGGCCGAGGGGACTGAGGCGCTCCAGTCACGGTCTGCACGGCCACTACGGTCGGGGGTTGGAATCCCTCCTCGGGCATGGATATTTGTGCCGTACTTAGTCTTAGTTCATAAGTAGTTTGTAAGTTTAGGGACTGATGACCCCGCAGTTAAGTCCCATAAGCTATACAAACATTTAAACTAGAATGGTTGCGTGCGATCTCACAAATACGTATTCCCGGAGTAGGCAACCCGAGCCTCAGCAGACAAACATTATATTGTTAATTTTCATAAAATAAATGTTCAGTTGCTACTATTGTAATACATGTTTTTCCCCTCGCTTTGTTTACTTATTCACTGCAACATCTCAGATTAATTAACGCTAACGGTGCAATGTTGATCCTGTATCTCACACATACTACGCGATTACTAATATTTCTCCTAGTGACACGACCTTTGTAGTGTATATATAGTGAGTTCCAATTCGGTAAGCGGCAAGAATTCAATAGTTCATGATTTTCATTTTTCACTCGTCATGCTAGACAATATGTTGAAAAGTGGCTACAGTTTCATAAGTCAACACATGTCGGACTGACATTTCCCCTTGGCTGAATATTGTCGGCTATTCACAATCTTTTAATCAAATTGCGTAGTTATGGTATTTGCCCCAAATTTGCGATTGGATAGGGGATTTCCAGTCAGAGAGGACGCAGTTCGTAGTAATTGATGGTAAGGCATCAACTAAAACAGATGTGATATCGGGCGTTCCACAGGGTAGGCTAGTGTTATTGGTCCTCTGCTGTTCTTTATTTATATAAACGATTTAGGGGAAAATCTAAGTAGCTCTCTTAGATTGTTTCCAGATGACTTACTGCTTAACGATATGAATAAGATATCACTATGGTGTAAAAATTGGCAATTGAGTCTAAATAATGAGAAAGTGTGAAGTCGTCCACATGAGTACGAAAAGAAATCCGTTAAACTTTGTTTACAAGATAAATCAATCAAAAGTTAAGGCCGTAAATTCCACAAAATACCTCGGAATTACTATTAATTCAGACTTAAACTGGAAAGGCGAACCAGAGACTGCGTTTTATTGGCAGAACCCTTAAACGATGCAACATAAGTACTAAAGAAACGGCATACACTACACTTGTCCGTCCTTTTATGAAGTATTGCTGCCCAGTGTGGGCTCCTTATCAGGTGGGTTCGACGGAGGACATCGAAAGGGTCCAAAGGATTGCAGCTGGGAATTTGTATCTGACGGGAGGCGTGCATGGGTAGTCCTTGCAGGTGCGGTGATCACTGTGTCCCCAGTGGTGTAGGGGTCAGCGCAACTGCCTAGAAAGCAGGAGACCCGGGTTCGAATCCCGGCTGGGTACACATTTTCAGCTTTGCCCAATAGCATGTATTCTATGAATATTGAATTGCAGCTCGTTTCGTATTGTCACGATAAAGGGGAGACAGCGTTACGGAAATGATACAGGATCTGGGATGGGAATCATTACAACAATGGTGCTTATCGCTACAGGGTGGGCTACTTACAAAACTCCAATCACCAACATTCTCCTTCGAATACGAAAATGTATTGTTGACTCCCACTTACATAGGTATAACTGATCATCAGATTAAAATACGACAAATCAGAACTCGAACGGAGAGATTCAGGTGTTCTTTCTTCCCGCGTGCTATTCGAGAATGGAATGGGAGATAAATAGTATAATAGTGGTTCGATGAACCCTCTGCCAGGCACTTAAATTTGATTTGCACAGTGTCCCATATAGATGTAGATCCTATAATTGGCAGTGGCGGACGAAGGCTGTCGGAGGCCAGGGACGGCAGCAAAATAAAATGAGGCCCCCCGTCCACTTGGAAATATATGTATTACCATAAAAAAGTAACTTTTGAGATTTGAAGGCTCCCCAGGACGAGAGGAATGGGCCAGTCTAAAAATAGCTTTCGAGATTTGATAGCTACAGCCCGGGCGGTCCGACCCCTACAACCCTCCCCTACCCCTCTGTCCGCCACTAATCATTGGTTAAGGTATGTAACATGAAAAAATGGGTGGTGGCACTATTGACTCCTTGTGGATATTCATTTACCTATTCTAGTTTTGCTGCTTCAGTAGAGAAAGGATTGATGGTTTTTTTTTCTGATTTTATGTGGTACGTTTCTACTAAGCAAGTACGAAGTGACCTTTTTGGTACTTCGCAATATAGGAAAATGTTGTAAGACCGACAGGAACACACTTAAAATACGTTATATGGGTGCGCGAAGGAATAATAGTTTACTAATTGCATCATACATCTCCGACAGAAAAATCGAAAACAGTATCTTTTTCTTTGAGATACATGACAAGGAACATTTCTTTTTCTTATTCATCAACTACCAATTATCACGGTAGTAGAACGTCGTAAAATATAGGTATTAACATTCAGCAGACATAGTGTCATTAGACTCATTTTCTCACAAATTTATTACGCCTGTATAAACACAGACGAATGGTAGTTGTTTAAAGCACATGAGAAGTATTAAACTAGATGAAATATTTCTGTCTCATACTGATGCCTTATTGTAATCGTTAAATGGCTGTATTTCACTCTCTCCTTAAATAAGCTATCGTGATGAGGTTAAAGCGCCATCTCTCGGCAGCTTTCCGAACGATTCTGACCCCTCTCCCCCTTCTGCATAACATTCTTACAGCTTTCACAACACCAATGCTTCTTGATGCACTCGTCTATCGCTCATCGTTTTCGATATATTTAATTTTGAGATCAGGGACTCTTGCGCTGGCCGCCCTGTGAGTGCAACCCGCCCACTACGAGCCGCGGCGTCTAGATAGCTTCCCCCCGTCCGATAAACAGCGACGCTGCAAGATCTGTGATCACGCGCATTGCCACCTAACTCGCATCACTTGCATGTCGGATCTCACTGCAGATACTTGCAAAGTTTGGCCTTCAATCGGGACAGATTATTTTAAATGCTACCGGTCGCTACGTTGCTGACAACCTGTCTCTTCTGCAGTAAGGCCGGCCGCGGTGGCCGAGGGGACTGAGGCGCTCCAGTCACGGTCTGCACGGCCACTACGGTCGGGGGTTCGAATTCCCTCTCGGGCATGGATATTTGTGCCGTCCTTAGTATTAGTTAGTTCATAAGTAGTTTGTAAGTTTAGGTACTGAGGACCCCGTAGTTAAGTCCCATAAGCTATACAAACATTTCTGCAGTAAGATTCGGCTCCGAGAACCGCAACAGATACAGTGTATCGTTCGTTATCCCCATAAGGTGAGCCGACGTACACAAATAATCCTACTGATCACTTACAACGCCTAAGAATGTTCAGATGTCTTCTCCTACATTTGCGTAAAAAAAATCAAATGTTTGTAAAGCTATGGAACCAAACTGCAGTGGTCATCAGTCCCTAGACTTACAAACTAAACCAAGGTATGCAAAGGACACGAGACACACACACACACACACACACACACACACACACACACACACACAGGCCCGAGGTAGGACTCGAACCTCGGACGGAAAGCAGCCGCGCACTCAGCGTCTTAGAGCGCACAGTCATCCCAGCGGTGTTGCATTTGCACCCTCACCCGCAAAGTAAGACAACAGGATTTCCTGTTAAAAAGAAAAAGTATGAAAATGGTGGTCAACAAAGCCGCACAGCAAACTTCAAATAAAGTTTGTTTTCTTACTGGCTGGTTGATGAACAGGCTTATGTTGCGCAACAGATTGCTTCTTGTTGACTACATTTGTTCCCACGGCGCGATTACACATCTTGATTGCTTCTGGAGTTAAAATGCGCAGTTCCGCCTCTGTAGAAGCACGAACATTCCCATGTAGTTCCTCTTCCATCTGGAGTTACTTAACAGCACGCAAAAATTTTTATGAGGGCGAGGTAAGCAGTCAAGAACCTGTTAGAGAAGGCCAACGGCGAAGTCAGAGTCCCCCCCCCCCCCCTCAGGCAGATGTGTTTAAGTAGTATGTAGGTCAGCGAACTGATGACTACTGCAGTTTGGTCCCATAGCTTTACAAACATTTGAACTTTTGTTTTAGAAAAATAAGGGTTTTATTTCTAAAGGCATGTACACTTAAACGTAGTTCCCAAGCAAAAATAAAAATTTAAAAAAAATTGGCCAGTGTTTTTCCATTTAGTAGACTCCACCTGTGAAAACTGTTCTGGAATATCTGCAAAAATACTATTCAGGTTTAGAGATATAAGGCGGTAAGAAGTTGCCTAATTTTGTCAATCGTGCGGATGCAGCAAAATGTCTTCAAGTCGTGGACACAACACTACCATAAGTAGTATAGCAATAAGGGTACGATCGCAGTGAGAATCGATCGTCGACATTAGTGTCAGACGCCAGGCACCCTTACCCTGCACCCCTCCACCCTCGGAAACTTGCGTGGCTTCCAATCAAAGGACGCCGTCAACCCTCGAACAATACTGCTCTTCCCAAAAGGAAAGGATGATTGACATTGAACATGTAGTTGCACTTAGTGGGGCAATGACGCTCTACAGGACAAATGACAATTAACAGGTAACTGCACTTTGGACAATAGGAGATGTCTTGCTGTTCGTATTTAATCTTTAAGAACAATTGTTCACCTGTAGCATGAAATATTTTTTGTGGGAACTGTTTGCATTAACGATTTCCGAAAAAAATAATAAATAAATAAATAAATTCCTTTTTGAAAGTCGTTCAACACCTAAAGTCTCTGGGCAAAATAATTGTATATTACTTCTTTCTACACTCTATTAGGTTACCTAATTTGCATATAACCAATGGCAACCTATGTTTGCATTAACAATTTCTGAAAGAACATTTCGTTTTCTCGGAATCGGTCCATGCAAGTACGTAACGTAATACATCAAACCTTAATTAAAACTCGCATGGAACTCAATTTTGCAGTAAAATTTAGACACAGCATAAAGAAATTCATTGTAATGCTACGGGTGTTCACTCTTAAGTGTTGCATAACCGGCGTACATTCATTGACAATTATTTAAAAACAATTATAACTGAAGTCAAACATTTAGGACTATCGAAAAAAATGTTCTGTTTTCGGAAGTCGTTCGCCACCTGAAGTCTTTGGACAAAATAACTGTATACAACAGCCTGATACCCTCTGTTAGGAATTTTAATACAGTTACAACTCGTATGGGAATACATAATAAAGAACTTAATGTGACAGGTATCTGTGCAAGTACTTCCAATGCCACCAAACACGCCCTTCGTTTACGTATGCAACTGCCGATGTATATAGAAGAAAAAGAAAATAGCACGCATTAGATAATAAACGGGATGTAACGGTAGCGAAAAAAGGAGCTTGTGTGCCCGTCTAAACAAACACACTTTCGATGTATCGATGTGGAACATAACAACAGAAGACATATTGCTTATAATAACATTCGAATTTACTGACGGAAATCGGCAAGGACATCTTCTGATTCAAGCGCAATGTCTCTAGAGAAATTATGGATTTCGAACACTGCAGCCTACGCACAGTATCTTGACGGACGTCCACCACCGCAGATGAGAGATCCTACATGCCCCGTATGTCAATCAGCCGCCGTTATACCTGCGAGCTTTTGTGACAAATCTCCCACGAATGTATCTAAATGTAGATCTGGAAATACTGTTAACATTCTTTCTGGTATACGACAGGAATGCAGAGATTCAATCAACATACACCGTGCTCTTCTAGACTATACTTCCAAGGAATTTCTATATGGTTTTGACGTTTACAATTGTTGTTTTGTTTTTGTTAATGTGCATTCCATTCTTTCTCTATGTTTTAACTAAATGAAACCCTATTGTACCATGATACTTCCTTAGACTGATGTATCGGTGTCTTCTATTTCCTCCCCCAAGCGGGAGGGGGGGGGGAGGTCATGGCAGGTAAGTCTTTCCAACTCCAGTACATATGTCATATCTTCCTGTATTCTATCTCTTTTATGGCTTTTAAAAAACAGTTTTGCACCTTCCGACAACTGTTCTAGACGAGAGAATTTTGGTAATTTAAATTTAACCTTTTATTTCCTACATAACACAAATGCTAAAGCAGTACACATCTTCTTGCATGTACCCATCTTGCTGAAACAGATCATCACAAAGGAGAAGCACACATCTTCTAGCATCAGGAGAGACCCAACAGAAATAGATGCAGATACAACACTGAAGTAAATATCCATACATCACTCAGACCATCCAACTATCCAAGAAACGGTTGCCACTCCCCACAATCCATGTACTTCTCCATCTAACACCTCCCTCCACACAGCTCCACCAGATCTATCAGATAGATCAGATAATGTATACAATGCGAAGTTTTGTTTTCGATCTGATTTCCATTACTTTATTACGATGATCATGTAACCCAATGTAGGAGTAGATACCAGACCTAGTCTGGTGATATCTGTATCTGGAGACATTGTAGTGAATAATGTTATGGATTGTGAGAAACCTCTTTCTCCTGCATAATGTAGCTCATCTGCGTAATATTTATTCCGTCCTTGCTAGAGCCAGTATTACGAATCTCCACATAATTTACAGGTACACAATTGAAACTAAAAGCTGACAGAACATATTGTATAAATTTTCTTGGTGTTTAGTGTCTGGGAGATTTACGTGCACGACAGTCAATTTTCGGGTATTCTTTTTACCCCAGGAAACAAATTGCAAAACACAAACACAACACCTGTTCTTTAAGAAATTTGTTATCCGAGACCACATGGATGAGATTGACACACTGCACATGGGTGCACTTTGTAAATATTGTCTATTCTTGTTTAAAATACTCGAACAGTCTTGTAGAGGGTCAAAACCACAATCCATTCGATAATTTATATTGTAGCCTCCAACCTGGCGATGCGATGTTCTCGTCCCAACGAAGAAGTAGAAGTCTCTCGTAGACGCCTGTCTGGACACTTTATAAAATCGATAATGTGATTACCGATAACTATGCTGTGACACCAGGACTCGTGATTTGACAAATTTATTATATATTTTACTAGACAATACGTTGTCAACCACATTTATCAACATATTCCAATTGTCCTGCCACTGTCCACAATCACATTGCTGTTCCCTGTATAGTCTCATTCCCTCCGAAAGTCATCGGTGGGTACTACATGCTGGCATATGTCTACTTTGTTAAAAATCCCTGCAAAACCTTGTGGGATGTCCAAAGCCAGGAGATAGAAGTTATCTACACGAAGCTGCTGTAGTATTGATGGCAGCTCCTTCATTAAAACATCTAATTTAATTCTGTCTATAAGGTATAGCCATAGGATTTGCATATTCCCTCGAAATGTTCTCCAGTACTTCCTTGCCGAGTTTCTTCAGTATTCCTCTTGCTGCTACAACACTGCCGCCAGGTAGGAGAAGTGGTAACTTCGCCTTAACTCCATGACTTGCTCTGACGAACTTGTCGAATTTACTACGTAGGAATAAGTTAAAAGATCTTTAACACATCTACAAACACACACACACACACACACACACACACAGTCCACTGGTTGCAACTAGCCCACTTTAAGTCACCAAAATATAGGAGATTTATCAAACCCGTGATTCTCGACCTAAGAATAATAATTTACCACTGCAAGCATCAACGCTACATAAATGACACCAGTAGTAAAGTAAACACCACTAACATACAATCAAACAGGCAATGCTTCGACGAAAGATCAGAGAGCGTACACAGTGCAAACTTTTTACAACCAAATGAACATAATCCTAAGTCAACTTCTTTAGAGTTCTATCGCAACACATCACCATCCCTGCAATTCATATTTAGAGTATTTTAAACACTTTTTACTCAAATTCTAACCCAACTAGCCTCTGGCACTCTCTGTAATCGCTTCTAACAACAACCATTTCTAGCCCTGTGACTGGAATACGCCTGCAGTTAACACTGAGTTACATCAAACTGATTTAACCATTCCAGCTTTTTTTTCCCTTAAAGTTTTAACCAAACTAGGATGCAACAATCTCTGTATAAGCACAACTGCATTTGTTGGTGAATCCCTTCCGAACGTACAATTGAGTGATCCTGCATCTTTATGTATTGCATACTCCACCAGATAGTATTTGTGAAACGTTTTCTATCAGTCACTGGAGAACATTCCTCGTGCATTTAACAATCACTCGCGCACAAACATTGTCTTCCCCCTTCAAACAAAGCATTACTCTCGATAAACATTTGTAACACAGCCAATTACATAATTAAATGATTGACACACTCACAGAAGAGCTAACAAGGAATACTCCAGATGAACACTAAGTTCTTTTTCTTGTATATATCTTATCATTACAACCAGAAACGTAAAATAGTCTACACTATTTCGACTAATACAACACCCGAAAAATTTTATCGAATACCAAGAGCAATCCTTTAGAGACTAAACATACGATTAAGCGCACCTCCTAAAGAAGGTAACTAGCCCGCTTTCAAAAATGTTCAAATGTTTGTTAAGCTTATAGGACTTAACTACGGGGTTATTAATCCCTAAACTTACAAACTACTTATGAACTACTTACGAACTAGGACGGCACAAATATCCATGCCCGAGAGGGATTCGAACCCCCGACCGTAGTGGCCGTGCAGACCGTGACTGGAGCGCCTCAGTCCCCTCGGCCACCGCGGCCGGCTAGCCCGCTTTAATCACCTGACTATAGGGTTTATTGAAGTCGATGCTTCTCGACCAAAGAACAATAATGTATCACCACAAAGTATCTCCGCTATGCTTACAACAAGTGTCCATTCGCAACGTAAATACCACTAAAACTATTAATTCCCTTACAATGTCGGGGCTGATATAAACCAAAAAGTCCTAATACAGTCAGGAAATCTATTTTTTTTTTTTTTTTTTTTTGCGAATTCGTTCGGCAGCTGCCGGGCATGATAATATTAACGTACACATGATTAGTTGTGTCATCGACACGCTACTACCAATTATAACTGACATTTTTAACAATTCCCTGACTTCCAGTACCTTCCCAACATCATGATAGCATGGTCTTATTAAACCATTACCAAAAAAGGAATCTGCCACACAACTTTCCGACTACAGACCTACTTGCATCCTACCATCATTACCCAAGGCCTTGGAATATATGGTCCATGAGAAGCTAACTAGCTATTTAACATCTCACGACCTAATAGACGAATACCAGTCTGGTTTCCGTCAAAATCGCAGCACGAAGAACGCTCTTATAGACAGACGATCTCAAGCATGCTATGCATAACCAACAGGAGACCATTATGTATTTTTTAGATTTTAGCAAAGCTTTCGACAATGTCGATTTTGACATAACTTTCTAATATAAATTTCTCGACAGGTGCGATTCAGTAGTTCCACTCATATCTCACCCACCGTAAACATTGTGTAATAAATGCAAAAAAATGTCACAATGGAGGGATGTTGTATCAGGGCATCCCCAAGGATCTGTACTTGGGGCCTTTGCTATTCTCACTACATGTAAACGATGTGTCTACTGTTGTGTCCCATTGGAAATATCATCTATACGCTGATGCCCTTCCGTTATATCTAAGTGTAAGTCCTAAAAACCTAAGCATAGCCATCCAGGATGTAAATACGGACTTACTTTCACTATAAAGACGGGCAGATAGCATGTGCTTGAAACTGAATACATTAAAAACGCAGGCAATCTTAGTGGCCCATAAAAGACTCATCACTCTACAGCTCAGAGAAACTCTTCCACTTTAATACGTAACGATACACAAATACGCTTTTCTCATTCAGCAAAGAACCTAGGAGTAATATTTGATCAGCACTTGGACTGGACAGAGCACACAACCACAGTCAGTAAGAAGGTATATGTGTCACTTCATTCGCTGCAGAAATACAAAAAAGCATTTCCTTTACAGCTGAAAAAGAAGCTCGTCGAGACACTAATATTTCCCATCCTAGATTATGGTGATGCTCTTCTGCAAGGACTGTCACACGAAAATTCACATAGGCTAGAGCTGGCGATGATTTCTTGTGTCCGACACATTTGTAACCTACGTTTCTACGACTATCAGTCCCCGCATACAAGCAGTTATCTTGGCTCCGTGCTTATAAGCGTCGAACCTATCATGCATTATGTTTACTGCATCGCTTCCTCAATCATTGAAAACCTTCGTACTTATCCACAACGATTATACTACTATCTGAGCAGCACAGCAGAAACACACGCTCTCGCCAAAATAAAACACTCTCTGCACCATCACATGACACTGCAATCTTCTCCAAATCATTTTCTGGCCGGCCGTGGTGGCCGAGAGGACTGAGGCGCTCCAGTCACGGTCTGCACAGCCACTACGGTCGGGGGTTCGAATCCCCCTCGGGCATGGATATTTGTGCCGTCCTAGTTCGTAAGTAGTTCATAAGTAGTTTGTAAGTTTAGGGACTGATGACCCCGTAGTTAAGTCCCATAAGCTTAACAAACATTTGAACATTTGAAATCATTTTCTGTATCGGGAACACGTCTGTGGAACAATCTTCATCAAAAGTTAAGAGAGATGAAATCAATTGCAAACTTCAAAAAACAGGTAAGGATCCATCTTCTGTCGCAACAGCCATCTTTTTCTCCACTTTCCATTCTGTAGCTCACTGTTGTCAATTCCTCCCCCCCCCCCCACACACACAAATGTTTCCCTTTCCTTAGCAGAGATCTCTATTTATATATATCTCCACTTCCTAACAACCACTGTCATTTTTCAATCTTCTCCTCTTTCATTAATAATTTTTTCCACTTCTGTTTACATTAAACTTATTCAAGTGTGTTACACATTATCTCCATGTCAATATCTCTTATTATTAGTATTACTGCGATTTTTGTGTTATTATTATAATAATAATTATTTTTAGTATTAGAATGTATTGTTTTTATTAATATTATTAATACTGTATTTTTCTTTTGTTTTTAAATCCTTTATGTTGTTACTGGTCAGATGTAAGAGAGGGCCCTATGGCCCTAATCTGATCAGGTTAAATAACCAAATAAATAAAACAAATAAATTAAAGATGAGGTAAATACGCCACAACCCTGGCACATAACCATAGTACTAAGTATCAAAATGCATTTCCACAAATGTGGACCAACTCTGTGTTACAACGAATCGTATGACTATCCTGTTCGAACTCTTTATTTCACAGTGGATAACTGACTTAGGCATCACCGGAGCAAAATTCGAGAAAGAGTAACCGTCCACATCCTACTCGACACACAACATCTAATCCTAAGAATTAAAGAGCCATTAGCCAGCCTTATACCTAACATTTTATTTTATTCTACTAATCATCTGCTTGCATCCATGTACTGCAATCCAGCGAAACAGTCAGCCAAATCATTTATCCCTATTAATCTCAGACCCCAATAGCACTAGTCACCTTATCACTTATTTTTACACTCATCACTTCCTGTAAGAGAAGAAACGCAGAGCAATAGTGCGAGAAATAAAAACAATATCGCTAGTTACAAATCTGCAAACTATTTTACACACACACACACACACACACACACACACACACACACACACACACAGAGAGAGAGAGAGAGAGAGAGAGAGAGAGAGAGAGTCAGATGAGCGCGTATCTATTACAGAAACTAAACACAGTTTTTAGAAAATCGATAAGAAGAAGAAACAAATTTCTACAAGATGAACCTATGCACAATAACTCAAACTCCATTCCATACACCAATGTATTGCACAGCATCGATTTGAAGGAACGCTTGCTTAGCTGTAGACTAGAACAGTACAGAGTTACATTTCCGATAGCTGACCAACTAACAGATACTCTACCAATCGAAGAACTGTTCTTCTGGCACTGGTTATGGTATTCCGCCCCAAATTTGCAACTGGATAGGGGATTTCCTGTCAGAGAGGACACAGTTCGTAGTAATCGATGGTAAGGCATCGACTAAAACAAAGGTGATATCGGACGTTCCAAAGGGTAGTGTTATTGGTCATCTGCTGTTCCTTATTTACATAAACGATTTAGGGGAAAAATCTAAGTAGCTCTCTTAGGTTGTTTGCAGATGACGCCGTCATTTACCGTCTAGTAAAATCATCTGAAGATCAAAACCAACTGCAGAACGATCTGAATAAGATATCAGTATGGTGTAAAAATTGGCAATTGACTCTAAATAATGAGAAGTGTGAAGTCGTCGAGATGAGTACGAAAAGAAATCCGTTAAACTTTGTTTACCAGATAAATCAATCAAAAGTTAAGGCCGTAAACTCCACAAAATACCTAGGAATTACCATTACTTCAAACTTAAATTGGAAAGAACACGTAGAAAATGTCGTGGGAAAGGCGAACCATAGACTGCGTTTTATTGGCAGAACCCTTAAACGATGCAACAAAAGTACTAAAGAAACGGCATACACTACATTTGTCCGTCTTTTTTGGAGTATTACTGCCCAGTGTGGGATACTTAGCAGGTGGGTTTGACTGAGGATATCGAAAGAGTCCAAAGAAGGGCAGCTCGTTTCGTATTGTCACGATACAGGGGAGACAACGTCACGGAAATAATACAGGATCTGGGGTGGGAATCATTACAACAACGGCGCTAATCGCTGTGGAGTGGGCTACTTACGAAACTCCAATCACCAACATTCTCCTCCGAATGCGAAAATATATTGTTGACTCCCACTTACATAGGTATAAATGATCATCAGAATAAAATACGAGAAAGCAGAGCGCGAACGGAGAGATTCGGGTGTTCTTTCTTCCCGCGTGCTATTCGAGAATGGAGATAAATAGTATAACGATGGTTCGATGAACCCTCTGCCAGGCACTTAAATGTGATTTGCAGAATATCCCATGTAGATGTAGAACTTATCTTCCTGTATTTTCTCCTAGTTCCATAGACCTGAAAAACCGAAAAACCGAAAACCTACTCGAAAAGCTGTAAGTCCTTACAACAAATAGCTGCTGCAGATGCAAACTATTAAATATTTTAGGTAATCACATCAACGTTTAAAGTGCTTCTCATCACAGAACGATCTCCCCACAGATCTTATGATCTACACCAAACACCTCATAATGGCAGTTTATATACACCACAAAAAGAGTTACGGCTCATCACACAGAAGGAAGAATCCCAGGATACATATACCTCACTTCAACATCGTGAAAAAGATACTGTGCTATTTCAGCTTACAACACATTAGACCCAACTCTATCCCTTCTTAGGATAAAGCTACCCACAGATCGGATCAATTCAAATCAAAACCACAGGTTCGTTACCCAGTAAGATACCTGAGTGTTAGTCAAAATATGCTTTTTGCAGGAGCATTCTATACGAAGAACCATTTAAAATCAAAATCAGTACGTTATAGTACGGCTCTTCTGACCCAATTCACCGCGTTTTGTACAACCTAACACCCCTGTAGCCCTGAAAATCCCGAAACATCCTACATGACAATTTCCAAATATTTTCAACAATTACATGACAAGCTCAGATTTTCAACAAGGGGAGAATCCCTAGTGGTTCAAGTGACCAACACACAGAACACTTAGCCAATTACAATAGGTTTGGAATACAAGGATGCGAGATGTAGAGGAGGATTCGAGAGGTGTCTAAATGCAGCTCAATATTAATCAAATACTGGCAGATGCATACATGTCCCACCAATCCTCTCACATAACAGAGTCAGTACCATTCGCCTTGTGTTCTCCAGCAAACCGCAAGTAAGGTTTGACTGTATCATTTACACGCTTTAATGGTAAAGTTTACATCAGCATTCCATCTGTGTGTTTATATATCACCTCATGCATCGCAAAAAATGTACAGAGCTATAACAACTTAAAAAAACACAATGGACCCTCTTCCATCTCATTTTAAGGTAAATAGACCCACAGATAAAAGAAATCCACATCAAAACCTTCAAATCCTTTTCTATTAAGACAACAGAATGTTCTCTGGATTACCATTTTGTGTAATACTGTAGGTGAAGAACAATTTAAATCCATGCCCAACATGATGTTGTACAACTCTTTCGGCTAACCTCGTTTTTATGTTTAGGAGGAAATGATATCGACAGATCAGACAGATCGCACACAACACATCAAATATCTCGACTCACAGATAAGTACAATACGCATTAGATTTACTGTATCTTACCGGTCAATCCTCTGAAAGATCAGTGTATCGAGGAAGAAACAGAGCTGATAAAAATAGAATATAAAAGCCTCTAGGTAATGTCAGCTACTGTACTAACAACAGAATGGAACCAATTATCGACCATGTTTTCCAGATAGAAGGTGATGGAGACATTAACGACCACAACGTAACTCTGAAAACTCGGGGGAAAAAACGCAATGGAGAAACAGAACACTGTCATCGTTATTCAACTCCTATTAAAATATATCGTATACGCCACCCCCACCTTACAGAATTTATCCATAGTAGGAACAATCTACAGTAGTATCAACAATCCAAACTAAGATAGCTTAACGTTTTACGATGGAAACTGTAACGTATGTTTTGTAATCGTATCATCGACTGCGGATGCATCAGCGCACATCGATAACGCTGCATAAGCACTGTAAGGTATCTTACAACATCAACAGACAACTCGTAAGGTTCATCTGCACGTACCACCGAAGAATAAGGGAGTCTGTCGATAGAAGAAGATTACTGGAATGTTTATAATCGCATCCAGCAACACGAAAAATGTGCAGAGGAATGAAGACCTTTGTCTCTTTCTAGGGTAAATCAAGGAACTGATCACAAAAATTCGAATCACAACCTCCGGATCCTATTCTAGTAAGACTGTAGGACGTTCTCCAAATTATTTCTAGGTGATGGACCAAATAACCCTAATATGAGCGAGAGGTACAACAGAGACGTTCGATTCCAGATGTATTCTTTGGGGACGTGTGGTATACGGACAGACTGATCGATCACATGGAAAAGTGCAGCACCGTACTATTCAATCTAATTAACTAACATTCATTATGTAAGGAACTGTACTCTGCCATGTGATCAATCTGTCTCTATACCACACGCCCATAAGAATACACCTAGAATTGAAGGCCTCTGTTGTAATTGTCGCCCATATGGAGGTTACTTGGTCATTCGCCTGGAATAGACACCGATACATCAACCTAAGGAAATATCGTTGCTCGATCTCTGCCTTCCTGTCTGATACCAGGAAGACTTATCAGTGCTTGCAGATCTATATTTAGACGCATTGTTGAGAGATTTTCACAATACCTTGCCACAGGTATAACGGCGGCTGACAGACGTACCAGGCATGTAGGATCTCTCATCTGCAGTGGCGGATGGTTGTAAAGATACTGTGTGTAAGCTGCAGTGTTGGAAATCCATAATTTCTATGCAGACGTTGTGCTTGAATCAGTGAATGTCCTTGCCGATTTCCGGCAGTAAATTCGAATGTTGAGATAAACAATATATCTTCTGTTGTATTCCACATCGATAAATCTGAAGTGTATTTTTAAGATGGACATACAAGTTCTATTTTTGACTTGGGGCGTTCGCTACCGTTACATCCAATTTACTATCTAATGTGCGCGGTTTTTTTTAACATGTCCGTCGGCTGTTGCATACGTAGTCTAAACGAAGAGTAATTCCTAACAGAGGGTATCAAGCAGTAGGATTCAGTAATTTTGCCAAAGACGTTAGGCGGCGAACGACATCCGAAAATTGAACTTTTTTTTTGTCCTAAATGTACACAGGTTATACAACAGTTAAGAGTACACACCCGTAGCATTACAACGAATTTCTTTAAGCCGTATCTTAATTTACCTGACAAATGGAGTATCATACGAGTTGTAATTAAGGTTTGATGTATTGAGTTACCTTCCTGCATGGTCTGATTCCGAGAAGACGAAATGTTCTTCCGGAAACTGTTAATGCAAACACAGCTTGCCACTGTTTATGTGCAAATTAGGTAACCTAATAGAGTGTAGAAAGAAGTAGTACACAATTATTTTGCCCAGAGACCTTAGGTGGTGAGCGAGTTCCGAAAACGATTTTTTTTTCGGTAATCGTTAATGCAAACATAGTTCCCACAAAAATATTTCATCCTACAGTTAAACAATTATTCTTAAAGATAACACACGAACAGCAAGACATCTACCATTGCACGCTGACGAATTACGAGAGAAAACGATATTTTCTTTCCGGAAAATTGTTAATGCAAAAACATAGGTTGTCGCAATTAATTTGATATGCAAATTAGGAATTTTTAAGAAAATTAATAGGGGGCCGTTGGCCGCGGCTGGCGGACCTGCGACGGGGATCTCTAATTGATTCCATATTTCTAGACTTCCGGAAGGCTTTTGACGCTGTACCTCAGAAGCTTCTTGTAATAAAATTGCGTTCTTATAGAATATCGCCACAGTTGCCGATTGGAGCCGGCCGCGGTGGCCGAGGAGACTGAGGCGCTCCAGTCATGGTCTGCACGGCCACTACGGTCGGGAGTTCGAATCCCCCAATCGGGCATGGATATTTGTGCCGTCCGTAGTATTAGTTAGTTCATAAGTAGTTTGTAAGTTTAGGGACTGATGACCCCGTAGTTAAGTCCCATAAGCTCTACATACATTTGAACATTTGCCGATTGGATTCGCAATTTCCTAACAAAGAGGACGCAGTACGCAGTAACTGATTTGATACCTGGCGTTTCCCAGGGAAGCGTTCTAGGGCCCTTGCTGTTCCTTATCTTTACAAACCATTTAGGAGAAGGATATTAGCCGCGGTGGAGTAGCCGAGCGGTCTAAGGCGTCTCGCTGCGGAGCTCGCGGCTGCTCGCCGTGGAGGTTCGAGTCCTCCTTGGGGCATGGGTGTGTGTGTGTGTGTTGTCCTTAGGCTAGTTTCCCTAGGTTTAAGTAGTTTGGAAGCTACGGACTCATGGCCACGCAGTTTGGTCCGATAGATTTACAAACATTTGAATTTTGAGAAAGATATTAGTGTCCGCAAATCCCTGTCTGATGGACGACGTTATCTTTCCCATCATTTGTAAAATACTTCCAATTTAGGGAGGGAGGGGCATATATCTCTCTGACGTGGACGTAGTTGACAACTGATGAACAACTGACGTCGTCCAATAGACAGATTTACGGACACCAATGTGCTGCTCCATCTGAACGAAAAAAGTATGTCCCTTGACCATTTGTTACTTTTGCTCAGCGGCCAGAATACGACGAGAATACATCGCCAAAACTCGTAGCATAAACAATTTAAAAACTGGTCACGGAATGTATTATTTAGTAATAAACATCTGTAGTCCCTCACCCTTCGCACAGAGAGATGGACATATGACTTGAGCTGAAAAGGTCGTTTTTCTAATTTGCATGCAGTAAGCAACAGGAGACAAACGATGCATTCTAAACGCGCGACCATAACTTACTAGGCTACTTTAATGGGTGGAGACTTTCTGTTGACATCCGGTACCTTTCCTAAGCTCGTAAAAAGAGGAAAATGAATTTAAAGATTTCTGGTTCGAGGTAATACCCACGGAGAAGTTCTTTCTGTAGGAGTAAAGGATGATCGAAAAGACCGCCTGCCCCCCCCCCCCTCTCCTGATCTGAATCAAACGCCAACGTCTCTGACGTGAGGCTTTATTGACATAATTGTCAATGTTTAGCTTCGAAAGTTGCATATAGCTTGTAAAATTTGGAAACCCTCAAGAAGGAAGGTATTACTTTTTATTTATTTGTGTTTTTATTTTTATATTTATGTTCCACAGGACCCAAACGAGAAGCAAATCTTTATGGTCATGAAAATGTAACTGGGGAATGGTAATAGATCAAAATGAAACTTATAGGAATCCTATGCAAGCAACAGGCTTAACTGTAAGTACATACACAACACACACAGTAATTACCTTACTTTTTAAAACTTTTCCTGGAGTTTTTCGACGGAATAGAAAGAGTCAGCCATGAGAAAATTCTTCCGCTTAGACTTGAAACTGCGTTGATTACCACCAAGCCTTTTGAATTCTTCTGCCAGTTTACTGAAAATGGATGCGGCAGAATACTGCACTACTACTTTCTGCGCAAGAGTCAAGGAAGTGTGATCGAAATGCAGATTAGATTCCTGCCTAGTATTAACTGAGTGAAAACTGCTAACTCTTGGGAATAAGCTTATATTGCTAACAACAAACGAAGTTAAAGAAAAATGCACTGTAATATCGATGTCAGGATTCCTTGGCTACTAAACAGAAATCAATAACAGGTTCGCGAACGTACACCACATATTGCTCGAACTGGCTGTTTCTGGGCCATAAATACATTTTTAAATCAGAAGAGTAATTAAAAAATCACACCATACTTTCATAAGCGAATGAAAATAAGGAAAGTAGACTACTTTTCGTGTCGAACTATCACTTATTTGAGATACTGTTCTAATGATAAATAACGCAGCAGTTAGCTTTTGAACAAGATCCTGAATATAGGCTTTCCACGACAACTAACTATCTATCTGAATGCCTTGAAATGTTAAATATTCAGCCTCACTTATCATTTTCGCATTCTGTGTAACCATTATGTCAGTTTTCTTTATTTGTATGTTAGAAATTGTAAAAAAAAGTCTTACTGTAATTTATTTTTACAAGGCTGAACTTCTGAGCTGCATTATTTTATACTATATCAATATTGGAAACAAAATTCTTCACTACCAACCGGGGTCATCTGTTAACAGAAATATTTTAAAATTACTTGCTGTACTAGAAGGAATATGTATATAAGAAGCACACCGGCTACAGAACATTCTCCCGGAACATCCTCCTCGTAATAGTAGGCCTACCCAATTGTGAATGCATATGAAGACCAGTTTCAACGTGCAGAGAATCGCCTTCTCCTGTATTTTATTAAAGTTAAGAGATAAACTAATTGTGAGCTACTATCCTTATTCTGTAACTTTCCAACTTCTGCAAAAATTAAATTTTATTTTATTTATTTATTTCAGAAAAAAGTAAAAAAGCCTTAATGAAATAAGACGTCTAGCGTTCGAATCCTATCATTCAATCTATTCATTGGCTCAGAGATTTGAGTATACCATTTTACTATTTATCTCCCATTCCATTCTCGAATAGCGCGCGGGAAGAAAGAACGCCTGAATCTCTCCTTTGAAGCAGTGATTTCTCGCATTTTATTATAATGATCATTTCTACCTATGTAAGTGGGAGTGAACAATATATTTTCACATTAGGAGAAGAATGTTGGCGATTGGAGTTTCGTAAGTAGCCCACCCCGCAGCGATAAGCGCCGTTGTTGTAATTATTCCCATCCCAGATCCTGTACCATTTCCGTAACGCTGTCTCCCCTATATCGTGACAATAAGAAACGAGCTGCCCTTCTTTGGACTCTTTCGATGTGCTCCATCAAACCCACCTGATAAGGATTCCACACTGGGCAGCAATACTCCAAAGAAGGACGGACAAGCGTAGTGTATGCAGTTTCTTTAGTAGTTCTGTTACATCTTTTAAGCGTTCTTCCAATAAAACGCAGTCTCTGGTTCGCTTTTTCCACGATATTATCTACGTGCTCTTTCCAGTTTAAGTCTGAAGTAATAGTAATTCCTAGGTATTTTGTAGAGTTTACGGCCTTCACTTTTGATTGATTTATCTTGTAAACAAAGTTTAACGGATTTCTTTTCGTACTTATGTGGACAAGTTCGCACTTCTCATTATTTAGAGACAATTGGCATTTTTACACCATAGTGATATCTTATTCATATCGTTCTGCAGTAAGTTTTTATCTTCAGATGATTTTACTAGACGGTAAATGACGGAGTCATCTGGAAACAATCTAAGAGAGCTGCTTAGATTTTCACCTAAATCGTTTATGTAAATAAGGAGCAGCAGAGAACCAATATAACACTACCCCGCGGAACGCCCGATATCACCACCGTTTCAGTTGATGCCTTACCATCGATTACTACAAACTGTGTCCTCTCTGACAGGAAATCGCCTATCCAGTCGCAAATTTGGGACGATATATCACCACCCTGCAATTTGATTAAAAGCCGTTTGTGAGGTAAATGATTGTTTAAACTTAAATGTATAGCCTATTCAATACTTTAGCAAATTAATACTGTTACTCGTTTCTGAAGGCAAATGACAGTGATGAACGGTCGACAAACATATTGTCCTGAAAAACTCTATACAAGTTTCACGTATGTTCCCTTTCGCAGGAATGAAATTAAGCTCAATCTTTTTCCTATTTTTGTTTGATATTGCTGGATCAGAGTGCTCTACTATCTGGCAGTGTAGACCTCATAGTGTACTGTAGTGATTGTTTTATATGACTGTAAACCAACGCAGCAATAAAAAGTTTTTCTGTTTCTTTGTCATTCAAGAGCACCGCAGAAGAAGCAAGAAAATTGTCGGAGGCGGGATACTGACAATGAGTGGCGTGTGTTTCACAGACCTATAATCGGATTTAGGTTTTCCTTTTTATTTATTTATTTATTTATTTATTTTTGCCCTTAGACTGCTAAGGACATTTTCGATTTGGTGTTGCAGCAATGTCAGTTTTAGCATTGCAGATGTGACAAGACTTTACCCTTGCTAATGAGTGGTGCATCAGATTGAATAGCATGCCAGCGCGGCAAGCAGCGCGCGTGGACAGTGGCCGCAGATGCACGCGAGACTTCACCCGTTCCTACATCGTTTCCGAGTAAATGAAAGAAAAAAAAAAGTTTGTAAATCCAAGGGACTTAACTACGTTGGTCATCAGTCCCTTAGGCTTACAAATTACTTTAACTTAAGCCCGGATATCGCGGAATTATTTTTTGTTTAATTCTCCTCTCAAAGGCTATTAATTACCTTCATATGACTGCACAAGATCGTTATTATTATGTAGTATTCTGACTAGTGGCAGGTCCATGTCTTTGTACGGAGAATTTCTGATTCCATTGTTCCCTATCTCCAGCTTCTTCCTTCAGTCTGTTGTATCTCCTTCCATTTCTCATGTCGTCCAGATGCTGAATCCTCCTCCCTCATCCTGTGTTTCCTCTTATTTTTCCTTCCATGGCATCGCGTAGGAGTCCCTCGTGTGTAAGTACGTGTCCAATCCAGTTGGCCTTTCTCTGTAGAATTGTGTCCAGAATACTTCTCCCTTACTCTTCTCAGTACATCATTTTTAATGCGATCTGACCATTTGATCTTTTCCATTCTCATCCAGCACCACATTTCAAAGCTCTCTAAGTATTTTTTCTCCTTCTTTCTCATGGTCCACGTCTCTGCTCCATACAGTGCGATGCTCCAAATGTAGCACTTTACCAGTTTCTTCCTTAATGCCAAGCTCAAATTGCTGGTAATTAGTATTGCGATACAGCCTTTGTTTCTGGAATGACGTCAAACTGAATGTTTTATAATTTTAGTCTGATGAATCATTGTTATTAAAACAAAATTTAGCATTGAATAATTATATACAAATGTCTCAAAAATTGAAGAACGTTCAAGAAATATAAACCCAACTACGAGGAAGTCTTCAGTATCCTCTGTACGAACCTCATCTTTGCAGCTGTATCCAACCACTTTGCAATCGACAATACAAGCTAAAACTGGTCTGCAATGGGAGCAGGCAATTCAAATAAATAAAATATGACACTGTATATGAATTCTTACAGACAAAATTGAAGAAGTAAGCTGCCGTTCTCGTCCTTCTGGAATGACGTCTGCGCTATCTGGGTTAGTATCTTATGCTAAAGGACAGCCGGCCGCTGTGGCCGAGGGGACTGAGGGGCCCTAGTCACGGTCTGCACGACCACTACGGTCGGGGGTTCGAATCCCTCCTCGGGCATGGATATTTGTGCCGTCCTTAGGCTTAGCTAGTTCATAAGTAGTTTTTAAGCTTAGGGACTGATGACCCCGTAGTTAAGTCCCATAAGTTTTACAAACACTTGAACATTTGCTAAGGGCAACACAAACACCCATGCACCAGGGTTGACTCGAATCCCCGACGGCGAGCAAGAGAGCGCTCCGCACCGCGCCTTAGAACGCTCGGCGACTCCACAGCGGCTGAGTACAAACCCAAGTGACGTGTCAGTCCTTCCAACGCACCAGCTGCTGTCAGATGTGGACAGTTAGTGAGTCACCCAGTGAGGCGGCGCAGTGATAGAACTGGACTCGCAGTCGGGAGGATGCCTCCAGTCATCTAGGTTTAGGTTTTGCGTGATTTCCCTAAACCACTCCAGGCAAATACTGGTATGGTTCCTTTCCAAGGATGCGGTCGATTTCCTTCACCCATCCCTGACAAATTATTCGAGCGTGTGCTCCGCCCTACGGTCGGGGGTTCGAATCCACCCTCGGGAATGTATATTTGTGCCGTCCTTAGGAGAAGCTAGTTGATAAGTGGTTTGTAAGTTTAGGGACTGATGACCCCGTAGTTAAGTCCCATAAACCATACAAACATTTGAACATTTTTGTGCTCCGCCTCTAATGACCACGATATCGACAGGACGTTAAAACCTTATCCTCTTCCTGTCCTGCCTTTAGATGGTAAATCGTCTGAAACGTGATGTATCCGTATAAAGGAGATGGGTTCAAATGGAAATATGGCCAGAAGTGCTATTAAACACACAAGCAAGCAAAGTTAATACTTTTTAGTATTTATGACACTAACAAAACACATTAACTTATAAAGCACTATCAGCAAGTGATAGCCTACGGAATAACAACACCTCTAAGAGTCCTTCAGAGGTAGGCAGTGATTACTGTTGGAGGTCCAGGCGAAGGCAGACTACTTCGTTGGCCGAGTTCATTAATAAGTCGTACCCGGGACGACCTTTGGTGGCTGGCCGCCAACCGGTGCGTCTACTCTCACAACTATCGATATGGCAAAAAGAACCCATTGCGACAAAGGTAAAGTTCGACGGAAATCAGTGACGAGAGATGCCCCTCGAGATGTTGCCGGCCTGTGAATGTGTGTTGACACTGTCTTGTGCTTTCACAATATGGACATCCGCACGAAACCGTGCTCATATAAAACTCTTAAGGTTTCGCCTTGTTCACAACCATCAAAAGTTCACGTTTATAAAACTACTGGACCAAATTGTTACGCTCATCAGTCCATAGACTTACAAACTACTTAACTTATGCTAAGGACCCCCCCCCCCCCCCACACACACACACACACACGAGACCGAGGGAGGACTCAAAGCTCCGACAGGGAGCACAGACACTCCCGCACGGCTTACGGCAGTAGCCAGACAGAGCGCAAGCTCGTCTTACGTAAGACAAACGTAAACTACGTAAATATCTTCATTACGGAAACTATGTTCGGCTTCGACTCAGATGTACAACGAAAGATAAGACAGTAAAATAATTGCATAATTGCGTCTTCAGATTCTCGTGATAAGAGTAAAAAATATTACGAGTTGCTTGTTGTAAGGTTCCATTTTCTAACAGTCACGTTGCAGTACCTGATGTATTAGCATTCACTTATTGCAAAACATTTCCTTCTGGGGTGACTATGAGGAAATATGACATTTGATTATATTTTATCAGCAACGGTTTTTTTTATTAAAAAAAAAGTTTTCTTGACAAAGGCACAATTCTGTAGAATTTGTGTCTTAACATAATAGAAATGTGCAAGTGTCGTGGTAAACAATGGAGTGACATGGTGCCATGTCCCGGAGATTCTATTTGCCTGTGTCATGACTTCATGACTGTAGTCACTGCTGTGTACAATACAGCCTACAATGTCTATTGGTGGGAAAGGCAAATTTCTACGAGAAGAGGTGGTCTTCCTGGACACTTGTCATAAGCTTTTAGTCTAAGGATGACATGGAATACCTCTCTACACTTCACACCAACTAGACGTTTATTTCTAGACAGGTCTACTACAGGGCGGAAACAATATAGAAACGACATCGGGTTTCGAAAGAATCTGTCCATCTCAGAACTTTCCTACAGTAAGAGTCATGTCACCGAAAAAATGGAATTTCCGATTGCTAAATTTGTCTGAGATATTTTTTCTGACGGATGTACAAAGTGTAATAAAGAATACGTACCATCAACGAACCAGTAGAAAAGATCAAAGGCATAAAAACACATTTGGCAAAAGAAATTGCCTTGGAAGAAAAGCACCATGTAGACTGTCTCCTGTTGCAGTTTTGGAGAAGTCTAGATGTATTAGGCGCTGCTACTTGAGATGGTGGCCTAGCCGATGTCTTTCACTGCCGCCTTAGCGAAACACTCCTGACGTCGCCGTGGAGGTCAGAGATTCATTGCATCTCAGATAAAGCGAAAACCACGAAAAATATTGTATAAAACATTCTCGGACTTCTTGTCGCGTCACATCTTGATAAAACTTCAAACTTTCGGCGATTACCTCCATCGCCTTCGTCAGGAGCAACTGACTGGTTGTTTAGTACTGCGGTGGTCTTAAATAGCAACTAGATGGCTTGTGATTGGTCAGCTTCTGATTGGCTGGCGGCTACGTAATGCCGTCGCAGATGGCGTCGACCTCTGCGCTGGTGGCGCCACCGCTACCGTAGTATCGAGGCACTTTAGGGGATGTCTTTGCCGCGGATCAATCGAAAAAATAGGAAGAAGTTGTGTGGAACTGTGAACAAAATAAGCAAAATAAAAAAACTGAACGGTATGTGTGAAGGTTAGGCAACAACGAGGGCGTTATGAGGATGCGAGTGCTGTGGTCCTGTGGCTAGCGCGAGGATAAACGCAGTTAGAGGTCGTTGGTTCAAGCCTTTCCTTGCTCGAATGTTAGTAATTTAATTTTATTTTTTTATTTTCGCAAAATTGTGATCTGTCCATCAGTTCACTGACGTCTCTGTCCGCTTTAAACAGTTTAGGGTATGTGTTTTGCGATCGCACCGCAAAACCGTGCGATTTGCAGTCGAAAGGAAGTGTCTCTCCAATTGGAACCTAAAACATTTGATCTCGAGGTGATAGGTCAACCGATTCCTCCACAGGAAAACATGTCTGATGTATTCTATAGGACACTGGTGACGGTATGTGCGTCATATGACAGGAATCTCGTGTCAACCCTCCTAACTTGTACACTTGGTGAATGGGTAAAGAGATTCTACCTTGCCCGATTTAGGTTTTCGTGTGGATGTGTTAATCACGCCCAAGAAAACGATAAAAACATAATAGTTTGTCACGTAAACTGCAAAAAATGAATGCAATAGCTTCACAGTTGCACAGTTTCCCCTGTGCTCTGTCAAAACATATATTTAGATGTTTGTTTAGGCGTAGCGTCCCTATAATAGAGCGCAGTTACCTTGCATCGGACGGACAGATAGTTCTGTGAAAGTGGAAAATTAAAAATTTTCGCCTGTAGGAAGGGTCTAACACCAACGACCACTCGCTCCGCAACTTTTCACGCTAGCCCCAGGACCACGGTGCTCTTTCGTTCACTATATGCTCGAGGTTGCTTATCTTTCGAATGAACTGCTCAGTTTTTATATTGTCCTTATTTTTTTTTCCATAATTCCACCCAAATTCTTCCTGTTTTTTGATTGATCTGTGTTCAGTTTTTCACGGCCTAGCCATTGTGCCAACTTGTAACTAAATCTGAGGGGGAAGCGATGCGGAGGTTCCCTTGTTAGTGCACTGCAGCACAGGCGGCAGCCGGCACCAAATCAAATGTTCAAATGTTTGTTAAGCTTATGGGACTTAACTACGGGGTCATCTAAACTCACAAACTACTTATGAACTAACTAATACTAAGGACGGCACAAATATCCATGCCCGAGGGGGGATTCGAACCCCGACCGTAGTGGCCGTGTAGACCGTGACTGGAGCGCCTCAGTCCCCTCGGCCACCGCAGCCGGCGAGAGAATGTTATATCGGAAGTCCTCAACAGTTGTTGTTAAGACCTGAAAATAAGTCTTTAAGTCATAGCTACACTGAACACTTATCTATTTATCAAATTTTTCTTGCTGGTAAATACCTAACAGCAAATCAGCGGTAGTGTCTCGCCGAGTCTTTGTTTCATTCAAATCCTAAAACCTGGAAGAATAGCTGAGTCTTAGTCCGCGATGATCCCGAACTGACGGCTAAGAGAATGAGTTCAGCATTGGGTGCGCCCGTTGTCCAAACGTGTACGTGGTAGAAAGTTCATGGACACAATGGGTATCTCAGACAAAACCGAACACGAGCTATGTAGTTGTGAGAAGTGTGTGACAGTAGTTGAACTAATCCCTGCAGTGGCAGCTCAGCCATATATTTGGTTTAAAGTTAGCCATTTCCAGGTAAGTGATAATCTGCACTCTGCATCATCACCGTTGTCTTTGATTATTGTGGACAGATAATAAAATAAATATTAACTCTGCACTGATTTCAAAATTATGTTATGGCGTTTCTCCAGAATTCCACAACAAGAGTTGCCTGTTACAAGACGGATGCCACAACACAGTTGCTACATCTCACAGTTGTTCCGTGGTACGCGTTCCCATGAGGGTCAGGGTCTTGAGCAGAAACAAGATACAGCTATTTAAGTTAGTTGCTTTCTGGATAAGGATCTGCCTTGAGCAAAACACTGTTTTTTTTTTTTTTTTTTTTTTCGCCCATACTTGTTTCACTACAGTCGTATCATCTTCAGTGCGTCCTTTTTATTGCTTTAAAGTTAACAACTGAATATATTATTAGTTTTTACAGTTATTAGAAGTTCGTCCTGGTAATTCTAATTATGTACGAGAACTTCATATATGTATATATACCTTGTTTTACATGTTGGATTGGTTGATTTTCTTACATCAACCCTGTAGTTCTTTGCTTACAGTTTGTCATATGCAACCATATGGTACCTTATATACAAAACTGTATGTTGTTAAAACATTTGATCTGCTTTCTTGTGTTATTTTAAGGTTAGGTCTATACTTCATTTTATGTGAATGGTGTGTGTGTGTGTGTGTGTGTGTGTGTGTGTTTAATACATTGGAGTTTTCTACAAGTTCTCTGAGTGCAGAGAATATAGTTGCATTGCAGACAGCTGTGTATTCATTTATTATTTGTTATACTTCAACCATGGCTTTCTGTATTTAGTAGTTTTATTCAATTACTAATTTTTGTGGGGGGGGGGCTGATGCTGCAATTGAGGATTTTTATATCTGTGTTGGTATCTGTTGGACTGTGTTTCATTTTCATAAAATGTTTGGCAAATGTAGAATGACAGCTGTTACCTTTTAGTGCTCTTCTGTGTATCTTGTGTTCAAGTTTCTGCATGTTTGTCCAATGTAAATGGATTTGCACTACTGACATGTCAGTTGTTAGATGTCATATCTGTTGTACTTGTCTGTGTTTGTTTTGGTTGTTCTTGCTTTCCTCTGTATTGAGTTGTCAGTGTGGTCATGTGGTTAAAGGCATGTGTGTGAGGAAATGATGGTTGGCGGTTCGAACCCTGCAAGATGCAATATTTTCAGTCAAACTCCACCCACCATCTTACCAAGATTCATACTTCCCAATCAAAACACAGTTAGCTTTCTGCTCCATCCGCAATCTTTTTTTTTAACAGTTCATAAACAGTAACAGTGAACACCAACACAAGAAAGCATATCAAATATTTCAACAACGTACAGTTTTGTATGTAAGGTTCCATATGGTTGCAGATAAACTGTAAGCAAAGACCTACAGGAATGATTTAAGGAAAACCAACCAATCCAACACGTAAACAAGGTATATATACATATATGAAATTCTTGTACATAATTATAATTAACAAGATGAACTTGTAATAACTGTAAAAAATAAAAATATATTCAGTTGTTAACTTTAAAGCAATAAAAAGGACGCACTGAAGATGCTACAACTGTAGTGAAACAAGTATGTGTTATGCTCAAGGCAGATCCTTATCCACAAAGCAACTAACTTACATATTTATAAAGCAAACACGGGCCAGAAAAGGTCTTCAACATCAAGATGATACAGCTACTGATAGAATCAGTGACAGTCTCCCAGAACAGAGCACGCGGATTTAACAATGTGGCCAATAAACTCAGCCGAGTGTGATACGACTGCCAACCAGAGCCGACGACTCCATGCATTCTGTCACCCCGAGCCAAAATATCGACCACACCCCCCCCCCCCCGCCCTTCTTACAAAATCAACCTTGTCAGATTAGATTAGATAAGTTTTTTGTTCCGTAGATCCATGTTGAGGAGATCCTCGCGGATGTGGAACATGTCAAAAAACAAAATTTACAAGTTGAATAATAGATAATACTAATAATATAAATACAGATACATACAGTTTTAAGTTTTTATATAGCTGATAATATAATAATACTAATATAGTACGAGTACATGCATCATTTGGTACAATTTAGAAATTCAGTAATGGAGTAGAAGTAGTTGGCCAATAGAAAGTCTTTTAGGTTCCTCTTAAACTGATCTTTATTTGTAGCTAAATTTTTTATACTTGATGGTAAATTATTGAAAATGTGTGTTCCTGAGTAGTGGACCCCTTTTTGAACTAAAGTAAGTGCTTTTAAGTCCTTGTGTAGATCATTTTTATTCCTAATATTGTATGTATGAACTGAGCTGTTTGTTGGGAAAAGGGATATATTATTTATGACAAATTTCATGAAGGAATAAATATACTGAGAGGCAGTAGTTAATATACCCAGTTCTTTGAAGAGGCTTCTACAGGACGTCCGTTAATTTACTCCATAAATAATACGTATTACACGTTTTTGGACTCTGAAGACTTGACAGCCTTGAAGAGTTACCCCAAAATATTATACCATATGACATTAAGGAATGAAAGTAAGCAAAGTGCGCAAGCTTGGTTATTTTGATGTCTCCTATGTCTGATAACACTCGTATTGGAAATACAGATTTGTTGAGTCGTTTCTGCAGTTCTGTGGTGTGCTCCTCCCAACTAAATTTATTACCAAGGAATTTTATACTGTCAACCTCTTCTATCTGCTCTTCTTCATACTTAATGCATATGCTGACGGGAAATCTCTTACATGTTCTGAACTGCGTGTAGTGAGTCTTTTCAAAGTTTAATGGCAATGAGTTGGCTTTAAACCATTTATTAATGTTCATGAAAATATCATTAGCAGACTTTTATATAACTAGGCTTGACGTACTTTTTTTGCAATACTTGTACCGTCTGCGAACAAAATGAACTCTGCTTCTGGTAGTGTAACTGATGAGAGGTCATTAATGTACACAAGAAAACGCAATGGCCCTAAGATAGATCCTTGTGGGACACCATATGTTATTTCTTCCCAATCCAATGATGACTGTTGGCTTAATTCACTAGTCACATTCATTAATGACGTCTTTCTTCACGCATCACTCTTATAAGACCAAATCGGAGATATATCTATATACCTGCAGATTAAAGGCCCTCAGAAAGTTTAAATATGCATGTGGTCTCGTTGTTAAGACTTACGAAGAAAATCGATAAACAGTTGGTGCAATGCAGTTTAATTGCTTTATCGCCAAGACAGAAGGGTAGCTTGGAGTCGCATGAACCCGTTATAGCTGTGTGATCATATCCTTTCAATAATGAGGAGACTACTGATAGCGTATGCCTTTTTCACATGTGAAACAGTCATGTTACAAAAAGATAATTGTTCAGTTAAAACATGAAGACTGAGTCGATAAACCTGAGGGTCAAGTAACAATTGTACCCCAGCCTCGACAATGGTAACACGTCTTTATGATAGGCATTTGGAAAAGAAACGACAGCTTATGACTGTGAGCCATATCTATACTAATAATAAATCTGTAAATGTAGGCCTGTCGCTGTTCCCTTATATTTTCAAAACTACTGGACGAATCTTCATGCGGTTTTCACAGGAAACATGGGAAAACTTTGGGTCAACATATAGGCATAATTTTATCAAAATCAGATTACGAAAAAAAAAAAAAAAAAAAAAAAAAGATATCGTAAATTTAAGCGTTTTTAGTGACCGCCATGTCTGTTTGTTCAACTATTAAAAACCTCTTATCTCGAAAACTACGTTACCAATTTGCATGAGGTTTTCACAGGTAACTTGAGCGTAACTCGGGGTAACATATAAACTTCGTTTCATAAAAATCCGATCACGGAAAAAAAGAAAAACGTAATTTAAATTTTTTTATCTGCAACCGTCATGTCTGTCTGTCTCTTTGAACACGTTTATCTCCAAAACTACTTGACGAATTTTCATGGGGTTTTCACACGTAACTTGAGCATTTTGTGCGGTTATATAAAGGCTTCAATAATTAAAATGAGAAAATGAAGATATCATAATTTAACCATTTGTATAAAAGCCTCCGTGTATGTCTATATGTTTAAGGTGATCTCCAAAAGTACTACACGAACTTTCATGGGTTTTCACAGGTAAATTTGGAATAGTTTGGAGAGTAACATAGGCTACATATCATCAAAATTGGATCAGAGGAAGGAAAGATATCAGAATTTGAAGTTTTTTGTGTATCCTATGCTTGTAAGTATGTTGTAGTTCAGCAAATCTCCAAGAATACTATACGAACTTTCGTGGTGTTTCATAGGTCAACTGAGAATACCTTGGGGCAACATATAAGCTTCATTTAATTAAAATTGTATCAGGGGAAGAAGAGATATCGTAATTTGTAGTTTTTGATTTACGCTGTGCTTGAATTGCAGCGTAGTATAGCAAAGATCCGATAGAGTAACATAGTATACCAAATAACTAATAGATGGCGATGTTGCGTTTTTTATTCACGTAACTTAGGTGTAATACACTCACACAAGGGCTACGATTTTCCTTACGGCAGCGGTGTTGTGTAGTGATGTTGGCAATGGCCGCTGAATCCTTTTTGAGAAATCAGTCACGTACAATGAGGGGAATAATTTTTTTGTGTTGACGATGAAATAAATAAATAAATAATGTTGTTCCGATCAGTAAATTAATGATCCCCTAAAGCGAATATTTAGTTACCAACGTTAACATACTAAACCGCTGTCACTGCAAGTAAAATTTAACCGACACAAAAAAAAAATCATTTTTTTACTAGCTGTATCCCGCATGCCTTGCAATGCCATGGAAAGAAAAAAGTACTTCTTTCTGCGGGTATAATTTTCATTTAAAACATAACGACTTTCCTTCGCGTCTGTCGATGTTTCCATTTACTAAGAACTATTTGCGAGGAAACACGAATTTATGTAGTTTCCTTTCTGATTACGGTGCATGCTTATTACATCTTGAGTCCATTCTGTTTAGTAATGTCTAGAAAACTGGATAGTACAGTACAGAACAAACAGGGGCCCTGTTAGTTACGTAGTGCACCAAAGAACTAATATTTGACGCTGCTGAATTTTTCAGTTTTTTTTTTCTTTTTATCTTTTATTTCTTTTCGATGATGTCATAAACAGCAACGAATCACTAAAGGTGCTGTTGGTTTCGTAATACTGCAAAGAAACAATACATGAACATGTAGTGCATATTCCCTCAGTGACAGAAGTATTTTGAATTAAGAGCAGCAATCTTATCTCTGCAAATACAAACTAACATTGAACAGCGAGTTGCTGATTACACTTTGTATATTCACATATTAACGATATGTATTTGCTTCTTTTGACAGGGAACATTTGAATTAAAAACAGAACATTCCTTCGCGTCTATCGATACTGTAATTTACATAACAATTCTTTGCAGAAAAATCGAATTTATGTAGTCCCCCTTTTGATTTCGGTGTATCCTAATTTACAATTTGAGTGCGTTCTCTTTAGGAATGCCTAGAAAACGCCATAGTACAGGAAAGGGCAACGTGAGGCGACGTTAATTACATAGCACACCAAAGAACTAACTATGACGTTGCTGCGTTTTTCTTTTTCATTCTCATAACTATAGTGTAATACACTACAAGAAGGGGTACAAATTTACTTATGGCGGCGGCTTTGTGTGCTGATGTTGGCAAGAGCCGTTGAATGCCTTTTAAAAAGTCAGTCACGTATAATGAGGGGAATAATTCTTTATGTTCCTGATGAAATAAATAATTTATGCTTCCCTGGCCAGTAAATTAATCATCCTCCTAAAGCGAATACTTAGTTGCCAACGATAGCAAACTAAATCGCTGCCACTGCAAGTAAAATTTAACCCGGGTAGGCTACATTTTTTTTTTTTTAATTCCTAACTATATCCAATATGCTCTGCAATGTCATGGAGAGAATAGAAGTGCATCTTTCGGCGGGTATAACCACTAAATTGTGCATAGAAGAAATATCTCTGGAATGATCATTGCGTTCTGCTTATCTTCTCAACAATAAGTTGGAATTACCAAGTGATATTAAGACAAATGCACTCTTTCCACAAATTTATTTGCTGTTACGATTGGTCTTTACTGCATTGGCTACAAGGAACCCCCCACCATTTCGCAGAGCAACCACGTAACATGAAATAATATCTTAATAAATGTGTCACAGAAGCAATAAGGAAGTAGAGGAAGCGTCGCTAAAAGAGCCATTTACACATAGTCATCTGTCTTAACCGAACAAAAAAGGACCAAGATAAAGTCAGCGATTCATATATTTTTCAATTATTACGTGACATGTCCACCTTAATGTTCAGGACATGAAAACTGTTCTGCGCATTTGAATGCTCACTCCAGAGATATTTCTGCTCTGTGCCTGCCGCTAGAGATAATATACACACGCGAGCAACAAACTCATGAGAAACCTCTCTGCTTTCATAATTATTCCGTACAATATTGAGATTAAAATCTCAAATTTTATACTTTTGGTGCGGACTACATTAACATAGATGCAGACGTCTTCTTTTTCAAAGAAAATTGTACTTAAATGTTCTGAATATATAGTTCTATTACAGACGGTCGATATCAATTTCGTGCTTTACGAAGTAATCACTGCAGGACGTGAGGACATGTATTATGTGAAAGAGTGGCCGATGCTGCTAACACACTCAACACAATTCACTGTGAAAACTATATTTAATGGAAAATTCTATACAGACGATCAGCTGACGGCATTCCTTCAACGATTACCCAGACTTATTTTATAGGACATTGACACCACCATGACGTCTTATTTATATAGACATGAACTGCTCTGTTGATTTAATTACCAAACTTTCAGCATTCGTCGAGTTTTCGATAATAGGGAGCACAGCATACAGAATAACTACATTGTCCCCAGTGCAACAATGCAACATACTAACACTTCAGCCTACACTACAGTTTAGTACTACACCATAGAACCAATACTTGGCGCTGTTATTATTATTACTGTTTTTTTACTCAAAGATAGACGTGTTTTCAGACGTTTATGCCAAACAGACAACTTCACACCGCAGTCTTAACTTTATGAATACAAACTAACATTAAATTTACATCGTTCCGGATTACGGACATAAATTAATTTCACTTTTTGCATGAAAAACTTTATGAACACTCAGCGTTTTCGACAATGACTTCTACTTATATTTGACATCTTGGCTAGGAAAACTGAGTTTATTGACAGAGCGATCCAACAAGGATTCTGTTTTTGCTGACCTAGGTCCGGAACCTTAGAAACCATGATACACACAGGTTCCTCTTTAACAACTGTTGCGAAGCACGGGGATACAAGCTAGTCTTAAATAAACTGAATTAATTGACTACCAAGGAATGGCATAACCTAAAGATCGACATTGCCCAACACCAGTATGAATGGGAACACCTCTGATGCTGAATTCTACACAACGAACTTCATTTTCCAAGATTCCTATCCACAGAACTTAATAACACTATGCTTACTTCGCAAGAAACTTTCTACTTTTATTTGAAGGCAGAATAGATAACAGCGGCAAAGGAATCGCTACAAGGCGGTTACGACAGGTTAAATCTGCGTAGAAGACGCGCACACGTAAGTCACAAGCATTATGGGATGACATTGAAAGAAGCTTTCTCTGTAGTCGGCAACTAATTCCAATTCAAGGACACACGATTCAAATGCCTGGCGTTCCATGAAGCTGTTTACTTGTAACACGACAACATTCCTCTACTGGTTGTTTATTAAAGTTAGCAGAAAACGAAAGTTCTACAGACAAGGAGACACTGCAAAACTGACGATTACATACAACGAAGAAACATTCCAATCTCTACTTACGTGAATCGCAAGCTGTTTATCCTCAGTATGAACAAAGAATCAAGATTTCTGTTCAGATGCAATTTCGAGACGCAAAACCTGAAGCGACTACCAATTATGTTACATTGACACGTCAGATATTAAACCACCCAAGATACTGCAACATAAGCTACCCACCTCAAAATAATTAGGGGATCAGGTGAGATTAATACACAATATACATATCGTAGCGTATTTTATTCAGATATTGGTTACAATTGTAATTTGTGTTTAACACAGTACAATAATATTCCTGTCTAAATTTTTTACATTTGATTTACATGGGTTTACTTAGAGCGTAGCACCATGGGGCTACCTCAATAGTGAAAAAGTCATTCTCGTTGCCATCTAATGTGGTGTGTGATCAGCTCGAACGGCCAGTACAGTTGCACATCTGCGTGGCATGGACTGTATGAGGTTATCAGCAGCTCCTGAAGGATATTTGGCAACTCTTCCCTGAGTGCAATATCCAGCTCTGCAACCGTTGTGGGACGTGCTGGTCTGGCTGCAATACTAATGCTAAGTGCTTCCCAGACATGCTCAATCGTGTTTAAGTCCGGTGAACAAGCTAGCCACTCCATTCGTTCAATTCTCTCAGCTTCAAGTATGTTGTCCACCACTGCAGCACTGTGGGGATGAGCGTTATCGTCCACCAGAAGGAACCAATCCTCTATGGCACCAGTGTAGGTCACAACAAAAGGTGGAATCAAATCGTATCTATACCTCTGAGCAGTCAAAGCGCCATTACGGACGATATAGAGGTATGTACGTCCACCAGTACTGACTTCTGCCCACACTATTCGCCAACCACCATGATAAGGTGATAATGTTTCCCGAAGATAAGTAGGTTATTCCGAGTTCCACGTTCTCTCCAGATGGGAGTAACACGATTGTCCGGCTGAACCCAAAATCTTTGCTCATCAATCGAACAGAACCAGTAACGACTCAATTCCTGATGTTCCTCTGCCCAGTTTCTGCGGGCTGAACGGTATCATACTTTTAATGGGATACACACCATAGGCCTTCGTGCGTAGACGCCACATTCCGGAAGGCGATTTCGGACTGTGTGTAGATATTGCACGTCATTTTGCTGCCTGGAAGGGTGCGTTGCAGCTGAGTTGCATTCCGTCTCCTATCTCAGCGGCCTGTTAACCGGAGATAACAGTCATCTGTTGCTGATGTTACCCGACGAAGTTGGCCTTGCCTTCTTTTAACAGTTCCTGTTTGTCAATTAATCGCGTCCAGATCCTGGACATTATACTTTTCGACACTCCAGTAGCTGCAGCCACCTCCCTCACTGTCTGTCCTGCTTCCAATCTACCTATGGTTCTCCATGCCATAGATTCAGGTGCGTCAAGCTGTTGTTGCATTGTACTACCTGATCACAACACTAACTGAATCCAAAGGCTTGTGTTAACTCGTTTGGTACACTAAACACAAGTCAACACCAACCCCTTTTACAACAACGTTCTGTTGTTACGACTATCTTGGTTGCCGTAATGTTGTCTGTACTCCATAGAACCGACAGACACACGACATTTTAGTTCATACTCCTGATGACAATACTCCAGAACGTAGATATGTCAACTGATTCCCCAATTCTTTTTCCAGTGTAAAAGTATCGCAAGACATGGCTGTTTGAACATGAATGTTGACGGCATTCAAGCAACACCGCCTAGAAGACAAGGGCTGACAACTGGCCGTGCCTACATCACACCGAGAGGCGGCGGACGCAAGCTGGCTGGCCAGCCGCTGCGAGGCGGTGGGCGTGCCCCAGCGGGCAACTAATCATCTGGCAAACGCCGCTTCTTGGTGTGACGTCGGCACGGCCAGTTGTCAGGCCTTGTCTTCTAGGCGGTGTTGATTCAAGCCTACAGGCTGCACTGCTGCAGGAAATAAGATTAGAGTTTAAGGTACCGTCGACATATGGTCATTACAAGCGAAGCACGTACTCGAATGTTTTTATTGGGATGGTGATGAAATCGGCCGTGACCTTAGAAAGGAACCATCTCGGGATTTAGGGAAATCAGGATAGCTGGAGGCGCGTCTGAACCACCATTCTCCCGAACACGAGTCCAGTGTGCTACCTACTGCGGCACCTGGATGGGTTGCACTACTGTATTTGACCACAGACGGCACGTGAGAAATGTACTCAAGAAGAAATGAGTGACAATACCACGCTTGTAACAGTGCTGCGTACACATGTGATTTGGTTTTAACGGAGCTGCGTCAATTCGAACTTGGTCAAGTTGTTGCTCGGATGGTAGCTACATCGGAAACTGAAGTAGACCAAGTGTTTGGTAGGAAAAATTTGTTTCGCTATGCAACAACGCGGAAGAATGTGTATGTGTAGAATGATGGTGACGATAATCCTGAAGAGGTGTGGTGAAGTTAGAGGAGAAGAGTGCATGATCTTTCCACTAGTCTCAGCATGAATGGTTTAATATTTCAGAATGAAATTTTCACTCTGCAGCAGAGTGTGCGCCGATATGGACCTTCCTGGCATATTAAACTGTGTGCACTACCGGGATTCGAACCCAGGACATTTGCCTTTCCTGAGCGAAATTTTAAGAAGTTACTGTTGCAAAATATTGAAATGATATATATTTTAGATGAATGGAAGTACTGATAGAAGTTGAATGTGGAAACATCAATATAGTGTTTCTAAAAATGTAGTAACACGAGAAGCATTAGACCTCCAGAAACTACGACTCGTCTTAGAATACAGGTTGCAGAAAAGCAGATCTAAGTCAAAGAATTTGACCATTTAGATAAATGCTTTTGACGATATTTACAGGAAAAAATTTCTTCGAAATTACGAGACAGTCAAAAATAAAATATAAGGTATGAAAGATTGTGTAAAACCTCTACAGATATGTATTATCTGATCAGTGAAATGGGTGAATGTCAGTGGATGAACGGGAGTCCATTCTTTTTCAAGAGTCGAAACCAGACAACGTAGTGATCTTGACACTAAGATCTGTAACGAAGTTTAAGTTATGACTGGCCCCTGAGGTGTTCCACTGCGGTCACGTTTTGACTCTGGACAGGCCAGAACATTTCAGCAAAGTAATTTTTCATATACTATTGCCTCATAGACACTCATTCACGACAGGATGAAGGATCATGCTGATAAAATCTTCTCTACTTTACGTAGTAGACAATTCTATAAAGTATGTCCACGTCCTTCTGCATTTGGCTTTTCCTCAAGCGCTGTAAGTAGACCACACACAAACCACGACAAGCACCGCCATACCGTAACACAGCCTCCCTCTGACTTCAATGTTAGCAATACACATGATGCCAAATCATTTGATCGGCTTGTCATAGAAGATAGCGTGATTCATCACCCCAAATCACTCGTCTATTGGCATCTCTCTTTACACCGTCTCAAACGTCAAGTACCAATGATTACAGAAATTGATGTTTATGAAGAGGCAGCCCCAGATCCGGAAGAGGGGTGGGGGGATGAACTCTGATAATGAGCGGCTGGAAGAGGAAGAATAGGGAAGGGGGCGGCATGCAGGGAGAGGTGCCACTATCAATTTCTGCCCCGGGTTGGGAAATATACATCTGGCACTGTGGATTATTCTTCTTTACTCCACAAGCAGAGGCAATGTCTATCCTGCACTGTTGGAAGTACTTTGCAACTAACTACACTCCTGCCATTAAAATTCCTACACCACGAAGATGACGAGCTACAGACGCGAAAGAAGATGCTGTGATATGCAAATGATTAGCTTTTCAGAGCATTCACACAAGGTTGGCGCCGGTGGCGACACCTACAACGTGCTGACATGAGGAAAGTTATCTACCGATTTCTCATACACAAACAGCAGTTGACTGGCGTTGCCTGGTGAAACGTTGTTGTGATGCCTCCTGTAAGGAGGAGAAATTCGTACCATCACGTTTCCGATTTTGATAAAGGTCGAATTGTAGCCTATCGCGACTGTGGTTTATCGTGTCGTGACATTGCTGCTCGCGATCCAATTATTGTTAGCACAATATGGAAGCGTGGGTTCAGGAGGGCAATACGGAACGCCGTGCTGGATCACCAGCAGTCGAGGTGACAGGCATCTTATCCGCATGGCTGTAACGGATTGTGCAGCCACGTCTCGATCCCTGAGTCAACAAACAGATGGGGACGTTTGCAAGACAACCATCCGCATGAACAGTTCGACGACGTTTGCAGCAGTATGGACTATCAGCTTACTTCTTAGTGAAGCAATTTTAATGGCCAGTAGGGTAGTAACTCCTTCCGCTGATTTCACATGATATTTATTTATTTTTTACAACCGCCCTCAGCAATCCTCGGCGGTCGCTATCCGTCCACTTGTCTGCCTGGTCTTGATTCATGCTGTGGTTATTTGTCGCGTGCATAGTTCACACTACAATCACAAACAGGCTACTTGGTGTGCTTTGTAAGGGTTGAGACGTCACTGATAGATTTGTTACCTAGGTGACAGCCAATTACTGGCCCTCATTCGAAGCCAATGAGCTCTCCTGAGCTATCCATTCTGCGATTACTATTTTCTCTATTAAAAAAGTTGTCCCCGCCACTTTTTATACTGGCGGGTCAGCCTCTCAAAAGATCTAGTGATGAATTTCCCGTGTCCTCATACTTTTGATTAAATGTATAATAGACGCAGGACATGAATGGGAAACAACAGTTTCTACATTATTTAATCAGGACATCGAGCAAGCATTAATGTATGCTAAGGAGAAATTTGTAAAAGGCGCGTAAATTCACGGAGAAAGCATAAAAAATTTCGATGTTTGCCGACAGAAACAACAAATGACTTCAAGGATCAGTGAATGGAATGTATGTTTTGAAAAAAGAGTACATCCACGAAAGTACAAGAACGATAATGTAATTAAATACGGCAATGTGTCGTGTCCTACATAGGAAAGAGTGAAGAGGTAGCAAGGTCAGTCTGCATATCCCGAGCGGAAAGGAGTGATTGCAGAGAGACAGTACAGGCATCTACTAGAGATGCGGATTTTTCGGGACTCTAGAGGATACTTGTTTAGGAAACTTTATGGAACTCCTAGGTACCTTGCATTGAATTTATTGCATCCCATACTAAGTCTACTACACGGGGGTTAGTTATTTTAAAAAAAAGTATAAATCGTTTGCCACAACAGAAGCCAGTAATTACGTTCCCTAGCAGCATCCCCTAGACAGACGCACTCCCCGCGAGAAACAGACTGTCATGTAGCACCCCGAGGCCGACGGCGATAGTCACGGGCTGGCGCCCGACTCGTCTGACTGAGAACTCCCTTCTTGATCCAAAAACCGGGGGTTTTAACGGCCGGTGTGGGAGCGCCTCTTTTCTTCACTTTCCGACAGTTAATTTCCTATTGGCCGCTGCTTGGTTCAACCAATCTAAATTGTATGCCGCGGTGGAGTAGCCGAGCAGTCTAAAGCATCTCGCTGCGGAGGTTCGAGTCCTCCCTGGGACATGGGTGTGTGTGTGTTGTCCTTAGATTAGTTTACCTAGGTTTAAGTAGTTTGTAATCTACGTACTGATGACCACGCAGTTTGGTCCGATAGATTTACAAACATTTGAACATTTTGTTTTTATGGTCCTCCTGCGTGAAGGATTTTTTACGTTAAATTTAACTTCAGCTTTTTGCTTTCTTGTTTTACCGCCCCATAATGATCAACGAGTGGCTGTATAGAGGCCTTTAACCTGATTTTTGATTTTACATAAGACCAGAATTTTTTCGGGTTCTCCGAGATCTTTTGCTAAGATGGTAAGTTATTGCATGCTTCGCGCATCTATGTTTTTATAGACGCGCGAATCTAAAGTAACTTCGGTCCGTCTTTATTTACGTATTCTTTTTAGAACCGGGAGTGTAACTGAGGAATTAAGTAGAGGGGTGCCGTGTCCCAAACATTCGAACACTTCTTCAAATATCTGCTGTCCTTTCTGTGTCAACATGCAGTTGTGAGCGAAGTTTTAGCTGCTTACATCGTCTGTGATCTTACTTGTGTTCGACGACGAAGGAAGAGAGGCTGAATGGTCTGGCACACTTGTCTATTAACCGACATACTAATGTGAACCCAGACGACATAATGGATATTTTCGCTCGATCCCTTCGCCGACTTTTCTTTGTAAACTATGTAACATTTGTAACAGAATTAAAAAACAGTAATGTGAAGGATCTCGAGTTATTTCAATCTAAAGGAGTGTTATTATATTATTTATTATTTTTCGTTAGTGATTCCACTGACGAGACACTGCAATAGCAAAACGGTGGTTAATTTTACACTGATAGGAAATAAAATATGAGAAAACTTGAATCTAGTAAAGTTTTAGGGTGGTGGAAACTTGAGGCGGATTTGTGCCTCAAAGTACTAGTTATACTGCAGAGTTTAATTAAATATAGAAAATTCCTTACCGACCTATGTGAATAAGTGAAACTGTTTGTTAAGCTTACAAGACATGTAAGAAAGAAATCAGTAGTAAGACTTCAAAAATTAATCTGAAAGTAATAGTAATTACCGAGAGAGATTATTGTAAGAATAGTTCATGACGAGATTACTACCTGAAATTAAGTACACATCTGAACAGGTAACACAAGATTATATGAACTACCATGAAATAAAAACTAGGATGAACCTTTAAATCTATATTCTAATGATAAATATTACACAAGCGAACTACTGAGAAACAAAATCACAATTGATGCCCACTCGTTAATAGTTGAGCCAGAATATAGGAAAAGGACAGTGTGCAGTAAATTCATAGAGAAAAATAGAACAATATTAAGTATGTATCATCATACTTTCGTTACATAATATCTCTCATCATTTGTTTTATAGTCTGTGACGATAAAGTACTGTAATTTGCCGCATTAAATTTTGCTGTTATATGTTCAGTTTTATAATATGTCATATTGTGACAAAAGGAAATATTAATCCTTCTGTTAGAGTGTTCAATTCTGTGCTGTGTATGTTTCTCAACTGACACTCCAGTAACACTATTGGTTTTGCAGACATTTGAGATTCTAACACGTTTATGGACCATTTAAGGCAAATAAAGCTACACCTGTCTGACCTGTAAAATTTTTAAATCGAATATGAACTGATATTATAATGTAAAAAGTCATAGAAATTATCATTCCGACCTGCCCCGCCACTCTCTGAAAAATAATCATGTATGCGCCCTTGGTTGTGATCGAATTTGTGAGTTTGATTGTCTTTTGTATGTGTCTGGCAGAGCCTCAGTGATCAATACGATTGATATAGATACACAAAATATAATTGATATAAATAATATTATGAAAATAATATGATTTAGGTAAATAACATAATTCCTGCAGAATCACATCCACCATCTCTAGAAGTTCGGCAAGCTATAAAATCCCTCAAGAACAACAAATCTGGTGAAGATGGAATCACAGCTGAACTGTTGAAACTAGGTGAGGAAAAAGTAACACTACACCTTGGTACAATTATTAAAGAAATTTGGCGAACCGAGAAGATCCCAGAAGATTAGAGGACGGCACTTATACATCCACTCCATAAAAAGGGTGACAGATCTGACGTGAACAATTACAGGGGGATGTCCCTTCTATCCGTTCCATACAAGGTCCTTTCCAAGATATTATTAAACAAAATTTAACCAGTTCTAGATGCGCAAATATGAGAATATCAAGATGGATTTAGAAAAGGGAGGAGCTGTTCAGTGCAAATCATAAATCTTAAAACATAATTAGAATACGTGCTGATCAACCACATGTTACATTTATTGAATTTAGAAAAGCACATGACTCAATAGACAGAGAAAGCCTCACTAGAACTCTGGAGGATTCGGAATTGGTAAACATTGACAGATACAAAGTCCAAGATGAAATTTCGAGGCAAGATTTCAGACCCTTTCAAAATCAAAACAGGTTTGTGACAAGGGGATGGACTCTCCCCAATCTTATTCAACATCACTCTAGAAAAGATAATAAGGGAGACATTGGCAGAATACACACAAGAAAAAGTGAAGGGAATTTCTTTTGGAGTATCAGTCAAAGGGCTTACGAGACATGCACTAGCTTTTGCAGACGATATTGCGCTACACTCCACGAATATACCAGATGCAATTAAACAAATAGACAGCTTAGAAAAACATGCAGCTAAATTTGGTTTACAGATATCACAAGAAAAAACTAAATTCATGTCGAACAAATTTAAGGAAGTCAACAAATTGCACACAATTATTGGATGCATCAAAAGGGTCAAACACTTTAAATATTTGGGAGAAACAATAACGGATACTGGCATAGAAAAAGAAGCTGTCAAACTTCGAGTAGCTAAACTCAAGAGGGCGCAAATTTTAACAATGAAGCTGTACAACAAAATATGCTTTTCTCGAAATGCGAAGTTATTACACTACAAGACAGTGACAAGAACAGAAGTATAATATGTAGCAGAAACACTCTCCCTCAAGAACAAATCACTAGTAGATGAGCTCGAGAGGAAGGAAAGGGTAATTCTGAGGAAGCTTCTCGTCGGACAAAAAAAAATAGGCGAAACATGGGTAAAGGTGAGCAATGAAAAGGTTTATCAATTTATTAAACCAGTTACAACAGAAATGAGAAAAAGAAGGCTTATGTTCTTCGGTCATCTGATGAGAATGGACGACAGTAGATTAAAGAAGAAAATCTTCAATTTAATTCAACAGAGGAAAACACACAACTGTTAGTTGCAAGGAATAAAGAAAGACCACGTAGAACTTGAACTCACAGAAATGGACTTGATGAATAGGGCCAAGTACAGAAAGGCAATAACTGAATTCGAGGTTTTTCAGAAGGCCCCAAGAAGACCATCAGGAAACTGACAGCTGAACATCTGGCAAAAATGTCAGCAGGCAGAAGAGCAGCCCCAGAGACTAGAAAGAAGAAACTGAATATGAAATAAAATTTGTAACGCTGTCTTTAGTTGTCCAATTTGTGTAAATAAACAACATAATTGATACTCATAATGTAATTAAAATAAATGTAACTAATTATATAAAGTTACAGTAGGTAAATTTATTTCCGATTTGCGCGCCCCTCTCCCCCGAAAAAAACTCTGCGTGCGCCCACTGATGCTAGGTAACTAGTGTTTCTTTGGAAGGACAACATTTTTGAAGACACCGGCGAGGCAGAATCTGACATAAGGTTGCTACAGACGGGTAAGGTTGTGTGCCTTGACGCAGGCCTCGGCGCGACACCAATACGAGCACAGCGGTCGCTGGGAAGTTGCTGGTCGGCGTCCTGGATCGTGTTCCGTGAAGGAAATGGGGGAGGGGGCTAGTGGTACAGGTGGGTGGAGGGGAGGGGTCGGCGCCTCCTGCCGCTACCTCAGCTGTCCAGAGCCTCCTGCGCCAGTCTGCGCCACACCGCCAGACCGCCGACAGCGAACACACCTCCCAGGTGAGTGCCCTACGGTTACGCGCCTCACTCCTACAACTCGCGTCTTTAGATGAGCACGCGTCCTCAGGTAGAATATCACTATATTCATGTATCTTGCAACTGCTTTCTACAGAATGAAATTTACTTTAAGTGCAATGGTCCAGGAACATCATTTGTGGCCAAAACCAAAATTGTGCAATTAAGTTCAAATTTCTGTGTATTTACGGTACACTACAAATCACCAGTTTTTCCACATTTTTCAGGATCCCCTTCCTGTACCAAGCTTTCTTGGGTGTGTGTAAGCCTAATCAGGAGTCAGTAGAAGGCGGAAAGGTTCAGACAAGTCGATGGTACTTTCATTAAACTACTTCCAAATAGGATTCTTTTCTCCTCATTGTGACACTTTCTAACTAAAAAACGAAAAATTAAAGTAAGTCAGTCAACAAGTAAAGATAACTCTAAACAGTGGAGTATCGATATTTGGAGTCTCGGGATTAACAATTTCCCATAAATAACAACGTCATAATAAATAAATAAATAAATAAATAAAACAATAACTAAGGGTACAATCTGTCTTCACAGAAAAAGGCATTCCACCATTATAACACGTAGTAAATAGTGAAAAAGACTTATAACCTCTAGTCTGCCAATGTAAATGACTAAAATTCGTTTTAAAAAGGTCTCTTTTTTACACGTATATTATTTTCAAGATCGATTTTCTCCTTTTTCCCACGTAAACTTCGATAGTTCGAGATGATCCTGGTCCCGTTCGCCTTGAATTAACGAGACTACTGTAAAGCTACCACAAATTCCATTCCTGCGTACCTTCTTTTGGGAAGATTGTTTTGTACCTAAATAGTAAAGACTAACATGCCAAATAGATACTACGAAATGACAGAGCCTCAACGTGACTACCGCAATACAAAATACGAAGAAAGAAATCATTAGTTTGCTTCCATAAGTAGCCTTTACGATTTTGTTCTTGAGAGCGCTAGCATCTTCACTTCCGTTTTTTGCAATCGACAAACTACTTTACATATCTTACTTTTGGCACTGCTGATTACATAGTAGCTTTGATCAGTGCTGCAGAAAGTATTTCGAAAAATAAAGTCACAAATCAGACTAACAGTATAATTGTTGCCAGTATAAATTTACGCAAAATTCAACAGGATAAGGTGTGTATCACATGATCAATGTTTCCTAAACCCATATTAGTTACTATAAAAAGCTCCCCGCTTTCAAGGAAACTCATTAATAAAACTTAACAATATGGTAACACGTTACATTGCGTACAATACTGATTAAGGTAAATTGTTACTAACATAGTCTATCACTGTAAGGTACGATTGATTTATATTGTGATCAACAACAAAACCAAAATTTTTATACGCGGGAGGAGAGACTGCTAGCAGTTAAAACGGCGCACCGTCAACTGAGGTAAAGCGTTATTGCTGACTGAATGCATCCAGAACGCGAACCGACTTCATTAGTAAGTTCAAGAAAGCTAATTTCTTATATATTTTCGACGACTTTACAGCGTTCACCTAATGAAATAAATCGCAATTTGCGATCAGTTTTGGCTTCACTGTACTAGGTTTAGATGGAATACCCAAGTGCGGCGAATGAAAATTTGTGCCCGGCCGGGATTAGAACCCGGGATCTCCTGCTTACTAGGTCAACTCGTCTGCCTAGTAAGCAGGAGATCCCGGGTTCGAATCCCGGCCGGGCACAAATTTTCATTCGCCGCACTAGGGTATTCCATCTAAACCTAGTACAGTGAAGCCAAACTGATCGCAAATTGCGATTTATTTCAATAAAGCCAATTTCGGCCAAGCCGAAGATTCGGCCGATTTCTGGCCGAAACCGAAACTGCGGTCGAAACCAATATTTTGGACGAAACTGGCCGTAAGCGAAACCGAATCCGAATATTCAGTCGGTCCTTAGTTGCTTCTATCCGAGGTCCATAACAGTGACCGTAGAAATGACATCGATGTACAGTAGCATCCATTCTGAATCATTCAGCTCTAATGAATATATGTATTCTTGGCAGTATTTCATTTGTTCCCATCACCCCCCCCCCTCCCCGCTTACTGCAAACAAATGTTCGTCACGCCACGCTGCCCCCCCCCCCCCCTTGCAGCATAGATGACTCTCAGTAAAACCACCGCCTCAACTCTTCGATAACAAATGTTGTAAATGGTATGCCTCTGCGAAATTTTAATTTCCCACTTAGTCTCCGATGTCCAAAGAGGTGCAGCAATGCAACCACAGTGACACAAAGGGTTATATTCAAAAATGACCACAACAACAGTTAACGCGTTGACTGACGCGATGACGTCAGAGGCAGTCCAGAGCAACACCACCTAGACAGAACGCCGCGGCGCTCTCGTGTGACGTCAGGCAGAGTAGATTGCGCGTGCATAGCTGACTGGGTAGCCGCTGGGGCTCGGCCAACTATGCCGAAGCAGCCAGCCAGTCAGCTATGCGCGCACAACCTACTCTGCCTGACGTCACACGAGAGCGCCACTGCCTTCTCTCTTGGTGGCGGTGACCAGGGCCGCCTGCTGTGGCCGCTGGCGGCTACATGGCACCCAAAGTGTTAAAGAAGGAGATCTCGAAACTCCGAGGCGGGCAACCACGCGCTGCGCAGTAGAGCGCCTTAGACCGCTTGGCCACTCACCGCGGCATCTCTCTACTGTTCCCTTCTGTATTAGCGCGACGAGACAATGGAACCCCTAGATCTTTCAGTTTTCGATTTCTCTTGTTGTATTAAAATTACATATCCCAATGTAGGTGGCTTGTAACAAAATAGGTTCCCATTCGGAGGAGAAAGTTGGTGGACGAAATTTCGTAGATCTCGCCGCGACGAATAACGCCATTCTTTTAATGTTCTTTCCCCAACTCCTCCATCATTTCCGTGACAGTCTCTCCTCTGTGTCGCGATAATACAAAACGAGCTGCCCTTCTCCGAACTTTCTCTATATGCTTCGTCAGTCCCACTTGGTAGGGATCCCACAATTCACAGCAATATTCCAAATTAGGATGCACAAGAGTAGTGTAGGCAGTTTCTTTAGTAGAACTGTTGCATCTTATGTTCTGCCAATGAAAAGTAGCTTTTAGTTCTCCTTCCCCATCATATTTTCTGTGTGTTCGTATCAACTTAAGTTGTCCGTACTTGTAGTTACTAGGTATTTACTTGAATTTACAGCCCTTACATATGACTGATTTCTTGTATAAATGAAGTTAAACTGATTTGATTTAAAGCTCATATGCATGACTTGACACTTTTCATTATTTAGGGTCAACTGACAATTTTTGCACCTTGAAGATATCTTGATCGTTTTGCAGCTGCTTTTGATCTTCGGGTGAATGTTAACAGATAGAACCATATGCGATCAGTCTCAGAGAGCTGCTCAGATTGTCTCCTACATTGTATATAAAGATGAATAGGTGCCCTTAGAACACTTCGCACGGAAACGCTAGATATCACTTCCGTTATACTTTATGACTTTACCGTGTCGCTGTGTCGCGAAACCTCTTGCATAACTGTGGCGATATTCCATAAGCAGGCTATTTTATTAGAAGGTGCTTGTGAGGTAGTGTCAAAACCCCTCGGGAAATCTAGAAATATGGAAATATGGAACTGATTTGAGATCCCACTCATCACTTAATGCGAGTAAAGAAATAGTTGTGGTTCACAAGAATGATACTTTTGAATCCATGTTTACTGTGGGTCAATAGGTCGTTCTCTTCGAGGTAGTTCATGCTGTTTGACGAATATAAACGTCCTACAATCCGTAGCAAACCGACGTCAATGTTATAGGCCAGCAATTTTGCGGATCACTCCTAATGCCTTTTTTGAACATTGGAGTGATCCGTGCAAACTTTCCAATCTTTTGTAAACCAGATAAGAAACGGAATGAATGTTGTTATTGATGGGAGCGATTTAATGTCATACACACATTCCAGCTTTAGAGTTTATATCCATGATATTACTTGCAACTAGTACAAGCCGGCGGTTTCAAGAACACTGCATTTGTAGTGAGCGATGAGACGTGATATTAACCTAAAGATATTTCAACAAACTGCCAAAACGTTTCGTCAGTTATCCAATTCCTCTGCATCCGCTCGAAAAAGGAAGCTGAGTTGACCAAGAAGCTTATGATTAATCACAATGGGTTCTTTCTTATTTCAACTCACAATTGGGTGATGCAATCTGAAGACGCCAAATCTCTGATCGAGTGCTAGTTGGGTTAGAAGAAAGAGTGCATACAGAACTAGATGCAGCACGGAGACCTCAACACCTTTCTCCTTGAAAACGAGTTCATATGTTGCCCTATCTCACTCGGCAACTCGTTTGGGGAAGAATGAGTAAGCGGCCGTGAACTAGTAAAGCAACCATACTGGTTTACGTCTGAAACGCTTTAGGGAAACTGGTACATATACACGCGGATGACCGAACAGGTTTTGAAGCTCACTTCTCTGAATGCGAATCCAGTGCTATTTATCACTGCGTCACCTCGGTCCATGAATCTGGAAGTGTTAGTTTCTTCTTGTCTTTATATAAAGTTTCGAATCAAACCCAGCATAGAAATATTGAGTAAAATCAACAAATCTTAGTGAGAAATATTTTCTCCTTAAATCGGTAGTTCGTAATTGCTTGCTAGTCAGCTACGTTTACAGATTTATGGATGCAGACGGCTCCACATGGAGTGAGGTGCAGACCGACCACATTACATCTATTAAAACAGGAAAAAACAGCGTTGGTCGCAGTGAAACCTTTATTTGAACTACAAATCGATTTCAGTCAGTGCCTGGCCATCTTCAGTGCTAGAATCGAAACCCTGTGAGCCCATAAATACAGTGTATGTCAATCAAATTGACAATATAATTGACATCCAATGTATTCAGTTCTTGTATAACGTTAATATGCAAACCGCTAGTATTTGTGAGCCCACAGGGTTTCGATTCTAGCACTGAAGATGGTCAGACACTGACAAATCGATTTGTAGTTCACGTAAAGGTTTCAACGCGACCAAAGCTGTTTCTCCCTCTTTTAATAGATGTAAGGATACTAAAATAAAATAATAATGTTTCATGTTCATCGTTTCAATAGAATTGTGAGCTTTGAAATCTAACAGAGATGGGCCCAATGGTCGACTTGTTCCTCCTCCTGCTACGTTACTTCCGACGTTTAATATAATGCACACAGTGGGTAAGTATTTATAGCCTTTCTGTAACTGCTAGTAAGGTCCATCTAAATAAAAGAGCAACAGAGGACTACAAAAATTCAAATCAAGCCATCTGTTGTGAATACAGTATGATTTGATGGTGTAGCTCGGATCTTTAAACAATAATGAAATCGTGCTACCTGGAAGGAATTTCAAATGGAACGAAAATCTTTGAAGCAGTTATTGGATCTGCAGCTTACTAAGGATAGACATTTTAATTTCAAAAGAAAACCAGCATCCAGTATTAGAGAAATGGAGTGTAGAGGAGGAGGAAGAGTTTTGTCTTAGAAACAAATTGTATCAGGTACCTTTGTGCCTTTAAGTAAAGCACCTTTGACCCTGAAGGTTAACTATTACTTTGCAGTAGTATTAGGTATAGTTCAATATTTCTCATGGCCGTTTTTTGCCAACCTGTCAAAGGGTATTACCAATCAATTTGAGACATCAGAAGTTGAACATAACTTCCGTGTGAATAAAGACCATCAAGTTTTTTTACAGTAAATGAAAATGTAGAAATTCAAAGTGTTCAAATGTTTGTATAGTCTATGGGACTTAACTACGGGGTCATCAATCCCTAAACTTACAAATTACTTACGAACTAGGACGGCACAAATATCCATGCCCGAGGGGGGATTCGAACCCCCGACCGTAGTGGAAGTGCCGACCGTGACTGGAGCGCCTTAGTCCCCACGGCCACCGTGGCCGGCTGAAAATGTAGATGGCTGGACGAAGGTGGGGACTTTACTTGTACGCGCGCGAGAGAAGACTCGAACCTCCGACTGGGAGTAGTCACTCTCTCGGCTGCAAGGCGCCTTACAGCGCACGGCCAATTCCGCGCGGCTGCATTTTTATTGCCTTAGCCAAATAACTCTTTAGTGCGTGCGCGCGTGCTGTGTTCTTTAGCACAGGTTAGTTTACGCAATTTGTAAGTCTAGAGGCTGATGACCACTGCAATTTGGTCGCACAGCTTTACAAACATTTGAACAAAATTACCAACCGTACTGAAGAACATCATGTCTCCACAATTTCAACTACTTTCTTTGCCCGGTATCTTCCGAGGGAGGGAAATGTGCACTGGATCATCAACGCACAGAGCGAAGAAATAAAAGTTTAAGCCGACCGAGTGTAGACTCGAGGTTTTTGGTTTTGGTGCTCACATCCTGTTTAACTATAATGATGCAGAAAAGCGTTTATGGTTACTTTGGTGCGATGCGCCCCTTTGTATGGTGGTAATAACATGTCCAAAATGTATCAATGTCGACTTTAAAGAAGTGAAGAATGAACAGCGTATCGGTTCTGGCGCCGAGCCAAATTACGCATGTCAATTAATACCTTATGTCCGGGCCGGAGCAAGGCACGTGCGAAACGTGCGGCCGCACGGGGCGGCACAAGGCACAGGCAACAGAGGGTCTGCAGCCCCTGCTGGAGAAGGCGAAGGAGGGAGGCCGGGCTGAATTTTCGACAGGTCATTTCTATGTTTTGAGAGTAGCCACTGTGATGTTTATGTGGTCGCTGACTATGAAAGCTCTCTCTTCAATTGTTGTTTTCATTTTTTGAAGAACAATTTTAGCTATTGTTGCCTTCTATACGAATGAAAAATAATCGCACTGACGTGTATTACGGCCCACTTTAGATTGTTAGTTTTATAAGTTTTTGCTAACATTTTGGACCAAAATAATAATGTAAACAATAAAAAATTAATTAATAAGAGTGTCTGAAACCCTTTTAGGAAATTTTTTTTCATGTAGGGACGGGTTTTGAACCACTGACCTTCACGGTCACAGTCCAGCGCATTGCCCACTACACTACGGCCAACTCTTAGCACTTGCGTTCTTTATTCTCATACTATTCATGGCCGTTGTTAACTGATGTTTTGTTAATTCTTCAGTGGGCCATTGCTTTGAAATAACAACTTGTAAGTTAAAATAAGAAAATCATCAAATACGCAACGCAAGATGGCTTATGCCAGAGAGAGTTCTGGGCGAGGAATGTCACGTGACATCTGCGAACGGCTGGTTATCATTAATTCAGTGAAGGGTGTCAAAACTGTTATTTTTGCAAATATCTCTCAAACGATACGAGATATGTAAAAAAGCACAAAGGAACAAAGCTGTAGAGAATCTTCTCCTCTATAAATTCGGTTATTCAATTTCAGCGTCAGATGAACGGTTTATTTGCAATTAAAATTACATTACAAACAGATTTTTTTGGTATTACTAACGTATTTCTTGTCCGAAATATTTGAAGAAGCGAGGTTCTGATCTCTGGTAGCCAACAATTACGTCTGTACATTTTAGTGCCGATCGGTTGAACGGTTCGACCTAAAAAGTGGGAACACGTTACAGCCAGATACACACCGTCAAATCGCCGTTATTTTTGCAAATATCTCTGCAAGGAGGCAAGATATGAAAAAAACATAATAGAGCGAAGTTCTACAGAATTTTTTCCTCTACCAATTACGTTATTCAATTTTCGTGTCAGATCAACGGTTCGTTTCCAATTACAATTCTATTACAAACGGCTTTTTTTGGCGTTACTGCCGTATTTTTTGTCCGAAAAATTTGAAAAAGGGAGGTTCTGGCCTAAAATTATGTCTGTAAAATTTGGTGTTGATCGGTTGAACGATTCGTCTTAAAAACGGGGAACACGTTACGGACAGACAGACATAATCCCAAAATCGCCGTTATTTTTGCAAATATCTCATAAACGATACGAGATATGAAAAAAAATATGAGAGCAAAGTTGTAGAGAATTTTCTCCTCTACAAATTAGGTTATTCAATTTTCGTGTCAGGTGAATGGTTAAGCCGTTATTTTTATTTAAATCTCGAGCTGTCAAAAAACGATCGCAAAATTCGTATAAGCTGTTGGTCGACGAACTCAAGACCGATGAGACGAATTTTTATTTTATTTATTTTGCTTTTCCTAATCTTTGATAAAGAGGCGCTTCACAATTGGTTGTAACTCGCGATAATAGCCTATAATTTACATTGCTGTAATAGGGAAGTGTTTTTCATGTCCACTACAACTGACATGCCAGATTATAAAATACCTCGAAAAAATTTCAGAATGTGCGGATTATGGAATTGTTGTAGGGAGAAATAAATTTTTAATGTTACTTTTAACTTTTCAAATCAACTTGTTGCAGAAAGTCTTAACACTACTACGTTCCCACTCGTACTTGGTATTGGAGTGTACAGAGCTAACAAATTTGGATTCTATAATATAATTAAGAAAATAAAATATGAAGAACTTGCATCAAATTTCAACCGCGTTTCGAAGCCAAGTCTCCCGCTTCCTAGGCAGTCACACTACCCACTGCACCATCTGGACACAGCGCTCGCAGGCTGCACCGACTACCCTGACACGTCTCCTGCCAGACCGACGTTTCCAGCTTATCCACACACTAAAGATGTACTACCCCTGCCCATTATCACTCAGCACTCACAGCATTACACATATTTCCTGTAAGAGTTCGAACTTCTTGCCGGCCGCACAGAAGAAAGGACCAGAGGAAAGTAAGATACAAATATAGTTATCACGTTCAGATACGAATTAGCTAGATAATTTCCCCAATGTCATGTTCAATATAACGCTCAAGCGTAGTATTCCACCTAAAAAAAATGAAATCATTCTAAATATAACTGTATTGAAGCTTCCTGGCAGATTAAAACTGTGTGCCGGAATCGGAACTCGAACCTGGAACCTTTCCCTTTCGCGGGAAAGTGCTCTGCAAGAAAGTTTCATATCAGCGCACACTCCGCTGCAGAGTGAAAGTTTCATTCTAGAAACATCCCTTAGGCTGTGGCTAAGACGTGTGTCCGCCATATCCTTTCTTCCAGGAGTGCTAGTCCTGCAGGTTTCGCAGGAGAACTGTGAAATTTGGAAAGCAGGTGGTGAGGTACTTGCAGATGTCAAGTTGTGAGGACGGACGGTGAAGCGTGCGGGGATAGCTTAGTCGGCAGACTGCTCGCCCGCGAAAGGCAAAGGTCCCAGGTTCGAGTTCCGGTTTCGGCACGCAATTATGAACTTCCAGGAAGTTTCATATAGCACACACTCCGTTGCAAAGTGAAAGTTTCATTCCGATAAGTTTGCGTTGTTATGATGTTAAGGTGCATGCACTGCATGCCGCCTATATTGTATTGTGATGTCGCAACGTAACCTTTCGTCGTTCATAGGACGTCAATAAATCTTTAAACACGGTTACAGGTAGAAAGTTGCATGCGCGAGATAGCGAAGTGTAAACTTCAGTAAGTGCTCAGTGTAAACATAGATAATGGGGAGAAGAAAGACGCTTTAAGCTGAAAACAGCACGTCTAGATCGTATTTGCATTGTATGTGTCCATTCTACCTTGCAGAGACGTGTGGATACTAGCCAGAATATGGATCGACCCCGAAATCGTATGCTAAAAATCACTTCAAAAAGTGACGACATATATGATAGTCACAATGAACTAGACTGCTTCACAACAGCGCTAATTTTAACTGTAGAACTCCACCTTAATAGGGAAAAGCCGGAGAGTCTGAGTAATGTGAGAAGACGTCTTCAAGTAGTGAACTTTACGGACGTGTGGATGCTAAGAAACTATTACTGATAGCTATTGATAGGAATAATAGGCTGCACTGGGTAAGACAGCTTGAAAGTTGGGCAGTAAATCAGTGGAAAGGGGTATTTTCCTTTGTAAATGTTCAAATGTTTGTATAGTCTATGGGACTTAACTACGGGGACATCAGTCCCTAAACTTACAAACTACTTACGAACTAGGACGGCACAAATATCCATGCCCGAGGGGGGATTCGAACCCCCGACCGTAGTGGCCGTGCAGACCGTGACTGGAGCGCCTTAGTCTCCTCGGCCACCGCGGCCGGCATTTTCCATTGGGCAGTCGAAATTTGAGGTCTTTGGCACAAAGCGATGCACGTTTGTTCGCCGATTGCCAGGTGAAAGAATTTTACACCTATGTTGATCTCGAGCAAATAAACGGAACAGAAAAGAAATAGGATTGCCATCGCATTTTACAGTACCATGCAAAGTCTCGTGAACGACGCCTGATTGGAAAGAGATTCGTTCCAGAGCAAGATAAGGACCCTAAACGCATTTCAAAACTGTGTAGAACGTATTTCGCAAACTAAGGGAAAACGTTCTGACAACCCTAAGTGCTTTTACTTTGCTCGTCAGATTTTTGTTCTTGAAGGTTGAAGAAAGAAAAATTTTGCTTCTGTTATTTGAAAATTGGCAGTGTGGCAAATAAGGACGCGTCTTCCCAATAGCTATAATGGAAAATAAAGGGAATAAAAGTGAACTTATTCGGCGATGGAGACTAGTTAGCACTTACACACGAAAGAGCTAATTCATGAAAAAGAATGACATTTGTCAAGTGTCTGTACTTTTAGCGTGCGCGATATCGCGCATTAATATTTTTCTATTTTCTTTCCATTACGTTCTTATTTCAGTATTATTATGCAAAAAGTTATGAAAATTGAAAAGAATGTCATCACATTTGCTTGCAGTCCTTATATCTGTAGATGTTACTAGGAACCGCAAAGTTTGTGCTAAGGAAGGTAGTGATGAAAAATTACGGAGTTCATCCTCATTGACGCATGAAGCCAGTTAGTCATCGAGTTACACTTTTCTGTATTTCTTTCTTCGTCGTTGTATGGGAAACGTTTTTAATTAAGTTCAGTAATATAATCGTCAGGACGGCTTTTTTAGTGTGAAATTCTATACCCTCTAATTTAAGATCCATGGTGACTATAACAGTAGTCAACTGTGGTAGAAAAAGGTGGGGGACCAGAACAAAAAATGCAAAACAAAAGACTAGAGTTTCAAAGAAAAGAATCTCTTCGACTTATGTGGCAGCTTAAAAACCATTTAAGTATCGGACAACGCGGGCATTCCGCGTGGCCCTAATTCTTGCGCAGTGAGCTCTCGAGGGTCGTACATCTCTAATAGCAAGCATACCTGAGGGGGGGGGGGGGGAAGCAGCCACCTAAACTTCAGTGACGTTTACAAGGAAACCTTCCTTCTCGGAAATTCAGTTTGGAATAGGACATCGCAGGGTAGTAGAATACGTCGAAGGTTTCCACTCACAGCAGTCCTAAAGCGCACTATCCACAAAATTCCAAGAAGAAAGATCCGAAGCACACACATCTGCAGCACAGTCAAATAGCTTAAGTGGTAGCGTAATCGCAAGTCATGGAGGTTCCAAACTACCTTCTAGAAGTTCCATTTTTTAATATTTATTTTTCATTTGATTCCTCCTGGCCGTCTGACCTGTTTGTATACATACAATAGCGCAACAGCGATACTCTGCTTTTCCATTAAGAAACAGGTTCATCGAGTTTGCAACGAATATTTATAATCTTTCCACAGATTGAATAATGGCTAATTTTGTAATAAATTTGTAATGGGGATAGTACTTAAGGCTTTGATCTACATACATCAATTGTAAACTGCATTTGGAAATATTCTACTTTTTAAAACTAAAATATCTTAATTAAAATTTTTACTTAAAAGCAACCGTCATTTCGTAAATAAAATACTTTTATAATGTAATTGATAATATATTATTAATTTTATTTAAAAACTTTTATAATTTTAAGAAGAGTAATAAAAATAAAATGTTTATCACAGGTAGGATCCAACTCTGATCATTACATAACAGTCACGAAAGTTACTGTCTGGGCTATTTCGCCATACTGCTGAACACAACTCATTGACTAGCACATAAGAATCAAATAAGTTGCTCTTAAACTTTAGAACCCCTTTTCTCGGAATTTTCTGCATAGTGCGCTTTAAAACTTCTGGGAATGGACACCCTTGACGTATACTGCTACCATGCGAAGTCTCTTCTCAAACTGAATTTCGGAGACCGGAAGGACTCCTATCAGTATCATATTGCGTGATCAACTGTTCAAATTTGTATCTCTTAAGGGACTCAACTACGGGGTCATCAGTCCCAACATATTGCGTAACATAAGAAATTTCATACTGCATTACATTAACGCACGGTCCTATAATACATGACATTCATATTCGTGTTGCTTTAAATATGACCGAATTTATTCGATTTAAATGTGTTTGAAGATGTCAGGAAAGTTGAGAAGCTAGTTGTCTTTTCAGCTGTGTTCTGGCGAAGATATATTTGCCTTTGTTGCGCTGTGACAAAGGTATGTTTCCTTCTGGTATCGTGTGTAGTCTAGGCACAGCAAAATCTCTCCGAATTCACCGTTTGCTGGGATGTTGAAACAAAGGGGGGGAAAGGAATGCTCGGGCACTCTACTTCCCTTTCTCTTTTACAGCGTGTTTACGTAAACTCTCCTCTGACATCGTGTGTACATCGATGCTTACGGAGTTTTCGACAAACTACACTATTATCGAAGGAAATGAGCCCGTTTTCAAGTAGCGGCCGAACGGAAGGGATTGCTTCGTAAAATGCGCTTCTACCAGACTATTTCACCAATTCACTATCTCATACGCACTAAATATTATTATTATACGGAATGCAACATGACACAAACAACTGGGTGAATGAAGTCAGCGATGACAGGAAGGTGGTAGGAATAAAAGAAAGGATTGTGCAGGCAGTAGTACAAGACAGGGAGAAATATAATGTATTGGTGGATAGTCACAGGAGACCGGACACCAAAATCAAAATTATGTTGACAAGAGAAAAAACAGAAGACCTAAATGAATGAAGAGGTGTTGGGAAGAGGAAGACGTGCAAAACAAGTCACACGTGATCCTGAAGGGTCCTAACGAAGCGGAAGAAGAAGAAGAAGAAGAAGAAGAAGAATAAAGATAATGTGGTGACTAATGTTTGTAGCAGTGATGAATAACTAACATTTGGACGTGAGATCTAGAGAATTAGCTCCGAGTTGTTGTTGTTGTTTTGAGGGGACGAAACTGCGAGGTTATCAGTCCCCTGTTCCGAGCGAAGGCGTCAGAGCGAATTTTATACAAAAATAAAGCTGCAGTAAACACCTAATGAGTTACCTAAACAAATTCAAAGCCGTTTCAAAGTAGAACTGTGTCATGTGTATCAGACTGCATATTTACGTGCGATATTTAATCTGATAGCTAGTTAAAAGAAAAAACATCACTAATAGATGGTGCTGGCAACAATGATCGCAAATAGGCGTTAATTTATATTTTCATAAAGACACACGAGTTACATATCTCCTCTTTCACCTACTTAAGGTTCAGTTTGACTTAAGTGTTTGTGTGCAAAGTGTATCAGGGAGTAATTGGCAGACGGGCAATGCAATGCATGGAAACGTCTAACCGTGTACGACCTTAATTGGCATCACTATAAGTCAAGATTAATCCATGAAACATTACTTCACTTATTAAAAAGAAACATTCTGCGGGTTTTACAAATCAAATCAAATGTTTGTAAAGCTTAACTACGGGGTCATCAGTCCCTAAACTTACAAACTACTTATGGACTAGCTTATACTAAAGACGACACAAATGTCCATGCCCGAGGGGGGGGATTCGAACCCCCGACGGGAAACGGGTTTTACAAGTAAAGCAACTGATAGGATCATGTTCAATGTTCAAGAAGGAAAATCGTCGATTTTTTCCTCTATAATTTTTATGTAAAAGTAAACTAGATCAATAAAAATGCATCTGGCCTACATCGAAAAGCTAGAAAACTAACTGACATCCAATTACATTAGGCTAAGATGCATCTTCAAACATTTATAACGAGGTGTAGTACCTAAGTGCTGACAGGGCCGGCCCTAGGAAAAAAAATGATTAGCTCATGGCATTCCTTCTAGGAAACTGACAATACGAATTTCCGGTTATTAGTCTACAAAAGGTGCAGGAAGCGTAGAATTCAAAATTGCACTGTTTTTAAGAGAATGGGTACCATAAAACCCAACCGCAGTAGAACACGAATGCGGTCGCTGTCTGAATTGATACAACCCTTCATTTAGGAGGACACAGTATCTATAATAAAACCCATAGTACATTTATGGCCGTTAATGTCAAGCAATATTCCGAAAGAACAGATACCATAATCACAATCCTCCAACAGGAAAATGACAATTTCTGTTCGGATTGATAAATAGTCCCATCAATTGCAGGAATACAGTAGAAGCTGCCAGCAAAAGGAATTAATTGAGAGGAGGCACTACAACAGCAGTGGGCGACAGGTTGAGAATTTGTACACGACGGGAACTGTGATGGATAGCTTAATTAATAAAGGCGATCAAAGTACAAAATCCGGGTTCAAATCCCGGCCAAGCACAAATTTTCAACTTCGTCATTGAAAATAATTCAGAAAGAGATTATATATATTACAGTAAATAAAAGATTACGAATGATGATGAAATAAATACTGATGATCGAATGATGATATGATCCTAGCTACGCCCGAATAAATTGTTTAATTTGTATCATTTACAATGGACTGGTACTCACTTGGCATGGGTTCCTATTTCCCTATCGACCAGTCACATTTAAAGTTTTCATCGTTTCCTAAAACAATTCAAGCAAAAGCCAAGCTACTTCCTTTGGAAAATAAAGAATTTATCGTAACGCTAATTCGGGTTTGTGCCTCATCTCTAGTAACGCCGTTGTAGACGAGACATTTCTAAATTCCTTCATTTGTGCGACAGTGTAATTGCTATTCAGGGTGCATATCTGACGTAGATTAGGCACTCTTCACTCATTTAGAAGATCATATGCTATGCAAGTAGGTCCATGCATCAATTCACCACGTGAGCTACTTTGGAAATTAAATGGAATTTATTATACTACGCATGAAACATGGTAGGGTATTTATTTTCCACATAACAACAGAAGTCATTAAGATGATTAACGAGCTCCAATGTGCCTACATTTGCATGAACAATCGTTATACAAAATCGTTAATAATACGGCCTAAATGAGCCGGTCAGTTACGTGAAGCCATTCGTTAAAAGGAAGAAGCGTCGTCATGCTAATTGTAAGTTTTAAATACCTGGGTGAAGCAACCCTAAGTATTCACTGCTGCATGATACATGTAAAGTGATTCATCAACATATTGGTTAATCGTGTTGTTAGGGGCTCTGCTAAGGAATTCAGTGCAGCTGTGACTGAAAATTGCAGATTAGGTACAATGAGAGTCAAGAAGACGGTTTCGTGGGGCTTTAAATCTTTTGAACAGTGTTTTCCAAACATAGCCTACAAATCCACGAACGATACCAGAACAAGGTTCCAAATACAAATGCGACATAATAATGGGAATACCTAAAACCAACACATTACGAAACCTAATACGACGCAATAGAAGACGTGACAATGAGAACAGCTTCCACTGGATAAATAGGGGTCCCTTATTTCAAGGGAATCTTATACCATCCGTTCTGCACAATCGTTCAGGAAAAAATGCTAGGGATAGTTAGCTATCATGCACCCGTCTGAAGGAGACACAAAGACTCGATAGTACTGAAATATTGTGAATGTGATGACCATAAGGGATGTGCACACAAAACCAGTCTTTGACGATACGAGCAGTGCGCAAAGGATCATAGAGTCCTGGTACATCGCATCACAGCTGGGGAACAAATACTGTACCGTGGGATGGACTTTATCAGTCAAAATCCGTGCATTAAAGTGACCTTGCACGCTGCCACGAGGCCCGTCAAACAACACGATAAGCCTCATTGACTCAATATAGCCCTACTCATCAGCGGAGCTCGCCATGTTTTACACTTCGGAGCTTAAATTCTGCCATAATTTGGAAACAGTACGCAAATAAGACTCATCCGACCGAATTAGTTTTTTATTGCTAAAAAATCCAGTTTTTTATTACTTCCGAACTACGTGTTCCCTGTACACGCAATTTGATCTCTGACGAGTGGTTTGGAAGTCCAGTTCTCTCACAAATTATGTGCGTATAGTGGCCGCTTCGTGTTTTGGTTCTGACGCGGTTCTCAAGTTGAACATTCAGTTCCGCAGCGACTGTCATCCGTTTAGTTTTCGTCGCAGTCATCTTTCACTACCACTCAACACCCACTTTCGTCCAGATTGTGACTTAGCGAATGATGTTCCACATCTTTTCCTTACATAAATCATCAATGCGGTTTTTCTTGGAACAAGGGTGGAAGACAAGAGCTGTACTGCAAATGTACTGGCAGATGAATAGCATATTAAGATAAATCCCACTGAAGATGGAGATACTTCTCCGAAACATGTTTGAGTGCCAAAAACAAGAATAACTGTGCTTTCTCGAGGCAGAACCATGTTTCCATACTAGATATTAGGATACAAATGGGGAAAGAAAGAACTTCAACCGCAGTATGATTATCCAATCATTTCTGCTACTTTGATTACTGAAGCACCCAGCAAGCGAGCACTATCATCTGATCAGACAAGCAACAATTAGCATAACACATTAAGACAAAACAAAGATGTTCTTTACAGGAAATGCTCAATATGTTCACCATCATTCCTCAACAATAGCTGTAGTCGAGGAATAATGTTGTGAACAGCACTGTAAAGCATGTCCGGAGTTATGGTGAGGCATTGGCGTCGGATGTATTTCAGCATCCCTAGACATGTCGGTCGATCACGATACACTTGCGACTTCAGGTAACCCCAAAGCAAATAATCGCACGGACTGAGGTCTGGGGACACGGGAGGCCAAGCATGACGAAAGTGGCGGCTGAGCACACGATGATCAGCAAACGACGCGCACAAGATATCTTTCACGCGTCTAGCAATAAGAGGTGGAGCCCCAACGTAGGTTCCATAAAATCATATTTGCTTTGTCTTAATGTGTTATGCTAATTATTAATTATTGCTTTTGTGATCAGATAAAGCGCCATCTGTCGGGCGTTTTTTTGAACATTTTTTTTTTTCCTAATAAAACCCCATGTCATTCCAAGCATGTGTGTCAATTTTTACTTCTCTATCTGCATTATTCCGTGATTAAGTTTTCAAATTTACATTGACTTTTTGATCACCCGATATATAATATGTGTGTGTGTGTGTGTTGCGCCTTAGTGTAAGTTAATTTTGTAAGACTAGGAACTTATGAGCAGAGTATTAAGGTCCCTTACATCTACGAACATTTGAACTTTCGTTTTGAACCAGTGTTTTTCGCGGGTGCCGCGAAGTCTTGTCAGGATGAAGTAGTTGCTCCATAAAATAACCGGAACGGTGCATGTCTGAAGAGTAGGAGTTCCGTAATACAAAAATATAAATAAGTTAATGTCTTCCACATTAAAATTACGTAATTCCTTTTTAACATTAATTCTAAAGTGATTAGAAAGTAAACTGTTTTAAAATATATGCGGCGTTAACGATGAATAAATGCAAAACCTGAAAGCTGTTTTCAGGAATCAATGGATAGCTACATGAACGAGCTGCAATAAGTAATTTTGATCAATTCTAAAAAAATTATCTACTTCTTTACAAATCGACTACATTGTGGGACCTTGCTTAATGAGTACAATTCACTTCTGAATGTTACGTGAGTGCGTAACATTAGTTATAGAAAATAGTTTTCTCTGTCGAAAATCATGTGAAGATACAATAATATGTTCCATTGCGAAATGCGCTAGGAATTCACTATATAAAGTAAAACAATGTGTTTACAAGAAAGCGGTGTTCATAGAATATTAGATTCGTTACCTTTGAGATCTTACAAATAGGAGCATTATGCTTTGTGAGTGGGGTCGCCAATATATTTCTTGGAAGGGGGTTGCAGTTTTAAATAGGTCGAGAACACTGCCCTGCACCATCCATCCAAGAACTTTCAAGGCCTGTTTTATTACTAGCGTTGAGGCGACGTCAGCGCATTTATTGGGGTTGCACCTTGAACTAACAACCGTAACAACAGTTGCGCATTCTACCAAGTCAATTACCAGCAGACAGAGATAATTAGTGAACGTGCGACCACAGTGTAGCAACGTTGATGAGTCACGAATTGTAATGAAGCAACGACCTGAACATCTCTAAATTATTAAAGACATTCTCTGGAACATTCTGAAGGAGATACGTTTGCTCCATGACTAAATTAATGACGCGTGGCCATGTGCCACGTCTTGATTGAAACGAAAGACGTGGCCAATTCTCTCCTGCGAAGAAGTCATCACACAGGTTTGGACGGGGTATAATGTACTAAATTCTTTATCCTTGCATCGTTGCAACGTACAGCGATTTGCATCTTTTGCATCTTCCTACTGTACTCCAGTCTTTGTTTCCCTCAATAATCCTCTCCTCTCCCCCCCCCCCCCCCCCCCAGTAAACACGTCTTCTCCATTATCAAATACACGATTCCATGGTGCCTCAAATGTTCAAAAGTATGTAATATTGTGATCATCTGTCTATAACCTTACAAACTACCTACTTCAACTTACGCTAAGGACAACGCACGCACGCCGAGGAAGGACTCGAACCTCCGACGGGAAGCTACTGCGCAACCCATGGCGCCCTAGAACGCAGAGCCACGGTGCCTCAAAATGACCCCAGCAACACAGTTGAACTACCTATTTAATCCTCAGGATTCAGCTGTGGCGCCACAATTCAAAGGCCTCTACTCATGATACCGTGTGGTATATTGTTTGTTGTTTATTGGGGGTTTTAAGAGATCTGAACACCGAGGTCATCAGTCCCCCATTCCCTACTGAGATTTAAAAGCTAAGGGCCGAACAAAGTAAAATCTAACACGTGGAACCCGAAGGGGGGAAAACTCCAGGGCGTACTGAGTGACGTCGTAAGCTAATATAGCAGTGGCAACACAAAAGAAGGATCACAAGGGGATCAAGGGAAAACACCAGACAGAAGTTGGACGGACCGAATCAAATCCTAAAACATTAAAATAGAAATGCGTGTAAGCCTGAAAAGTCAGGTTAAAGTACTTACCACTGGATGGTATGATAGAAACCGACTGAGCGGATAAAACGTCCGGTACTACCAGCCAAAGAGGCATCATCTCCAAGAATGAAAGGGAGCGCAGCTGGTAAATTGTGAGACAGCCGCTAAGAGGCTAAAAGAGGAAAGTCCAGAAGGATATAGACTACTGCCACGAAAGCGCCACAGCGACACTTCGGCAGCTCCTCACGAGAGAGATGATGGTCGTGTGTGAGCAATGTATGGCTGTATGGCCAATACATAGGTGACAAATGATAGAGTCCCTATGAGAGAGCTTGAGGGAGGACTTCCATGCGCTTGATTGTACGGAGCTTGTTCGGCGTGCTCGATGTGGACCACTCTGAGTTCCAAGCCACTAAGACCTTACCGTTGGTTGATTTTTAGATTAATACTTGTTCCATAGATCATATATATACACAATTCGTAATGATGTGGAATTTATCAGTTTAGTAAATGGTGTCTACACATGACAATATTTTAATGATTTTTTAATTTTATTTTTTTATTTTTCAAGTTTTATCGAAAATTTCATCTAAAGTGTAGAAGGAGTTGCCATTCAGAAATTACTTTAATTTCTTCTTAAATACCAGTTGGCTATCTGTAAGATTTTTGATGCTACTTGGTAAGTGACCGAAGACTTTTGTGGCAGCATAAGTCACCACTTTCTGTGCCAAAGTTAGATTTAACCTTGAATAGTGAATATCACCCTTACTCTTAGTGTTGTAGCTATGAAAACTGATATTACTTTTGAAATGGGTTGGATTGTTAATAACAAATTTCATGAGTGTATACATGCATTGTGAAGCTACAGTGAATATCCCTAGATGCTTAAATAAATGTCTGCAGGGTGATCTTGGGTGGGCTCCACCAATAATTCTGATTACACGCTTTCGTGCAATGAATACTTTTATACTGAATGTTGAATTGCCCCAGAATGTGATTCCATATGAAAGCAGTGAATGGAAATATACATCTTAGTAAATTAGCTTACTATGCCTATAACAAAATTTTGCAATGACTCTGATAGCATAAGAAGCTGAACTCAAACGTTTCATCAGATCTTCAATGTGTTTCTTCCAGTTCAATCCCTCATCAATGCAAACACTTAAAAATTTTAAATAATCTACCTTAGCTACAGATTTATGTTCAAAGTCTAAATTTATTAATGCTGTCATGCCATTTACTGTATGAAACTTTGTATACTGGTTTTTTTCAAAGATTAATGGGAGTCCATTTGTTGAGAACTATTTAATACTTTCCTAAAAGCCATTATTTACAATTTCATCAGTTGGTTGGTTGATTGGGACAGGAAGACAAAACTGCTAAGGTTATGGTTCACCGATGGGGAGGGGAAGGTGTGAGGATAAGAAAGGAGGGGAAGGGAAAAGAAATAAGAAATTCAGCCCAGGGAAAAAAGAAGGCAGAAAAACTGCATCAGTTCGGGGCCCCGTGTTCACGACGCACGTACTCAAGAAAGAGCCGTCATCCCTTTCTGGAATACCAATATCCAGGGGCTGAGCGGTAGTTGCCTGTTTGGTGAGTCAATCGACGTACTCGTTGCCTGGGATGCTGACGTGGCTTGGGTTTACCGAACAACCAGATTAGCCAAGGGTGAAGATGCTGTTATGAATTTAACGCACCAAAGGATGGTAGGAGAAGCAATGGTTTAAGCCTTGTAGGCCACTCAGACATTCGAGACAGATGATAAACGACTTCCTGAGGTATACTCGTAGGTGTTCAAGAGCACCAGGTATTCCGATCAGCTCCACGGTGAAAACGCTACATCCAGGAGGCGGGGTCGCAGTTCAAGGTGGTCGCCGTGAATATTGGCATACCCAACACGGCCATCTACCAGACTAAACGACTTCTGCACCATGGAACGTGTCGAGAATGGTCAGGAAATTGCGACGGAGAGCTAGTGGTGATACTGATGCATTTGAATCGTGGGACAATTCCAGATGGAGCTGTAAGCGAAGGATGGACCAAGGAGGTGTATGGGGTTGGCAGGAGATAACGGGAGGGAGAGATAGGGTCTCGAGCGACGGTTATGAACCCGTACTGCGATCGGGAGGCCCGACCTGGGTCACCGGGATGGGAGCGGATGGTATAGACAGTGACTGAAAACCAGCTGATCTGGTAGGGATGTGTTGCAGTTGCAGAGTGCCCGCCGCAGCCATGACGCTGATTTCGCTGCCGCCGGCCGTGCAGCAGGCCATGGAGAAGGAGATGGGCCGCGACCGCGCCTGCCTCAGCGGCGACGTCGCCAACCTGCGCGCCTGGCTGCGCCACCAGCCGCACCTCCCGCAGGACCAGAGTGAGTCCTCCACCTCTGAGTAGCACGTCCAGTGCCATCTCTTACGGTTAATATGCAGTTGGTATCTTCAGTCAGTAGCCTGGTTTGATGCTCTCCAAGATTCTCTATCCTGTGCAAGCATCTCTAAATAACAATGGCAACCTATATTCCTCTGACATAGTCATCTCATGCTCTCCCTCTGATTTTTACTCTCCACACTTCCCCCCAGTGTTAAACAGATGATTTCTTAATTTCTCAATGTGTCATAACAATTCTTCCCGTTAGTCATGTTACGTCACATAGTTCTTTTATCCCCAATTCTGTACAGTACCTCCGAAATACGAGGTATGTCCTCAAAGTAAGTTCCGTTTGGTTATATAAACCAAACTTGAACATATACAGAAAAAATATTTATTGTATAAAAATCTGCATCTGTTCAACTACTTTTCTACATAACTTCCGAAATTTTGTAGGCACTTGTCATAGCATGGAACAAGTTTTTGTGTGCCTTCTTCATAGAAGGTTGCCGCCTGTGTATTCAACCATGTGGCAAACATTTTCTTTCAGGTCATCAACTGTTGACCACCAAGTACAGATTTTATGTGTAAGAAGAGAGGAAAGGAGTCTTCTTCTTCCCTTCACGTTGCCGCTCGAACTCACAAGGCGAATGTGACCAAACAACTCTTACGGGAATTTCACTACGCCGTGTTTGATCATCCTAGCGACTTTCTTCTTTCACCTAAAACCTGTCCATTGTGATCAACACTTCAGCGACCATGACGAACTGAAGGAACATGTTACCACATGGTTGAATAAACAGGCGGCAACCTTCTACCGAAGAAGGCACACAAAGACTTCTGCCACGCTATGACAAATGCCTACAAAATTTAGGAAGCTATGTAGAAAAGTAGTTTAATAGTTGTATATTTTTGTACAATAAATATTTTTTCTGTATCTGTACACGTTTGTTTTATATAACAAAACGGAACTTACTTTGTGGACATACCTCGTACTTATACCTTCTATCCAAGAAACCTACATCATTTTCTGTAGCACCACATTTCAAAAGCTTGTCTTATAAAAGTTTTTCTTGCCTGAACTGTCTCACTCTCCTAATACCAAAGACATTTCCGAGGTGATGTGGCTTGCGTGCCTCAACGATACAGGGAGCCGTACTGTAGGTGCAACCACAGCGAAGAGGTACCTGTGGAGAGGACAGACAAAAATGTGTTTCTTGAAGAGGGGCAACAGCCTTTTCAGTAGCTGTAGAGGGGCGTCTATTCCGAAAGAACAGACGTCACTTCTGATCCTTCAGTTGTTTTCGTTTTCATATTCACAGAATATATGACTTCAACTGCGAATGGGCAAAGCTGAAAAAGTTTTCCCAGCCGCGATTCGAATCCGGGTCTCCTGCTTTCTAGGCAGTAGCGTTGACCCCTAAACCAATGGGGACACAGTGATCACCGCACCTGCATGGACTACCTAAGCACGCCTCGAATCCCGGCTAGGTACACATTTTCAGCTTTGCCCATTCGCAGTCGAAGTCATATTTTCTGTGAATATGAAAACAATAAAAACTGCAGGATCAGAAGTGACGCCTGTTCTTTCGGAATAGATGCCACATATATATATGCCAGTGACAGGTAATGATCCTTTCATTAGTGGGGAGGGGTGGGCAAGTTTGGAGCCCTTACTCTTACGGGAATTAGTACATAGTGACTACGAGTTTGAGTACTCTGGGTAGAGTAAAGCTGAAATTTGTGTTTGACGGGAGACGTGCTTAGGTAGTCCTTGCAGGTGCGGTGATTACTGTGACCCCAGTGTAGTAGGGGTCAGCGCAACTGCCTAGAAAGCAGGAGACCCGGGTTCGAATTCCGGCTGGGTACAAATTTTCAGGTTTGCCAATTCGCAGTTGAAGTAATATATTCTGTGAATATTCTGGCCTTGAAGCATCAGCTAACATGTCTTTCCCACGCAGGTACTTGGGGGAAGGGCGGGAGGTACTCTACGGATCGGAGCGTGTTATCCTTTATCCCTTAACTGCATAGGAAAGATAGACTACTTAAAAGGGGAAACCGATAGATTGTGCTTATAGTAGAAATTAGTGACGTTTGTGGCCGGTGGCTTAAATGAGTGTAAGGTTATAAATACAATATCAGTCGAGAGTAATGCAAGACTAACGACGAACAAGAAAAAAGCCTGTGAGTAAACTAATATAAAACCAGCATAGTAAGCGTAAATCGTAGCAAAGATAAACTCTAATCCAAAAGCCACCAAAAAGTGCTAGTTTATATGTCAAATAGCTCTTCCGATGGGAGAACAGCGGAAACATGTACAATGAGTCGAACACAGACAGTTAAGGCAGAAAGATTGTGATAGGGCACTGGAATTCGGCAGTACGTAAAGGAAGAGAAGGAAAAATGGTAGGTTAGAATAGACTAGGGAAAAAGATTAAAAGAGAAAGTCACCTGGCATGCTTTATTCAACAACAACACTTTATTTCCGAATCTTAGCCTAAATGTCTCAATGGAATGTAGTCTAACTGAATCAGGAGATGCTGATGAATTAGATTAGGAAACTAAACAATTAAGATACATTCGTTATTTGGGCAGTAAAATAATTTCTGATGTCCGGAATGGAAAACAAAATCTGTTCTTCAGAAGACAAATTTGTTAACAACGAATATTTAGGTGTGCGCGTGTACGTGAATCAAACTCTGACGATACATAGTTCAGACAAGAAAAATATAGAACCTTTTGAAATTTGGTGCTACAGGTGATTGTTCCAGATTAAACAGGTAGATCGCTTTAAGTAATAAAGGTGGTGTTGAACAGAACTGGGGTGAAAAGAAATTTCTGGCATAGCTTGATTAAAAGAAGGTTATATTCTTACATATCAAGGAGTCGTCAGTTTAATATTAGAGGAATATATATATATATATATATATGTGTGTGTGTGTGTGTATGTGTGTGTGTGTGTGTGTGTGTGTGTGTGTGTGAGTGAGTGAGTGAGTGAGTGAGATAAGAGCACTCTGCGACTTGTAAAAGCTTCGTACATAATCTCAAACCTTTACAAAACTTTTTCTCGCTAACAACGTCAGCAAAATTAAAGAAATTTGTCGCTTACTACTATTAAAGGAGTAAAACTACGAAATTCGGAATGACGCTACAATTTATTACTACTAACTGAATTCGCGACACATTTTACAGGCAGTATTCACACTTGCCACTGTTTGTTTGGGATAGGGGGACTAAACTGCTAAGGTTATCAGTTCCCAGGTGGGAACGAGAGAGGATAGGAACGAGAGAGGATAGGAAAGGAGGAGAGGGGAGAAAGGAAATGCAGTCTGGGACTTGCCATTGAATATTCAAATGTTTGTAACTATTGGCGCAAACTGCTATGGTCATCAGTCCCTAGACTTACAAACTATTGTAACTTACACTAAGACCAACACATCCATGCCCGAGGGAGGACTCAAATCTACTCCCTCGTGGCACCACTGAATGTACATTCAAAATTACATCGTAGTACGACACACAGTTCAGAAGATATGACGTCAAAAACAAATCTATGACAATTCGCACCCTCACGCATGAGGTTGTGATTTATTACGCCTTTACTATAAACTCCATCTGCAACACATTTCGCAGATTTTTCTTAATATTACTCTCTTAGAACCTGGAAAATAATATGCCTAATACTGTAGGGCACATAGTGCAGAAGGAAAGACGTCTTAAGGATTGAGTTGCATGAAATCAAAACTGAAATGGATAAAATGTAGGTAGAAAACGCGAAGAACAGAAAGAAGAAGATGGATTAAAAATAAATAAACATCCAGGGAACGGCTGTGTTTGGTTTATTATGGTTTTAAGAACATAAAACGAATTTAGTCATAAAGCTCGACCAGCTCGAATGAATCACTCGTGTCTGCCTTAGAATCGTTGTACGAAGCAGACAAGCACCGATAGCCGCAGTAAGAGCCTACCACAGTTTCTAATCGTTTTACCAAATCCATTCCTGAACAAATGAAAGCTGCAATACATTCAGGAGACAAGTAGATACCCGAAAAACAAAGATCGCTGCCATTAGTATGTCAGTGCTCACACCGTCGAACTTCTAAGGTTTCTAGAGGTGAACTAGAGGCGCTTCTGCGAAAAGTAGAGCACATAAGATTCCGCACGAATGAGATATGATTATAACGGGATTATTATACCATGCTGAGCAAAGTAAGATACCGTACCTTTCAGGATCTTGCTGCTACCACGATTCTTACTTGCTGCATTGATGGTTGTTGTTAGGATAGGAGGCATGTTACCTATTTTACTTCAATCTATTATCGGCAGATCATATAATACTGACGTTCCTGACGTATTCAACGACCTCTGCAAGTAACTGACCTGTGTGTGAGCTACACATTTGGGATAACTAAGAATTGCAGAAGTAATAATGTGATACTTCTTAGCCCTACAGATCCTTCGATCTACAATGCAAAACAGCGTTGCAGTTTTTGGCGAAAGTAAATTACGGGGAAATACGCTTCCTGGAGGAAGTCACGTAAACTGTGGTATCGTGATGTTGAGCGCCTGTATTCCCACTCTTCCGCATTACACGCACTTTCACTGCCGCTAGTCAGGGCAACAGTACTTTCTCAGGCCCGGGGGCCACAAAACGTTGAGGTGTTCGTAAAAACAAAACCAGGAAACAACACAAGAGACGAGTGTTTCGTGCGCCGGATGTATCCTGCTCGAAAACTACTGACGTAACAACAACCGTCGTCGTCAAACGCTAACGACAGAACTCACTCTCTCTGCCTGCCTTTACCCCTTCCCAATTACGTAAACGTTATTCTACTTTCTTGTGTACAAACAAAGTAGAAATTTGTGTTCACCGCCGCAGTAAAACTTCGTGCTTTCACCATGTAGTATCGTATTTAGTCTGCGCTATAGCACTAATGTTGTGTTTCCAAGAGTAATAAATTAATTATAGAAGCGCTTCGGCTCTTTTCCATGTACACTGGCTAAATGCAAATTCTTCGGTAACAAACAAACACACTTCCCACAGGACTTTATAAACAAAATTGCGAGAGCCACTGTCTTATTTCTCTCTGGCGATTAATTATACGAATATAAATATTTACCATATTCCACCCAAAACCACAAATTATGGTTTTTGTAATTTTTCTATCTGGGATACATTTAAGCGTTTTAAGCACAATGAGGCACTGCGTACATTCAGAACTCAAACTGCATAAATTAGTCATGTAACTAGTTTCAATTTTATGTTTGTGATTTTTGTTGTTGTTGTTGTTTGTAGAGCTTATGGGACTTAACTATGGGGTCATCATTCCCTGAACATACAAACTACTTATGTACTAGCTAATACTAAGGACGGCACAAATATCCATGCCCGAGGGGGGATTCGAACCCTCGACCCTAGTAGCTTCAAATTATTATAACGCACAGGTTATCTACAACTGTAGTTTTGTGGACCATCGCAGCCTGCTGATCGCTTCTCTAGGTTCGATATGGATTAAAAATATACTTATAACGCCTACACTCAAGCGCCACACATTTAGGAATCAATGTGCTAATGACTAATTTTTACAATGAACTTCACAAACATAACGTTTATGCTACACCACAGTAAAACGATTTAACAGCATATGTAATTGGCGTGAATAGTTATACAAATGGTTCCTTCTGTGTTGAAAAAGTCTTTATTAATTTTTTTATATTTTTGTTCTATCTGTGAGGTCTTACCTTTACCCACAGCTGTGGTGACTTAAATGGTACGTTATATAACGTATTTCATACACGTTTCCTACGTTCCAAATTCACTAATTTGACTGGAATTGTAGTGGACAAACTTAACGTACCAAAGTTGAAATTAGGCGTCATTCCGAAAAAGATCAGATCATCTGGTGTTTACTAGGCTGTTTTTTGTTCTTAAAAGAAAACGACATTTTTCATTAGATACTCGAAAGTTACAAGAAATCGTACATAAACTTCCCTGTAACGTACCGTTTCATACTTTCACAGGGTCCTTAGGAACTTAAAACCACGCGATAATCGCCGTGTGCTTAAAAAAAGCGAAGAACAAAAGGATCAAACTAGAACAAATACGACGACCGCATGGAACATGTCAACCCAAAAAAAAAAAAAAAAAAAAAAAAAAAGAGGCGTCATGTCACGGATTTCGCAGCCGCTAACGTCGGAGCATGGATGTTTGGGTTGTCCAAAGTAAATATGTATTTTTTATTCTAGAATACTGACGACCTAAGCTGTATGGTCCCTTAGGATCACAAACATTTCCTGAAACTTAAGAAAGTCAAATGTAGGACTGTTTTTGAGCTATTGCTCCTAATTGCAAAAACTATGTTTGAAATCAATAAAAGCGATCACCACCATACAATAAGAGAAATCAGATAAAAAATGGAAAGATTTAGGTGTTCTTTCTTCACCACGTGCTATTAGGGCTTGAAACGGTAGAGTGATAATTTAAGAGAGGTTCTATCATCTCTCTGGCATGCACTTCACTGTGATATGCAGAGTGAATAAGTAGATGTCATCCTTAAATAAACAATACAGACGAGCCCAATGCTGTAGAGCCATGTTGTGCGACTCCAACCAATCGGCAGTAATAGGAAGTGAAGTAGGACAGCCATACTCGTACTTTCCGCGTAGATAGCTTTAGTGAGGCAGAAGATTAGTTTGAACACCATAGTGCTTCGCTTGGCATGATACTGTTTAGAGGTGGTATGCCTAGGGCGACAAATTGTTGACGCGTTTAGGGGACATGACCGAAATCTGATCGTGATTATAAGGGAGATTTAGGCACAGCAAATGTCAACTGCACATGTAAGAACTTACGCTGTTCAATAGTTTTCAGCATTAGTATAAAAAAACTGCTTCAGTCCTTTGTTGAATTTTATTATACATCTTTAATCACTCCACAGCATTCCGTGATGCAGCAGATTGAAGTTTCACAGTTTTTCCTAGACTGAACAAGTGAACACCGCCCTAAAAAAAGATGTGCCTCAAACACATTCCTTTTCTGTATCTTCCTCACTAAAATACTTTGTTAATGTTTTTGGACAGTTATTCAAACGTGCAAATGTTTGTTAAGATTAAGGGACTTAACCGCGGGGTCATCAGTCCCTAAACTTACAAACTACTTATGAACTACCTTATACTACAGACGACACAAACATCCATGCCGGGGGGGGGGGGGGGGGAGATTCGAACCGCCAACCATAGCGGTCATGCAAGATGTGACTGGCACGCCGCAGACCGCTCGGCCAATGCGACCAACTCAAACTTAACCCTTTAATGCATAATGTAGCTGATCAGCTACGTACCTCATTTCTTCCATTATCTCTCAAACTCATCAACATTTTACCATAAATTCATCTGTAGCTGCTTGTATACATAGTGTTACATATTCAAGAAGCACATCCCAGAAATTATAAGTCGCAGAGTGCTACTGAATCAGTTCGACAGTTAGCTGCATTGATTTACTCCTAACATGTGCGTTTGTTTACTTTATTATACCTCCTGTGCCACGTAGTAGTAGCAGTCGTCAATCTCATACTACTGTTGCGTTATGAGTTACTTTATAAAGAGATCAGCGGCGCAACAGTGACATTTACTACATCGGGTACATCATGGAAGCACTATACAGCTGATCAGCTATGAGCGGTTTGTTGCTAGTAGTGCATAATAATTTAAAAAAATTCTTTTAAATATTTTTCTCCGTATATACTCATTGTATATTAATCGTGGTATTTTTTATAGCTTCAAATAAAAAGTCATTCATTAAAGCCGGCCGCGGTGGCCGAGGGGACTGAGGCGCTCCAGTCACAGTCTGCGCAGCCACTACGGTCGGAGGTTCGAATCCCCCCTCGGGCATGGATATTTGTGCCGTCCTTTGTATTAGTTAGTTCATAAGTAGTTTGTAAGTTTAGGGACTGATGACCCCCTAGTTAAGTCCCATAAGCAATACAAACATTTGAACATATTCATTCATTAAAGGGTTAAATTTCAATGGGGGTAACCTTCTGTTCAAACACAAACGTCACTATAATCCGCTATCTACATCTACATACTCTGCAAATCACATTTAAGTGCCTGGCAGAGGGTTCATCGAACAACCTTTATACTATTTATCTCCCATTCCATTCTCGAATAGCGCGCGGGAAGAAAGAACACCTGAATCTCCCCGAGCTCTGGTTTCTCGTATTTTATGCTGATGACCTTTTCTACCTATGTAAGTGGGAGTCAACAATATACTTTCGTATTCGGAGGAGAATGTTGGCGATTGGAGTTTCTTAAGTACCCCACGCCGCAGCGATAAGTGCCGTTGTTGTAATAATTCCCATCCCAGATCCTGTATCATTTCCGTAACGCTGTCTCCCCTGTATCGTGACAATACGAAACGAGCTGTTCTCTTTCGATGTCCTTCGTCAAACCCACCTGATAAGGATCCCACACTGGGCAGCAACACTCAAAAAATGGACGGACAAGCGTAGCGTATGCAGTTTCTTTTGTAGTTCTGTTGCATCTTTTAAGGGTTCTGCCAATAAAACGCAGTCTCTCGTTCGCCTTTCCCACGACTTTATCTACGTGTTCTTTCCGGTTTAAGTCTGAAGTAATAGTAATTCCTAGATATTTTGTGGCGTTTACGGCCTTCACGTTTGATTCATTTATCTTGTAAACAAAGTTTAACGGATTTCTTTTCGTACTCATGTGGACGACTTCACACTTCGCATTATTTAGAGCCACTTGCCAATTTTTACACCATACTTTAGCGAGTCATTACTTCCGTCTTTTGTTATAGTACAACTGCTGAGCGGCACGACGCAAGTGCATCCTTGATTTAGCCCCATGCATTCCAAAGGCCGAAGACGCGTGAACAGTAGTCGAGAATGGTGTCCATTATTAAAAGAAAAGATTTCGAGAGATTTCGATGAGAGAACCTTAACTATCGATAGTACTTTAAGGGTTTTGGATTACAACAGCTATCAATGACGAATTAGGAAGGAAGCTTGGAGTTCAATGTCCCGTCGACAACTTGGTCATTAGAGACGGAATCTAAATCAGGATGACTGAAAGTGGATTTGAACCACCATCCTAGCGAATGCCAGTCAGTGTGCTACCACTGACGAAATATACGGCAGGAACAAGCGGACAATAAGGGAGACGGGAAAATTAAGAGTTCTAAAAAACGGGAAGATCCGTATAATACGAAAGAGTTGGTAACCTCACCTTTTTGGCCCACTTTAGGTTACGGTAGTAACACTAAAAGTGGGCCTTTACGATCGTCTTTTGACAGCTCGGAATTTAAATGAAAATAACGGCTTAACCATTCGTCTGACACGAAAATTGAATAACCGAATTTGTAGAGGAGAACATTCTCTACAACTTTGCTCACTTATGTTTTTTTTTTTTTTTTTTTTTTTTTTTTTTTTTTTTTTTTTTTTTTTTCTTCATATCTCGTATCGTTTCAGAGATATTTGCAAAAATAACGGCGATTTTGGGATGTATGTCTGTCTATCTGTCCGTAACATGTTGCCTGTTTTTAAGACTAACCGTTCAACCGATCAGCACCAAATTTTACAGACAAAATTGTAGGCCGCCAGAGACCAGAACCTCCTTTTTTCAAATTTTTCGGACAAACAATACGACAGAAATACCAAAAAAATGCCGTTTGTAATGTAATTTTAATTGTAAATAAACCGTTCATCTGACGCGAAAATTGAATAAACGAATTTGTAGAGGAGAAAATTCTTTACAACTTTGTTCCCTTATTTTTTTTTCATATGTCGTATCGTTTGAGAGATATTTGCAAAAATAACGAAGTTTTGACACCCTCCATTGAATTAACGAAAACCAGCCGTTTGCAGATGTCACGTGACATTCCTCGTGCAGAGCTCTCTGTGGCATTCGCCATCTTGCGTTGCGTATTTGATGATTTTCTTATTACAACTTACACGTTGTCATTTCAAAGCAATGGCGTACTGAAGAATTAACAAAAACACGTCGTTCTTCGTACGATAAGTGATAATCTAGTGTCTACAAATGCCATATTATCATCAGTTAACAACGGCCATCAATAGTAGGAGATTAAAAACCCAACTCCTAACTGTTAGCCATAGCGTAGTGAGCAATGCATTGGACTGTGATGCTGAAGGCTATTGGTTCGGAACCCGCCACTGCACAGTTTTTTTTTTTTTTCCTAAAAGGGTTTCAGATACACTAATATTTTTATTATTTAGGTCTAAAATGTTTGTAAACTTTATAAAACAGCAAATCTAAAGTGGGCCGTACAACACGTGAGCGCGATTTTTTTTAACGCGTATTGTGCGCCTCGGTTTCACAGTGGTAGAGTGCCAGAGTACAAATCCAAGATCGCGGGTTCAATCCCCGCCAGGTCATAGGATTTCTATCTGTCACTTTCCATTGCTGATGTGGAAAATACCGAGTAGCACCGTGGTTCGGAACCCACGTTAAACTGTAGGTCCCCCTATTACTGGCTGGGTAAGTCAGTTCGAAGGTCGGAGGAAGAAGGCAGCGGCATACCACCTCCAAACAGGACCATGGCTAGTAAAGCATTGTGGTGTTCAAACCAATCTTCGGATTGTTGACTGCTTTACCTTTAGACTTTAATAGGTTTAAGTACGCCGTTGCCTTCCTCAGATCTTTGACTGAATTTTGCAGCCAGTTATAGGGTGACCTACAGTTTAGCGTATATTGCGAAACGCAGTGCCACATTTCTGTCATCAGAACATTGTCTGCGATGAAATAAGTGAAAAGTGGCATAAAAATTGTGGGATTGGGCAGGGATCGAGCCCGCGACCTCTGGATTCACATTATGCCACTGCACCAGTCTCCCTGGCGTGCTGCACCCCGGCCGTGACGGTCTACTAGAAGAGCAGGCGGAGAGAGCGCCTCAGCTGGTAGCGCAGCCCTGCAGCGGCAGCGGCAGAGGCAGCGGAACCGGTCGCGTGGCCCACATCCCGGCAGGGTCGCCGGACAAAAGGAAGCGACGCGGAAAAACTGCTCCCTAACGGTGCGGCCCTCTCCCTGCGCTAACCTCGGTCACGCGGATCAGCCTGGACAACTTGTTACCCCTATCCCATTTCCTCACTTCGACACTTTCTTCCTACTGACAACGATCCCCTACAGTTCATCTAATCTGTTCATTTTTAAAGTGCTCTCTTAACAGTTATGACGGGTAAAGTGTTAGCTTCTATGACACCAAGTGCAGCAGGAGGGCGACAGAAAATAAATGTCTGGGAAGTGCAGAGAACAACCTACTGGGATGTACGTATTGTTGTTGTGGTCTTCAATCCGCAGACTGGTTTAATGCAGCTCTCCACGCTACCCTGTCCTGTGCAAGTCTCTTCATCTGAGAATACGCTCGGCAACCTACATCCTTTTGAATTTGCTTATTATATTCATCCCTCGGTCTCCCTCTACGATTTTTAGCCCACACGCTTCCTTCTAATGCTAAGTTGACAATTCCTTGATGTCTCAGAATGTGTCCAACAAAGTATTCCTTCTCTTAGTCAGGATATGCCAGAAACTCCTTTTCTCCCCGATTCGGTTAAGCACCTCATTAGTTAAATGATCTACCCATCTAATTTTCATCATTCATCTGTAGCACCACATTTCAAAAGTTTCTGTCATCTTTTTCTCTGAACTCCTTATCGTCCACGTTTCACTCCCATACAATGCTACACTCCAGACAAATGCTTTCAGAAAGGACTTCCTAACATTTAAATTAATATTGGATGTTAACAAGTTTCGCTTCTTTAGAAGCGCTTTTCTTCCCGTAGCCATTCTGCGTTTCATATCTTCTTTACTTCGGCCATCAGAAGTAATCTTGCTACCCAAATAATAAAACTCATCTACTACTTTTGTCTCATTACCTAATCTAATTCCTTCAGCATCGACTGATTTTCTGACGTTGCATTCCATTATCTTCGTTTTACTCTTGTTAATGTTCATCTTATATCTTCCTTTCAAGACACTTCATTCCATTCAATTGCTCTTCCAGATCTTTTGCAGTCTCTGACAGAATTACTGTCATTGGCAAACCGCAATGATTTTATTTATTCTCCCTGCATTTTAATGCCCTCTCCAAATTTCTCCTTCCATTCCTTCACTGCCTGCTCAATGTACAGATTGAAAAACATTGGGGCGAGACTACAACCCTGTCTTACTCCCTTCCCAACCTCTGCGTCCCTTTCTTGCCCTTCAACTCTAATAACCGCTGTCTGGTTTTTGTATAGGTTGAATATAACTCTTCGCTCCCTACGTATCACACTTCACAAAATGGACATGGTCGACATCTGATAACTACAGTGGCGAAGCGTTCATTAAGGCTCTAAGTCTGAGCCTACCCAAAACATCCCAAAATAACTCGTCCTAACTGATATTAATCCGATGTGATGACGAACAATTGTAAATGTTTTCGAGTATTTTACTTTTGAACTTCGGATATTCGCCCTCCAGAGAAATGCAGCACTCCTCTAGCTCTGCAACCAACAGCTAAGCTGATTTCAGAGCTTATTTGGCGCATGCGCAGTAAACTGATTCTTTCCCGTGGCTGACAGGGTTTGCACAGCCTTCATAAGACTTCTAAAAGCTGCCATTTCATTTCCTTCCCCTTCTCGCCGGCCGGTGGATACATGCCTGGACATTCTACACGCTATATGGTGGAACGAACAGTCGTTCAGTGGTGTCCGAACAGATAGCGCCACATGGCATCCCCAGCCGCCGACAACCTTCTCGGCGACCGCCAGCGCACTATGAGAACAAGGAACTGTTGATTTCAGAGTACATTTCAAACAGAAAGAACAAGTAGGTAGTATTCAGAAGCTAAGAAGGCTACCATTCGAAATAACCGACACAGTACTGGTAAACGTACGAACTAAATTCAAAGACTTTCAAGAAATTGATTTTAGAGAACTTGTAAATGAGAGAAAATTTTCAATTTAAAGTAGTACAAACAGTTTCCAGACAGTTGAGGTTGAAATTTTACTTTACTTCTATTTACGGCAGTGAGGATAAATGTCTACAACCGCGGGTATCTCCAGAAATACACAGTTTTATGAACAACGGGTTAAAAAATGCGTTTTCTGAATGTGCGAAATTACTGTCGTTACTTCTTACAATTCCAGCAACCGCCGCTTCTTGCGAAAGAAGCATGGGCTCATTAAAACGTCTTAAAACCTACCTTCGCAACACAATCAGAGATTGTCAAACTTGGCGATTTTGGGTATACAGAATGTAACAGTGAAATCGTCAACCAAACGGTAGTTCATATCTCGTGTTATTTACATCTGCGCCCAGATAAAGGAAGGAGGATAAAACTAATTTACAAAAAGAAGTAAGGTGAGTTACTGTGCGTCAAATTGTTTTGTTAATAATCTTGGTAGAAACAGAACTAAGTTATTTTTGCAGTCTTTTTAGCCTATGTTAAGTTTTTGATTGAAGATTTTTCCTTTAAGAAATCTATTTCCTAGCCTACCCTACAAGAAAGGCCATCCCTCGCCGCTGGATGACTGTTAGACCATTAACTTACACCATGTGGACCGAATGAAAAGTGGCCCACCACCCTGGGAGTTACAAACTGTGCAGTATGTCAGATGGGTATCCGCTCTTAAAAGTGCATATGCACTGAATGGGGAAAATAGTATACATGGACAGATGGCGTCGCTTCTGATCCGATTAGAGAAGATGTCACCTGAAGGATAGCAAATGTGCTAACGACGGTTCAACTTCATCAGACAACAGCGGAGTGATACACAAGCGCCATCTGTGTATAATAGGGAATGTTCGCAGCTATAACGTTGTGTCAAAACAACGTGTGTAGCTAACAGACGCCTTGTCGTGGAGGTGCACTTGGGCTTCCTACACCCCCAACTGGGCGAATTTGAAAGGGGTCAAAGTGCGGCCTTCCGAGTGGCAAGATGCTCGTTTCTGAGAACTGCTACACAAGTTGGACATACTGTTTGCTGCTTGCAAATGTCACGTGAACATTCTCACGCGCGTTGTCGGAGTTCTGGACGTCAATGCAGAACAGACGTCCACCTAGATGGCTGTCTTGTAGCGGCAGTAATAGACTATCGACAGCACAGATAAGAGATATTAAATTGAAGGAGAGGTATTGAATTAAAATTTGTGCCTTAGCTGGGATTCTAACCCGGGACGACCTGCTTATTATGGAAGCACTATAACCACTAAGCCATCGCGAGCTAATGGATACGGTGATTGCACGGACTGTCTTGAAGCACGCCTACCTCCACAACACCAACTTCAATTCTGCCTCATGTTCCCCTACATATCAACGTTGCCAAGGCTCTCCAATATCTGAATAGCACTCCAGCAATGAATGTGAATGGGAACGATCACGCCTTGTACATTACGCACAGGTGATGTAAATATCACATAATGAATCAAGTGTCTAAAGAACGTGAGGTAGTATGAAGTTTGTGGTGGGACAGGTGCTGTATGGCAGTTCGTGCAATCATCGTATCCATTAGGCCGCCGTGCCTTAGTGGTTATAGTTCTTGTCTAGTAAGCAGGAGCTCGATCAACACGCGAATATTGCAGAAGCGCTTCAGCATCTCAAATGGGAATCCCTGAAGGAAAGATTATGTTCTTTTCATGGAACACTAGTGAGGAAAGTTTGGGATCCGGAATTTGAAGGTGACTGCAGAACGTTTCTACTGCCACCAACACACACTCCGCGTAATGAAGATAAGGAAAAATAGCGCTTGCGTGGAGGCAGTTTTTCTCTCACCCTATTTGGGAGTGGAACAGGAAAGGAAATGACCATCAATGGTACAGGAAACTCTTCGGCATGCATCATAAGGAGGTGGGGTATTAATGTACGTAGTCCACTGCTTGCCGAAAATTGGTAATTGACACTAAATAAGAAGTAATACACATGACCACTAAAAGAAATCCGCTGAGCTTCAATTACGCTATAAATCAGTCAAACCTTAAGGTCGTAAATTCTACTAAATACCTAGGAGTTACAATTACGAACAACTTTGACTGAAGAGAACACACAGAAAATACTGTGGGGAAGACGAACCAAAGATTAGGTTTCATTGGCAGAACGCTTCGAAGATGCACCAGCTCCACCAAAGAGACTGCCTACATCACACTTGTGCGTCCTCTTCTGGAGTACTGTTGCTCATTGTGGGACCCTCACCAGGTGGGACTGATGGAAGATATTGAGAAGATTCAGAGAAGGGCAGCTCGTTTTGTTTTATCATGTTACGGGGGAGCGTCACGGAAATGTTGCACGAATTGGGGTGGAAATCATTAAAAGGCGTTATTCATTGCGGCGTGATCTGTTTGCGAAGTTTCAATCACCGACTGTTACTTCTGAATGTGAAAATATTTTGTTAGCACCCACGTACTTTAGGGAGACATGACCATCCCAATAAAATCAGAGAAATCAGATCGAAAACGGAACGATTTAGGTGTTCTTTCTTCCCGCGCGCTATTAGAGAATGGAACGGTAGAGAAAAGTTATGAAAGTGGTTAATGAACCCTCTGCCAGGCACTTAAATGTGATTTGCAGAGTATCAATGTAGACGTAGAAAATAAGCAGAAGTAAAGTGAATTTCGTTCTTGAAGTATACAGCACACCGTTGACTCGGCTGAAGAATTGCAACAAGCAAACTTTAGAGATTTACCACGATTTAATCGATGCAGGGATTTTTGAAAGAAATTGTTACTCATTGCAAAGACAACAGAATTACATCCAAATGACACAACACACGCAAAACACGTCCCTACTCACAAGAACAAGTCTACACTAAACTGTAGCAAATAACGAGCTAAATAAAATTTCTTGAAAAGGCGGCCCTTGGTGATATTTAAGTCCAATTATATAGAAGCTTTAGCGAAAAGATTACATTTCAAATACATCTCTTCTACTTACGACCATCTTTGGTACTGTTATTAATGGTGCCCTATGACTATAAATTAGCAATTTTCTCGTGGACAATTCTTTTCCTTACCATGTTTACTCCAAAGTATTTGCTTCTATTATCGTTAAATCTGTCAATTTTCGCTATTGATTAGGATACAGTGTATCTGACCACTTGATGTTATGTGCCACCAAGACAAATACAGGATGACACAGAAAAACGGGAACATTTTTACAATCAAAATTACAAGTGATTAAGGAAAGAAATTTAATTCCTAGTAATTGAAATCTTACAGCTTTGCAAATTCGTGATATCTGCTGTGGAGACTTCCCATTGACCGCTGCAACATCTTAGCTGGAATACTATGAGTTTCATCCCGAAATTCTGTTTTAATCATTTAATGCATGACTATTTGAAGCTATAAAAACTACCACGATTAATATATAGTGCCTATATACTGAGAAAAATTTAAAATTATTATGTACTACTAGAAAAAAAATCATAGCTGGTCAGCTGTATAATTCTTCCATGGTGTACCAGATGGAGTAAATGTCACTATTATGCCTCTAGCCAACTGCCGTGCCGCAGTGGTTACATCGGTTCCTATTAGATCACCGAACACAAGCACTGTCGGGCTTGGCTAGCACTTGGATGGGTTATCGTCAGAGTCTGCCGAGTGCTGTTGGCAAGCGGGGTGCACTCAGCCCTTGTGAGGCCAACTGAGGAGCTACTTGATGGAGAAGTAGCGGCTCCGGTCACGCAAACTGACATAACGGCCGGGAGTGTGGGACGCTGACCACGTCCCCCTCCATACCGCATCCGTTGACGCTTTCGGGCAGAGGAAGACACGGCGGCCGGCCATTACCCAGTGGGCCTGTCGGAGTTGTAATCTTTCCAGAACGTAACTCATAATGCAAGAGTAGCATGTTATTGACTACACAGCAAAGGAGGAATACTAAAGTAAACAAACGCACATGTTAGGGGTAACTCAATGCAGTTAACTGACTGATTCAGTAGTATCTGCAATTTATATTTTCTAGGACGAGGTAAAAAATTACAAACCGATGAGTCTGTCCATCTCAGGGACCTGGGAACGTTACCGAAACGCGAGATCACACGGTTACCGAACAATTCTCGCACATGCTACAGATTGCCGAGCAGTGTATGACGTCGCCCCGTCTTGTTGAATCCAGACTTCTTGAACGTTTGGAAACTTGTTCAGTACAGGTGTAACGAAAGTTCGTACCATGTGATAAAACATAACACCATACTGTCACTTTACTGGCGTCTAAAGGGTGCTCGTGAAGATCATTAGTGTGTGTGTGTGTGTGTGTGTGTGTGTGTGTGTGTGTGTGTGTGGGCGCGCGCGCGTAACGTTAGTTCCGTATTCGTACGCGAGAACGCGGTCTAAAGAACGTAATTTAAAAAATAGAAGGTTGTAAGACTTCAGTTACTATGAATTTTATTTCCTTCGCCACTTCTACTTTTATCGCCACTTCTACTTTTATTGGATTGTGGAAACGTTTCCGTTTCCTGTGTCACCCTGTATTACGACTAGACACAGATCTGCGTCATTCCTTCACCACGTGCGACTGAAGACGTGATTGTTGATGGAATTTTCGACAGGCTGAGACCCAGATGTAGATGGGGTACGGATGCCTAGCATTTTACTTCTGCTCTCCAGTAATGTCACACGCATTTAAGACCCTGAAGAGAGCGTGTGCTGTGTGCAGGTGACGAATGGCTGGAGCGCTTCCTGGTGGGCTGCAAGTACAGCGTGGAGCGCGCCAAGACCGTGCTGGACATGTACTACACCGTGCGCGGCGCAGTCCCGGAGTTCTTCAGCGACCGGGACCCCCGTGGTGCCGACGTCCTGCGCAGTGCCAGCGCCGTGTAAGTAGCAGGATTATAAACTCGTCTGCTCATCAGCTTCGATGACAAAGTTAAGAGGCGTTCGTGTGGTACAGGCCCTCTATACGCCGATTGTGTCAAATATGTATCTTCTTACGATAACTTTCAGGATGTGCAGCCGTGTCTAGTGGACATTCAGCCACGATATTTCGGAAAGCTTATGAGACTGTGGGGTCATCAGACCCTACACATATAAACTACTTATGCACTATCTTATACTAAAGACAACACAAACATCCATGACCGAGGGAGGATCCAACCTCCGACAAGGGAGGTCGCGCGATCCTTAACATGGTGCTCCAGACCGCTCGGCTACTCTCGCGCGGCGCTGGCCACAGCAACACCTTCTGAAGAGAAGGCCTGCGCGCTTCTGTGCCACGTCACGCAGAGTAGGTCACGATCGCGTAGCTCACTGGCTGGCCGATTTGAGGCAGTGGACTGTGCCCCATCGGCCAGCCAGTGAGCTACGCGATCGTGACCTACTCTGCGTGACGTGGCACGGCAGCGCGCAGGCCTTCTTTTTAGACGGTATTGGCCAGAGACGTTCGGCCATCTTCGGGTGAGTTGACAGGTGGAGGTGCAGTCGCTGTATTTTTACTGGTTCTTCCGCATGGCAAAACTGCTGGCGTCGTTTTGCGGATGCGTTAGGTATTGCCGTGCGCGACACAATCGACTGTGTGTGTGTGTGTGTGTGTGTGTGTGTGTGTGTGTGTTGCCCTCGGTGATTCAAGAGAAACAGTCTTCCAGTCACTGATTACGACTGATGATTTCGCCGTGCCTGGATAATATTAATCACAGGATTCCAACTTTTATCCTGCTGAAAGCCGTTGTCACGATGCACAAGATTGTTGGCAAAACTTATTCCCGAAGATTCTTTAATAACCGAATCCAAAAAAACTGGATACTATGGCTAAAATTTTAGTTTTGTCATATTCCATTGCATGTTCCATGAAAATGAAGTGTTCTGTAACTGCTGATTTTGATGGTTGCAGAAGACAGGTATGTCTTTCGAGTTCTGTACGTCGTTCTTGTACAGTTCCTATCGTATGGGCTATATATGTAGAACCACACTTACAGGGAATTTTGTAAACACCTGATTTCTCAGATGCAGATTATCTTTGACGGCTCCCATTAAGGCCAAGCTCTTCGCTGGTGGACGGAAGATAACTTTTATTTTTCGTAAGCAACCTGCCTATTTTGGAGGACATTTCCGGCATAAGGAACGAAGGCAGTTGGTTTGTAGTCGTCATTTGTAGTGTCCTCTGTGCGTTGCTTATTATTATAGTTATGTGTGGCCTTATTTGCCGAGAATACTGCAATTCTTTTTTAAAAATCCATCTCCGATGTTCTTACTCTGCTTGGAGGTTTTCAGTCTGATATTATATGCACCCGATGTATTAAAGTGCTAAGAATACTTGCGTAGTTTTCCAATAGATTGAGTGCCCCAATGACTCATCATTCCTTCGGTGTACTAGAACGTCTAAAAAGGTTAAATTCCCCTTTTTTTCAACCGCCATCATGAACTTGATAGTTTCAAGTAATAAATTTAAATGATAATGGAATGTCTACAGTTCTTTATTATGAGGTCATACAACATAGGAATTCGCAAGGACTCCATGGGCGTCTAGCTGGGTAAAAATTGCAACGGCAGTCAACGTGTTAATATTATCCAATAACAGCGAAATAATAAAAAAAAAAGTTCAAATGTTTGTATAGCTTATGGGACTTAACTACGGGATCATCAGTCCCTAAACTTACAAACTACTCATGAACTAGCTTATACTAAGGACGGCACAAATATCCATGCCCGAGAGGGGATTCGAAACCCCGACCGTAGTGGCCGTGCAGACCGTGACTGAAGCGCCTCAGACCCCTCGGCCACCGCGGCCGGCAACGGCGAAATCGATGTCATCCATCGATAATCGGTAATTATAAGACAGTTTGTTTTCTACCACCGACGGCAGCACATACAACTCGCCTGTATCGCTCATGACAGCACCTAACGCATGCGCAAAACGACGCCAGCACTATTGGCATGCGCAAGAACCAGTATAAATATCGCCACTGGACCTGGACTCCTCAGACTTTACTCACATGAAGAAGGCCTAACGTCTCATGACCGAAATATCGTGGCAGAATGTCAACGGAATCCGGCTGAACACCTGAAAGTTATTGGAACACGAAATAAGTCATAAATATGTATCTGTATTACGGGGCGAGCTTCAGTATATTGGTGTTTTGACTGTATTGCTACAGACTATCAAAAAAGGTAGAAAGGTAGAGTGTTAATTCAATACCAGAAGTATCTCACTTCTCGCTTACATTCCACTTAATAGAAAGCTAACACTAACATATTTCCAAAGAGGGGCGGAAGGGAGGATGGGGAGCGAAATAAAAACACCGGGATGGGAGCTGTAAAATGAAACCCCAGAACGAATCCTCTTCCTGATGACACTTCTTAAAAGCTGCCACATTTTCCGAAGTAGAGTGGTCTGCATGCCTTAGTCACAAGTGGGATCGAACCATACATGAAAGATCTTCCAGGAAATTCCGGGAAGAAGCCGATACTAAAAAGCATGAATTTCACAGGTTAACATTGAAAGGTACTAAACTACATATCGTATGGCTCAACTGAAGCCATCGATGCTGAAGAGACACTTTAAAACTGGATGAACTAAGCATGCTACAAAATCCTAAGTACATTACATTGATCCATTTGTGAAGGTCCATTTCTTCTGGGAAATACTTCAGAAAGTAATTGGTAAGTTCAATTAAATGATACACTCAACTGAAATTTAACATCCTCGGAAACCGTGTGAATAGAAGGGAAAACGTAATGTACATGTTTTACCATAGAATTGTTTCTTCCAAGATAGTTGTTTCTTGCTGAAGGTCGAAATTTGGTCTGAAAGTTTCAGTATGTTGGTCTCATTACCGCGAGGGAATACATTCAAAGAACTGAATTTTTCCGAAGATGCCACATGATACTGTAGCTCCAAAACAATGCCACCATTTAACGACTTTTAGGAAATAATCTAGACTCTGAGGAATCTCTTGATCAAGGTTGCTCTCTGAATAATTCGTTGTGCTTCATGGTTGATTTGAATTAACGTGCACGTCGTGTTTCAGGGACTACTACTCGCATTAAATGCGGCTCACCTTCGCCTTGACCGCATTATGTACCTGTACCAGACCTTAGATTTACAGCCAATTCTAGTCCCTCTATTTCGAAACGATACATGAAGAAATTGGCATTCACCAGTCGAAGTGGACTACCCACAGCGACACTCAACAGCTGTTCATAGATATGACCATTGCAAATGCAATAGTTTGATGCTGCCATGTACATGCCGTGTTTCTTGACTTCAGGAAGGTAACGCCCTGTTGCCTAATGGACAAAATATGAGTACAGGATATAAGAGCAACCGTGTGCCTGGACTGAATAGTTTCTAACAAATGGAATGTAGCATCTCTATGGAGATAAGTCTCCTGATGTGAAATCAATTTCTGATGTACCACAGGAGAGAGTTATGGGATTGATACTTTTCACAATATGTATAAATGAACTAGCAGATATCGGTCGACTCCCATGAGACTCAAAAATGTTCAAATGTTTGTACAACTTGTGGGACTTAACTACGGTGTCATCAGTCCCTAAGCTTACACACTACTTATGAACTAGCTAAGACTAAAGACGGCACAAATATCCATGCCCGAGGGGGGATTCGAACCCCCGACCGTAGTGGCCGTGCTGACCGTGACTGGAGCGCCTCAGTCACCTCGGCCACCGCGGCCGGCCCCATGAGACTTTTGCTGTATTGTATCGAGAAATCTCCAGGCTGGAAAATTGTAGCAAAATGCAGAAAGCTCTGCAGCGCCTCGGTGCTTGATGAACGGAGTGAAAATTGATCCCCCATATGAACACACGCAATAATACTGCGAATACACTGAAAGAAAACGCCTTTATTATTTGATTACGTGACTGCAGAAGAATCACTAGCAGCTGTTATTTCCATATGAGGTATGGAACTACATATGGGAAGTAATTCGAAGTGGAATGATCGAATAAAATTAGTAGTAAGGCAGATGCCAGACAGAGTTATTGGAAGAATACTGAAAAGTGTAACCACCAACAAAAGTTAGCTTACAAACAACTAATATTTGAATAGTGCTCGACGATGTGAGTTCAGTAATGGATGAGTTGGAGAAGATCCAACGAAGAACAGCACGCTTTGTTACAGGTCTATCAATAGCGAAAGCGTCACGCAATTGATAGGTAAATTCTAGTGGCAGATGCTGTAAGGGAGATTAAAGTTCCGACGGTGAATGTTTCTCGAAGTATCACTGAATCTAAGTTATATATTTTAATCCTTCAGTTAATGTCAATTTATATTAATGAAATTTACGACATTAACTGCGAACGAATAAAGTTGAAAATAAGTACCCAGCCGCGATTCGAACCCGGGTCTCCTTCTTGGAAGGCAGTTGCGCTTAACATCAATGGGGACAACGATAATCCCAACTGCACTGACTAGCTCGCCTCCCGTCGGATACCAACCAATTCTCGACCTTTTCCTAATCACTGTCACGCAAACTCAAGAGAGTTTTCAAACTGATTCTCGCAAGAGTAAGGGCTGGGAGTGCCTTCTGACTGAAGAAAGGAACATATGTATGCGTGTGTGGTGTGTCTCCTCTTTCGGAGATGCGCACAGGAAAAGTTGATGATTTGTATCTGACGAGAAGCGGCCTAGAGTGTGTCCCCAGTCAGCGCAACTGACAAGAAAACAAAACCCTGGTTCGAATCCCGGCTGAGTACACATTTCCAACTTTATCCATTCGCAGTTAATGTCGTTAATTCCGTGAATATGAATCCTCGCATATCTTGCTTCCTCCTAAACGAATCTCACGACAAAATCTTTACATCTACATACATACTCCGTAATCCACCCAAAGGTGCGTACTCAGTACCAATACTAGTCACTTGCTTTTCTGTTCCCCTTCCATACAGAACGACGGGGAAAACTGATGCTTGTATGCATCTGTACGAGCCATAATCTCTCTGATCTTTGAGGTTTTTACAAGAAATGTAGGTTTGCGGCAGTAGAATAGTTAGGCAATTTCTTCAACACTGTTTCTCGAAAAGAACGTCGCCTTTCCTCCAGGGACTTCCATTTGAGTTCCCACAGCATTTCAGTTAAACTCGGGCAAGATTGAACCTACAAAAAAATGTTCAAATGTTTGTTAAGCTTATGGGACTTAACTGCAGGGTCATCAGCACCTAAATAACTACTTATAAACCAACTTATACTAAAGACAGCACAAACATCCATGTCCGAGGGAGAATTGAACCCCCGACGGGGAACGGCCCCGCGCATCGGAGCATAGCGGCTCAATGCGCTCGGCCACTCCGTCGCGTCGATCGAACCTACCAGTAACAAACCTAGCCGCCCGCCTCTGAATTGCTTCTGTGTCTTCCTATATATCGATCTGGTGCGAATCCCAAACACTTGAGCAATACTAAGTATGGGGTCGCAGTAGCGTTTTATATGCGGTCTCAGACAAACCACATCTTCGTAAAATTCTCCAAATAAACCCAAGTCGACTCTCCGCCTTTCCCAACAATGTCCTTACATGCTCGTTCCACTTCATATTGCTGTGCAGCGTTACGCCTAGATATTTAATTGGCATGCATCTGTCAAGCAGCAAAATACTAATGCTATATTCCAACATTACGGGATTCTTCCCCCGACTCATCTGCATTACCTTACATTTTTCTACATTTAAAGCTAGCTGCCATTCCTCACACCACATAGAAATGCGGTCCAATTCACCTTGCATCCTGCTACCGTCATTCAATGACAACACCTTCCTGTACACCACAGTATCATCAATAAATGGGGATAAAATTAAACGTATTGGAGCCCAGAGTGGGGCTTACTAGCAGTAGTTTTTACCGCGAATCAGAACGGTAAGAGGAGGAAATGACACTGATACACAAAGTACCCATCGTCACACATCATGAGGTGGCTTGCGGAGTACAGATGAAGTGCATATTGTAATGTGCGCAACCAATCGAGGAATCGTACTACATTGACGAAGCCAACAAAATCATTCTGTGTCAGGATAAAGCTCGCCTACATTTAGCCAAGACTGGGAAGACGTTAATATTGCTCCATACAGTCACGCCCCGCCGACCGCGGTGGCCGAGGGGAGTGACACACTCAAGTCACTGTCTGCACGGCCACTACGGTCGGGGGTTCGAATCCCCCCTCGGGCATGGATATTTATACCGTCCTTAGTATTAGTTAGTTCATAAGTAGTTTGCAAGTTTAGGGACTGATGACCCAGTAGTTACGTTCCATAAGCTATACAAACATATGAACATAGTCACGCCCTCCCCCTCCCCCCCCCCAAGCGATTCCCATGTTTTTAGAGCGCTCTAGAAAGACGTTCATGGTCATTGCTATCTTTCAGAGAAAGAGGCGCACACCTGATCCTGTACCTAACTGCAAACATAGAGGAAGTGAACGTCTTCTTCAAAAGGAGTGTAACTTGCATGTGTTCCAAGCACTAGGAACAAATTCTCGCTCAAGGCACCCACAATAAATTATGGTAAAGAGGAAGACTAAATCCGGCGGATATTATGTGTAGAAAGTGTCGGGCCATGGAGCTTCGCCCTGCTTTAGAGATTTGAGAATTTCCTGTGTAAATGAATCAAGGTTTCCGTTTAGTCGAAGAGTATCTTCTGTAATTATTTTTTTTGCCATTGACAGCTTTCACGTACAAAAAATAAATTTGAGTTAGGCACTGCTTCTTTGTTAATGCTTCAGAAGTTACTGAAACTTCACGCACTGCGTTTGATTGTCATCCGTGTTTCGATCCACATTTACCTGTCATTATATAATTTACCTTGTCCCTATTTTGGAGAATACATAGATTCTTAAGAAATTTTCGAATTTTGCTTATATACTATGATTGTCAAATATCCATATATATAGTATGAAAATTAAAATACACAATTTTGTGTTTGTTCTACAGGTTTATTTTTTTAATCGATTTTCGGCTTTTAAGGCCATCATAAGACATTTACTGAAGTTCAGTCAAAGTACTTGCGTTGTCAATAAACCAGAAGAGATGTTACATACAGAAAATAAATTATCTTCTTTGATGGAGCAGTTACAGTGTAAATAAATATTTAAATGAAATCTCAACCCTATATTTTAGTCCATTTGTTTATTTAGTTATAATAGTGTGCCAGGTTCTAATATTTCTTCTATATTTCTTAGATTTTGTGTCACCTTTTGTTTTGAAGGAATTAGATTAGGTAATGAGACAATAAAAGTAGTAGATGAATTTTGTTATTTGGGTAGCAAGATAATTTCTGATGACCGAAGTAAAGAAGATATAAAATGCAGAATGGCTCTGGGGAGAAAAGCGTTTCTAAACAAGCGAAATTTGTTAACATCTAATATTAATTTAACTGTTAGAAAGTCCTTTCTGAAAGCATTCTCTGGAGTGTAGCATTGTATGACAGTCAAACGTGGATAATAAGGAGTTCAGACAAAAAGATTATAGAAGCTTTTGAAATGTGGTGCTACAGACGAATGATGAAAATTAGATGGGTGGATCACGTGACTAATGAGGAGGTGCTTTACCGAACTGGGGAGAAAAGGAGTTTCTGGCATATCCCGACTAAGAGAAGGGATAGATTAGTAGGACACATTCTGAGACATCAAGAAATTGTCAAGTTAGCATTAGAAGGAAGTGTGTGGGGTAAAAATCATAGAGGGAGACCGAGGGACGAATACAGTAAGCAGATTCAAAAGGATGTAGGTTGCCGAGCGTATTCTCAGATAAAGAGACTTGCGCAGGACAGGGTAGCGTGGAGAGCTGCATCAAACGCGTCTGCGGACTGAAGACGACGACGACGACAACAACAAAAAATGTTCAAATGTTTGTACAGCTTATGGGACTTAACTACGGGGTCATCAGTCCCTCAACTTACAAACTACTTATGAACTACTTGCGAACTAGGACGGCACAAATATCCATGCCCGAGGGGGGATTCGAACCCCCGACCGTAGTGGCCGAGCAGAACGTGATTGGAGCGCCTCAGTCTCCTCGGCCACTGCGGCCGACAACAACTTGTTTTGAACAACCCTTCGAACGTTAGTTTCTTGTTTAATTTTTTTCACTGCAGTCATGTTGTAAGAATTTGTGTTTGCACTGTTTCTCGATGTATAGTATCTTTGTTCACTTTTTCAGTACCATTAATTCACAGATTTCATTTAAATATTTATTTACAAAGAAGATAACTTATTTCTGGTTTATTGAGAACTCAAGTTCTACCGATGGCCTAAGAAGCCGAAAATGGATTAACAAACCTGTAGAAGAGACACAAAATTGTTTATTTTAATTTTCATAATGAATTTGTTCTACCTAGAAGCGACGGAAGAACAAGTTAACACAATAACGTAGTATATACTGTATTAGCGCCATTTGCATTTCTATTAAGAGTAGGCATAGTGTCCTTCCATTGAAAACCCCTCGCGAAATGAAATCCTGGCTACGCCTGCGTCTAACTACACTATATTTGTAGATATAAAGCAAGGGGCGCCGACTCCGTAGGTGCTCCGGGGCTCGTGCACCCCACCAAGAATTTTTGGGGGATGCTGAGCACCCACATAAAACTGAGATGGGAAATTTAAAAAAAAAATCGGGAAAAATCAAAACCTACCTTATGACTCAAGAGGCAATGCAAAACGTGACCATAGCGAGAGACGATATTTCATACGTGAAAGAAATGATCAGTTTTGTACGCGGGTCCCCAAGCGAGTAGTAATGAGTGTCCGTGTTTTACCCACTATGCTAGCTTTATTCATCCTGCAGCACGTCGGTCCTTTTGACTTTTCAGGTGTACGTATTTATGAACATCCAATTGTGTTCTTTCATGAATTAATCTTGAAGAATCTGATGCTAAAGTTAATCGGTTTTCATTCACCTCTGTCACTTCCCTTGTTATTGAAATTATAGATTCAGTTGAAATCTGTAATGCTTTTCTCTCACGCTTAAAAAAGCCTTGGACTATATCAATACTGTCAGAAATGTCATGAAGTTATCTCGAAGTGATGAAAGTTTCGATGAAGTTTACAGCTCTTGCTTGGAACTGACCAAAAAAATTTGATGTTGGACTACAAAATCTCAAAATATTTCAAAGATTTCTTTAAACCTTGGTGACGGTGTTCTACCAAACGCTTTTGTCAGAAAGAATAGCTTCGCACAAAAAGTGTTAGATTAGTGTACAGTGAAAAGTTATTTTATTGGTCGTGTAGAAATTTTGGGATGTTACTTATATCGAAACATCCACTTAGGCCAATTAGATCGCTTTATTGTACTGTCCTAAAGCAACGATGCTTTCCTTTCCTTCCTCCTCCTTCTTCCTTCTATCTTTAAAAGGCCAGACAACTGCCTATTTACGAGGTTAAGTGAATTATTATCCGCAATTTAGTTATATTCTTGTTTATGTTGGTAGTACTGTCATTTTACGTTGGTGACGCATGCTTTGTTTATTTGTTGTTATATCTTTGCAATTTTCAAGCTGCTACGTTAGTTTCGTTGTCGCTGCCGCGCTGTTAATCATGGCTGCTCTGCTGTCTATTTGCACCAAAGAAGAGCAATGTTCAATGATACGTTTTTGTGGGCGGAAGGTGTATCAGGGGCCGAAATTCATAGAAGGCTTTCAGTACAGCACGGGGGCAGTGTTTTTGCGACAACGAAGTGTGTACGAGTGGATTGAAAAATTCCGAAATGATCGCACGATGAAGGAGCCGGACGAACCGTTTACCGCCAAAAATGAAGAAACCATTGAGCGATCACGTGAAATGATTCTCTTAGACAGACGATTAACTATTGATGAAGTGGCTCATCGTCTTCAAATTAGTCATGATTCTGCCTACGAAAATATTCACAACACACTTGGGTTTCGTAAAGTTTGTGCAAGATGGGCCCCAAAACAACTCACACATCTGAAAAAAAAAAAAAAAAAAAAAAAAAAATGAATCGCTATGGTAACGTAGGGGACAACTTCTTAGACAGAATCATTACTGGTGACGAAACATGGATCCAATCATTACGACCCGGAGAGTAAACGGCAGAGTATGGAATGGAAACCTCCAAATTCGCCGTGCAAAAAAAAGTTCAAGACCCAACCTTCCGCAGGAAAACTGATGCTTACGGTTTTTTGGGATGCACGAGGTCCTGAACTGGAACATTATGATTAAAGGGGCACAGCAATAAACAGTGTACGTTACAGTGAGATGCTTACTGACAGGCTAAAGCCTGCAATTCGAAGCAAAAGCCGAAGATTGCTGTCAGAAGGTGTTGTGTTGTTGCACGACAATGCCCGTCCGCATACGGCTGTCCACACTGCTGAAACGCTCCAGAAACTCAAATTCGAAGTACTGGATCGTCCTCCATATAGCCCCGATCTTGCCCCTTCTGACTATCACTTGTTTGGTCCACTCAAACAGACATTGAGGGGCCGTCGATTTGACTCGGACGAAGCAGTGAAGGAAGCGGTGCATTCCTGGCTCGCAGCTCAACCGAAAACCTTTTATGAGGACATAAGGAAGCTTGTAGAGCGATGGACGAAGTGCATTGATAAGCAAGGAGACTATGTCGAAAATGATGTTCTTGTAAGTTTCGTATCTTATTACAATAAAATTTTATAACTACTTTGCGGATAATAATTGACTTACCCTCGTACTTTTATCAAGTATAGCTCATTCAAAAATGCATGAACATGATTTTCAGGAGACTTGGTTTCGAACATTTGTGAACCGTGATATAGAGCACCCACACTGATTTTCAAAAGTCGGCGCCTCTGTATAAAGCTACAGGTAAATAAAATAATAACCGGAGAACTATCGGTGAGGCGGATGCTGACAATAATGGACGAGAGAAGGTCCCCTGTTCTACAAGGCGAGTTCCATTTCCCTACTGCAGCCGCCGGCAGCCAGCTGTCTGGAAAGCCACGGGCACCGGCACGAAACCAGAGACGGCGGCTGGCGGAAGTGTGCCACGGACCCGTTACGTCGCGGCGAGGAGCGACGGCGCTCAGCCCGGGCAATTACCGACCGACCGACACCGGCGCGCGGGCAACGGCACTCGCCGCTGAGTCACGCCAGCTCGAAAAAACAGTTAAACTCGCACCCGCTAATTCGAGCCTTTCTTCACGCGTGGCTTTCCATCGAGTCCGGCGTCATTTGTCGAAAGTATAATCTTGAATACAGGCAACACACGACACAGACCGCTGGTTCACGCGTGACGCAGTCCTCACACGGGACGGGTCAGCCGACGTTGACGGGAAAGCCACGAAGTAGACCGTTCACTTGCGCTAGTGTACCACTCGCAAAGTAAAGGCTGCAACGTGCAGGGAAATAGTATGTCCATTTAGCAAATGTGTGATACGGCGTTGCATACAACTTGTCGTAACAGATGTAAATAATGAGCACAAGAACTACATATGCCCGTTCTTTTATGTTTTTAAGTGAAAATGAACTCAATACCTGAAGCGTTGGAGACTACAAATATTCAAGTTTAATAAGGAAACCACGTGGGTATCGGATTTTAGAATGAAGGTAAAGCAGTCAACAATCCGAAGATTGGTTTGAACACCACAGTGCTTTACTAGGCATCGTCCTATTTAGAAGTGGTATGTCGTTGTCTTCCTCTGACCTTCGAACTGACTTACCCAGCCAGGTATAGGGCGACCTACGGTTTAATGAGGGTTACGAACCATGGTGCTACTCAATATTTTTCACATCAGCACCACTGCCAGAGAAAAGTGGAAAGTGACAGATAAAAATCGTAGGGCCTGGCAGGAATCGAACCCGCAACCTTTGGATTTATAGTCTGATACTTTACCACTGTGCTATCGAGCCACACAATTTTAGAATTTCTCTATATTTATGGTACGTGAAGTGCAGAACACAAATAATCAGCCAAAAGCATTGGACGCAAGTCTCAAAAATTCTCCAGAAAATCGACTTTGAAGTTTTGCAAGTACACTTAAGATCCACTAATTAAAGCAGTTGCAGCAACTCTCTGCACAACTCAGGTGGTAGCGTTCTGGCCTTGCAACCGTCGGGTCGACGGTTCGAAACCTGCAGTCATCGAATTTACTTTTCTTCATTGCGTTCAAATACTTACACAATTTTAATACAAATGGTAATTTATAGGAAAAATTACCTTCTTTTCATTAACTGATAATTGTCTATAACTTTGCAAAAGGTCATTAATAATGATGGTTTAAATCAATAAAAGTAAGTTACATTTTAACACTATTCGTTTCACTATTAGTTGACGACGGTAGTCTTTGATTGTTCAGTTTGCAAAGAGGTACAACACTATTTTTGGAAAGTCATCGCCATATCTACTAACACCTTTGCAAGCAGCTAATCTACTGAACCATCATTTTAGGTGACAAGGAGTTCAGTTTGTCTCCATATACATAAATGAAAACTGACAACATGTCTAATTAGAGATCCCAAAATGTTTTATATAACTGAATTTGAGAAGGAAAAAAAATTGTGTAACAGCAAGATTCAAAATACAGACTATGGTTGTGAGGCCATAACGCTACAAACTGAGCTACACCGACAATTGTTGCAACTGTTTTAATTATTGGTACTTACATGTACAGGGTGATCAGAAAGTCAGTATGAATTTGAAAACATAATAATGTAGATAGAGGGGTAAAAATTGACACACATTCTTGGAATGACATGAGGTTTTATTAGAACCACATCTACCATTATCGGGGCTTTTTTCTTTGAGGAACTGCATGATTCTGGTTTCGATACTGCTACCGTGACAGATGAGAGGTATGCTTATATGTTACAGAATCCCATCATCCCCAACCTGACTAATAAACACCTGCTGGAATATACAATCTTTATGCAGGATGGCGCTCCACCCCATATTCCTAGATGCGTGAAAGATCTCTTGCACGCATCGTTTGGTAATGATCGTGTGCTCAGCCGCCACTTTCGTTACGCTTGGACTCCCAGGTCCTCAGACCTCAGTCCGAGCGTTTATTGGTTTTCGGGTTACCTGAAGTTGCAAGTGTATCGTGATTGACCGACATGTCTAGGGATGGTGAAAGACAACATCCAATGCCAATGCATCACCAATAACTACCGACATACTTTACAGTGCTGTTCACAACATTATTCCTCGACTAGAGCTATTGTTGAGGAATGATGGTGAATATATTGAGCATTTCCTGTGAAGAACATCATCTTTGCTTTGTCTTTATCTGTTATGCTAATTATTGCTTTTCTAATCAGATGAAGCGCCATCTGTCGAACATTTTTTTTTTTTTTTTTTTTTTTTTTTTGTTCTAATAAAACCCCATGTCATTTAAATCATGTGCGTCAAATTTTAACTCTCTATTTACATTATTCCGTGATTAAGTTTTCAAATTTTTGCTGTCTTTTGATCATCTGATACTTGTAAAACTTGAAAGTCTATTTTCTCGAGAATTTTTGAGAGTTTTGTCGAATGGCTTTAGCCAAAGAGACCGAAAAAATAAATAGACTCATCCAAATTATACCAGCAAATATAAATTTGTAATCAAAAATGATGAGTAATTTCTAAAATAACACCATCAGTTGCTTGAAATCACTCCACTCAGCTCAACTCTTCAGTGGCACTGCCACAGCACTGGTTATAGTGCGCATTACGATAAATTCTAGCATGGTGTCATTCGAAACATACTAACAGCACTAATACAGTGGAGAGTGTTGTGTAGAACACCTACATTAAAAGCACACATGCATTGAGTATTTAAAAAGTGCAAAATACACAAGAAAATAACAGGAAAATTTCAGCACAGAGAAATCGGACACAAAATGTAAGTTTTCCCCACCCTTCATGTATTTTAACTATAAATCTCTTCCATAAATATGTTGATGAAGACAAATGTAAAGAAAATTAAAGTTAACTTCTGCCAATAGTAAACAAAATATTTTTTGTCCGTCTTAGGGCTGCAGTACTATAACTGATGCAAAACAAGGCCCAAGCTCAAAAAGCATGAAAAACCATCTGGAGATGGATTTGTATAATTCCAAAATGTATCAGTTTAAGAAAACAAACATTTCTACCATACTTGTGGCCAGTTGCGGTTTTGATTATAAACATTATAATATCACAGCCACAGTTCTCACAATGTTAGTTGTTGACAAAATAATGTTGGGTGATGATTTTTCAGTATGGATGTACACGATGACCAGACTCCTTGTGAGAATACATGACCTGCTGAGATTCATGGAGTACAATGCTTTAAGTGTGACAATATACAAAAGTTTGGGTTGGGCAGGGTACTAGCTTGGATAATCCATGCAGGTGTGTTAAGGCCTGTGTTCCAGGGGTGGTGCAGGAGCTTTGGCACAACTGCTAAATAAAGAGGACGTTCTAGGTTTGAATACATACCCAGCTTAAGTTTTCATGTGTCCATGTTGTATGATTACAATATCTACAAGCAGCTAAGACAACAGACACCTCAGTTAAAATCTATAATAAATTACATTATTTGGTAACATTCCACTCTTTAAAGTTACTTGGCACATTGTGGATAGTAAATGACAGTAAAATATACTCCTATCTTCAGTGTTAATTATTTTTTTAAAACAATCTCACTCATTACAGGCCTGAAAAAATTGTGGTTATTTCAAGAACACTCAGTGAAAATTGAAGGACACGAACTCATATCAGTCTTTACAATTATGTTTCATTAAATAAACAACCATCTGACACTATTACAAAACAATATCTTTGAATATGATTCTCTAGTAAACTTATGATGACAAATGATGATGATGATGATGATGATGATGATGATCTTGGCTGATTAACCCTTACTCATATAATTATTCTCACTTAACAGTATTTCACATCATTGTGTGTGTGTTTGTGTAGGGGAGGGGTGGGGGGCGGGAGGGGGCAGCTTGCGCGCCTCTGTTGCACTACATTCACAGACTGCAATGCACCTTAACTTCATCCTAGCTACTACTTGCACACCAATTGTTTTACCTGTCAATAATGGAGGACAGACAACAATTCACTGTGAAGAGGCTTACTGAGGCATAAAAACACACAATCACACAACTTAAATTTTCAGCCAAGGCCTTCATCAGTAAAAGAAACACAAACAGTCACAGACGATAACCATGTCCAGCTGTTCCAGCACCATAAACATCCTGACTGAGTGTGCTGGAGTGGAAGGGAAATGATGCCAGGTAATGGTGAGGATGAAAAGTTCCATGTTGCCTGATGGATTGTAAAGATTCTGATAGGTGGGAATGTGAGATGCACACTGAGTACAGTGCAGGGAAAGGGCAGGAGAGGATAAAAGGCTGGTGCTCAGGAGTGTTGGGTGGAAATGGGAGATTTTGATACGATAAAAATAATAAGGAAAAAATAAGATGAAATAGTAATTAATTAAGGAAATTAAGTGGCAATACACAGTTACAAGGAAGACACGAACTGGAAGGATACGAGATAATGAGTGGGAAAGGAAGGGGGGGGGGGTAATGTTAGGCACTGGAGTATAGAGTTGCCTAGTCATCTTAGGATGAGGCCAGGATGAATGTGGGACCATAGTATGTATTGAAAGGACAACTCCATCTGCGAAGATCAGAGAGCTGGTGGTGGAGGGATAGACCCAGATTGCTCGGGTAGTACATCAGTTGAAATACAGAGTACTGTGTTCAGCAGCATGCTGTGCCACAGGATGGTCCAGCTTGCTTTTTGCCATTCGTCCTGATGGACAGCTGGTTCATCATCATAGCTGGTAAACCACATGGTTCCTTTTACACATTGCCACTACTATTGTGATGAATCACAGTGAGTACGTGACAGAAGGACTAAATCAATTGTCTGATTCCTCCACCTACAAGTTGTCCCACAACGACCCAATTCCAGAAGTTCAAAATGACCTACAATCCCTGCTAAAATCTTATGGCTCATTCCTGAACCTCTTCCCCAGAATCCAACTCCCTCCTCACTCCAACACACCCCGTAGACCTACCTTTCATGTGTTCCTAAAAATCCATAAATTTAACAACCCTGGACGCCCAATTGTGGCTGGTTACTGTGCTCCCACTGAAGGAATTTCAGCCCTTGTTGACCAGCACCCCCAACCAAATCTTCAAAACCTAGCCTCTCACATCCAAGATACCAACCACTTCCTTCACCAACTCTCCAGCATCCCCACCCATTTACCTCCTGGATCCTTACTTGTCACTGTAGATTCCACTTTGCTACACACCAATATCCCACATGCCCTTGGTCTTCCTGCTCTCGAACACTATCTGGCAAAAAACAATTACTTTTCCTTTGAAGAGAAAGTATGCATTCCTATCTTGCCCCTTCCCTTCACTGTATTCAAAGTTGCCGCTCACATTACCACTTATCACAGCCTTTATAATTCATCATACAATGGGTAATTTTCTGCCCGCACCCTTGCCCAGCGTCCTTGCTCCTCCACTCCACCCCTCACTCACAGTCAATATGCATGTGGCACTGGAGCGGCTGGATATTGTTGTGTGTATAGAGTTCTCTGAGAGATTGCATGAATGTACAGTATGTGTTTATTTTTCTGATGAAGGCCATGGATGAAAACTTAAGTTGTGTGAATGTCATTGTCTAATTTCCGAGCCTGTCAACAGATCAGCGAGCCTCTTGACAAAGAGTTGTTATCTATCCTCCATTATTGACAATCCAAATGGATTTTCCATTGCTAAAATTGTTTTTGACATGTTAAATTGTAGTGCTATGAAAATAATATTTTTAGCTTGGCTTTTAAGTTAGCAGTTATAATAATATCTGAATTTCATGAGATGGTTAATATGTTGGTTACATTTTGGCTGGCTCCAAATGTGACGAATTAGTGGAACTGAGTAGATAAATGTTATCTCATATTTAAAAGAAAAAAAGACACAATTATTACACGTTAAAGTTAACCAACTACATTCCTGATGTTCAGCAGTGAGAATAATCACTTAGGAAGCCATCTCTACACACAGATGTGTGAGTAACACCACAGTGTTCTTACTAGGTCCAAAATCTGGTCAGTGAACTTATATTGACCTCAGAAAAACCTGTTGATATGGCAGACACCAGAAGGGCAAACATGAAAAATATCCTTGTTGACTAACAATTGTTTTGGTTTACAATATGAATATGTATGGTACCCGACATCAGTTTCCTTGGGAAACTCAAAGTATCAAAATTTGTAGTTGGACTGTAATTTGATGACTAAATCTATTTATCAAGTGGCAGCAGGAGAAAATACATACAAAAAAGATGAAAATGTGCAACCTTTTGGAGCCAGTACTTCTGCCAAAAGGACTGAAAGGCAAGGAAGAGAGATAAAGAAAATGACAGGGAAAATTTAAGAAAAGGGGATAGGTATGGAGAAGTTGACAAAACCCTGGATCAGGGAACTATTACAACAGGATAAGAAAGAAAATTCAAAAAATGCCGTCACTTACTTTCTTGTAATACATAGCTTGTGTAGACAAAAGCTGTACAAGTAGTTTACGCATGTGAATTCCGGGTAGGTCATTAAGATTATTGCAGAAGTCCTTCAGTCAAAGTTCATCTAATTTTTCTCTACTGGTAACTTCTTACTGTTTGACTAGAAACTGAAGCCTTCATGTGAAATGTGCAATCTAAGGAACAACCACTTGCAAGTGTTTTAAATTTTTGTGTGCATGTTGCAGAAAACCTCACACACAGTTCCAATTAGCAAAATATCAGTTTTACATGAGCAGCAAATTATGTGCGACTGTTACTGTGGCAATTTTGAAGCTGAAGCATGAAGAAAAGATTATACTACAACAAAAAATGTTATAACATGCACACTGTTCCAATTCAAGTTTCCTGGAATCTTTCCTTAGCCTGGCAGCCAAATGGTATCAAAAATTCTAGTTTTGCCTTTCAGGATAATCTGTACATCTAGGGTTGCCAATCCCCCCAACATATCATTACGAACCTTCTTATCCAGGCATGACCAAATTTTGTCCCTACTTCGGAAACACTGTTAGCTTGTCTGAAGTACTGAAGTAATGCCATCTGTTAGTGCAACATGTAAATGAAGCCTCCGTTATTTACATTTATATCAACAGGCTTATGTTGAAAAGGTTGGTCACAGAATATCATTTATCAATGATGCAAACACCCTCTACATCTAGTGCCATAATTCAAGAAAATAACAGACCTTTTCAATAGTAGAGGCTGAACTACTTAAGCAGCACCTTGCAGAAGAATCAGTCAATGCCCATTTGAATCATGATCTGAAATAATTATATCAAGTAACTTGTTTACTCCATTTTTGCACCTTCATGTGAGAGTGTCCTGAGGCCCCATCTACATACCGCAACCTCATCATGTCTTTCTATCTAGTCATTAACTGTTGTTATAGTCTATGTATTCAACAAACATGAAGTTTTTGACACAGTAAACAACTCGACAGTTGCCATTTTATTTGACAACTCTGCTAAAACTGGGTGGTGTGAACAAAGAATTTTTTGTTGCTAGAGTAACAGGTGGTGATTCACACATGATTACAGTACCATGAGGCTTAATATTTTCTACCCCAATATGGTTAATGTCACATACCTTGCAGAAAAGGTGTGATCATATTACCCTGATAAGAGTAAGTCGATTTACCGTGGCAAGAAACCTATGTGAAAGGTCTACTTTGAATGCAGAAATTTGAGGATCAAGCACCCACACTAGGTATACCTTTCCCCTTGGCCTATTCTTATACAATGAGATTCTTGGCTTAATGCTGCTAAGTATTACTGCACAAACTACACCAAAACAAAGACAGTTGGTTGTCTGGACTGCAAGGTGCTGCTACTGAACTGTGTAATATTCTAGATATGTTGCAACATTTGCAGGGAGAGCTGGGTAAGCTTGGAGCCATTTGCATGATAAAGTGAACAACATATTACCAAGTGTTTTCCAGTGCATATACCATGTGCAAAATCAGCAACAGTATTTCTGGGATTGCCATAAAATTTGAAACCAATTAATTGAAACTGGTGTGAAATGATGTCACCACTTTCAAATACACTCCTGTTTTATTTTTTGTGTGTGTCCAGAACATAACATATTAAATATAACATATCATACATGGCACACCAGATTATAAATACACTCCTGTGATGTGGCTGGTAAAATACTATCCTCAGGAAAAACTCTAGATCCCTGAAAATGAACCTTGTGATCAAACTCAATTTTACAGCAATGAAATCTGACAGACGATGTTAACATATTAACTAATTTGGAATTCTCTAAACTAGTAACGTAGTAAAAAAAAAGTTTTATTCTTTGTATATGTATAATTGACACTGCAAAAACTAAAGTTCAAGGCTCACAACTTTTTTATAAATAAATTGTGCATCACAGGAATCTGGACCGTAATAATTAAATTTAATGAGAGTAACACTGTGTAAAGTTTCTTTAAAGGTTTTGATGTTTATTGGACAAAAGTATTATTCAGAGCTTGGAAGATATTCTAACAATATGAAAAGGAAGATATGGCTTTCGGTCATATTTTATGAAGGCCCAGTTAGCTGCCAAAATGACATTTACAAGGTGTAGCTAAAACTTATAATAGCCATGAAGAGTCTGGTTATAGCTCTCGTGGAATTTAAATATATTTATCAAAATGTAATTATTTCACAGTTGGTAGTATGAATATTATTCTATTTGTCACAGATGTTCTGGAGGGACCCAAGAAATTAAAACACAATGACATTCAGTCAGGTGACTTGTGGAACTAGACTCTTGCTTTTCACTAATATAAGTCTAAATTACTGATTGGATTCATTGATGTCCTTCCTAGATGTTTGAAGGCGAAACAAGGTACCCCCAATAACAATTACCAGTAGTTCCAATGGGAGCAACAGGTACTACTTTATCAAAGTAACTCTAAACAAACCGCCAGCACAGGCATAAGTGATGCTGAAACAATTATAAAAGAGACAGGAAAGCCACCATAGGATAGATCTGATGAGGAAATCTGTTGCAGGTATTACTTCCCAGTTCCTGGTTATACTCCAGAAGGCTACAGGGTTAGCCTGTCAGCTCTGGCGGACACAGACCCATCAGTCTTCAGTCCTCGAGATTACATGAAACGCATGTTCCTAGTAGCAGATGTCCGCCTTCAGGAGGAGCCATGCCTTGGTGAAGTGTTGCTGTTTGATCTACGTGGGTTCACACTGCAGCACCTTGTGAAGTTCACGCTGCCACTTGCAAAGAAGCTACTCGTTTGTGGTCAGGTGAGAAGAACTACACTTAAGTAAAAGCTGCATCTCTACCCACTTAGTACCCATCTGCTGTATAAGGCTGTGCTGTATCCATTTATACTATTGCCTTGCAACCTTCCGCCCCCCCCCCCCCCCACACACACACACTCCCTCCCTATCCCTGACTCAGAATGCAGCAGCCACAGCTGACAGTTGTGTGTCTGAAGTGTACCTGTGTGACTGGTGTCTTTTTTCTGAAAGGCAAATGACTGAAAGCTGAATTTTTGTGTATATGAGAGTCTTCTTTATGTTTGATTAATTACAGAAATTTTCTACAGAGATGTGAAAATAATGTTCAAAAGAGAGAGTGGCTGGCCAGTAATTACCACTTCTAATTTCTCTTCCCCATATATATGAAGCAATAAATTCTAAGTATTTTCATAGATTACATATATGCCATCTACTGATAATTTATAAGCTCATAACAGAAAATCATTTCATTTCTTGTTACAATGTAACTTTCTCTTTTGATGAGAGTTAAGTAACTATTTTATTGAGAATAATGCCAGTGAACAGTACTTTCTACAGTTGAATTACTGACAGAATTACTCATAATTTTACACAAATAATTCAAGTAATCATGACTGAAAAACCAGATACCACCTGGGCAAGACAAATGTGTAGTAGCAGATTATGTACTAGAACTGGGAAACCAGCAAACTCATTTATCTGAGAATACGGTTTTAACAATATAATTAATAACAGTACTAAGTAGACATGAAAATTCAAAACTGCAAAAACAATTTCTTCAGAAGGAGGAGGAGGAGGAGTGAATTTAGACATGTTAAATAAATGTTATGCTCAAAATAAGAATAAATGTCCAGTAATTCACTATTACATGTGTATTATTACAATATTTTTTTTTTTCCTTTGACAAGAATTTTGGTATTATGTTTTATGGTTAATGGATCAAACAGATTTACTTTTTATCTCTGTTGCAGAATGCCCTTCCTACGCGTATTAAGCAAATACATCTTCTCTATGCTCCCTCATTTGTGGACAAAATACTTGCAATTTTCAAGCCTTACATGAAGGAAAAACTTGCAAAAAGGGTATGTATGAGACTTCAAAGTTTTGTAATCTTTTGCTTGGTTTCAAATTCTTCCATCTAATATTAATAGATGATGATGATGTATGTTTGGAAAGTATATGAAAGGTAACCAGCGTTACACACATGTTAACATTGGCATCACTGTTCTGACTGTTAACATAATGACATTTTCAGGTCTATGTCCACACTGGAGGCAGTGATGGTTTGACAAAATTTTTCTCAAAGGACATTCTTCCTGATGAGTATGGTGGATCGGCAGGCAGCAGGAGCGAACTTAACTGTGAGTTGTCAGTCATATTTTTATAGTCCTTGTGTATCTTCAGAGAAAGAAATGTGTTCAAAACCCACTGAGAACAATAATAATTCACACTTACTGCATACCAAAAATATTGTGCTAGTCAAACACAAATAAATTAAAATATTACATTAGTTATGAGAAAGATGGTAAATTACATTGTATTATTGTTGTGGTCCTCAGTCTGGAGATTGGTTTGATGCAGCTTGCCACTGTACTTCATCTTGAGCAAGCCTTTTCATCTCCTCATAAGAATGGCAACCTACATCTATTTGAATCTGTTTACTGTAACCATCTCTTGGTCTCCCTCTGCGATTTTTACCCCACACACTTCCCTCCAATGCTAAATTCATGATTCCTTGATGTCTAATGATATGTCCTACCAATCGATCCCTACTTTTAGTCAAGTATGCCAGAAATTCCTTTTCTCCTCAATTCTGTTCAGTACCACCTCATCAATTACGCAATCCACCCACCTAATCTTCAGCATTCTTCTGTAGCACCACATTTCAAAAGCCTCTATCCTCTTCCTGTCCGCACTGTTTATCGTCCATGTTTCACTCCCATACAAGGCAACACTCCACACAAATACCTTGAGAAAGGACTTCCTTACACTTAAAATTAATATTCGATATTAGCAAATTCTCTTTTTCACAAAGTTTTACTACCCATTGCTATTCTGCATTTTATATTCTCTGTACTGCGACCATCATATGTTATTTAACTGCCCAAGTAACAAAACTCATCTATCTCCTTTATTGTTTTGTTACCTCATCTAATTCCTTCAGCATCAACTGATTTTCTTAGACTGCACTCCATTACCTTTGTTTTGCTCTTGTTAATGTTCATCTTATACACAACTTTCAAAATGCTTTCCATTCCGTTCAACTGTTCCTCCAGGTCCTTTGTTGCCTCTGACAGAATTACGTCATTGGCAAAATGCAATGCTTTTATTTCTTCACCCTGAGCTTTAATTCCTTATCAGAATTTCTCCTTGCTTTCCTTTATAGCTTGCTCAATGAACAAATTGAATAACATTGGAGAATAGCCACAATCCTGTCTTAATCCATTTCCAAGCTCTGGATCCCTTTCATTCCTTTCTACTCTGATAACTGCTGTCTGTTTTTTGTACAATTTGTAAATAACCTTTTGATCCCTAAATTTTACTCCTGCTGATTTAAAGATCTGAAAGAGGGTATTCCAATCTACATTATCAAAAGCTTTATCCAAATCTACAAAAGCTAGAAATGTATGTACCTTTCCTTAATCTATCTTCTAAGATAAGCCATACTCTGTGAGTATTGCCTCATGTGTTCCTACATTTCTCCTGAATCCAAACTGATCTTCCCTGAAGTCGGCTCCTACCAGTTTTCCATTCTTCTGTAAATAATTCATGTTAAAAAATTTTCAACCATGACTTATTAAACTAATGGTTTTGTAATTTTCACACCTGTCTGCACATTCTTTCTTTGGAATGGGGATTATTAACTTTTTCTTAAGGACAGAGTATTTCCCCTATCTCATACATTGTATGCACCAGATGAAATAGTTTTGTCATGGCTGACTCTCCCAGAGACTTTAGTAGTGCGAGAATGTCATCTACTCTAGGGCCCTTGTTCCGATCTAGGTCTTTTAAAGGGTCTGTCAAATGCATCTCTCAGTCTAGTATCTCCTATTTCATCTTCATCTACTTCCTCTTCCCTTCCTACAATAGTGTCTCTAAGTTCATTTCCTTTGTAGAGCCCCTCTATATACTCTTTCCACCTTTCAGCTTTCCCTTCTTTGCTTAGAACTGGTTTTCCATACGAGTTCTTTATAATCATACAGCTGTTTTTTCTTGTCCCCCTATTTATACACTCTTCTACTGTCTTGCATTTGCCTTCTAGCCACTCCTGCTTACCTATTTTGCACTTCTTGTCAATCTCATATCTTAGTCGTCTGTACTCCATTTTGCCAGTTTCATTTACTGCATTTTTATATTTTCCCCTCTCATCAATTAAATTTAGTATTTCCTGTGATATCCAAGGATTTTTTGTAGATCTTGCCTTTCTACCTATTTTGTCCTCTGCTACCTTCACTATTTCATCTCTCAATGCTATCAATTCCTCTTCTACTGTTTTATTCCCTCCTGTTTGTGTCAATTGTTGCCTCAAGCTCCCTCTGAAAATCTGAAGAACTTAGGTTCCTTCAATTTATCTAGGTCCCATCCTTATTTTCCTACCTTTCTGCGCCCCCCCCCCCCCCCCCCAGTTTCAGTCTGTAGTTAATGACCAATAAGATATGGTCAGTCTATATCTGCCCCTGGGTATGTTTTATTTCACAGTTCAAAACCTGGTTCTGATACCTCTGTCTCAGCATTATGAAATCTGGTACCTTCCGGTGTCTTCTGGTCTCTTCCATGTATTCAACCTTCTTTTCTAATTCTGAAACCAGGTGTCCACTATGATTACATTATATTCCATGCAAAATTCTACCAGGCGATCTCTTCTTTCATTCCTTTTGCCCAATCCATATTTACCTACTATTTTTCCTTCCCTTCCTTTTCCTACTACCGAATTCCAGTCTCCCATCATAAGTTAAGTTTTCCTATCCCTTAATTGTCTGAATAATTTCCTTTACCACCCCCATAAATTTCTTTGATCTCCCCATCATCGGCAGAGCTAGTTGGCCTGTAAACCTGTACTACTGTGATCAGTGTTGTCTTCGTGTCTATCTTGACTATGATAATGCGATCACTGTGCTGCTCATAGTACTTTACCCATGTTGTTATTTTCTTATTCATAATTAGACCTAGTCCTATAATACCCCCAACTGATTTTGTACTTACAATCCTGTGCTCACCTGACCAGAAATCCTGTTCCTCTTTCCACCAAACTTCACTAATACCCACTATATGTAACTTCAGCCAATCCATTTCTCTTTTTAAATTTTCTAACCTCTCTACCTGATAAAGGGATCTAACACTCCTCACTCCGATCCGTAGAATGCCAGTGTTATTTTTCCTGATACCATCTAAATTACGTAACTATAGTTTATTCCACACAATGAAGCAAAATTATGTAGTTTCATTTTCTGCTAGTAGAACACATATTTACTGATTTTCTGTTTGTAAACAGTGGCTTGGCAGAAAAAACTTGAAAGTTATCGTGACTGGATTCTTGAAGAAGAAAAGAAGAGGGCAGATGAATCAAGAAGGCCAGGGAAGACACGAATAGCCAATGAACTTTTTGGCATGGAAGGTTCATTTAAGCAGCTTGCTATTGATTAGATGCAAGTCATTTTTTATTGTTTCAGGTATAATCTGAATTGCATTGCTCTGTGGTAAATGGTTATCAGATACATTGTCTTAATACTTACATGGCAAACAAGTCTTACTATGTGTACCAGAACTGCCTTTAAGACTTGCACTACTCATGTAAAAAGATGGTGATAGTGATCTGATGCTACATGTTTCAATTCATACATGATATTGAAATCATGGTATGAAAATGCTTGTGAAGCTGAAATAAAGCAGTTGTGGAGTGTTTGTTAATGCTGATATGATATCATCTGTATTCAGAAATGTTTATGCTTGCATGCAAGCAGTATGTAAATATGAAAATGTGCTTTTATGTTTTTATGTAATGAAATGACAATTGAATGTCTTAATATTCTTATTATGTGGTAATTCCATTATGAGAATTATTCCACTATCTATTAAAACTGTGATGCACAATGTGTGTGTTTAATAAATTATGCACAATCAATACAATTACTGTCTTTGTAATTCAGCAGTGACAAAAGTATAATTTATTACCTATTGGCATATTCTGACTACCTACCAACAGGTTTTAGTATAATGAAACAGTAAGGAGGAGGAAAATTTTGGACACAGTTTTCAGTTATGTTCATTTCCGACACATTCCACTATAGAGTTTAATATTTATGGACGACTACACATAAAAGTGGAGAAATATTAAGTTGGGTATTCAGTATGCAGGGGTGCCCTTAACAGTGTAAGAGACAATCAAGAAGAAATTAAACTACTTATAGTAATGAAGAAAGTTTTTCCCCCTTTCTTTTTATAAGGGTTATCCTATTTCAGCATAAAGAAAACATTTTCCTTGAGAAATAGCTGTTTACAGATCTCCAGTTAAGTAAGAACACTTGATGCGGATGAACTATTTATGTATTTTAACTGTAATCCAAATTGCTTAACTTCAGTTTCTCTCTCTTCAATCTTTAAAATGAAATGTGCACATGACTGAAGTACTGCAGAATTTTAAGGCTAATGGAAATATATAGATTAGAAAAAGTCAGCACCACGAATCTATGGTTTCATCTCAACAAAATCTGCTCTTAAAAAGAGTAATTTGAAGTGTCTTTCCTTTTCTTAAAATAAGTGTATATACTGACTTCAAATATATACATGATATATGACAAGGCAAACCTCAAACTCTTCCAGTTCAGTGTGCTTTCTACAATATGTTCTTCAAGTGAGGCCACCACCACAAGAACTTCAATGACCTCTAGCCTTTTGCAATGAGAGAGCAAATTTAAATTTTATGGCCTCTTAGACATATGTAACAATGTACAAAATGTGGCAACAAGCAATTGACAACATCAGGTACAGTTGGTTGGCTTGTTTGTCATATTCAATGTGATGGCAACAATGGATATAAAAACAGATAGAATTAGTGATGGCAACAATGGATATAAAAACAGATAGAATTCTCAATATGTAAATGGTTTAAATAATTTTTGGCTTGATATATGAATATAGTCTAATATCATGACCTAACCAAATGTCACTTTTTACTCTCCAGCAAAACACAATAGATGACACCTGCTCATGGGATATAGCATTTAACAAATTTTAGTCTTAAACCTATTTTCCCATATTACCACTGCAATGCAGTTTACTTGTTTAATATGATGAAAAATGTGTTGGCAGTCTTCAAAGTAGTAACAATAACAGAACTCTTACACATTTCTGTGGAAAAGGATGACTACAAAAGAAGTACTATCAATGGGTTGGGAACACTATTGCAGGGCTTGGGGAGAAATCTGACAGTTAGCAAATGACTTCCACCAGGTAACTGCTGATTCATCACACCTATGGTTATGCCTCTGTCTGCAGAAGTAGTGATGAAATCAGAGGTAATACCGAGGTTTGGGAGGGCTGTTCTTGTTTCATTTGGAAAATTGAGATTAGGTTGACTTTAATTATGAGATAATATATATAATTAATTTGATTAATGTGATGGAAATACTCCTGAGACATGTGAAAAAAGAATTCAGTAAAGAGAGGAGTGCCTGGCCAGTATTAACCACAGCTTAATAACACCAATAGCCAATCAAAAAAAGATGAAAACAAATATTAACACAAGCTTCCTGAAGTTACTTCTTTCTTTAGGTATGAGAGAGAATGAAGGAAACTCAGGATCAAAGAGAAGGGTTACTTAAACCTAGGCCATGAGGTAACAACAGAGAAGTGTGAATGTGGAAGTCAGAGGTATTGCATGATAGGTACAGAGTCCTGCCAGTAACAAAGAGGATAAATCAAGAAGTAGAGAGATGAGAACCGAGTAATGCTCAGGGCTAGCATGGAAGGGGTTAAATTAAAACAATGAGAAGAGAGATGTAAACGCACGCCCACACATGTGCACACCCACACCCACATTATGATGGGCATTTGAAAAGTCTGTGCAAAAATAAAAACAACTAGCCTGCAATACAGCTATTAGTTTCTGCAACCACCTCCTCGTTTGAATAAAATCTTCATCCCACCAGCCACTTCTCCAAGTTGGGGAACAAATAGTACTCCGAGGGAGCCAAGTCTGGAGAATAGGAGGGATGTGAAAAAGAGTTGATATCCTATTTCCAATAATTTTCCAACCACAACTGCTGAAATGTGTGCTGGTGCATTGTCGTGAGGGAAAACACAACATTTTTGTGGGCCAATCGCTGGCATTTTTCTTCCAGCTCATTTTTCAAACCAACCAATAATGATTAATAATATTCACCTGTAATAATTTTACCCGGTTCCAGATAGTCAATGAGGATTATCTCTTTGCCTTTTTTGTGTAGATTCTCCCTTGGTAGCCCATTGTTTAAATTGTTCTTTGGACTCAGGAGTATAGTAATGTATCCATGTTTCATCCACAGTGGCTAAATGATGCTTGGAGTACTGCAGATTCTTCCTGAACAGCTGTAAATCTTCCTTGCAACACTTCACACGATTCCATTTTTGGTCAAGCATGAGCAATCCAGGCACCCATCTTGCGAATAACTTTTTCATGTCCAAATGTTTATGCAAAATGTTATATACCCATTCATTCGAGATGACAACAGCACTAACAATTCCACACATCTTAACTCTTACGTCATCCATCATCATAATACGGATTTTATGAATGATTTCTGGAGTTGTAACCCCACAGTGCATCCAGAACGTTCAGCATTTCTTGTGCCCAAATGGCCACTGCGAAAATTTTGAAACCACTTATAAACTGTTCTATTCAAAAGTGCAGAGTCACCATATCGTTTATCAAGCTTCTCTTTAGTCTCCCGAGGTGTTTTGCCTTTCACAAAGTAATGTTTAATCACTACACAAAATTCTTTTTCGTCCATCCTTTGACAATCACTTAACTTCCTTGATTCACATAAATGCCAAACACAAAGAAACATATCAATGTGGCTGAAACTTAGTGTGCCTTCTTTCCAAAGATGCTACTAACTAAACATGAGCTCAGTGCACAATGGTTGCGCTATCTCTCTGAATTTGCATGAACTTTTCAATGAGAGGAAGGAAAAATAGAGGGCGAGAAATGAATAATGATTGAGTTGAGAATAGCAGAGAGGGGCAGGCTACTGTAGATTTAGGCCAGGAAGATGATGGGAAGAAAGTTGGAGGGTGTGTTCCCATCTGCACAATTCTGCTGAACTGTGGTGTAAGATGTGTCAGGATCCCTACGGTTATGCAGGAAAGCATGCTCTGGCACAGGATATTGATTATCCTCAAGCGGGAAACATTATGACTATTGGTGTTCGGCTAATTTTACTGGGACCAATCCCACCATAGAAGGCTTTGTAATGAACACTGTCTCAGCAAGATCTGTGCAGGTACACCAGGGTGGGGGTGGGGGGGGGGGGTGAGGAGGTGGTTTGCTAGTTATTGGGAGCACAGACTAGACATGATATGGCACCCCTTATGGAGATAGGAATTCTTTCCAGCATGGTAGACTATGTGCACTCTGTATATCTGCTTTCGGAGGGGGGGGGGGGGGGGGGGGGGGAGGCTTCTTCACTAGCAGAGTACTTGTGATGTGCACATGAGTTTTAGAATAGGCAGTAGTTTGAGACGTTCTCGTGAATACTCATCCATCAACACACAGATAACTAACTCAGACTGCATTCAGAGGAATGATACTGTATTCAACCAAATCTAAGTCACAATTTTTTCCCCTTATATTCAGGATCCAAAAAATCTCTTATCACAGAACAACATAAGAATATTTGATATTATTAAGGGCTCCTTGTTGACAAGTGTCTTATTGAATATATGTACAGCTAACCATGTAGATGTACAATGAAGAGCCAAAGAAACTGGTGTAAGTATGCACATGCAAACGTAAGATATGTGAACACTCAAAAGATGACACTAGGGTTGGGAATGCCTATATAAGACAGCAGGTGTCTGGTGAAGGTGTTAGATCAGTTATTGTTCCTATAACGGCAGGTTGTCACAGTTTAAGAGAGCTTAAATGTGGTATTATAGTCGGCTCACAAAATATGGGACACAGCATAACCAAGGTAGCAATGGATGAGGATTTGTAGTAAAACATTAAATCTCTGACATAGCTGTGCAGAAAAAAGATTCTGCAAGAATGGGATGAATGAAGACGGAAGAGAATCTTTAAACATATAATAATCGAAACTCCAGGTTGAAATTCAACAATATAATAAGGAGAGTTTACAACTCACTGCAAAGATGTAACACTGACCTGCGACAGGCACATAAAAAAAAAGACACACACATAAAACACTTAAGCTATCAGTCAGGGCCTTCTTCGGAATAAAGAACCTTCATGGAATCACATAGACACACAGAATACATTAATACATTTTCCCTGTTTATTCATATGAAGAAGTTGATCTTGATCCCAGCATCACATGGCAAAATAAACTGTGCAGGTTTACACAGTTTACTTCTTATGAACTCTCAAAGGAAATACTTTCAAATATGTATCATTTATACAGCACTAAGATAAAGGGCTAAGGTCAAATTTTCTCCAGCTGAAGTGAAATGAGATGCAGCTCTAGTATTATACAAGACATATTTAAAAACCATATTATCGCTGTAGTGCAAATCCCACAAAAAAACTTTCATTTTAATAAAACTTCATTTCCACTCATCAATTTGAAATATACTCACACTGAGAAGTAATTCCTTTATTAATTCCTTACAGTTTACTTGGTTCTTATGTTGGAACAAAGGATGTATTAAGAAGGAAATAAAATTAAGTTAATTAGTTGCAGGATGTATACTGTTACAATGAAATCTGCTTCAATAACAGTCAGATACTGAAAATAGTGCGGCAACTCCAAGTAATCTTAACAACACTGCACAATTAAAACGCTTCAGAAGTAATATATGTTAACCATAACATGCTGTTCTTACCTCTAATCCATGTGTGCTGTCCATAACTGTAACAATTCCTGAAATGATGGGAATAAATGACAAATATTTAAAACAGCTAAAATGAAAGGATACTGAAGAATTTTGATAAATGTTTACAGAAAAAAATGTTCTTACCATCTAGAAAAATATCGCTGCCCAATTCTTTATCAAGCCAAAAAATAGATGCAATAGGACCTGTATGACAAATTAAAAATATTAACAGTTTCCAAAATACAGGAGTAACGGTTCTCGTATTTCAAACATTGTAGTCACAAACAGTAAAAGTTTCACAGATCACGACACATTTAAAACAAAAATTACATAGTCTGTTCATTGAATCAATGTGTTCCACAATAATTTTGTTGCAGTTTAGTTAAACCAAAAGATCTCTTGTCACAGTTGGTAATAAGTATTTCATAATACAAAGCTTTATGTTAGTTTCATACAAATGCACTATCACACATCAAAGTTACCTAAATAATAGTACAATGGTTCTACTAAGCCCCTGTACAATATAAAAAAAAGTTAACAGATATATGTAACTCCAATCTGTACATAAATATGATATGGAAAGTTTGGCAGAGGGAATAAAGATATCAACTCCACTAAGCAAAGAGTAGAAGTAAAGAATTATCAACAGCTACTCAAAAAATACTGAAAAAATGTTGGGTTAGCAGGTATGGAAGAAGGTTGAAATTGTATTGGTGTAGTAGGTGAGAAAAGAAAAAGAGATGGGCAGTGCCATAGATGGATGGTAAAAGGAGGCTGACTAGTGTCTGGTACAGAAATGTGGGAGGAATAAGCACAGCAAGTGCATGGGAGAGGAATGCAATACGCAACCTCCAGAGCCTATGAGTTCATACAGCATGCAATGATGGAGATGTGCAGAGGTAATCTGAGATGGGCTGCAAACCAGAGGAAGGGGAGGCTGATGGAACGAGTATGTGGTTGTGCAAGATTAACAGACAGAATAATAGGAATGAAGGATGTGTTACCAAGTAACTACCATTTATAGAGTGCTGTAGAAAAGTATCCAGACAGAATGGATTGTAACAAAGTACATTCCTCATTGTGTTGTACCACAAGGTTGTCAACTCTCTCTTGGCTACAATTTGGCAAAGGCCATTCATTTGGGTGAACAGTTGGTTAGCAGACATGTCAACATAAAATTGTTGTGCAAAAATTATAAAACAGCTGGTGATCGGTGGATAGAGAAGATGGTTCTTGAACCTTGGTCTTCCCCAGGAATGCAACTGATGTTCAAGGTGCTGATTTGGCATAGGAATAGGTAAGTTTGGGTGGGCGGCAGAAAACTGAAGAGAGGGGCGGGAAGGATTGTGGATTGGATGCTTCATTCTGAGCTCAATTAAAAACACTCAAACCCTTAGCAAAAACACATTTTTAATTTATGTTTTTATTTTTTATTTATTTAGAGGTGGCTGCATATGTATAGCCAATTCTTGTGGGCAGTGGGATGATCAGGGATGTGTGGACATATGAGGCAGCAAATCTGATTGGAGACTAGGTTTGCTTCTATGTGAAGGCCTTAGTGGAATGATACTGGACAAAGGTCTTCTTGCTACTGCAAATATACTACCCATAGATGACGAGACTATAGGCAAGTTACTTTTTTTGGTGTGAGGGATATCAGCTGTCAAAATGCAGGCACTGTTGGTGGTTAGTTGGCTTGATGTGGATACAGGTGTGGATAGAATTCTCTGAGAGCTTGAGGTCTATGACCTTGACAGTGGCACATTGGCTGAGAACAACCGGGTGAAATCAACAGCACTGGGGAAGACTAAGTTTCAACACCCGTCTTCTCCATCCACCCATCACATTGTACGCTCGACATGTCACAGGCTTACCCTATACCCTCAGAGGAAGGGTCATGTTAATTACCAGCTGTTTTGTAATTTCTGCACAACATTTTATGTTGACATGAATGCTAATGAAATGTTCACTCAAATGAATGGCCTTTGCCAAATTGTAGCCAAGAGCAGAGTTGACCACCATATTTCAGCGTCTTCATTACAATCCATTCTGTCTGGATACCTTTCTATAGCACTGTATTATCTCGGAACACAGGGAGGAACAGTTGGGCGGAGATAGTGGGATGGAGAGACATGGGGGAGAAGGAAGACGAGAGGAAAAGTTAGAGATTTAAGGAAGTGAAGGAGGAGATGGACAGAAAGATGGGGGGAAAGAAGGAAAATTAACGGAAGATTGTAATAAATACCTGGGCAATGCCAGGATCTGCTAGTAAAAATATATCTCTAAAAATAAAGTATTTTCAAAATTTATGTAGGTCTACTTACTTACATACAAATTTTCATACATGTGAAATTAAATATGGGTGGCTTGAAATTTTAATATCTGGTGCTTAACTGTAAATTAATGTTCATAAAGATGATCATTTGTCAGCTCGTTGTTATTAGGTCTATTTCTTATCTGTTTTACAAAAATTTTGCAGCTGATTTCATGCCAGCTTTCAGGTAAGCTAATGAGAACTTTTGAAAATAGCTCAGAAATTTATGACAATGCAATAAGAGATTACATTGATGCCTAGTATGTGGTAGACAGTAATTTCATTTACTATATTCAGTATAAATTTTGCAATTGGTTTTAAATTTACTTCCTAATAAGCTAGAAATGATAAAACATAGCTCAGAAATGGATATATTATCTCACTGTTTCTTCTGGTGTACTTGTTGTACCACTGTTATTACCCTGTTCCAGTACCAAATGTTTCACAATTAAGATTGCCACCAAGCTTCCATGTGAGCTCAGTTATCTCTAATTTTTACGTTCATGGTCTTTTCATGAGATACGTATAATATCGTAATATATTGGTTGATTTATCTGATGAGAAACTGGAAAAAAACAACCCGAAATTACCTGATGTCACTTTCGTAGACTCATCAAAATGTTTTAAATGAACTAAAAATTTTCACGCAGAAGAGACTAAAAAGAATAAATAACTATTTAATTTACAACTTTTCACTGTAAGATGATTTTGAAATGGACTAAGAAGTTTTAAATAATGTCTCCTAGACCAATACAGATTCCTAGTGCTATGCAGTCAATACTAAAAATTTGTGTTACTGAATTAATGAAGACTTAATACCTATTAAAATACTTGCAAAACTGTAAACATTGTACAAACAATAGATATTATATAAGAGTGTAGATAGGTGACCAGACGTCCTGTATTTTGCTGTAGTGTCCCGCTAGCCCGACAAAATAAATATGGGACATATATTGTCCCGTTCCACCCCTACAAACCACAGACATTGCCGAGGTGGGGTGGCTTGTGTGCTTCAACAATACAGATAGCCATACCATAGGTGCAACCATAGCAGAGGGTTATCTATGGAGCAGGGCAACAATCTGGATGATTGAGCTGAGCTGACCTTGTAACATCACCTAAGGTGGCTTCGCCACACAGTTACTGCAAACGGCTGAAAGCAAAAGGAAACTACAGGCGTTACTTTTCCCGAGGACATGCAGCTGTACTACTGTATGAATAAATGATGGCATCCTCTCGGGTAAAATATTCCGGAGGTAAAAATAGTCCCCCATTCGGATCTCCGGGCAGGAACTACTCAGGAGCATGTGACCAACAGGACAAACAACACTGACATTCTGCGGATCGGAGTGTGAAATATCAGATCCCTTAATCGGGTAGGGAAGTTAAAAAATTTAAAAAGAGAAATGGATAAGTTGAAGTTAGATATAGTGGGGATTAGTGAAGTTTGGTGGAAAGAGGAACAGGATTTCTGATCAGGTGAGTACAGGATTATAAATACAAAATCAGTTGGGGTATTACAAGAGTAGGTCTGATAATGAATAAGAAAATAAGGACACGGGTAAACTACTATGAGCAGCACAGTGATCGCATTATCATAGTCAAGATATAGACATGAAGACAACACCGACCACAGTAGTACAGGTATACATGCCAACTAGTTCTGCCGATGATGAGGAGATCGAAGAAATGTATGAGGACGTAAAGGAAATTACTCAGACAATTAAGGGAGAGGAAAACTTAATTGTTATGGGAGACTGGAATTCGGTAGTAGGAAAGGGGAGGGAAGGGAGTAGGTGAAAATGGACTGGGCAAAAGAAATGTAAGAGGAAGCTGCCTGGCAGAATTTTGCACAGAACACAATTTAGTTACAACAAACACCTGGTTTGAGAACCACGAAAGAAGGTTGTATACATGGAAGAGACAGGAGAAACTGGAAGGTACCAGATAGATTTTATAATGGTAAGGCATAGATTTTGGAACCAGGTTTTCAACTGTAAGACATACCCAGGGTCAGATATAGACTCTGACCATAACTTATTGGTCATGAACTGTAGACAAACTAAAAAACTGCAGAAAGGTAGGAAAATAAGGAGATGGGACCTGGAAAAATTGAGGGAACCTGACGTTCTTAAAATTTTCAGAGGGAGCTTTAATAATTGACAGAAATGGGGAGAAACAAAACAGTAAAAAAGGAATGGGTAGCATTGAGAGAGGAAATAGTGAAGGTCGCAGAGGACAACATAGGTAGTAAGGCAAGACCTACAAAAAATCCTTGGCTACCATAGGAAATACTAAATTTATATATAATAATAGATGAAGATTACTCACGAGGCAAAGGAGCACAGGTGTGATAGTAGCACAAATAAATAAAACACACACACACACACACACATTATATATATATATAATAAGCTTTTGCAACCCAGTTGCTTCTCCAGGCAGAAGGGAAGGAGAGGGAAAAGGAAATGATGAGGGTTTTAGGGGAGGGTTAAGGAGCCATTCCAATCTCGGGAGAGGAAAGACTTACCTTGGGGGGAGAAAAGGAAGGTAAACAAATACACACACACCCACACATTTACACAGACACAAACACACCTAGGCAGACATACTGTGGAATGGCTCTTTACTCCCTCCCCTAAAACCCTCATCATTTCCTTTTCCCTCTCCTTCCCTTCTGCCTGAAGAAGCAACTGGGTTGTAAAAGCTTGTGTTGTGTGTGTGTGTGTGTGTGTGTGTGTGTGTGTGTGTGTGTGTGATTTATTTGTGCTACTATCACACCTGTGCTCCTTCGCTTGGTGAGTAATCTTTATCTATTTATATATGTATATATTTCCTGCTAGGAATTTTTCGTTTATAATACTCGTATCAGAAATTTGAAATACTAAAATTAATTGATGAAAGGAGAAAATATAAAAATTCAGTAAATGAGACAGGCAAGAGAGAGTACAGACGACTATGAAATGAGATTGACAAGAAGTGCAAAATAGGTAAGCAGGAGCAGCTAGAAGGCAAATGCAAGACAATAGAAGAGTGTATAAAGGGGGGGGGGGGGAATAGATACCACCGACAGAAAAATAAGAGACACATAGAGACAAGAAAAGCAGCAGTATGAATATAAAGAACTCAGATGGAAAACCAGTTCTCAGCAAAGAAGGGAAAGCTGAAAGGTGGAAGCAATATGTCGAGGGGCTCTACAAAAGAACTTGCAGACAACATTGGAATAAGGGATGAGGATATAGATGAAGATAAAATAGGGGATACTGAGAGAAAAATTTGACAGAGCCCTGAAAGACCTAGGTCGAAACAAGGCCCCTGGAGTAGACAAAATTCGCTAAGAACTACTAAAGTCTCTGAGAGAACCAGCCATGACAAAACTATTTCACCTGGTGTGTAAGATGTGCGAGACATACAACATACCCTCTGACATTAAAAAAAAGTAATAATCCCCATTCCCAAGAAAGAAGGTGCAGACAGGTGTGAAAATTACAGAACCATCAGATTAATATGTCATTGTTGCAAAATTTTAACACGAATTATTTACAGAAGGATGAAAAAGCTGGTAGAAGCTGACATCGGGGAAGATGTTTGGATTCACGAGAAATGTAGGAACAGGGGAGGCAATACTCACTTTACGGCTTATCTTAGAAGATAGACTAAGGAAAGGGAAACCAACATTTCTAGCTTTTGTAGATTTGGAGAAAGCTTTTGACAATGTTGATTGGAAGACACTCTTTCAAATTCTCAAATCAGCTGGAGTAAAACATATGTTACGGAAGGTTATTTACAACTTGTATAAAACCAGACAGCAATTATCAGAGTTGAAGGACATGAAAGGGATGCAGAGGTGGGGAAGGGTTGTAGCCTTTCTCCAATGCTATTTAATTTGTACAATGAGCAAGCTATAAAGGAAAGCAAGGAGAAATTTAGAGAAGGAATTAAAGTTCAGGGTGAAGAAATAAAAACATTGTGTCTTGCGAATGACATTGTAAATATCTCAGAGACAGCAAAAGACCTGGAAGAGCAGCTGAACAGAATGGACAGTGTGTTGAATGGTGTGTATAAAATGAACATTAACAAGAGCAAAGCGAGGGTAATGGAGTACAGTCTAAGAAAATCAGGTGATGCTGAAGGCATTAGATTAGGTAACAAATCAATAAAGATGGTAGATAAGTTTTGTTACTTGAGCAATAAAACAACATATGATGGTCACTGTACAGGAGATATAAAATGCAGACTGGCAATGGGAAGAAAAGCGTTTTTGAAAAAGAGAAATTTGTTCACATTGAATATTAATTTAAGTGTAAGGAAGTCCTTTCTGAAGGCATTTGTGTGGAGTGTGTGGCCTTGTATGGGAGCGAAACATGGACGATAAACCGTGTGGACAGGAAGAAGGTAGAGGCATTTGAAATGTGGTGTTACAGAAGAATGCTGAAAATTAGATGGGTGGATTACATTAAACTAATGAAGAGCTACTGAACAGAATTGAGGAGAAAGGGAACTTCTGGCATACCTTCACTAAAAGAAACGATCAATTGGTAGGGCATATTCTTAGACATAAAGGAATTGTAAATTTAGCAATGGAGGGAAGTGAAAATCGCAGAGGAAGACCAAGAGATGAATACAGTAAGCAGATTCGAATGAACTTAGGTTGCAGGTCTTACACGGAGATGAAGAGACTTGCTCAGGATTGAGTAGGTTGGAGAGCTGCATCAAACCAGTCTCCGGACTGAAGAGCACAGCAACAACAACATTGTCCCATTTATTTTAATTAACATTTTTAAAGTAATGTATAGAGTAACCAAAGGAAGAAGAAATGTGATCATAATCCACCGATGAAGAAAAGGCTTCAATTCAAAAGGAATGGGGCATGATTTTTGACATAATGGTTTCATTTATTTCGGCCTTCGGGAGAGTTGTATCTAGGTTTTTCAAAAATATGCAGAAAAGCATGAGATTACTTTAAAATATTTATGTTTTAATTTGATCTTGGGTAATGGTTTTAAGTAATGCTTTCACATGACATGTACAGACAGCTTTTTCCAGTTACACAAATTCAGTCATTGATAAGATCATTACAAGAAGACGGCATCACGAAAGAGTCTGATTTCATTTACATTTCAAGTTTATTTTATGAGACTTTAATTGATTATGTCAAGAAATGGTCTTACCATTTCAAGTGCTGAAACCGTTTAACTGGGATCAACTCAAATACCCTTATCTTTTGAAGACTGTTCAACAAAATCTTAAAATTTACTAGAATTTGATGAAGATATTTTGAAAGAAATATGTGAAGATCAGCTTTTTGAGGAAGTGACCCACGTTAAAAATACATATGAAGAGAAAATTCATTAAATCAGATCTGTAAAGAGTGTTCGTAAAAAGCTGCACAGACCATGTTGATGGCACCACAAATAAAGACAACATTTGGTATCATACTTATCGGTACCAATCTCTGTCATGTATTTTGATTTTGAAAGTCTGGTCACTGTAGTGTAGAGAGCAGCTATTGTTGAGAATAATCAAACATTTCATATCATTTGAATTTCAGTAAAACTGTTAGCGATTTAGGCAAACCAATCATGAGAATGACCTGTAAGTTGTTTCTTCAGCTTAGTCCTGTAAAACTCCAGCATAATGACTTCTTGGGGGCTCTACTATAAGCATACAGGATGTTCCAAAATTATATTTACAACTACCATCATGTCTAATTAAAAATGTGGATAGGTAGAAACTTCCAGTTTTTAGCATTAAGTTCACACACACCTAAAGCACCCTGCCCCCCCCCCCCCCTCCACTCCCCTTTCCATAGAAGTTTGTGAAGTATGTGAAATGGTTGGCACAGATACGATAACCAAGTCCTGCAGAACACCATTTTATTTTATTTTATTTTGTGGAACTGCAAGCTCGCATCAGAACAGTAACACCACACATTACTAATGAAGTAATAGCCAGCGACTAGAAAATGTAGTCAGATTAACACAACAAAATCTTAAGTGCCTACTAGAACCTTAGGTATATATGAACAATTAAGCCACAAACCATATGTTTCTACCTCTGCCTCTGTCAGAGCTATAGGTGATCAAAGTTGTTGAGATTAATTTTGAAATCCCCTGTATTTTCCATACTTCTTTGTTGTGACAGTAAGAAGTCAACAACTGTCGATCACAATCATAGTGACACTGCGCTATTTGCCAGAAAATTGAATATTTTCAGAATCATTTGTCTTGTGTGTGTCACAAGCAAGAAACACCCCCCCCCCTGGTCTCTAGTGTCCCCATCCCCTGTGATTCAGTATGGTCATCAGCCAACTTGTTATCTACATATTAAGTCCAACTACCCACTGGTGCCGTAATATAGCACTGCTTTAATTAATCTGATGAAAGTAATGCATGCTAGTTTCATTTAGAAGAATGAATGCCTCATTCAGTAAACTGAACCACTACAATGAGATTTCAGCTGAAAGAACTATTATTTAGTACCAGAAAAACTACTGACTGTTTCCATTTGAAAAGAAAGAATGAGTAATACTGTCAATGTACAATGCTGTAAGTGGTGAATGTTTTAAGACTGCTTACACTCTAAGAAAATGAATTAATAGCAATCCAACCATCATGTAAAACTACAATCAAGTAACTATAGTTTCAATTGGTTGATTTCATAGACTGGTTTCAATCACAAGAATGAATAAATAGTCCAGCCAATTGACTCAACTGTTTTATTTGGTAGTTCCCACAGACATATTTCACTCAAAAGAATAAATGAATAATTCAACCAATTTGTACAACTACCACTGAATGAGTTGATTGTATTCCAACAACTGAATGAACTGATTATTTTAATTCGGTTGTTGCCACCACTATTTGAGAGGGACATAGTGAGTGGACATTGCCATGCTGCAGATTTTTGAATATATATAAGGAAGATGAGGATAATACTATCCACAATCTTCACCCCTCCTTAAGTATTTTCAGTCACCCTCCCCCCCCCCCAAACATAAACAACATCCTGGTCCATCCCTGAATCTAAATAGATATAACAAAGCAAAAACAAGTTTCAGTGAACACAAAAATACTGTTTGGTAATATATGCATCATGAGGCCTTAGGTACATTTGTGGGCACTTCAAAGAAATGACGTAAAATTGAGAAATTACAGTAATTTCCATTCATATTGAGCAATAACATGCTTCACTGCCTGATGTGCAAGTCATTGACATTTTTGCAGTTTTATTTATAACAATGATCTATGGATTCATGTGGTCAATTTGCCTCAATACAATTTTGTGTGATTACACTTCACTAGTTGCATGCTGTGAAAGCTCTAATGAATTGTTGTCATTCTATAGCTTTTTTAGTGATATTATGTGTACAAAATGCAAACTTCACCTTTGCCTGGACAAAAACTCAAATTATTTTAAGCAATTTCGTGAGTAAGGTAACCTTAACCACCTACAAATGTAATTCAAATCTATGCAAATTCAATAAAAACATTTCCCTTGTGTAAGCCTTTTATTTTTCAAAAGCCTGTTGCTGCAAATTTCAAATGTATCTGTAACAAGAAGGCTGATGGTGTGTGGGCATGTGGCAATATGTGGAACAAAAGTAGTAGGATATAGGGTGAATTTGCAGTTAATGACTTAAATTATACATTTTCAAGAAGGCAGTCTGAATAAGAAAAGAAGAATAGCTGCCCCTGAGGAGTATGGCCACAGATGAAATCAGAATATCCTATCGGGATAGAGGCTCGAGAATGAAGAAGAACCTGGCGGAACCAGCAAGGTGTCGGGCCCGGCGGCGACGTGATTACGTGGAGCTCACTGATTGGTGGGCCAATAGTGCAGACTTAAGAGAGTAGCATACCCTCATCAGCAGTACCAACCCACCACATAGGGCTGAGGCTGCAGGCATGTGGACAGATAAAGTACAATGCACACCCAGTCACTGCTGGCATAGCAGAAAAATAAGAAATATTTCCCGTTCCTGTATGGTGTTGAAAATTTACTAAAATTTTGGGGACCATGCTCTGGGCAGGGGGAGATGTTCTGTTCCATACCTAATTGTACCAACCATATATAACTTTCATAGACTAGTTTCATTCAAATTAAGGAATAAATAGTATAGGTAATTGACTTAATATCTCCCCCCCCCCCTCAACAAAGGCCTTGGCCAAAAATTAAAGTTGTGTGGATGTGATTATTTTTGTACCTGTCACAACTCAGCAAGCCTCTTTATGGTGAGTTTTTATCTATCCTCCACCATTGACGATTCCAACTTATTTTTCATTGTTAAAATATATATTAACTTTTCTTACATTTTATATTAAATGGTCTAATATGGTCTGAGCACAAAATATGATTTTATATTTGTTTCTTGCAGTAGAAATTAATTCAGGCACTAAAGGGTCAAGCATTATTTATGGCCTTTACTACAAATCAATTTTTCATTTGAATGAAAGACTGACTTCCAAATTATGGTCAAGAGCAGTGACAGAAAACTTTGATATGATAACCAATGACATGCTCTGTTTCAATGGCTACTTAATAACCCTTAACATATGGATCCTTCTCCCCAGCATCAACTTTCATGAACTATGTAAGTAAGCATTATGCTGGTCATACAGAATTTATTCTTCCAATCCTTCTGGCTCCAATTTTCTGCAATTCCCTACATCCACAACCTCTTACCATCAGTCATCCATTCCTCCTTTCCCTTCCATATTCCCGTCTCACACAGCTGCTGCTTCCCTCCCTCCAAATCATCAACCACACTTCCACATTACCCCCTAACCCTGCCTGCTTATCTTCTTTCTATGGCAATAACTGTGGCTTTTTAATGTTAGTCAGAAATAATAATAAGTGGGATCTAGTGCATCCCCAGTTGGCGGACAGGGGAATGCTCAGTAAGTATGCCAAGTAGGTGGGAAATTAAATACCACCAGTGGACCAAAATGATACCACAATTAATGCTGCACATGACTTGGAGTAAGCGACGGTATGCTCAGTATATGTTTAACACGAGTGGCAGCTGTAAACATACTGCAGCAACTCACAAGCCCCTGTGAGCTACATAATTGATGACAGACAAACCTGACTCTTACATGTAATGACAAAATTACCTGATGTGGACAATCCACTCACTCCAAAGTGGCAACCAAGCATTCAGATTCTGGGGAGCTTTGATTTATACAGGAGAGCAAGTTTAAGTACTCTTTCAAACTTTCTTGGAAAACACGGACTTATATTGGCACTTTAATTATTCAGACACTTATTCAATCATGAAAGTTACACAGCCTCACAACAGAACCAATGAAGCAGAATATTCAAATAGTCACCTTGCAAGTCACACACTATACAGATTGTGAAATGATAGACTACAATAATTACAGGATCTTTGAAAGTGGAACAAACAAGATAATTGGTAAAGGAGCAGTACTATTTGACATGGACTTTATTGTTGACCCTAAGAATTACACACACAAACAAAAAGTAGACCTTAATCAATGCACATGCACCGTAAAAAAAGAAAACGAAAAATGGGAACATTCTGGGATGAGCTTGAAACCGAGATGTCCAAAATTGCAGAAGATGTTGTGATCACCCACCTATCATTTGGAATCATGTTTTAATATCATATGAGTACCAAACAGAAGTACACGAGGTGCAAGTACACAGAGGTGCAAATATCAGTTCAGATCACTATTAAAACAGATAAAAATTACTACATTGAAAGCTGGCTTAAGTCATCTTGAATGGGGCAGCCAGACAGCTGTTTTACAAGAGTTTTCCCAAAAATTAAAGATTTCCAACAATGAAAGCAATAACTGAGGTTGCTGTCTCATTTGAAATGACTAACACTATTTTTATGAATTCCCAAAATACTATTATCAAATATTAAAATCAGCAGATACATAATTTTTTTTAGTGAACCATGTTTTTATCCCCCAAAAAATTATACTATGATTCTAACAGCTAATCTGCATCTCCTTCTGAACCAGAATCCTTTAGTTCCTCATCTAGGGCATTCAAAACATCACTCATCTACATTCACAATGTCGAGAATATGAAAAGTACGAGTGCTTGGCAGACAGTAACACACATAGCAGTGTTGGGCTCGACAGCGAGCGGGGCAACACAAAGCCCCTTTGTTGTGTACCAATAGTTAGAACTCGGCCCATTATGTGGCAGCTCAATGCAGAGAACGTTCCTTGTTCATTTTATGTGGTTACCAACAGAGAGCAGGTTGTGCAATGGCAGCTACAATTTTTTTAGCATTGCACAAGTCAGACTCGGGCACCATCTGCCTGACTAACTACCAGTAAACTAGAGATGGGCAATCTGATCCTGAACTGATTCAAAGAGCCAGATCCTTGTAAGGAGTGAGTGATGGATGATTTCTGGGGGTAAAAAAAGGAAGAAGACTGGTAGCTCATCTGATCTGTAAAGTCTCTCTGCTGACAGCAATGAGCTGCATCAGTACCCCTTGCCACGGGCTTGAGAACTTTCCCAAGCTACAAAATAAATGTGGTATAGACCATGTGCAAGTATAAAATTGCAAAAAAATTAGCACCTAAACGTGTGAACTGTCACCGCGCTGAGAGATGAGAATCAGTGAGTCGAAAGTTGGCGAGTCGCACAAGCAGCAGGATTCGACGATCGCACAGTTCCCGAATCCCGCTGACTTGCTGCTCCGCACAAGTCCTGCGATCGGACCATCAACTGACTCACGGGTTCACCTCCCCCCCACCACTCTCCCCACGCCACTCGCCTTTCAGGCCTGGTGTGCTGCTCACTGTTCCCCCCAACTCCTCTGGTGAACCGCATGGTGCCGAACAAAGCGACTCCACGCATCACTCTGTTCTCTCAACTCAACGCCTGGTGTTCCAATAAAGCTTGCAGCTCACTCACAGGAATGATCTGAAGCAACAGAAATGGTCATACAGATAAATGTCCTATTCTGAATAGTTTTTGAGATAAAACATACTTATTTAATGTTATTTTATATGTTTTTTCTTAATAACAGGAAACCTACAGTCTGTAGCAAAATCACGTTACTGTACAAAATTAAACTACATAAAATTTCCGCAAAAAAAGATCCTACTCATTTTTTCTCTAAGACTCATAATTTGCATGAAGAGAGCAAGAGAGACAGTCTAGTGCTATGTCCATGCTCTGTTGCTTAGATAGGTTTTGTAAGCACATATCACACAGTTTCCTGACTTGATAGACAAGTGTCCTGTATCAAATTATGCATCTTCTCTTCATCTACACTATTTTGACATGTTGAAAACAATTACTATATACTGAATAACAAAGAAAATAACAATGTTCATTAATTGTTTTCTATCTCGAAAAACATTCAGTTTATGGAATATGTCCATTTGAAATTTTTGCTGTTGGCCTCAAATCGTTGACAGTAACAACAAACTTACTTCCCAAGAGAGAGAGAACACTAGGGTGTCAAACAAGATGCATGGAAAATTACGGTTCTGAGTAGAATATATTGATATAATGTTTCATTAGGAATTTAATGTGTTTGGTACAGTGGGATATGTGTTTGCAATTAAAGATAAACTATATTGGGAAGCACTTGAAAAACTATTTGCAGTGCTCTGTATAGAGAATATATAGAACTTCGTATGTACAACAGGTGAAAGGGTTGTAGTTACAGGAACTGAAATATAAGACAGAACGGAAATTGTACCAGCAACCGCAAAACTTACAATTTAGGAGCCCAAACTGCTACCCATGTACTAAGCCAACTGTAACAATATCATCTTAGTTTTGAATGATTTATCTAACGATTTTTTTCAGTAAGACACTCTTCATATTGAATAAGTTGTTGATGATTTGTACTCCCAATATTTTTTTCGTATTTGAAGTTATTAACGAAATAGTCCACGAACATCCCTCGCTTTGTCAATTTAATGCACAGCGCTCTTTTTGTGTGTTATTTTCTAAAGTAAATAAAACTTTATTGCCTTACTCTGGAGCTATTATTTTTCTACTGTTTACGGGTGCCAGACTTTAGATTTTAGAAACAGGTGATCGATTCTAGTGGCCATCTTGTAGCGAGAATCTATCACGCTCACGTAGAACATCCGGCCGTGTCGCCGAATGTCGCTGCTTGTAGCTGCCATGTCACGTCGCTGAATGTCACGTGCTGTCGCTCGCTTTTGTCGCTCACATAGGACACAGCCTTATTACGCACGGCTATTTCCACCGGGGCAGTTGACACGTCCTGCAAGGAACTCTTGCGATATATCACTGTATCACTTTTCATTCAACTAGCTCAAACTTGCAAACTACCCACTGTATAAATATAGAACTAGTATCATTCCATTCTGCAAAATATTGTACTTTTGAATAGAAGTATAAAAATAATCAATTTTTATTTTTCGAATTATTTCACCTGCAAAAATATTTAAATTCTGTTTACCATTTAGAAATTTTAATGTAGCTTCCATTTACAAATTTTAATTCTCTAAACTACTAAGGACTTACAATACAGTTATTACTCTTCTTCTTTCACAATATGGCCATATCAGATACAAAAGGTATAGTGACAAAAGAGGAATGCGTCATCATTTCACTTTTATCAGTTGGTAAGTCCGTGAGTCATGAAAAAGAACTAGTTCATTCCATTATGTGACTATTTCTCATCCAATTCCTGAAAAGATCGGTTTTGCCTATCTCTACACTGAACGACTTCAGCTCGGGCACCATCGACAATGTGTTCAATTCACATCCAAGAGGAAATTCAAAAGGAAAACACTGGTGATCCAAAATTTTATCTACACAAAATTAAAGTCTCCAAGATCACAGAAAACTGGAAAGACTCTGTAGAACATTGAGAGAAATTTCAAAATAAAATCATCAAATGTTCAAATGTTTGTTAAGCTTATGGGACTTAACTGCGGGGTCATCAGTCCCTAAACTTACAAAGTACTTATGAACTACCTTATACTATCAACTGACGAGGAGGATAACTGATTATGTAGCATCACCGAGGAATTCTAGACCTTGGCTGAATGTTCAGACGAAATTGTTCTGATGAGCATAAACAAGACCATTTGGAAAGAATGAAAGCCTATAGGAAGAACAAGAACAACTCAAAGAAAAATTGATAAGAGTTATTTGCTTAACATCTTCCAATTCTGAGGATAATTCCCTAATAATAATAATAATCTTACCTACTTTGTGCAATAGCAATGAACATATTTGGAAATCTCATAAATAATTAATACATTTCTTTATTTATTAATACAATGAGTCAAACAGAATGTACAGGAACATTTACTACAATGACCTTCTTGAGCACATAATCTACATAATGGCACATGCACACAGCAAGATACATCAAATGTGCAAATCTTCACTGCTCTTGGGGCTGTCCATTCAACACAATCTTGGTTGGTCATCCTGTGGGGTGACTGGTCCCCCCCCCCCCCAAGTGCCTTCACCTATCTTCCTTCTGGCATGGCCTGTCACTGAATTATTCTGTTCTTCAGCTTCAGTAGGATTGTTGACTAATGTATCCAAGGGTTACCAATAGTTTTTCTCATTCAGCCTTGGAGGTTTCTCAAACATACATGACTTGTATATTCTCATCTTGGTGTTGGCTGATACTGATTCTGAGCCAAGTGTCTCACAGAGGAAAAACATGTATTTTATAGCCACAGCTATGGAATCACTACTGATGAAACAAGACCCCACGTATTAGAACCAGTGAACTTACTTGAGCCTCATATCATCTATTTCAAGAAATTCTTCCTGCTCTTATCTTCTTCCTAATTGCAGGCACTCTGTTTTGTCTTTATTCACCTTCAGCTCAACCTTCTGCGCACAGTAGTTAATTTTCTGGTACATTTCTTTCGACTCGTGGAGTCACTTAACAGTACTGTATAATCTGCACATGTGAGACAAATGCAGTTAGCATTCATCTGTATTCAACCTACTCTTGATATCTGCACTCCCTTATTACCTTCTGCAGGATGACATCGAAAAGAAAGCATGTGGAGTATTTCCTTGTCCGAGACCTCTCTCAATCTCTAACAAGTCTGATGTGACCCCTCAGAAACACTCTGCTGCCCTCGGCCAAGCAATGCAAGTTTGCAGCATTCTACTTTCTTTTGGATTTTGAAGTGACACAGTACATTGCATAGGCTATTCCTGTGGCTGCTGTCTCATGCAGTGTTTTTCACTCTTCTTCAACAAATTAATCATTGAGACATTTCTAAGTAGAACCTCTTTCCTCCCTCCTCTTGTTATTCCATCTTCCATTCGGATTTTACTGTTTTTAAGCATTTTGACTGCAATTTTCTGATCTTCTTTATTCACCCCTCATTCTTCATATCATTCCTTTCCTCTGGTCTCTGCAGGTAACATCTGCGTCCGACGAATCATCAGCTCTGAGAAATAAGAGCGACATTAGAATGCAAAATAACAGGGTAAGCAAAATTCATACTATCTGAATTATAGGACGTGAATTTAATTAAATTACTGATATCAGAAACTAAAATCATTATACTCACCAAAAGCGGCAAATCCACAACGTTGGGAGGACAGCATCAAAATCATTAGTAGGAATAAAACGGAACACTCAGTTGTCACTACTTCTTGTTGGTAAATGAATCTATAATCCCGTAGTGGAAATTTTCAAATTACATACTTCATATAACAGCAACCTCATGCACTCTGTCATTCTTCTTTCTCAATAATTGGCAGAAATATTTTAATCCTCTTCAGAAATGAAAAAGCACAACTCAGCTTCTGCTTCAAGATAGGCATTATCAGTTTTGAATTCTTAATAGTGTCTTTGACAGTATCACAATGCTCATTCTCTAGAAGCACTAAAGGATATGGTACTGCACCGCCGGCTCTCAACTGTCTTAACCCAGAAGACTTACAGATCTCTTCAATTTTCTTTTCTTCAGAAAAGAGTGTGACCATAATCTCAGGGTATTATTCTGGAAACTTTGCTGTGTATTTTACACACTTATATACACAAAATGGAGTTGACTGTAATGAGGTGTCCATTTAACTGATAACTTTATTTCCATGAGTAGCATCACATACCTCCAAATCATCTCTATTTTCACAGATGTCAACAACCAATAGCCTCTTGGCAGGCACTGTTCCATCATTTTCGAAGTTAATCTGGTTACCACTTCAAAGTTATGTATCTCTTGTCCTCCTCTAGTCAGTGTTGTTTTCTTTTGAAACTAATTAAAACATCTGTCGACATGAGACATTATCTTACAGAAAAATGACAGCCAGTAAATAAAGTCCTCATCTTGCAATCTTTATTTGCATCAATCAGATTTTTTAACAGACGTGATGTGCTCTCACTAGTTTCAATTACTTCCATGGCAGTAATAATGCGTTCTCTGATTTCATCAATATCATTTACCACTTGTGAACGGCAGTTCCATCTCGTGGGAGACACACTGAGCAAGCTTTCTGAATAATGCTAGACAACAGTTTTTCTTTCTTTTTTTATATTTGTGGCAATCTGAAAAGAAAGAAGAAATATCTGAAAGATGTGTAAAAAAAGACATAGGTCTCATGATTAACAGACCCTGCCATAGACAGTAATACAGTTACGCCGGTGCGCAGAGCAATGGATATAAACTGCTGGACATCCAAAATGCAACACCAAGAAAGACCAAAGGTTATCACAGCCAAATTTCTTTTGAAGATAAAGCACTGTACAAAGATGATTCATAACACACGATGAAACCAGTATCGAGTGTTACTGTCATTATTGGTTATAAATGCTGCAGTGAATCAAAGAGGCACTCTGGATGTGTTGTTAGGTACAGCAACCCACGATGTTGGTGTACCCTGGGCTAGTTGCCCTGCAAACAGACAGGTGAGAGATTTTGAAAACAGAAAGGCCAAAGCAGCAGTGCAATCCAACTGGTGATGAACATTGCATGCCATTTGTAGTCGCAAATTATCCTGTTGCAGTGTTGTTACTGGCAAGCTCCTATTGGCTGGTCAGTGTACTGGCGATTAGGAGGAGGAGGGGAGGCAGAGGAACCAATTACCACCACAAACCACAGTAGAGGGTGCAGGACCAGTATGGCAATGCCAAAGACAACAGTTAAACAGTCTCACCACAGTAAATCCAGAATAACCCAATCATCTTGGCAGTGCAGACAGAACTGAGTTTCTTCACTGAAAACAAAGCCATTCTGTTTTGTTGTCCATATCCGTCTTTCATCGTACCATTGCTAGTACAAATGTCATGGTGTTGACTCAATGATAAATACAGCAATGAACATACCGTGGACAGTCCCCTCTGCTGTAAATGATGCTGAATGCTACATGTTGACACCCCTTATTTGTGCAACAGTACAAATTTGTTTTGATATAGTTCATGATGTGACAGAGGCCCACCACTGCTGAACTCACAATTTCTTTTCATTACATTTAGTGGTGCAACAAGCTGGGAGCAATTGATCCTGCTTCCAGCAATTACATAATTTGTTTGGATGCATATGATGATACAGCCACCGATTTCTCTGAAGGATAATTCACAATCCCTTTAGGCAACTATTCTTCCTTGGCCAACTTTGAAATGTCTTGAAATGTCACCTGCTGTCTTCTATGGTGTGTACATTAATCTGCCTGCACACAATGTGTGCCTGCACTGAAATGCTAATTGTAAGCATCTCTTATTACCATAAATGCAGACTGCAGATTTCACAATATTTGGACGATTCCTTCAGGGTGTTGCAGTTTGGGTGACCAGCAGTGTAGTTTGCAATTGGGTATTTGTATTTTCTTAATTTTGGCACTTCATTTTACTTTCCACTTGCAACGTTTTTGCCGTTGCAACTTTGTGCTGACACTGTCAACTAAGTATTCAATATCATCCAGATATAAGTACTTTTTCATTATGGATTAATTAAGTCCAAAACTTTTCAACTGGTTTTCAATCAACAATATATCACAATTAAACAACTGAAATTTGCAAGAGACCCTTTTTAATCATGAGTTATTAGTGCAACATTTAATTTATTTACAAACTTCCTTGTAGTATATTTCCAACATGCATTATGGTAGCTGCTTTGGAACAAATTTAGAAATACCTCAGAGCACTGAAACTTGACTGAGTTGAACTTTAAGATTATTATTCAGTTCTGTGAGAAACTGAATTAGCTCACAGTAAAAAAAACTATTTTGAGTTAGGTACTGTATATCAGATACACTGTGTGCCAAAGAGCCCCAGAAATCAACAGGTAGTTTATAATACAGTATGTGTGTGTACTTTTCTATTTGTTTGCTGCAGCTGTTGTTAGCCTATATTGATTTTATCTAGAAATTAAATATTGAAAGCATTGCTCATGTGTCACTTTATTGTTTCAATTCGCTATTCTGGTAAATTTTCAGAATGAACATTCAGCATCCATTTTTTGATCACTGGTGTGCGTAAAGACCCAGATTAGGTGCACCTAGTGTTTGTATTGTTTCACTGTGAGTACAGATGCTGTATTAAGATTTAATAATCCACTTACTTTGAAAACGTTTCTAGCTTTCACAGACAACGGAAATTTTACTTACAGAAAATGCTCCATAAACAACCACTTGTTTTTCATTACCTGAACTCATGATGAACTACGAGGTCTTTAGACTGAACTGTAGTTTATAAAAATACTTTACTACTGTTGTGTAAACAGTCACTCAAAATGTGATAAATACAGTATATAATAGTTTTTTGTTTTGTACGGTTAACCACACTGTTCAAATAAACAAATACTGAAATTGTGCCTATTACTTTTAAATTTAATGAAATAATTATATTCAAAATGAAATACTTTTATTTTTAATTTAAAATATACTGGAATAATCATATACAAGACTAATTTCCCCCCCTCCACTACTTGGGACCACATTCACTCAGTTTTCGTCCTTCCTTGGTGTCAGGTTTGAGTGCTCTCTCCTGAAACCTTAGTTTGTTTCTGAAAGGTTGTCCGTCTTGGACATCTATCAATTTTCAGAAGTTCAAGGTCTCATTCACAGTTTCTGTACCACAAGGTTCCAGCTTTGAGGCCTTAGAAATAGTTAGAGATATGTTTTGTGAGTGTTTCGGGGGAGTTTAGAGACATCACCATATCTCCTTCCTGAAGGCATGGGGCATATTTTCTATGGATGCCTATGGCTCATTATTTAGGTGTCCGTTTCCTTATACTGTCTGAGAAAATTGGACCAAAAATTTTTATGAGGATTTTTCACTCTCATATTTCTAATTTTTCAATGTCACTGCTGTTTGTGAGTGCTAGGCATTCTGCGGCATAAATCGCTTCTCACTGAATAAAGGTCTGAAAGTGACAAATTTTTGTGTTTCTGGAGACTGATTCCTTATTGTAAATGCCCTTCACTTTCTGGTAAGCAATGTCTATCTTTCTGATTATGGCCTCAATCGCCATGCTTTCTTTGAGATTGGGACTTATCCATTTCAGAAGGTATTTCAAGCTGTCCACTTTGTGGACAGTTCCATAATGGGTTGAGAGGCTACTGAAGCATCTATAGAACTGGAGATGAAACGGGATTTGGAGACCAATTTTTGATAAGCATTCTTGGAGAATCTCAATCTAGCCTATAGAAGTTTTTGGCATCATGCAACAGGAAGGCTAGGTTGGTTGGTTGGTTGGTTGGTGAAAGGGACCAAACCACTAGGTCATCAGTCCCATGACCTCTGTATGAAATACAAGCAAGGGTTTGGTCAGCTAAGACTGTACCAATAGTAAAGTAGAGGAACTAAAAGGGGGGTTAAAATAAAGTAGAACAGGACGAAAACCAACAGAAAAAGTGTAATTCTGCAAGGAACGTCACGACAGCTCTAGTATTCCTGTTTATTGACGACAAGAAGATAAAGGAGAACAGTGTATGCTCCTAGATCAGAAGCCTAAAAATGTAAAAAGGGAAACGATGTGAATTAAAACCAAGTTAAAAGGAGAATTGAAAGTTGACAGGGGGAGGGGAGGGGAGAGCTCCAAACCCTTCTGCTCACAGGGAGGGCTACAAATCCACCCATTCTGTCCACCTGTCAGAGAGAAAATCTTATAGCTGAGAATAAAAACCACTTTCACAGATAAATCCAAGGACTGTCAGCCATCCGTGAATCATTCGCCAAAACCGAGGCTAATGAGTGTGTAATACTGTATTTGGCATGAAGAGCCAAGAGGAGGGTACAATTCCACTAAGATATGAGCCACAGATTGTAGGGCTCCACAACCAGAATGTGGGGGAGGCTCATTATGCAAAAGAAAGCCATGGGTCAGCCTGTAGTGACCAATGCGGAGATAGTGAAGAACAGTGGATTCCCTTCAAGAATGGCGTAAGGAAGAACTCCAAGCTGCAGTGGTCAACTTGATGGAGCGTAGTTTATTTGATGGAGCAGTAGCCTGCCAGTTGGTGTTCCAGTCCTGTATGAGTAGCGATCTCATCTGCACTTGCAAGTCTGTGCCCGGGATAACCCAGGGGATAGGGCAGGGAGTTATGGCTACTCTAGCCAACTGGTCAGCCTGTTCATTTCCTAGGATACCCACATGACTGGGAACCCAGAGAAAAGCAACAGAGCAAGCAGTGTGACGAAGATCAGCGAGGAGCTCGTGGATATCAATGACCAAAGATGGGACGAGGTCTATGGCCTGCAGGCTGCTCATGGAGTCAGAACAGATAGAACGGTCCAGGGCTACCTGTTTGATAAAATGTAGTGCCCTACAAATAGCCATTATAAATTGTAAAATTTATTTGCACAATCATTATCTAATTATTAGTAGCATTTTTAATTAACACCACCAGCTTACTGAAGGAAAATAAGTATATAAATGAGTTGTTGTGGTTTAACACTGCTAGATTCATTTCACCTGAGAAAACCACTGTCTCCGTCACCATAGGGGCTATGCTCGAGCATCAACACCTATGGGTGAGTTTCTTTACACAGGTTTTCCAAGCCTGATGAATGTAAACAGGAATGGTGTATTGCCGGCCAGACGAATTTACTGACGGAGCTGGAATAACTGCAATAATGTGGTGTGATAGAACCCAGCACTTGTCACTTATTGGTGGTCAATAAAATGAATCTGCTGGACCATGAGGGTGCATAAAGTTTATTAATGCACTCCTTTGCTCAGTGGAAGTCACACAGATATTCCCAATCCACCAAAAATTTTCTTAGACGCATGCAACATATTGTCCAGGTTGGAGAGCAGACATTAATATGCCTTCTTTAGTTCTCTGACCTATTGTAGCTAGAAAAGATGATCAATCATTTGAAACTCTGCTGACATGAATTATTGTTTCATCAATAGGTAAAAAGTGACGATTTTCTCTAGTGCCTGCTACAGTTTGTCCATATTTAAACCTCACTTCTTGTGACAATTTTTTTTTCCTTCCCCCCCCCCCCCCCCCCCCAATTTCATTTTTACTGACAAAAACAAATTTGATTCCATTAATGTTTTCAGAGAAGAAGTGAAACAGGTCTAGGTAAGTAAGATTGAGCACTGGAGCCTTCACTGAAATTATGAATGTGAGATATCTGTTCAAACTGTGCTTTTATATATTTGATGAGCTCCTTGATAAAAATGTTGACTGTACCAGTGTCATGCCACAAACAAGAACTGATAATGCAGAAACTTAAAGATTCCACTTTCTCATTTTGATGAAAGTAGATAACAAATGGATGAATTGTTGCTTTCCAGTGGAAGCCTTGCACAGCATCCTGAATAATAAAAGAATAATTTTCCAAAAAATCCACTAGGACAACAAGCTCTTTGTGTTTCAGATAACATTTAAGGCCTTTAAGGTGCAGTTATTCCAGCTCCATCAGTAAATTTGTCTGACTGCCAATACACCATTCTTCTTGATATTCATCAGAAAATTAATGTAGCATAGGGTAAGGTGGTACAAATTCGATATAGGTACAATTCCAATCAATATAAGTTTTCAGTCTCGTATTGTTGCTAGCACTTGCCTTTGTGTGGCGTTGCAGTGTAGCAGGTTTCTACAGCTCCTCCTGTCTTTTCCAAGAATACAACACTCTGTGTTAAGGAGACATAAATTTTTTCCTGTAAAGATGTAGTTGGAGCTACTTCATTGAACGTGCTCTTATAAATGTTCTAGTTTCCACGTGCTTGTAAACTCGTTATTGTGCAACGTTTGGTACAGCGAAGTATGCACTGGTGCCTGAAGGAAAAAGTGCTTTTTATTTGGGAAAAGTCAGTGGTCAAAATTGTACGAGGAAGTGATCATAATTGTACCTAGCGTGGTACATTTTATATCAATTTTTCTCAATTCTGTAACCTTTTTTTGTGTTCATACCAACATATGTAATTGTCTAATATTTGTGATACAAATATTATGGAGGAAAAATTCCTAACAGGAAAAATATATGTAAAAAATAGATGAAGTCCACTTACCAGGCTCCTTCGCCTGGTAAGTGGACTTCATCTATTTTTTACGTATGTCTAATATTTGTGTTACATATTCATTAAACATTCAAGAACAAGTGCCACAGTTAAAATTATTTCTTTTCTCAATATGTTTGCAGTTACAATTACATTTGTCCGAAATGATTGAAATTGTACCACCATACCCTATCAATAATTGAAATAGGTTAGAGGAAACTAAGCAATCTATGAGTGGCTTCTAATTTTACCCAGGACACTTCAATAATTTTATTATCAGGCTTGGGAACCTGTGTAAAGAAATGCTTATCACGCTTGGGATATCCTGTGGTAAAGGAACCCACCCGTGGCTGTTGTTGCCCCTATGGTGATGAGGATGCTGGTTTTCTCAGGTGAAATGAAACTAGCAGTGGTTAAACCATAGCAACTCATTTATACACTTCTTTTCCATAAGTAAGGTAGTGTTTGTTCATTACACAGGCTACTAATAATTAGATAATAATTATGGAAATAAATTTTATGAATTAAATTCAGTTTTGTGTGTGTGTGTGTGTGTGTGTGTGTGAGAGAGAGAGAGAGAGAGAGAGAGAGAGAGAGAGAGAGAGAGAGAGTTGTGGGATTGGGGGGGACAGTTAAGAAATAACATTGTTTCTATTTTTATTCTTTTTCTATTCGGACTTGAGCTACGTCCTATTCATCAGGACTTCTTATACTTCTTATTTCACTTATCCCAGGCATTAACAAATATTTATTAGACATAATAAAAAATTTTAGGTATAATTTGAGTGCCAGAAAATGGGTTCAAACTTCCAGTGTGCCTCTAGGATTATGCTACTTTTTAGGGCCTTATATGCTTGCATTGCAAAACCAAGTCCACTTTTCTAGATAGTTTAGAATATGCTCTTTCTAATGAGCATAGTCTAAAGGAATTTGGAGAAAACACTTTTTTGAAAAATTTGACTGAAAATACCCATTTATAGTACTTTTTGAAAAAATTGTCAACTTTACCCTAGATTTGTGAAATAATGGGAAGCAATAGGAGAATGAAACTTTATATTCTAAGACCTTGTGTTGGTGAGTTATGGTGTGCAAAGTTTCATGTACATCCCACAATTACTTCTGGAGATATAAAAAACTAAACTTCGCACTTTTTTTAACCAGCAACTTTTTCGCCCAACTTTGCCCCAAATTTTCTATATGAAAATTGCTCAGAAATCATTTTCTTAATATTTTACTTTAAAGAGCTCTAAAAGTTGTATAAGATGGCCAAGTTTTGTTTCTTTCATACAAATACTCCCAGAGATATATCATCTCAAAGTTGCTGAAAATTCAACGACGCACTATTGGAAGCTGTGCTATGGTCTTAAACAAGTGACTGTATCTCCGGAAGTATTGAATTTTTGAAACTGAAACTTTACCAGTGTTCATTGAGAACATGTGTGATTGTTCATACCAAATTTCATCAAAATCCATGAGGGTCATGTGGGAACTTTTCACGATATTAGACCACTTGGCACGGAATGACCCAGCAACAAGATGTTGAGGTTTCGAGAAGACCTTTCTGATTGCTGTTTCTAGTCTAAGCAGATGGTCGATAGTAGACCTGCTCTCCTGGAACCCACACTGATAAGGTGACAGAAGTCCACGTGACTCGAGTACCCAGCATAGGCTGCGGGCAACCATCTTTTTGAGCAGTTTACATGGCACATTTGTTAGTCTAATTAGCTGGTAACTGTCCAGGGATGACAGATCCTTACCAGGCTTAATAACAGGAACCACAATACTGTCCGTCCACTGCGATGAGAATACTCCTTGGAGCCAAATGCGGTTAAATACCTGGAGGAGATATTGCCGTTGTGGGAGACTGAGATGTTTCAGAAGTTTATTATGGATGGAATCAGGCCCAGGTGCAGAATCATGGGAAGAGGAAAGGGCCAGACATAGTTTCCATTCTGTGAAGGGTTTGTTGTAAGGTTCCTTCCAGTGAGTGGTGAAACATAAATTTGAGGCTTCAGCCTGTAGTTTCTTGAGAAGAAAAGCCACCAGGTAGTAAGCTGTCGCCGACGCCTTTGCAAAGTGAGCCGCAAGGTGCTATGCGAGCACTGATAGATCACTACAGACCCCATCTGGTAAGGCATGTCCAGGGATTGAAGACGGCCACTGGCAAACTTGGATGGAGCGAAACATATCCCACACTTGTGACAAGGGTACAGAAAATCCCAAGGAGGAGAGAAAATGCTCTCAGCACACCCTCTTGTTCTGTTTGATTATATAACGAGCCTTAGTACGAAGGCGTTTAAAGTTGACAAGGGCAGCATGGGACGGGTGGCGCTTAAGATGTTGCAAGGCTCGACGGTACTCGCGAATCGCCGAAGGAATGGTTGCGTTCCACCACAGAACTGGGTGGCGGCGAGGAGGGCCTGCCGACCGGGGGACAGCAATGCTAGCAGCTCGAGTAATCGCATTAGACATACCACTGATGACATCATCTATAGAGACAGACAAGGATGGTTTGAAAACCAACCGGGATGTATACAAAGGCCAATAAGCATGACGGAAAACCCAACAAGGTATCCTCCCTCATCCAGCGTGAGGAGAATTGACAGAAAGTGGTCACTGTTGTCATGCGACGACCAACAAAATAAAGGGAAAATGGCGGGGGGGGGGGGGGGGAGAAGTGAGTGAAAGGTCTAGGGAAGAAAAGGTGGGTTGGGGAGCTATCATTGAGGACGCACAGGTCGTGGTCGGCAATGAACTGGTCGACAAGGCGACCCTGACTGGTTGTAAAAGCACTGCCCATGAAAGATGGTGGGCATTGAAGTCCCCAAGAATGAGGAAGGGAGGAGGGAGTTGCTGAAGGAGTGCTGCGAGTGCAGCAAACATAGGTGGCCTGTCAGGATGGCAATATAGATTACAAACTGTTAAAGGAGTGTTTAAGTGGACCCAACCAGCAGAGAGGGAGGGGGAAGAATAGGATGGGAATGGGATGAGGAGGGGGGGGGGGGTAGAGGATGTAATCGAGGCATAACTAGTAGACAATTGCACAGGGTGCAAACACTCAAATTTTCGGCGGGCCCCCTGGTATGTAAGGCGGTCAAGGAACTTGTACTTTTGAATCTTCTTTTCCTTTTTATATATATGGCAATCTGGAGAGCGAGTAGAGTGGTGCCCATGACAGTTAACGCATTCAGGAGGTGGAACACAAGGGTTCCCCTCATGGAGTGGACGTCCACATTCACCACATACAGGGACCGCTGTGCAACAGGAAGACATATGCCCGAACCGCATACATCGGAAACATCGCATGTGAGATGGAACATACGGCTTCACATCACGATATATCATAAGCATAACCTTCTCTGGGAGAGTATCCCTCTCGAAGCCCAAGATAAAAGCGCCTGTATCCACACAATGATCCTTAGGGCCATGCTGCACACAGCGAACAAAATGAACACCTCACCATTTGAAGTTGGCCTGAATGGGTGGTTACCTTCACTGGAACATTGCCAAGATGGTCGCAGGCACAAAGAGCTCCACACAGAACTGTTGGCAGCAGAGATTGTTTTAACGAGAAGTGATGCCATATGCATCTTGCTCATTGTTTCAACTTCCCCAAACTTATCTTCTATATGTTTGAAAAGGAACAATGATTTGATGGCGGCAAACATCCCTCCGTCTGTCCTGGTGCAGACCAGGTAATGTGGAAAGGGTTTCACCTCAAGCCGACGTGCCTGGCCCTTCCCCCAGGGGGTAGACAGAGAGGGGAAGGTCCTCTCATCGTAGCTTGTAGCATTGTTCCTGTTTTTCCTGCCTTCTGACACGGCTGTATCACGACCATTATCTAATTTGACACGTTTCATCGTGCAACACGTCCGCCCTGGTACCACCCACTCCCATCAGGGGCTCTTCCCATGGGCGTCACCAACCAAAGCAAAGGCCATTGCCGGGAGCACTGATACCCCACAAGGACGGATATCGTCCCCTTAGCCTGCACAGGGAGGTTGTAGCTCTGGTACCAGGTAGCGTGTTCCCTTCGTTGTCAGGGGGCTCAGCCATAATGCTACATAACAGCCCCCCCCCCCCCCACACGGACTGGCTACACATGCTGGGGACCTAGCGGGGGAGGGGGCTATGGCAAGGAAGGAATTGGGAAAGTAAAGGATTGGCATCCACACCATAGGGGCTAGGTCGAGAGTTCTTCCCCGAATGGCTCACACTGGTAACTGAATTTTTGTGGAGGTCAAACCTCGAGGGGGACCAAACAGTGCCAAAAACAGAGGAAAACGACAAAGATGCAACCGTCATCGGAACCATAGGATTGAAGGAAACCACCTAGAGAGGGGGAAATTAGAGGGATGGGGAGGAATTAGGATGGGCAGGAGAGGAACTGGGGGAGGTAATGCAGCCCAGGAAAGTAAGAAGAAAGGCTGCAAAGGCTCGGGGACCCGTGCGCACCACACACATACCCACAAAAGAGCTGTGGGCCCCTTGGGGGAACGAAGGGTAGGTCATCAGTAAAGGCTAAGTGGTCGACAGTGATTCCCTTCCTGGCTGTTCCGAGCTTAGTACGATTCAGAGTGCTGTTGGATTGTAGCTAATGCAACCATTCTCTTCTCTGAGGTGCAGTTGAATAGAAGAGGTGCAAGTCCATCACCTTGTCTGATGCCACAGCGGACCAGGAAAGCATATTGCTGTTCGGAATTCTACTTTAGAGGCTGCATTAGTGAGGCTTGATTAAATTATTCTGAGAGAACTTTGATGGAAGTTGATAAAAAGTTCTATAGAGGGGTTTGGATCTTGTTCTAAAGTGGAAGATTATGGACTGCAGATTTTGGATTTGCTGTACAAAGGAGTGGGATTTCTGGAAACCAGCCTGGTATTCACATTGCTGTGCATCTAACTGGGGCTCAGCTCTGTTTAAAAGGGATTTAGAGTATTTTATATATGACAGAGAATGGAAATGCCTTGATAGTTGTTGCCATCTGTTTTGGAGCCATTCTTGTGCCCTGATTCACCCTTTTCACAAGTCCAGTCATCTGGAATTTTGGATGTTTCTCCAATTTTTTTTAAGTGTCCAGAAGTAGGGCATGGGACGACTCACCTGCTAGTTTCCAGTATTCTGCAAACAGAGAAACCTCTACTGGGGCTTTTTGTTTTTGAGTATATTGCTAAGCTCTGTGAGGACTGGTGGAGTTGAGTTGGAATTAAGTCTAGAGGAGTCCCATTCCAGGAATTCCAATGTTGAGAGATTGCAGTTGAGGAGTTTCTCAAAGTACTCAGACAATATGCTGCAGTTCACTTGGTTGTTATGGGCTGTCCTTCCCACAGAGAGATTTTCAAAGTTCGGACTAGATGAGAATACTTAGTGAGGTTCTGTTTGAACATTCCATAACAATCCCTTGTATTCTTATGCGAGAACCCTTCTTCAATTCAGTACATTTTGGACTTGTAGTGGGCGCATTTGGCCTTTCTGAGAATTCTGAATGTCAGCTTCCAGGATTTTATGAAGTTATTGAGCTTTTATAATTATATTACACATTATTCTTTCTGTATTCAATTTAACTAAGTATTAATTTGCATTTTAAATATGCAATAGCATTAATGTGCAGAAAGAAGACAATGTATTAAATGAATTTTGAGCATGAAATGTATTCTACAACATTCACTAAATTGCAGCTCATTGTGCTTCTGTTAGTTATGTGTTTTGCTATTTTCTAATTGATATAAGATAAAGCTACAAACCTGAATATTATTGACTCTACCGTGGTAGTGCTGTGATGGCCAGTTGTGCATGTATAGCTGTACGAGTGAGTGTGTGAATGGGTGTCATTCTTTTTCTTATGAAGGCCATGACCAAAAATTTAAGTTGTATAAATGTGATTGTTTATTTTCCATCCCTGTCAACAGCTCAGTGTGTGCCTTTACAGCGAGTTGTTATCTATCCTCCATTGACATTCCGATCACATTTACCATAGTTAAACAACAGTTATACAAGTAGGCAAGTACCAATTTTAACTTGACAACAAAGATAACATAGCTACAAGCACAGCACACACTACTGAATGTGCATCTTCCATTTGAAATCACACACTTGGAAACAATTTTTATGTGTAATTCAAATTCACTTCTGTGTCTACCTGTCTACCTTTCTCATACAAGTGGTGACAATGCACAGCAGCACTACCCCATAGGCTGCCTCTATTTTCCTCTCTCACACCCTTGTCTGTATATTTACATAGAAACCCTGACTGAAGTGGTCCTTTACGAGTTGTGTGCTTATGACTGTATGACTGTTCTGCAGTGTGTTGCAAACACTAGTTTTCTAAACTTCTCCAATAGTGTTTTGCAAAAGGATCATCTTCCCTCCAGGGATTCCCAGTGCAGTTCATGTAATACTTTCATAATACTTGTGTTGAGTGACCCTAAACCTACTGGTAGCATGCGTAACAGCATGTCCTTCAATTGATTTAATGTCTTTCTTATATGGTGGGAATCCTAAACACTCAAGTGGTGCTCATGAATGGTTTGCCCAAGTATTCTGCACACAGTCTCCTCCAAAAGATAAGCAACTTTCCTATAATTCTCTCATTTTAACATCATGCTTAAATATTTAAATTTGGAGCACACCACTAATAAATTTTAATGTACTCAAACTTTTATGTTAGTCTCTGCATAAATTTTCATTTTTCTAAAATCAATCAAGTTCATTCATTTCATCATGTAAAACATAATTTCTCTTGAAGTTATCCTGTATTCGCCTCCAGTCCTAAAGAGTACAACATTACATCAATGCTATGTGTATGTTTAACCTGTACTACTAGTTAATTTTGAAGGAGGAATCACCTAAAGCAGGCATGGTCAACTGTAGTTCACAGCCACGGCCGCAACCGTGTGCACGGGGAAGGGGTGCAACAAACGCCACTCATGGGCGGCGGCAAGGGTGCCCGTGGGGCTGTGTTTGGCCATGCCTAATCTAAGGGCTTGGCAAAATTTTTTACACATATTTAAAAGCATACTGAGCACAAACTGGAACATTATATAAGGTGAGCTGTTACATTTACTCCTATTATTTATATTCTGCCAAAGTCTTTCCTATACCATATTTACAAGAGTTACTTACATTTTACAAAGGAAACTACTTACCCGGATCTGCCAAACCAGTAGTTTCTAATAAGACATAATCAAATTTTCCCCTCTTTTTCATTAGATTTTCTATAGCTTTTACACCGTTGTCCCTGAAACAAGAGAAATATTATTACAATAATTCTCAGGGCTTGACCCTCAACTACATGAAGGAAGAAAGAAAGAAACAAAAGACATTGATTGATCAAATTAGTACTACAAATATCAAAACATTTGTCCCATGGTATAAATACAACCATAGGGACCCTAGGCAATGTACCTTAGTGGGCCAAATCTCGTTCTGCATGCTTGCCCCTACCCTTTCCCAATAAAAATACGCAAATAAAATAAAATAGATATTTTCTGCATTTACCAATAATAGATCCCTTTCCCCAAAATTAAACAAACACTACCTAACAAACAGGCTATTCCCCTCATTTTTCATTTTCTGTCATTCTTAATTGCTAAGAAAGTAAGTGGAGGTGTATTTTCGTCTACTGCAACTAAATGAAAGGCGTTTTTTATGCTGTACGCATGTCACTTCGTTATTTGTGAACCATCATCAGTGGCCTGAAATACATGTTTTGTTTTTTCTGTATAATTTTGTAGGGCAATACAGTTACAAATAATATTTTGCTATCTTTCATAGTATGACAGTTATCAGTCTTCATTATGTTACATTTTCTTAAAATATTACCTACTAGATTGGGAACAACTTCTGTACAAGTTTTTATGAAGTTAATTAAATTTTCAGTATTAGTTATTGTTTTTTGTATTACTCCATTTGTGTCTTCATGGAGCTGTGTGTGTGTTTCCCAGATGGATGTATAGTTTGCTTCTTCGTATCATTACTTGACTGTGGCTCGTTTAGTTATGATTGTTTAGAATGTTCAGTGTTTTCAACTGTCTTTTGTTTGTGTTCCTTATACCTCTTGCGTGTTTCAGCTGTTTTTGTTTGTGTTGTTCTCTGTGTAGATTTTGTGTGTGTGTGTGTGTGTGTGTGTGTGTGTGTGTGTGTATATTTTGCCATTTGTGTTAGTTTTTTGTGAGAGTGAGGGTGGGGGGGAGGGGGGGAAGAGGAGATGGATTGGCCAACACCACCTAGAAGACAAGGCCTTACAACAGGCCATGCCTATGTCACACTTAGATGACCCGGCCGCCACCTCACTGACTGTCCGCTGGGGCATGCCCACCGCCGCGCAGCAGCCGGCCAGTCAGATTGCAGCCGGGGCCTCTAAGTGTGACATAGGCACAGCCTGTTGTAAGGCCTTGTCTTCTAGGTGGTGTCGGATTGACTGGCCAGTACTTACCTTTGTGCTGTATCGCCGATAGTGACACAAATGAAGAAAAAAGAAAGGACAAAAAAAGGACAAGCTTTCGGACAACAGTTCCTTCTTCAGGTGGGAGAGAAGGGAAGAAAAAAGGATAGGAACAGAAGGGGAAGGTAGTTCACGATCTAGGTCATGAGGATGGTGTTTAAGGAGTGTGGAAGTCAAAGATACTGTATATTAGTACTGAGCCAAGCCAGAGAAGATATATATAACCAAAGAGGAAAGATCAGTAAAGAGAAGAAATGATGAGCGAAACGAATGATGCTGAGTGGTGGAGGGGCATCTTTCAGATCACTCATCTTCTCTTTACTGATCTTTCCTCTTTGGTTATATATATATATCGAGCCGGTCCTTTTGGTAAGTCATCTCATATAAAAATTATAGAGGGAAACTTTCCCGGTGGGATAAACAAAAATAAAAATAGAAAACAGATGACTTACCAAAAGGACCGGCTCGTCGATAGAAACAAATAAAATCACACACAAACACACATACAAGCTTTCGCAGCCTAGCTGCTTCGTCAGGCAGAAGGGAAGGAGAGGGAAAAGGAAATGATGAGGGTTTCAAGGGAGTGGATAAGGAGTCATTCCAATCCCAGGACAGGAAAGACTTACCTTGGGGGGGGGGGGGGGGGGGGGGGGGAAGAGGGTAAACAAAAACACACACACCCACACATTTACACATCTGTGTAAATGTGTGGGTGTGTGTGTTTTTGTTTACCCTCTTCCCCCCCCCCCCCCCCCCCCCAAGGTAAGTCTTTCCTGTCCTGGGATTGGAATGACTCCTTATCCACTCCCTTGAAACCCTCATCATTTCCTTTTCCCTCTCCTTCCCTTCTGCCTGACGAAGCAGCTAGGCTGCAAATCTTGTATGTGTGTTTGTGTGTGATTTTATTTGTTTCTATCGACGAGCCGGTCCTTTTGGTAAGTCATCTGTTTTCTATTTTTATATATATATATATATATATATATATATATATATATATATATATATATATATATATATATATATATATTCTCTGGCTTGGCTCCGTACTAATATAAAGTGTCTCCAACTTCCACATTCCTTAAACACCACCCTCATGACCTAGATCAACATTTTATTCGCTTTCTACCACCTGAAGAAGGAACTGTGTTCCAAAAGCTTTTTCTTCATTTGTGTCACTATCGGTGTTACAGCACAAAGGTATGTACTGGCCAGCCAATCTATCTCTTTTGAAAAAATAATGTATCATCTCTGTAGGCAATTTGTAAACCTTGTTTCTCTTCTGAAAATTCAAATGTATGCTTACCACTGTCTCTATTGTTATGTCCAAGAAGTGTATCTGCATGTTTGTTTCTAGTTCCATTGTGAATTGAATGTTCTACATCTACATCCATACTCCGCAATTCACTGTAAGGTGCGTGGCCGAGAGTACACTGTACCACTACACTAGGCATTTTATTTCCTATTCCACTCCCAAATAGAACGAGGAAAAAAGAATGCCTATATGCCTCCCTACAAGCCCTAATTTCTCTTATCTTGTCTTTGTGATCACTACACGAAATGTAAGTAGGCAGCAACAAGATCGTACTACACTCAGCTTCAAATTCCGGCCCTCTAAATTTCCTCAACAGAAATTCACGAAAAGAACGTCGTCTTTCCTCCAGCGAGCCAATTGAGTTCCCAGAGCATTTCCGTGACACTCAGACATTGGTCGAACCTACCAGTAACAAACCTAGCTGCTCGCCTCTGAACTGCTTACATGTCTTCTTTTAAACTAATCTGCTGTGGGTCCCAAACACTTGAGAAATACTCAAGATGTGGTCTTACAAGTGTTTTATACGTGGTTTCTTTTACAGATAAAGTACATCTTTCCCAAAATTCTCCCTAATAAACCAAAGTCAGCTGTCGTCCGCCTTACTCACAACTGTCCTTACATGTTCGTTCCATTTCATATCACTCTGCAACGTTACACCTGGATATTTGAATGATGTGACTGCATAAAGAAGTTCACTAATAATGCTGTATTTGAACATTATGGTATTGTTTTTCCTACTCATGCGCATCACCTTACATTTTTCTACATTGAGAGCTAGCTGCCATTCTTCACATCAACTAGAAATTTTGCCCAAGTCATCCTGTATGCTATTACAACCGATTAACGATGACACCCTCCCATACACCACAGCATAATCAGCAAACAGCCACAAATTACAAGTTACTCTGTCCATCAGATCATTTATATAGCTAGAAAATAATAGTGGTACTATCACAGTACCCTGGAGCATTCCTGACGATACACTCGTCTCTGATGAACACTCGCCGACTAGAACAACGTACTGCATACTATTACTTAAGAAATCTTCCAGCCAGTCACAAATCTGTGAACCTATTCCATAAGCTCGTATCTTCATTAACAGTTTGCAGTGTGGCACTGCATCAAACATCTTTTTGAAGTCGAGGAAAAAAAAAAACAAAAAAAGTAAAAAAAAAAACAATCTGTTTTTGCCCTTCATCCATGGCTCGCAGGATGGCATGTGAAACTAGTGCAAGCAGAGTTTCACATGAACGCTGTTTCCTAAACCCATGCAGATTCATTGAAAGAAGCTTTTCCGTCTCAAGCAAATTTACTATATTCAAACTGAGAATATGCTCCAAAATTCTACATGAAACTGATGTCAACAATATTGGCCTGTAATTATGTGTGTCAGTTCTCTTTCCTTTCTTATAAACGGGAGTAACCTGCACTTTTTTTCCAATCACTAGGAACTTTGCATGGAATCAAAGATTTGCGGTAAATGCAAGCTAAGTAAGGGGCCAATGCCGCAGAACACTCTTTGTTAAACTGAATTGGTATTCCATCCGGACAAGCAGACTTTTTCGTATTTAGCTCTCTGAGCTGCGCCTCTACACCGGAAATACCTATTGCTATGTCCTCCATTTCAGAATTAGTATGTTGATCAAATTATGGTACATTTGTGCAGTCCTGTGTGAAAGATTTCTTAAAGGTTAAATTTAGAATGTTAGCTTTCCAACTGCTTTCTTCTATTACCGCCCCAGAATGATCGAGTGACTTGATAGTGGGCTTTGACCTTATTGATTTTACACAGGACCAGAATTTTTTTGGATTCTTGGAAGGATCTTTTGCTGAGGTATGGCTGTGGTAATTATTGTATGCTTCATGCATGGATCTTTTTATAGACGCACAAATCTCTACTAACTTTTGCCTGTCATTATTTACTTGTTCTTTTTTTAAATGAGAGTGCATCAGTCTTGCTTTCTCAGTAGCTTTCTAACATTATTATTATACCACGGTGGATCTTTTCCTTCCTTAATCAAATTTACAGGCACATATTTCTCTAACCCTTTATGTACAATGCATTTAAATTTAGTCCACAATTCATCTACATCCATTGTACTGGAACTAAACGATGCCCATTCATTTTCTAAGTGCGAACCTAACAATTGCTTATCGGCTTTTCCCAACAGAAACTCGCTCCTAGCCTTCTTGATTGGTTTATGAACTTTGGTCACTATCGACGCTATGACGATATCATCACTAATTCCTGTCTCTACACATTGTTAATAAGGTCAGGCCTGTTCGTAACTATAAGGTCTCAAATATTTCCACTGTGCATGGGTTGCCAGTTTAACTGCTGAAGACTGTTTTCTGTATATTGTTTATGTCTGTGGAGTTGTTGGGTTCTCTCAGCTCATTTATCTACCATGCAGATTATGCCATCTACAAAACTGTACCAGCAGAAAATTGTGTTTTTTTCTCTGTGCTGGTTGTGTTAAATATTATATTCTCTAGATGGTTGATGAAGATACTTACCAGTGTTGCTGATAAAGTGGATCCTAAGGGTAGACCACCTTTTTTTTTCAAAATGGAAGTAGTTTTGGGCTATGACTATGTTAAGAGTTTAGGTTATTTCTCTGACACTGCAGGTAGTTTGTTGAGAGCCATTAGGTTTTCTTCAATTAGTTTTATTGTATCTATGGTGAGTACTATGGTATACAGGCCTATGTCAAAAGATATGATTGTTGCTGTTTGTGGAATGTGTAAGTATTTTATTTTTGGTAAAATTCATTTTTGTTTATCGCTGTTTTGCAACGTAGTATTATGATGCAGTCATGTAGTTGATTAAAGGTCTCACTAGGAGGATTTGTTTATGTACCTGGGATTGGCTTCAGAGTGAAGGTGCATTTGGGTTCTTCTGTGTGGTGTATTGTTTTTGTTTATCTCTGAATATGTTTATGGCTTTGAGGTTGTCTTTTATGTGGGTTTGGAAATGCACTGTTGGATCATATTTCAGTTTTGTGATGTTGTTAGAGTACATGAATTCTATAATTTGTTTCTACACACAGTTTTTTAAGGAGAACTGTGGCATTTTCTTTGCCAGTCCTGGTGACTATGATGTTATTAGCTTGCAATTTCTCTTTTAATTTCTTGGTGGTACTGTTTTTTGTATGAAGTGTTCCATTTTCTTCTTTCTTTAACTTAGTTATTATTTTATTTCGTTCTTCTCTAGCTCTTGTGTTAGTCTTACACTTACAGTGCTATTTTCTCATTTCTCTTCTGCTGTTAGGATGTTTTGTGTTTCAACAATTATATTTTGTATGTAGTTATTCTCTATCTTAGGGCTCAAATACATCATTAACACATTCTCTAACAAGCTGGCCACAAAAACAGTAATGAAACATGAAATGCCCTCCCTCCCGCTTTCACTACTCCCCCCCCCCTCCCCACCACTTTCACAGCCACAAAAAACTAATACAAATAGTAAAGAAAACATCACACACACACACACACACACACACACACACACACACACACACACACACAATCTACACAGAGAACAACACAGATAAAGACCAACTGATACACTCAGAGATACCAGGAACAGAAAAGACAGATGAATTGTGATGGTTGGCAACACTACATACTGTAAACAAACCATAACTAAAAAGAAGACACAGTGAAGAGGTGATACAAATGTTTTCATCAAGAACCAAAATATACATCCAGCTGGAAAAATCATACAGCTTCATGAAGACACACACGAAGTAATGAAAAAAACAATAAGTAACACTTAAATTAACTTCACAAAAACTTGTGTTACAGAAGTACAGTAGTTCCTAACCTAGTAGGTCAGAATTTAAGAAAATTTAACATAGCGAAGATTGATAACTGTCATACTGTGAAACATAGCAAAACATTATGAATAATTTTACTGAAATAATATACAAAAAACATATTACAAGCCACTGATGACACTCCACAAATAAAAAAGCTAAGCATGTATGGCACAAAAAAAATGCATTTCATTTAGTTGCAATAGACAGAAACACACCTCCACTACATAAGGCTATTATCCATTCTACAAGTGGGAAAAAAGTAATATAAACACAATTTAAAAAGAGCCTATTTTTATACTCTGGTATACATCTTACTTTTTCTGAATCATCAATTATTGAAACAAGTATTCACTCCTACATCAGTGCACACAAAGTCTGCACACCATCCAAAGTATTACCTAAATGCAGAATCAAATTGTGCACACTATTATAGGAATCTGTATTTCATTAGTTAGACAAACACTTCAACTTTTATAATAAAAATTAAGATTTACAACATAGAATACATCACAAAATCTGAAATAATATACACAGCTAATACAACACTGCAAAAGATACAGGATTGAGAAAATCAGTTAACAGAAATATATCAGTACAAATATCCATGTTTGAAACTCAAATTCTTGTCTCACTTAAATGAATGTTTGCTCAACCATCTTTGAATTTCAGAAATGACAATATTTCATGTCATTAAATTTTATGGATATATTTACATCTTTTTTATTGATCCATTCATTAACACTTTCATGTGTCATCAATATGCCCTTCGACTCTGATAACTGCTGTCTGGTTTCTGTACAAGCTGTAAATAACCTTCCATTCCCTATATTTTACCCCTGCTGACTTCAGAAAGTATATTCCACTCATCATTGTCAAAAGCATTCTCCAAATCAATGTAAGCCAGAAATGTAGGTTTGCCTTTCTTTAATCTATCTTCTATCATAAGTAATAAGGTGAGTACTGCCTCCCATGTTCTTACACTTATAAATGCATTTGCCCTCTAGCCACTTCTGCTTAGCTATTTTGCACTTCGTGTCAATTTCACTTCTTGGTTGTCTGTACTCTTGACTATTTTGTCCTCTGCTACCTTCATCATTTCATATTGCAAAACTACCCATTTATATTCTACTGTGTTATTTTCCCTTGTTTCTGTCAACTGTTACCTAAAACTCACTCCAAAACTCAAGAATTTCTGGTTCCTTGAATTTTATGCTGATCCCATCTCCTTATTTTCCTACCTTACTGCAGAGTTTCTTCAATTTCAGTCTACAGTTCATAACCAGTACGATATGGCCACAATCTATATCTGTTTGAAACCTTGTTCCCAAATGTACGTCTAACAATTATAAAATTTATCTTATCTTCCGGTGCTTCCTGGTGTCTTCCATGTATACGATTGTCTTTCAGGATTCTTAAACCAAGTGTTTGTGATGATTAAATTATAAGCCACGCAAAATTCTACCAGGTAGCTTCCCTCTCATTCCTTTTCCCCAGTCCATACTCACCTATTTTTCCTTCCCTTTCTGGCATATAAACTTTTATTAGTGTGGTCAGTGTTGGGTTTTTATCTATATTGATTACAATAATGCAATTACTGTGCTGCACATAATATTTACCATCATTCATATTTTCTTATTCATTTTTAGACCTACCCCTGTAACAGCCCCAAATGATTCTATATTTATAACCTTTTTCTCACCTGCCCTGAAAGCCTATTCAACTTTCCATCAATCTTTACTAATCATCTCTAACTTCAATCTACCCATTTCCCCTTTTAAATGTTCTTACCTCCATACTAGATTAAGTGACTTAACATTCCATGCTCAAATTGTAGAATACCAGTGTTGTCTTTCCTGATGATGACATCATCCTGATTAGTCCCAGGCCAGAGATCAGAATGAGGGGGACTATTTCCCCTCCAGAATATTTTACCCAAGAGGATGCCATCATCATGCATTCATACAGTATAGCTGCACGTTTTCAGAAAAAGTCATTACTGTAGATTCCCCTTGCTTTGAGCTGTTCGCAATAACTGTTTGGCAAAGTCACATAAGCTGCTGTTACAAGGCCAGCTCAGTCTATCATCTAGACTGTTGCCCCTGTAACTATTGACAATGCTTCTCCTTCTCTTCAGGAACCACACATTTGTCTGGCCTCTCCACAGATAGAAATTTCATTGTGGCTGCACCTATGGTCTGGATATCTGTATCATTGAGGCACACAAGCCACCCCACCTCTACCATGTCTGTGGTTCGCGGGAGTAGATTATTATATATTAAAACTTAATGTCAGATTCTGTTCATTACTCCAAAGAATTAAGTTCAAGTGTGTCTTAAGAGTGACACTGATGCCATTGTATCTCACAGCACACCATGCTGAAAGTGTTTGTCATTGACAGTTTTAAATTTAACCTTGTAGTATGCTATGGACTGTTCGTTATTAACCTCTACAGCACCTTTAAGTATTAAATTGTGACTTGATACTTTCTTGCCCACCACTGTACACTAATGGCAAGGTCTCTGTCATAGACTAGGTACCAATACATGCTCACATGTAGTTTCTTTTCATCTAGACATTAAGATAATTAAAATTTGGGTCTTATTGTATGTTCGTCTCGGCCAAGGTGAAGGATATCAATGATTCAAAATCACATATATTTACCGCTGAACATTTGCAGTATTATCTTCAGCAATTTTAACTTAAAGACTTCACTTGGTTGGTCTCCATTTTTCACCCCACATTTCCTATTCATTTTTAATTTTCTTTAGTTTTCTGCTTTGTGAACTTGGGACACTTGTTCTTTGGGATCACAGTTCTCTGCCCTGCCTGCCCCAGCCTAATTACAAGCTGTAATCGTCACTGTAATGTAAGTACGGTGATTATTTTTTGTGTGTCATAAGAACTACAAACAAATATGTATAAAAATAAAAATTGTTTGACTTACCCAAAGCACAGGCCCATAGACACAAAAAACACAAATAAAAACACACACAAACAATCAAGCTTTTGGAACCGTTGGTTGCTTCGGCAGGAGAAGAGGAAGGAATGAGGGAAAAAAGGAAAGGATGCGGGTTTTAAGGGAGTGTATGAGGTGTCATTCCAATTCCAGGAAGGAAGGAAGGAAGGAGGGAAAAAGGGAAGGGTGCGGGTTTTAAGGGAGTGGATGAGGTGTCATTCCAATCCCGGGAGTGGAAAGACTTACCTTAGTGGAAAAAAAGGAAGGTAAACAAATACACAAACACCCACACATATACACATGCAAACACACTTAGGCAGACAGAATGGCTTTCTACAAATGTCTGCCTATGTGTGTGTGTGTATTTGTTTACCTTCCTTTTTTCCCCTAAGATAAGTCCTTCCACTCCCGGGATTGGAATGACACCTCATCCACTCCCTTAAAACCCGCACCCTTCCCATTTTCCCCTCCTTCCTCTTTTCCTGACGAAGCATACAACGGTTGCGAAAGCTTGAATGTTTGTGTGTGTTTTTATTTCTGTTCTTGTGTGTCCATCGTGAGCCTGTGCTTTGGGTAAGTCAAACAACCTTTATTTTTATACATATTTTTCCCACCAGGAAAGTCTCCTTCTGTAATATTCGTTTCATCATTTTGAACCTAACAATGAACTACAAACAAATAATGATACAGAACTTTTCAACAATGCATGGGTCCCTGCAGTGGGCTGTGCTGTTGCTAAGCATCAGTCTGAAATGCTGTGACCACAGAGCTATATGCATGTACCAGTGCTTGGTCAGCAGAAGAAAAGTGTAAAACACAGGAAGAGCATAGAGCAGTATCAGCTATCAGAAAGTAAGGCTTTAACAAAGATTTAAGTTTTATCAATTTGTAGCACCTAGCTATGGCACCACAAGCTAGAACACACCTCTGTGGATGCACAACATGAGTTCTGACAAACTTATATAACGAATATGGAGAGCTTCAATTTGACAATTATATTCTAGGTAATTTGATCTTGAAAACAAGATGGCTCAGGAATGGAATGCAACTTTTCAGCTTTTGCCAGTGACATCAAATTTCAGTCACAGATAATAAACTGTTTATAAGTGAGCCACATATAGTGAAACTTACTTTTAAGAAATGTGTCAAATTGTACACAAACTACACAGATGTAGTACAGAAATTCTTTGTGTGTTTGTTATTGTCCTCTAAGTGTTAAACAGTTTTTCTACACATTATAATTGATCAACCATTGTTGAGTTATTAGATCACAATGGTCTCGGTATGTTTCATTTTTCCACATTGATTATGTTAGCATCCTGTTCTTCGGTGAACCTTTACAGCTGAACAGAAGTACAGGATAAGTATGTCAGGTTCAATGTTAATTCCTCCATTTTTCAAACTTGTATATCATTTTTTTCTGTATAGCTCAACTGAAGAACAGAAAGCAAATGTCTGGAATGCTTATTTTTACCAATTGCATGAGTAGTAACAGTCATAAGTAACAACTGAAGTATTCAGTACCAAAGTCAGGTTTATAGTTTTTCTATGACATGTCAAGTTTATTTAGATGTTTTATATTAATTTCTAGTTTTTGGCTGTGTGTGTTCAGCTCCTCTCTAGCCAAAACCTACTTCCCGTATCTGCCCCATTAATTTAATTAATGACTGCTACACAGCCTGAGCTATAAGAATTCTCCACACAAACACAAGCTTTTCTAAATTGCACAGGTGGAGCTATAAGAATTCTCCACACAAACACAAGCTTTTCTAAATTGCACAGGTGGGGATTCTCACTGCAAGTTATTCTCTGCTCCCACAATCCCCCAGGCCTAAACCTTTGCTAGTTTCTGCCCCCACCACCTTCCCTTCCTTGCCCACACTGAAGCCTCACACTCAGTGTGTGTTTCTTTGATAAAAGCTATGTAGTAAGTTGTATCTGTTGTGGATGGTTCATAGGGACATCTTTGTGGTGAGTAGCAGCCTGTCATTCCAAAAAATATTATTGAATTCTTCCTGGAATTTCCACTGTTTGATTAATTTAATTTACTTTGTTTATGTTAACCCTTTGTGGGCCCTTTTGTCTAGTCCATGAAGTTCCATTTAGACAGGAACTATGCCAATTCAAAAGATAATACAGCGAAAATAATATAAGCAACCTTAACCTGAGCTGGCAGCAAGTCTATTTTCTTGACAACAGAGGATGGAACATATCGGTGCTGTGATGGTTTTATTGTACATAGCAGCCACTGAGACACTATTGGGACATTAATTTAAAGGTGGTCTCAGTGTGAAACCAGTTGTGTACAAAGGGTTAATAAATTGAATTATCTTACCTTTTTATTGTTGGTTAAAAAGATAATTTTATAATTATTCATTTGCATGATCCACATATGCATTTTATCTCCCTCCTCTCTTATATGTAGTCAATTGTTCTTTCATTACGATTATGTTATAATTTAAGTAATTACATAAAGTCTATTTTTTCTGTGCCATAGTTTCTTCTTTATGAGAAGATCTTTGTGATTTAAAATGAGTGTTGTGTGAAATCTGAAGCCTGTTTATGATGTCACCAGTCAAAGCTTGCTTACAGCAGCTTGTGTTGAAGATACTTCAGTTGTACAACTATCTTAATTACAGATTAACTAGAGTACAGCAAAATAAACACCTTCCAAACTTGTTAAACATATTTTGTTATGCTTTTCTTGGGAACTGTACTCTACTTGACAAATACAGTCAATCCACCAGATGGATAGGCAGCCCTACAGTGAGCGAAGTACTGCCGTCTGGCATACATAAAGGACAACACCTCGAGGGTCTTTGGCTCCAATTGACAGCTGTAAATGGATTCACTAAGCAGTGGTACATATGCCTTCAGAGGTCATCTTCATAAAAGATCCATTTTCTTGGGTCACATGTGCAGAAATAGATCCTCCATTTCCTGATGTGCACCGGCTATTAAGAGTGGCAATCACTCTGGGCCACTTCATGCACTGACACCAGTCTTCTTAATGTTGTTCTCTCTCCTAATGTTTAGTTCAGGGAAAGTTATTTGTCAATATTCTGTTGTCATCTTTGCTGATGACTTAGCTGCTTAGAGATCTTAAACACTAACCATACCCTTTACATGATGCAAGACATGCAACAAATCATGCAAGGACTGGTAAGAATAGTGGCAGATATGACCACAGCATCCACCTTGTCTCGAATGGACACACGGGTCAAAAGCCTCTACAGAGCACGTCTGCCTGAGGTTTGACAGAAACTGCAACCTTGGGGAAACTATATGGCCCACTTCGAGCAGCATATTTTGGATTGCACTATCTCCAGTGATGCACAGGATTAGAGATTCCTCCTTGAATATGTTGGACTAGACCTCCAGTAACTAAAACCCGAACATTAATCACATGCTCTACCAAATGAAGTAGTAAAATTGTTCTTGAAGAAACACTTCAATTCCCCGGTGCAAATGGCGACAGTGCACAACAAATTCTTTAGCTGCCGTAAGCAACATGGGCAATCACATTGAAAATAGATGACAACACTTCAAGATGTCTCTAGGGATTGACATTTCAGAGCAGAAGTGGTAACTACAAACAATTGTATGCTGCAGCAGTCATTTGAGACGTAATCCCGATGGATGCCACAGATAAAGGACTTCAGATGAACTTACTAAAATAGAAAGACCCCAATTTTGACTATTGCCTTACTGGCCCCGATTTGTTGCGAACATATCAGCAGCACTCTCCCCTCCACCCAATCTCAGAAGATTCCCCCTCTCAGAGAACTTTCGTTTCATGTTCAACAAACCTCAACAATTGTATCTTCTTGTAACTGTTTCGTTATACATCCTAGGCATCAGTGTTAGTTTCACCAGGCTAATGTGCCGTATGTGGCAAATCAGGCCACAAAGCAGAAGTTTCCCAAACCTTGCCTATCATACAAGTAGATTCTACTCACATGGACCTGTACCCTGGTGATGGAATGTGACATGGCAGACTTGGTACTTTCCACATCTAGATTATACTCCCTGTCTAGGATTGACAAGTGTACCTGCAGATAGTCTATGGCCCCACAGTCCACTTCAAGGTGAGCATGGTTTCTACCTCAATGATTATATTATGGAACACCTACCAATAGTTGCATTCTCTTCCACGCCAAGCATTCATCTAGGGCAGTTACATCAATGAAATAGTGGTTGTAGTCACGTACACAGTACAACCAAAGCATCAAGCCAGGCACTGACAGTAGATATTTCCATGAGCTTCAGTTGAAGTACTGTTCAGTTTTAGAGCCTCCTACTATAGGCATTGTGCATTTTGAAGTACATATCATCTTCCCATCAAAGGTCACACGAATTATTTTCAAGGCATGGAATGTCCCATTTGTGATGAGGGATAAGTTATGGGTAGAGCTTCAAAATTTGCAAGACACTGGCATCTTAGCCATACCTAGAATTCAGAGGGTAACACCCACAGTACTGTTTGAAAAACACGATGGTTCCTCTGCTTATGAGGCAACTTCAAGAACTCCATTAACACATAGTCAATTTTTCATGCGTAACTTATAGCAAAAGTGAATGAGTTTCTCACTCAGCTAACCAAGGCTGCCAGCCGTGGTGGCCGAGGGGACTGCGGTGCGCCAGTCACAGTCTGCACGGCCACTACAGTCGGGGGTTCCCCCTCGGGCATGGATATTTGTGCCATCCTTACTAGTAGCTAGTTCATAAGTAGTTTGTAAGTTCAGGAACCGATGACCCCGTAGTTAAGTCCCATAAGCTCTACAAACATTTGAACATTTTAACCAAGGCTAAAATTTGATCTCAAGGATGCATATTTACAGTTTCTCCTGAATACAGAGTTATGGAACTTTATGCTTATCAACACAACCCATCCACATATT